>CM050163.1:521535016-522250016 GCA_027410445.1 Discoglossus pictus
CAATTTACGCATACTACTATTAGCACAGTTATAGATAGATTATTGAGGAGCATAAATATAGATAATATATACTCTATTCAAATCAGTACAAATCTAGATGAAAACGTTATTGTTTCACATAGGTGGTCGCTGTCAACCTTTAAAGGTAACCTTTAGGGTCTGCTGGGAGTTATAGGTAACCAAGACTCCGAGACCCCTTATTCATTATGCCTAAAAGATCAGTAGTCCATCACTGAAAGTCAGCAAGCTGAACAAATATTTCTGTTGTGTGCTGATTTATTGAATGCAAAGGAAGCTTGCTTGGCATTTAGTTCTGGTTTGTCCTTACAAGGTCTTTCAGTGTCATATGCTGCAGTAAATTTATACTCTGTAATGGCACAAGTAATGTAAAATAAATAATAATATCCTCATCTGATATAATTCCTACTGTAATCATAGAAGACCCCAAACAAGTAAGTCACTTATTTGTTTAATGTCTCAGATAATTTCAGATGATTTTATTATTTCAGAACTCTAGTTGGTAACACATCAAGTGTAAATAGACACTGATCAATAAATCTCTTTACTGTGACCTTTATGTTACGTTATTTTATTCATTAATATTTTTCTTATTTTCTACCCCTAGGTACAACTTAATTTCTCTGTGATGCCAAATAAATATGATTTACATAATGAAAAAGCCAATGAAACAAAGCTGATAATTTCAGACCTCACTGAGAGTGATAGCGGGATCTACTTGTGCAAAGCCATTTTTAAAATTGGAGAATTTGAAGGACGGTATGAGCTGAATGTTCTCAGTGTAATGGTTCCACTCAAGGTTTTCTTTGCAATAGCTGCCGAAGTTGCCGTTTTAGTTGCTATCATTTTGCTCTATGAGCTATATTCTAAAAATAAACATAAATCTGAATCAGGTAAGATTATTAGAAATATAATTTAAGTAAATCAAGATCACTGATTTTCTTGTATTTGTTCTGTTTGTATATCATAGACTGAGTCTTATACATGCCTGTTCTACAACCAAATTAAGCATCTGTTATAGATTAAAGGATCACTGTAATGTTGAAACAAGATGAGCTATTATGCATTGATCATTAATAATATTCTTTTTTAATGATGTATAAAATCTGAAATTAATATTAAACTCTCAAATATCTGAGTATTGATGTTTTTTCTCCATCCTTATAAGTTAATCAAGAAGGGAGGGTTTAATTGGAAGACAGGCTAAAGGACTTTATGAACAAGCTGCCCAGCTTGAGTCTAGAAAAGCATTGCCAAAAGAAATAATTTAAAACATCAAGTCTCCAACCAATAACCTGGATATGTTTATATAATCTTGTGCTTTGATAACTGCCAGCCTGAACAAGTTATCCATTTTACTTTATAGTGGATTGAGACCAGCAGCTGCCAAATCTGAAATGAAAGTAATTTTATTAATCAGAGTTATTTTCTTTCAATAAATATGACTTTTATTAATGATCAGTAATTAAAAGACCACAAAAGTCTCCTATATGAGCTCTGCACCATTTGACAGAGGGTGAAAAAGCACACGGAAAAAGTGTTTTCATTTTGAAAATAGATGCTGAATTCATGGATCAATTGAAGTCAGGCTATTTCACTGTGTTGCTTTTGCCTGAATGAAAAATGAGCTCTGTACGGTGCGGAACAATGAATAATTAGAATCATGAATGAAGCAGTGACTGAGTCATTGTAACTTCTTCATTTATAGTTTAGCAGCTAGCGAAGGAAGGCGGGAGAATCAAACCCTTGACTTAACAATGAAAAAATACTTTAAAACTGATTGCTCACCACCGCGCCCCCATAGTCTGCTTTTAAAGTGGGTATGAATCCATCATTCAATGTATAATGGTTAAATATTCAAGGCTTATTATTTATGCAGAGTCTTGTGAGACGGTTTCAAGGGCTAATCTAAAATGACAATATCGAAGTCAATTCTTGATCAATTTTAAGAATGTAAAAACATTTTCCACCCTCTATCTGATGGTGAAGAGCACATATGGTGGCTTTTGTGGTCCTTTAAAACATGACAAACATTTTAGGGCATTACAGTGAAACTTTAATTGTGTATTTTATTTAAAATATAATTTGATGATGGTAATTGTATAGCCAAGCTCGAGATGTCTTATTCATTTATTTGTGCATGTTTTACTATCATATAAGCAGGATTGTCGAGCACTGCCTCCCAAGTGCCGGTAGCATGTCAGATATCTAAGTATAGATAGGTTCAATTAGTGGCTCAGTGATTTTAATCTTTTTTTCTATACTCACACAGCAATTTTCTGAAAAACTGTCACGCAAGGACTAGAGCTGGACAAACCTGAAGCAAACTAGAAATATTTTGGATAGCTCTATCTGTGCACAGATGACTTAATTAAAATTACACTGATTAGCACACATGCTCAAGCTTCATATCCTTAAATCCGGGATAGCTGGTGTGCATTTAGGTTTAGATTTAGAAACAACTGAAATTGAGAAAGATTTTCTAGAATTCTGCTATGTAAAATAAAAGCCCTTAGCTGATGCAAGTCCTGACTGAATTATTTTTCCCACAATATAAGGGACATGGAGTAATAATGGAGAGTTAGTACTGTCTCACAGTTACCTCATATTGACACATGTTTTATTATATAACCTAAAGGACATATTTCTGCTTTTTAAACCTTAAAAAAAGAAAAAAGATGTCTTTATTGAGCACTGAACCCAGATCTTTCTCCACCACAGATTGTAACATTAGCTCAGTGCCACAAGCCCTGATTCTATCTAAACGCTAAAGTAGTTACAAGTAACTACAAATCACTTAACACTGCCGGATTCAAAGCCTCTACACCTGATTCTAAATACAGTAAACTCTCAGTTAATCAGCACCCATGTGGATTGGTAGATGCCGGATAAATGTAGTTTCTGGTTGCTTGAGAGTCACTATTCAAAGAAGCCTAGATTAGCTGCACATAGGATGCTCTGCTAAGTATATTTGTCAGTGAGGGCTGTTCTAGCAGCAGCAGCTTTCACTCCTCACACAGAGGTACGTGCGGCAGGACGGTGCGGCGCTGGACCCGGGGGAATGTAACGTCAACACTGCACTGGCTCAGTCACTCATGCCTGTCTGCTTCCAGGTAAAACTGAATTGCAGAGACATACAGTAGATGTATTCTAGGGACCTGTAAGTATTTTGTGGCATGATAACCTTGCTCCTGGCATTTGTTGAGCCCTGTAAATCTTAATTTTTATTTAAAGTACAGTATTAAAAAGTGTTTCTGGTTGCTTGAGTTCCATTTAACTGAGAGTCTACTGTACTATTCATTATGTTCTCCATAAATTCTGCATCAATTTTAAATAATAAAACACTTTTTCCACTTGCTTTATCACTTTCTATCTAACTGTGCTGGGCACATATAGGGGACTTTTGTGGTCGTTTAAGTTAATAAGAGTTAAAGTATAAATTATCCCAACTTCCTGTGTTCTCTGTGGGACCTTTTTTTAAATTCTGATAATTGGCTCCAATAGAAAATATGGGAAACGGGGATATTCAGCTTTACCTTTATTCACACTTGATAAACATGTCCCAGTATGTTTATAAGATAATAACAAAATCTCACGTATACTGTTGTTTTTGGTTTGAAACATAATATGTAAAACCGGTCTGTCCTTTTTGGTGGAAACCACAAACAATAGACAAAAACTATGTATCAAATAATATTTTTTTTGTTCCTTCTCCTACAAAAATATTGTTATTTTGTCTATTAATGTAAAACTCACTATATATGATGTAAAAGGTATCAATAAAATGTTTATCTATTTTGTAGGTAGTTACTAAGCATTTAAAGCAGCTAAAATATGCATCCCTGTATTTACTGTACAGTGATTCCTAAGCCAAATAATTGAGATCATGTTTCTTCTCGCCTCATCAGACACTTGAGATGATTAGTAAATTCCACCCATAGTTCCTAGTACAATAACCACATATTATTACAATCTATGGTGGAATTTACTAAGCATCTTCTCACATGAGATGAGGTTTAATTTTTCCCCATATGAAATAGTGCTTAGTAAATCAAGGGAAGTGTGTAAATCCCCCCATTGACTTTATTATATTTTTCATTTAAGCAGTTATTTCCACAATGTTGGCCTTAGTTTCAATACATATTGATTTTATTACTGTAAAATACTGGTTCTGATAATGATCTGCTATCGTTATGTAAAGTAATGTCTATATATCTTTATTTTACAGATGTTAAAACAGATTTTGAACCAATTGAAAATCTGTAAGTACTAATATTCAACCAAAAATCTGCGGATACCATTTTACATTTATTGTGTATACATCTGTTCCTTTTTTTCCTTTATTTTAGAAAATCAGAAGACAGTAGTAGCCAGGAAGCGAACACCATTAGACAGCGTAACGTGTAAGAGATAACTAAAATAAAAAGGTAATTAAACTCAAACAGAAATCAGATAATGGCCCTGTGCAGCTATCTTAACAGGATGTTGTATCAAATCAGAATGGTTGATCAATACTTTACTTTCAACAATTTCTGTGCAGTTTTTAGTCACTACCCCCTTTTTTGAACGGTACCTTGTCGTTGTGAAGGGGCTTTTGTAACTCAATGAAGCTGTGAGCTAAACCAAGTAGGGTCACCCAAGATGACAGGTCATAGCAGAGGGGGTGAAGGGGCTTGTGTAACTCAATGGACCTGTGAGCTATAACACAAAGGGTCACTCAAGATTTGCAGGTCATAGCAGAGAGGACAGCCAAATTGCTGTCTAGTGGAGAAGGAACTGGCAACTCACTCCAGTTTCATTGCTAAGAAAACCATATGGATGAGCACAACCAGGAACACAAACAGATGTGCTTGGCGTGCTGCAGTCCGTATGGTTACCAAGTATCAGACACAACTGAAGGATTGAGCAACATCAACAAGGTGCACTGCACATGGTTGAGGTCTTTTTTATCAGCCCCACTGTGTGATACTGTCTACCACATTTCTTAAAGTAAACAATAGCTTATGTCTTTAAATGCATATATGATTTGCCAGTTTTGAATAAGTGCATGATATTTTTTGTGTCCCATTAAACTTTATATTTGTTTCACTTAGACAGTAAAACCAGACCTGGAGTTTTCTATTTTCACATTAGTTCTTATCAATATTTGCTTTAGTTTCATAGATGTAGATTTAGTAGCAGATATTATACACTTCATTACAAGGCTTTATGTAATGTAACACAAGCAAGCTCCAAATTAAAACAAAGTCAATGCCTGCAGTCCATTTTTTTATAAACATACACTTTTGAAGAATTGCACTTCAAAATCTTTTTATAATGTAAAAAAATAATACAGCCTCTAATTTGTTATTTTTTTATGCAATTGTGCTACTATGGAATCTACCATTTTAGTTGATATGTAAGTGTAGCATAGATTAAAAAGTGAATTATTTTGTCTTAAATACATTTTTGTCCCTACTTCCGTAATTAATCATCTGATTCATCATATGACTCATTATTATTGGCTCCTACCACATTGGTGACAGTGAGCCTCATTCAATTTGGGGCTCGCAACTTGATCGCTGACAGCCGAATGCAGAAACAGCCAATGTAAACAGAGATCGTTATCATTACCAACCTCCAAGCCCTTAACTCGTAAGTAAATCCTACCTCCATTCTTTGAAGTCCTACGGGCTTCAACCTCCGAGCCCCTAGGACTTTGAAAAATGGAGGTTGGATTTCAAAGTTCAACAGGCTTGGAAGTTGAAGCCTGTAGGACTTCACATTGCTCCAATTTGTCATTAAGCCCTTTTCGAGACCTCCTTGGTACTATTAACTTGTAGTTAGATATTTGCCATTTGCAGGCTTGATGTAATGGTTAGCGAGAGGGAATTGGAGCAATTGAATAGAGATTTTAGCCTTGCGACAGTGAAAGATCAAAGGCCCGGAGGGCATTAACTCGATCAGAGCCGCAAACTGACGCCAATTGAATAGCAAAATAACTTGCTGGCTCCATTTCCGAGCCCGGATCTCCTGAAAGCCTCAACTGAATGAGGCTCAATATGTACTAAAATGTGAAGTGTTTAATAACTCCTGGATATTTAAATATTAGGACAACTTACAAATGGAGAGATTATTTATCTGCATGGCAAAATTATATAGCATGTATTGTGGTAGCTGGTAGCTGTGGTGGAGCTGTTCTTAATGGTGCTAAAAGGCGTATCTCCACTAATTCTCATTAACCATCATAAATTTACATGTGATCTATCACTATTTATTATTTATTATAATGTTATTTTGTCAACTCTGACTTTTCTTTTTTGTTCAGAGGGAAAAGGCATATATTCAGTTACATTTTACAATTGTATGTGCTCTTCAGTAAATGATCTCTATGGTGTTACTTAATAATCTAAAATCTAATTGTATTGTGTAATAAAATGTGTACCAAATTAACGACTTAAAAAAAATGAACAGTGAAAAAAATGAAGTAAGAATTTATTATCGGAGATTAGGGTTAGTGACCTTCTTCATGCCCCAGAAGAGCTGGTAATTTATTGCTTTCTAGTTCATTGAACTACTGTCCTCTTCAGTAGTAGACTTTATATTAATTAAAGTCACACTGATTGAGCTGAAACCTTAGACCCTTTATATCATTGAATTTCCAACATCATATTCAAAAG
This sequence comes from Discoglossus pictus, assembly GCA_027410445.1. Classification (NCBI taxonomy): domain Eukaryota; kingdom Metazoa; phylum Chordata; class Amphibia; order Anura; family Alytidae; genus Discoglossus; species Discoglossus pictus. Next base: position 521,541,694 of record CM050163.1, read on the forward strand.
CCAAATATCTTGCATCAACCACCACAACTAAAGAATATGAAAATATTTGGAAAGTACACAGAAAAGGGTGATCTTAGTCATATGTACAGAAGATATTATATTATGACCTGTAACTTTTCTTTGTATATCTATGGGCATTTTTACTGGGCTCGTCGTACTAACCTTAATGTATGACTCTTATTGTATATATTGTATGACTCTTATTGTATATATTTTCAAATTACACCCACGCATTAAGGAGGTTACTGTGACTCTGTAGAAACTAAGGGTCTTAGATAGACCACCTGGTTACTGCTGAGGGCCTTGGTGAGCCGTATGGATATTGTTGAAGCTCGGTTGATTATTCTACCTTAGGGTTAAAACGTGAACAATATTAAGCTTTATTGGTGTATACATCGGTGTACTGCTCTGCTTGTTTACACAATTTAAATAATTTTATTAATTTTGATTCATAGTTCTGTGGACCACCTGAAAGAAACACATGGTGCTGTGGAGCACATAGCCCCCATTCTGACCCTAAATTATTAGAGGATAGAGCCAGGTATAGAGAGTGATGAGTTCTTGACATGTGTGACGTTAAACTCCTGAAGAACTCCTAATTGGCCCAGCTGTAACTTCACTTTAAAGCCTGGAAAGCAGAGACTGGAGGGGCGGCTGATTAGGCTCTGGCCTAAGTGCTGTGAGCAGAGTGAGGAGGCTCTGGCCCAGGCTGTGTGCTGCTGCTAGCAGCCAGAGCAAGCCACAGAATGGAGCTTGCTGGCTGATCCTGTGTGGATCTGCATACTGGACTTTAAAAGCAAAACCTGAAGGAGAAACCCTTGTTTTATTGTGACTGCCAGTTTTTGATGACAGAAAGAAGTGTCTGCTGTTTTGAAGTCGCTGGACTAACAGAGCTGTCTGAAAGAGCAACCACACAGTCAGGAGGTAAAGCTACAAAGGCACCAAGTAAATGAATGACAGACTGAGGAAGCTTCCCAGGCAGAGTGGCCTAAAAAGAGACAAGGTCTATGCCAGTGAGGAGCCTGGGAGTTGCAGCTAACAGAGAGAGATGTCAGCTGGTTGGACTGCTATAAGATAAGACTGTGTGAAAGTTTGCTCACACAGATACCAAAGTAAAGCTGCTTTTGGAGCAAAGCCAGGCTTGCTGGCTCATCGAGGAAATCCTGGTGTCCAGTACCTGTTGGATACTGCTGTGTGACCAGTCTTGAGAGAGCTGTGCTACTGACTGAAGCTACTGGAGAGACACTCTGCTTACCTTCAAGGTTTAGAAAACTTTACCTTTTATGTTACCTCAGGGAAAAGACTGTTATATATATGAGTGACTTTTCTTATTTGATTACCTCTGTACTATCAAGGGCCCCTGGAGGTTGGGGTACCTGGAGAGTGGGTGGGCCAGGACCCAACCCTTCCATGTGAAATACGAAAAGGACTGTTTTACCTGAGAACCGAGAAGCGGGTTTCAGGGCTAATTAGGTAACTAAGCTGTGAGCTAGTCCGTTTACGTAGATTTTTGTTTCATGCTGAAATTAAGCTATTTTCATTTGTTTTTTTTACTGCTTAATAAAAAGTAAACAATAGCCCAGAAGTATCTGCCGTTTATCTATGGGAGGAAGGATCGCCAAAGGCGATGTGATCACATGGGTGTCCAAAAATTATTACTTATGAACTAGCTAGTACAGCCATCCTTGTTACAATATATATTGAAGAGTGAATCAGCTGTGAATGTCCAGTAATCTAGTAGTTTAGTAATTATTAATCTATATATATTTATAGATTAATAATGAGTATTGCAATATATTGTTATACCCTTTTGTATTTCACAAACGTCTTATTATAGTGACAAGCTTTCGAAAGATTTAACCTCTCTTTATCAAGTCTCAAGCAATACTAACATGAGTTGGAACCCCCAGTTTGAATAAAAACAGCGGTTGCAGATAAAGTGGAAACAGCATCTGACATCATCATGTAAATACATATAAGGGGAATAAACACAACATGGTAAAGGAAACATATATACACATACTATATACACATATACATGAATATATACATGAAAAAACAGAGCACTGTAGTCCACAGCGATATCTTTCCTGTTGTACAAACATCTCACTAAGAGTGCTAAGCCTGTTATTGTATAATAAGAAAAATTCACATGAAATTGTGATAATGTGTTAGAAAACCCAAGTCCATATTAAGTCCTGTATTTTTAATGTTGAGAAATTATATAATAATATTTTTGTGTCCAAAATGATCAAGCAAAACGATTTGGTATTTGAATATAATAAATCCATGTTTAGCAATATCTATAATATAATGTATCATTTCAACTCTTTAAACTCTCCCGCTTCTTCTTGCATCCTTAAGTCAAATAAACAATTTCCTATTCTTTAAGTTAATCCTCTCTTCTGCTTCTTCCACTAGGATTCTGCGTTGCCTACAACACATTATCACGTGACGCACTACCTGGAACTCAATTCTTGGCAACATAAACCAAGCAACTTCCTTCACTTCAAAACTAAATATTCACCTGTTAAATGAACCACTGGATAACCAATATTCACTATATATAGTATGTTATACTTCTACATTTATTGTTTCTGTTTCTGTAAGTCTTCTCAGGTACTTAGATTGTCTGCTTTCCAGGGCTTTATGTTTAAAGTATGTATTAATGTACTTATTTTAACTGTAATACTATTTCTATTTGGCACTATGTAGGAACTCTTTTTTTACGTTAAAGCAAAAAACAAAATGGATTTATTTTTGTACTGCTAATAGATGTGCAAAAATATATTATTCATAGTCATTGCTGTGCAGGAGAAACTAAACCAGAGGTGGAATGATGTGACATATTCTATGTTAAATTAAATCTATGCATTTAGGCATGTTCAGTACTGGAACTCTTAGGGTGGGTCTGTTTATCATGTTGTACAATGACCCATAATTACGTTTTCCAGCACTGGATGTTACTATATGACTTCATCAGAAGTTAATATATCGTATAGCAACACTTAAAGTGCAATAGAACTTGCATACTGTATTTGTCTAGCATCAATTTAAAATGTTTTGAATATTTAAAAACGGAGCATGCACAGGTTAAAGCACCACTGTATTTCAAGAAAAGCTGCACATTTTTGGGAGTAAAGGGTTCCCTGGTGGTCCAGTGGTCAGGATTTGGGGTTTTTACCACTGTAACCTGGGTTTGATTCCAAGTCTGGGAACCAAGAGGTCACACCACCCTGAAGCAATGCAGAGTTGGGCCTGGTCAATACTTGAATGGGAGACCACTTAGGAATACCAGGAGCTGTATGCTGTGGCCCACTGGAGAAGGAAATTGCAACCCACTCGGGTACCTTTGCCATGAATACCAAGTATATCAGCATGGTGTGTTGCAGTCCATGAGGTCACAGGGAGCCGGACACGACTGAGCGAAGCAAACACACACACAACAAACATTAGGAGCTAATTAAGGTATGAAGATAAATATATTTCAGATAAAGTAATAATGATCGTATCATTGTACATCAGGGAAAGGAGGGGTAGGGAAGCACAGAGGAGGAAGAATAAGGTGGATTTCTTAACTAATTTGACACCCACTCCTTTTCCCTGCGCTTGTTCAGGAGCAGGAAAGTTAAAAATAAACATACACACACAACCTTCGTGAAAGTATCACTAATGTCTCCTGAGTCCAGCAGAGACATCTATATTTTTCTAACTAAAAACTGACTTTATGACTCTTAAATCACATAACTCTTAATCAAACTCAAAGCATTATAATAATTTAACAAAATAATTTAACTTTGAATCCCTCTACATACTGCTTTTGCAGAAGTTTTTAGGCATCCTGCTAAGAAACTCTAGTTTGGATGTGTCAGGACACTGCACCGGATAACTTACTGTATGTAACTCTATGAAGAAACCGTCAGCGCCTCCATTCTGGCTGCAACATTTTGAATTTGGTAGAGAGAGGGCAAATATACTCTTTTTCATACAGAGTTTTGTTAAAGGGAATCTTTAAGCAGTATGTTTTATTGTGTTATATAAATGTTTTAACTAGGCTACTTAATTAATATCATCCTGCTCAATGTAATTGAGTTATAACTTTTAGACATCATTTCTCAGAAGCCTCAAAGTAACAGTATCTTACCTTCTGGAGCCTCTTTCTTTCTTCTTATGCTCCCTCATGAGAGCCGATATTTTGAACAGCTATGACCTAAAGAAGCCACATTCATCACGGGACGATCTTCAGTCTACCAGTATCTCATGCCACTCGCATACACAGCATGTCACTGACTGCTTGTAAACATACATGTTGTGCCATGGCTTTAGATCACAACAGTTAATTTCATTTGTCATGAAAAAGAAAGAAGGAGGGTCCACAAGGCAGTAAACTGTTCCTCTCAGGCTTCATAGAGGTTGATGTCAGTCCGACTCTCAGTGAACATATGGACCATGGCACCCAGGAACATTTGTCTGAGTTTCTGATTGTGCTTATGCATATGCTTTTCCTGGCAAAGATACTGGAGATGGTTATTAGTTCATTCTCAAGTGGACTGCGATTTGTCTGACCTCTCTGCTATGACCTGCCTACCTTTAGTAACCCTACATGGTATAGCTCACAGTTTCATTGAGGTATACAAGCCATTTCGCCACGACACGGTAGTGATCCAGAAGGGGTAGAGGTAGTGAAGTGTAAATTTTATAGCATAATTACACTGGAAAATATACAGTTAATTAAGTAACCTAGTTAAAGCATTCATATAAAACAAAACTTTTTGCCTAAAGAGTCCCTTTAAAACCATCTATTTTAAATGCGTGCTAGACAAATAGTAGTCACATGTCCTTTATATGCAAGTGGATCTTAATTAATTTCTTCTCTGTTGGGTAGGCTTGCCTTTTCAGCTCTTCTGAGCCACATATTATCAATTTACCTCCAAGATGTATCTATGAAGTGTTCTTTTAAGCCTTATATCCATACACTGTAAATTATACACTGTTGAAAGCTAGGAGGTTAAATAACCACTGGTCCTATTTTTACTATATGGGCTTTTGAATAAAGAAAAAACAGAAAATGATTAAAATGTTCTTATAAAGTGAAGAAAAATTAAAACAGCCTTTACATATTTATTTTCTATTAGCAATTATTTGTTACTATGACTTTCTTGTTACTAAGCTGCTGCTTTCAGCTGCTTTCTCAACTGCTTCTGTCTTTGTAAGATACAGAGAATTCAATTAGCCATTTTCAGAGCACTTGCATTGTGGGCTGCCACGTTTCAATTGTAGCAGATGCAAACTTTTTCTGCACTCAAGGTCTCCTCCACTTTTACAAACAGGTCAGCAGAACCTAAATGGAAGTCTCCATTGCAGAATAATTACATAAAGGGTTTTATTATTTTTTAAGTGTATTTTTTCAAAATATTGTATATTAAATATAGGACCATCGGGTTGGACTTTTCAGGAGTCAATGGCAGCTTTGATGTTTTATTCTCCCCATAGTGTGATCACTGAGCCAGTATTATGCATAACTATTTATTGCATTGTTCACTGTGAGTATCTGGATGATACAGAATATACTTAACATAAACTATATTGCCTTAGAATGTGATAAAATCCTTGGTTAGTCAAGTGTCTACATACACCATAAACCACCCAATATTTTTCTTGTCTTGTTCCTCTCCCATCCCAATTTGTTTCTTAGTTTGTAATATCTTTAGTACTTTTAGATCCATGCTTTGTTATTTTGTATGTAATCTGTCTTCTGTGATACGTGTGCAATCTTACCTAATTGGAGCAATATAAAGAAATATATCAACTAATGACTGATGTCAATATATAATACTTATCTAATAGCAATACTTGAATATAGATGTAAACAAATCTTGCTTAATACACACTGCAAATGTATGTTTATTTGTGAAATATAATATACTATGTAAAATGCTGTAATAGAACTATTTGTACTGCACATAAATAACTGAAATATGATTTAGTTGGGGTTGTGGATTATCCAATGTTCTTGTGGCAAACTAATTATGGTTCATTATGTGATCTAATAATCCCTGGTGATCAGTGCATTGTGTATGTAAATGTCAGTGTGTAAATGCTTTATATACCATGCAGAAATTGAAGTCTTCTACGTATTTTTTTCAGTGGCCAAAGAATAGAACATATCATAAAGACTTGCGTGGTTAGCAGGTGTACACATGAATAATACACTACAATTATTTAACAATATATTGAGCCCTATTCAATTTGCCAAATAACAGTTCCAGAAGCCCGTAAATGAGCCAGCAAAAGTTATGGCTATTAAATTGGCCTCTTTTAGCTGCCCACAGATCTGCGGGTCACAGGTGGAAAAACCCTACGGGTTGCCAAAATCTGAACCTCGTCCCAGCTAAACATTTAATCTTTCAATCCCGTAAATGTTACAATCGCAAATCAATATTAAATTGCTACAAGTCATCAAGCCCGCAACTGTTTTCACACCCATTAATGTCAAATGTAGCCAAAAATCCTATGGGTACAAGAGATGACCCGCAAGGGGGTTAAACTCTTTCCTGTAGCACTGTAAAAGCAAATATAAATACACTGCTGTATTTTTAATGATAGGGAAAGTGATAAAAGGTATTAAAATTAATAGCACAACATTCTCAAGCTCGCAAATCTGCAATAAAAAATACTTTTTTAATGTTTCATTGCTGTGTTATATCGATCTTGGCAATCAATGTGTTAATACGTATAATAGAACTCGCATGGACTAGAATATTATATTTATTGATTTTCTCCTATTGCATTATTTCTGGAATGCGGGTCCGATCGCAACTCAGACTTCAAAACCGTAAGGGATTGCAATGTAACCTCCATGTTTTAGTGACATAATGATGACGGTTTCTTTTACTATTGGCTCCGTCTAAACTCAAAACTACGGGTTTGAATAATTTGCTATGTGCCACAGAATGGTTTATGGATTTGGATTCTGGCCATTTCTTTGTGGGCTTTTCTAAATTAATCGCTCTGTAACTCCAGCAAATTTCAAGGGCTGTAGGACTGGAATTTAATAGGGGCCATTGTATGCCATTAAATAAATACATTCAGGGCCAATATAAGGCTTTGGCAAGTAAATGTTTTTGTTTTCAACTGACAAGATGACATCCCTTGAGGAGTTGTGGCAATTAATCAGACATGTTCATCCCCATGTAAAAGTGAAATAGCCCAGCAGTGTAACTTAATTAATAACATGTGAACCCAATAGGAATATACTGGAAATGCCTAAGACAGGGGAAGCCAATATTTGGACATGGGTTAGAATCTGGACCGCCAGACTCTTTTTTCTGGACCTTCAATGAAAAATTATATTTATCCTATATCTCAACTGAAGCTTTCAAACAATCGATCTGTCACATGTTGTTCTTTCCTTAATGTACCCTTCTTGATGCCATTATATTTAAATGTGTGTATGTGTAATCATATAAATTATGGAGTCCTGACCTTGGCTTTATCTTCAAAAACACAGTCGGAACTTGATGAGTTTTCGGGAAAATAGTTGACACTGTCCTAATGTATGTCATTTGGTAAGAAGCAACTCTCAAGAACCAGCATGAGTCATTAACAGAGAAAATCTCAAATTGAACAGACTCTGTGTTTCGGATGCTGCCATCATGGACTGCTAGTGTGTCTGTAGCCATAGGGGATGGTGATCCTACAATTTCTTTCTTTTCTATTAAATTATATTTTGGGGTGGCTATTCCTAGACCTGAATAGAGATATTATCTGAGACCAAGATTCTTCCCATTCCTCACAGGTGTCTAATTCAAAGCAAATGTATGTAAACAATAAAAGTAATTATAATAGTTAAATGTAAACGCTGTGCTTATTTATGTTAAACTTATAAATCATTTTTATCCCATTATCAAGTCAAGTTCTTCACAACAGCATGCTATAAAATTGACACCTCAGGGACCTTTAATATAAGCCATAGTAGACATTTTCTCTTTGTAGTATAAAGATCTGGGAAAAAAACCTGATATACTGTAACAGCACAAGCTCCATATGGTTTCTTGGAAATAGGGCCTGCTGATACCACCATAAAGATGAATCAAAATATTATGATTGTCACAACCATCAGCCCTTCTGGGCCTCAATGTGTATGAGAGGAACAGAGTACATTTCTTTAGACACTTTTCCTGGTGGTTCTAACAATCATCTAAGCTGTCCTACAAGACTAAAATCACTGGTTCTGATTCCCCTGCATGAAGTGTTTAAAAATTGGAATTGTCATAAAACCGCCCCAAGGTGGTTCTCCTTGTCTCCAGAACCCCATATAAACTATTCCCTTAAGTGACCAGCCCACTGCAGCCCAATTCCCTGTTTTCCCTTCTGTTGTGATTACTGTTATATATATATAATGTGCTTTGAGGTGTGTTTAATACATAGGCTCCATAGAATTAAATAGCACTGTCTGTAGCAGTGGTTTAGACATCAAGCATAGTCAACTACGTTGTCCGGCTAGGTCAAATGTTGTCAAGTACTTTGTAAGTGATATCCCTTTGATCAACTGTCTTGCGGTTAACAACTGAATTTTATGTACTTGAATATATCAATCAGCCCTAGCCCACCAAGCACTCTATGTTCGTCTTTGGTTGGCTGCCTACCCCTCTCCCGTTAGCCTCACTTTCTGGATTCCTAGACAGCCAATTTGGCCAGTTGAGACACCGCCTCAAACCCCTGGCGATTCCAGAAGACACTTCATGGAAGGTCTGACCATTTGGTGGGGAGATAAACCAACACCTGGCTGGGTCAATCCGAGAATTCCCAGAAAACCAACATCCCCAGTGGAGATATGGCCTCATCCCTTTAGAGAGTCTAGACGCTATAGGGAAGGTCTGACCATTTGATGGGGAGATAAGCCAATGCCTGGCTGGATGAAGAAAATATTCTGGCACCCCTGCCTCTCTGGAAACTCTAGGGCCCCTTCCTGTTTCTATACTTCCCACCAATCAGCACTCACCAAGCCGCTTGCTGATTAATTCAGGGCTGGCGTATGTAAATATACTATTGTTTTATTGTATAGAAGAAATGTATAAAAATGAGACGCAAGAAATAAAGATTATGCTCACTCTGGGACACAAATAATTGGTGTGTTTCTTTGAGAGAATGGATTATAATCCCTAAGGGCCTCATTCTATTAGCGGCCGCAGCCGTTGCGGGGCCGCAAGGACCGGCCGCAAGCTATTCTGCTATTCTATTCCCTTACGGCCGGGGATTCCGGCAGGCTTGCGGCCGGTGCCTTGCTATCTCTTGCGGCCGCTCGCGCCGGAGGAAAGCCTTTGATCTAAAACGGCCGCAAGAGATTTGCAATTCAATTGCTCCGGGAAACCTCTCTGCAAGGCTAAAAGCGAGCCGCAGCTTACTTGCAGGAAAGAGGTCTCGCTAGCACCAATTAAGCACATAAAATAGCTCAAATAAAGCCATACTGCACTTTGAGAAGACTATAAAGGGATTTTAGGTGTTAGAAAAAATAGCACATAATTATCCTGTACTCAAATCCGTAAAATATTTTATTTTTAATATCCGTAAAATATCCATGTAAAAAGTCCAGAGTGCTTGGAGCACCTCAGACACACCCACGCCGCAGCCGGAAAATAAACAGTTAATTTGAACTCGGGTTTGGGCAGATGTGCAAGCTTGAGAGTGGGTTCCTTTTAATCCTCATGTCCCCCAATATGATCCCTAGCATTTACAGAGCTGTACAGTGCAGGCTTGAATTTATTTTTGCGTTTTTATATTTCACAGCTTACGGCCGGTTCCAAGATATGCGGCCGGCCGTAAGATGAGATCCTTGCGGGGCCGTATAATAGAATCGCGAGTTAACTGAACCCCCGCAAGGAATCGCAGCCTTACGGCCGATTTACGGCCGATAATAGAATGAGGCCCTTAGCATCTTAAACTGATGCTGTTATCCTAGAAGAATGGGATAGATGCAAAGAATGAGATCTGTGGGTAGGATTGGCCTCCTTGGCCATGATCCTGATATTACCTTCTGGCACTGAGAAGCCCATCTCTCATGATCCTGAGGGAGAATTCCTGTACTCAACGCAGGAGTTGTGGGGATAAAGCATACCCCCCTCCCCTGGGTTGTGACAGTGATATTAAAGGGCCACTGTAGTTTCAGAAGAAAGGCACTTGTTAGTGAAGAACAGCAGTTCCCCAGTAGCTCCCTCTTCTTTTAGGTGTTCAGATACCTGGGTCTCACGAGATCTTGCGAGATTATCTTGCATGATTTCAGGAGACCCAGCAGGTTACAGGAGCAGGAAAGGGGAAGCTAATAGGGACCTACATTATCTGGGGGGTAGGGGGGGGGGGGGATTTGTCCCCCCAGTTCCTCCAACCCTGCCTGCATCTTCCATCTTCTTCTATATTTCAGATCTATTCCTATTTATTCCAAATAAATACCATGTGTGGGGTCATAGGTAATAATAGAATAAATGGCATCCACAGTATAATATAAAAAGCCCCCTGTTGCACAATTCCTCCCATCAAACAGGTACAGTATGGAATTTGTGATGGGGGATTTACAAAATTTTAGATTTAATAAAGTCACTAATAAGACAACCCCAGCACCATTATGTGAAAGGGATTGTGATGGTGAGATTCTGAGGGGTTTGTCCCACTTAGCATAGTTTTTGCTTTGGGAACTCCCACACTTCAAAGTACATTTGCTCTTATTGCCTTGATGCTTTAATGTCAAATATCTACAACAGTAACATACATAGTGAAGCTACTAAGGGACAGTTAGAAGTGTGAGTGTCCCAGATAGAAGTTGTGGAAAAGGTGGAAAGTGGAAAGGTGCTGCGCCAGTCTGTGTGGTTCAGTGCTTGTATCTTTCTGTAATCTGGGAGCGAATCCAGGCCCTGTATCCGGGCCTCCGGGTATTGCAGGCTGCAGAGCTCTACTGGGTGCCAGTTGCGTCTCTGGTGGTTATCGGACGGAGGCTGCAGTTCCTGTTACAGTCTCTCTTCCCCTCCCCCTGCTGGGTCTGATGTAGGTCTTCTTTGCCCGGGGAGAGCACTGGGCCACCAAGGCCCCGATTTAAGATGGCGTAACTCAAATGGCTCGTAGTTCGACAAGGCCCCAGGTCCTGTTTTTTTACAGTTTCGAACCCGTAACTCGCAAGATCGTAAATCGGAAAAAAAAGGGGCGGTTTATATTCGGACCAATCAGGTATATATATATATATATATATATATATCACATATTATAATTGTCGAACTACGAGACGTCGGCCATTAACTCGCAGCACTTAGGCAATGAGCGCCAAAGGCGCTCATCGCCTGCGAGCCTCGCATGGCGAGGCAAGCCATTAAGACACTAAAACTCACCCCACTTGGGCAATGAGCGCCAAAGGCGCTCATCGCCTTCGAGCTTTGCATAGCGAGGAGTGCTGTTAACTCACAGCACTAAAACTCGCAGCACTCAGGCAAAGAGCGCCCAAGGGACTTAGGCTTAGGCTACAAACACTTAGGAAACGCGGGATCACCTTAGACTGCAAGCAATTGACGAAGGCGGGACTTAGAAAGAAAAAAAAATGAGACGCAGGACTTAGAAAATAAAATATGAGATAGGAAAAAAACGAAGTTAACGGCCGAACCGCACAAAGCAGAAAACACGAAACACACACACAAAAAAAATACAAAAACATCACACACAGGACGAGGGAACAGACAGAACGTCTGGGAGTGAGGTGGAACGTGAATTTAAGTCGATTTCGGCGAGTTTCTGTACTCGAAAATCAGCTAAGCAAGGGAAAAATGGCAGCCAAAAAAAATTAAAAAGAGGCTACACGACTCTGGACCGAGCAAAACATCTCCAACCGGGTACCACTTTCACACAGGAATAAATACAGTATTACAAAGGAGGGCAAATGCTTGCGAACCCGCGTAGCACATAGACAAACAACACAATTTTACAATCATAACGCCACTAACAACATTACACAGAAGCGCTTTACACAAATAAATCAACTGTTTGCCCTCGCGCATGCAGCATATTTCTAATGCACTGTTACAACATTCATAAAACTATATCCTCAGACCAGCAACAGTCCCACTGGACATTATATGCTGCAGGACAATAAAAGGAGATTGTTACCTCTTCAGGCTATTGATTGTTACATATATTAATTAGAAAAAGGTAAACTGTATTCATTTATTATTCAATTAATTCATTAATTAGTATTTAAAAAAATATAGAGACGAGCTAAAGGATAGGCGAGACTCGCAATGAGCGCCTAAGGTCCTTAGAGTATAAAAAGCTTAACATTGTGTGCCATGGCTTCAAATTTTATTGACAGTCATTTTTTGACGGGCAAGTTGCTAGTATATATATATATATATATATATATATATATATATATATATATATTGTGATATCTCTGCTGTCACACTCAGGGTTCGTGCTCTTGTATCCGGCACCAAAATGTAGTACTCAGTAGCTGTTTTTAAAATATCAGCAGTAGTATTTATTTTAGTACAGCAAAACAACATAAATGGTGCAAAACAAAAGCCTAGCTTCACGCGTTGAAGCACTCACTTACTCTTGGCTGCCTTTCCCTCACTGTCCAAGATAAAGTCCAAACAAAAATCAAGTCTTTGCAGCTTGCTGGATTTTAAGTCTCCCTTGTAACAGGGGATTTTCAAAGCTGACTCTGGTGTATTGTAAACACTAAAGTTTGACAGAGACTGGCCTTTTATAAAGCCAATCTGCATGTCAAACCAATAAAAGGACATGTTCTGTAAATTAAATAATAATCAGATTAGGAGATTGAGACAAAAAGAAACCGGATGGGGGGATACCGAGCAGAGTACATCATCTACAGCCCACTGGGAGACAAACTCATCTATTCCCCCAGTGGACAAAGCCAGGTGGTACTCTGTCCGGATTCGGGAGTGCACCAGTGCCCAGAACATGGCCTCAGGTGACAATGGAACCCCATCTATCAAACACTGCTTCCTGGACTTATATATAGCCAGCTTGGCTAATGCCAGGAGCAGGTTGACGAGGAAGTCCCTGGCCCTATTGCCCCGGGACACTTGGCGCCCAAAAATAAATATGTGTGGGGAGAAATGCAGCCAGAACTGTAGGAGGAGGCCCCTCAAGAGTGACAAGAGTGGCTGCAGTCTGGCACAACTAAAAGAAATATGATACACAGACTTCCCCTTGCCACAGAATGGATAAGTGGAGGGAGAGTCCGTGAAATTAGCCAAGTACTCTCTCGTGCTCAGTGCACCATGGAGCACTCTCCAACTCAAGTCCCAGGTGGGTCGTGGAACTAAAGTAGAATAAAGCTCCCTCCACCGAGGCCTCTTGCCCTCATCAGCTGAGAGAACCCGCCTCCAGATGGTATCGGGACGGGCCATGAGGGCAAGGAAGTGGACTGTATGGAGCACGAGAGAATACAAGCTCTTCCTCGGCATGTCACGAAAGCATGCTGAGGGTATGTCCCTCAACCTCGAGAGGTTGGGGACAGGAGGAGCCTGAGGGGAAACACGGGGCTTGTGTCCAATGCAAACAGCCGGAGCAGAGGTGTTAGAAGGTGCATATGGCACTCCGGCTTGCAAAGCCCCGTGAAGGAAGGTGCAAGAGTCGGGAGAGATGGCATTCTTAATCTCCCGGAGCAAGCGCCTCGGGACTTTGGGCGACATATATCCCAAATGGAGCGCAAGCTCCTGAGATGACACCCAATCGGAGCACTCGTAAGCCAGAAGATCCCTGACTCGTGTCAACCGTGCCTGACTAAGGTGGCGGATGATACTGCTGGATTATATAAGAGGGGCTCCGTAAATATTTCATCCCCCAAAGGCACGCCTTGCCTGGTCGTGGAGACCATGCTCCAGGCCTTGAGGGTTTCCTGGTAGTATGCCAGCAACATCGAGAGGTCTCTCCCAAACCCCTCATGCCTGATCAGAAATAATTGCCGGTCATACCCCAGGGTGCGCAACTGGTGATAAAAGCTGGACGCCAGTGCGCACCACTGCGGAGAGGGATCTGCATATAGGTATCTCTGCAGGTGCTGAAGGCAGAAGGTGGACAACTGGGAGTGCACACTTACCACTCCCTGCCCACCCCCTACTAAAGGCAGACCTGCCACACCCGCAGAGAACCAATGCTTTCCAATCCAGAGGAAATCTGACAAACTCCTCTGGATGTTGCTGACAAACTCGGGGGTCGGAATCAGACAGATCAGCCTGTGACAGATCTGAGAAGCCACCAGCTGATTTATCACTAGAGTCCGCCCCCTAAGGGAAAGCATTTTTGCTAGACCCCTCAATCGTCCCAGACAAGAGAGGACACTGTCCTCTAGCTCCCTCCAGTTGTCTGGGACAGAAGCGTCCGCAGCGGACAGGTAGACCCCCAGATATTTCATGACATCTGTCTCCCACAAGATGTTATGGAATGTGGGAGGCAAAGAGTCCACCTGTATAGAACCCTCTATAAGGCCTGTGCATTTGGACCAGTTAATCTGAGCAGAGGAGGCAGATGAATATACCTCCTGGCACTGTTTTGCCAGCTCAAGATCAACTGGGTCCTGGGCCACGAGGAGCACGTCATCAGCATAGGCTGAAAGGACAATCCATATGTCTGGCTCCCTAAGCACCAGCCCTGTGAGCCTTTTCCTCAACAGGCAGAGCAAGGCTCGATGGCCAGCGCATATAACTGTCCAGATAAAGGACATCCTTGACGTACCCCTCGTCCAAATACCAAAGGTGCTGTTAGGGACCAATTGATTTTAAGTAAATACTCTGCAGAGGCGTACAGCGTTGTTATATAGCCCACAAATTGTGGGCCATGCCTGCAGAGTGGCTATGAGGTAACCATGGTCCACCCTGTCAAACGCCTTCTCTTGATCTAGGGAGAGAAAGGCGAGTGACAGACCAGACCTGCGAGAGTATTGCAGGAGATCCCGGACCAGAAAGATACTGTCAAAGATAGTCCGGCCCGGGATCGCATAGGACTGGTCAGGGTGAACCAATTCTGCCAGCACAGATCCAAGTGTACGCGAGATGGCTTTCGCTACTATCTTATAATCTTTGCTGCTCAGTGAGACCGGTCGCCAGTCGCCTGTCTTAATAAGATGGAGATCCCCCTTTTTGGGTAGCAGGGCAAGTACTGCCCTGCGACAAGATAGGGGCATCTCCCTGGTCTTTAGGGCTTCCCAAGGACCAGATAGAAATCAGGTCCCAGGGTCTCCCAGAAAAATTGGAAAAACTCTACAGTCAGATGGTCCAGTCCTGGAGATTTCTCACAGGACATGGCACGGAGGGCTTCAGACATATAGTGACTAGATATATATAGTCTATCGATCCGGGAGTTGGTCACCAGACCGGCTCTCACCCTGACGTAGGTGAAGCCGTCTGATGCCCCTGAGTTCTGTTCTCGCCAGACATCCTCTAAGGAGAAGCGGGTGATGAGCTCCCACATGGCTGATGCAGAAGGTGGGTAAGGCTCTGGACCATTTCGGTCCAGAGCATCCAGGGTACAGTTAAACCCCCCCGAGAACCAAACACTCATCTGCGTCAACTGTCTCTACAAAGTGGGACAATCTGGCTAAGAACGTCACTTTCTCAGGCCCTCTAGCACGGGCATATACATTAACTCTCGGACCCGGAGGTGGATTAGACGGCCTGGGATAACAGCTTTCACAAGCAGCAGCTCTGGCTGAAAAGACTCTGAGAACAGGGTCACCACTCCACACAATGTGAAGTGGCTGAAGAAGACCCTGCCTCTCCACTCCAGTTGCCACCAAGCCCTCAGCCTCTGGAGTGGTACGAGTTTCCTGCAGGAAACTCACAGAGTACCCTCCCTGATGCAAATAGGAGAGTACCTGGAACCTGCGGAAACTGTATTGACAGACGTTGGTATTTAGCGTGCTGATGTGCAAAGCCATTACTGCGTGTCAGGAATTGTGCGTTCCTCAGTCTCTTGAGAATGCTGATAGGCCACACACATTTTATAGAAATTCCAGACGTGAAATTACTCTGCAGTCCCAGAATTCTTGGCCCTATTGCTGACCTCTATATATTTCTGGAGAGAGTGGATAATGAACGACATATTACTCCACTTTCTCAAGGCCAGCTGCACCTTCCTTTTCTTTTGCCCATGAAGTGTGCTTTCAAGGAATTCATCTATCCACTTCCCCTGGTGCCACATACCCTCTGACAGACAAATCTATTGGGTCCTGAATGGCGGTCAGGCCTAAATTCCCTCCCTCCGATAGTGACTCAGCCTGGGGCTCTAAGAAAGCCCGAGGTATGTCACTGGAGAGTGATACCAGAGAAGGAGACAGACTGGTGCCTCCGAAGCTCAGCACTTCAGGAACACTGACCACCCATTCAGCAGGGGCTTTACTGGGGCCCCCATCATAGGCCAGAGGCAGAACCTGATCTTTCTTCCCCCCCCCCCCGACTCACTTGGGAGACCCTCTTGCCCCTGCTTTTCCTCTAGAACCTTATCCACATTATCCTTTTTAGGTCTGGAGAGAGAGGGATGTGGTCTGGCACCGGCTGGCTGAGTTTAATTACCGGGCCAGACAATGCCACCGGATGAGGAGAAGATGTTTTACTCCTCTTTCTCCTTTTGGAGGGAGGTGTTCCAAAATAGAGCACTTTTCAGCTACCTCCCTTTTGGTCTTATGTGTCCTCTTCCTGGGGACGTCACTCCTGGAAGAGGAGCTGTCACTAACTGCCTCTCCTGCAGAGGGGTTATGATCCCTCTGCTTATCCTGTGTACCCACACTAACTGATGTTTTTATTTTGGGGCCAGAAAGGGACTTTGGGGAAACAGCCATGACACTGGGAGGACCGGTGACATTCTTCCCCTTCTTCCCTGTGTCTGCAGTTTTGCTGGAGACCGAAAGACACAGATGGCTTTTGTGGGGAAGAAGGGGGCTTGGAGGGCATGGTGGTGGTATGAGGAGCGGCCTCCTTACCTGAGCTCTCTGGGGGGCTATGACCCTTGAGGTCCCCACTATTATGGGCTCAGCGGGGATGGGTGCTATACTAGTGGCGGTGCCATTTGCTGGGTCTGGACAGGATATTCAACATTAGGGCAATTCCTAAGTGTGTTCCAGCCTCTTGCAAAGATAACATTGCACTCAAATGGAACCCCAAAAGACACCTTGATGTTATCTGTGCCCCTGGACAGGCACATTTGTACCTGCCTCTTGAAAGAGAGCATGTGTCTTAGTGCTCTCTCTCTGCACCCCAGGGAAACTTTTATAATAGGTGTTTTTATTTCCCCTAAGGCTTGCAGGTGGGGCGCAGGATTGAGTCTGGTAGGAAGGGGGGCACCTTTGAGAGTGTTACTTTAGTGCCCAACCCTTCCAGGGGTTCAATTGGGACATATAACCCCCCCCCCCCCCCACACAGCCAGCGTACAGGTAAATAAGACATTTTGCTGGCTGCTACTATAACAGAGGGGCTGATGACATTAGCTGCAGCACACAGATAGATCTCAATACTATAAACCTTTGACACTTAACCCCATGCTTCCTAGTGATCTGCCCCTTAGCCCCAGCGATGGTATTGCTGGGGACAGCAGAAACCACCTGTGACCAGGTATTAGTCACAGGGGTAGCTCTACTGGCCGAAGGTGTTTTTCCACCAGGAGCTGGGGTTGTCTTATCTGTCTAGGGCCTATGTTGTGCAGTGCTGCAGCTTGGATTTTCAGGGGCCATTATTCCCCCTTTTGGCCCCTGAGGCTTCTTAGTTACCTTATCCCTCATGTTTAAACCTGTTTTTGTTTGTGTACTTATTTTATTCAATTTTATTTTAGTTTTTTAGTTTTATGATTTTTATAGTTTTTTAAGAAAAAAGTGGAAAAATACAACAAAACAAAAAAAGAGGGAGAGAAACTTTTGGTGTTATCTGGCAGTGGAAGGGTTAAAAGCTGGTAACAAGTTGCCTGATTGCAGCTAACACCAAAAACACAGAGGTTGTCTGCAAAGAGAGTTTCTTTCCCTTACTTTCTTTCTAGATTTTTCCTTTCTAACTTTCTGACTTTCCCTCTCCTTGCAAACTTTCTATCTTATTAGCCCCTCTGTGTTTCTGTGTAAGGTCTTAAGCATCCTTTTTATAAAACTTGTAAATATTTTCCCCTCCACTGCCCACAAAGATGTTCTTTTCCTCTCTCCCTAAAAACACAAAACCCAACACAAAAAAACACAAAACAAAAACAGCCTGTATTACAGTGTTAATTTGCTGTCCCCTCGAAATAAGTGAAAACACAGACATTAATGTAAGTGGAAATGTCCAAATTGGGCCTGATTAGCCATTTTCCCTCCCCGGTGTCATGTGACCCGTTAGTGTTACAAGGTCTCAGGTGTGAATGGGGAGCAGGTGTGTTAAATTTGGTGTTATCGCTCTCACACTCTCAAATACTAGTCACTGCTGCAAAGATTGAAGGGGTGGGGGGTCAGCTTGTCAGTGCTCAGATCATACGCCGCACACTGCATCAAATTGGTCTGGCTATTGTCCCAGAAGGAGGCTTTTTCTAAAGATGATGCACAAGAAAGCCTGCAAACAGTTTGCTGAAGACAAGCAGACTAAGGACATGGATTACTGTAACCATGTACTGTGGTCCGATGAGACCAAGATAAACTTATTTGGTTCAGATGGTTTCAAGTGTGTGTGGCGGCAACCAGGTGAGGAGTACAAAGACAAGTGTGTCTTGCCTACAGTCAAGCATGGTGGTGGGGGTGTCATGGTCTGGGCCAGCATGAGTGCTGCTGGCATTGGGGAGCTACAGTTCATTGAGGTGACCATGAATGACAACATGTACTGTGACATACTGAAGCAGAGCATGATCCCCTCCCTTCGGGACTGGGCCGCAGGGCAGTATTCCAACATGATAACAATCCCAAACACACCACCAAGACGACCACTGCCTTGCTAAAGAAGCTAAAGGTAAAGATGATGGACTGGCCGAGCATGTCTCCAGACCTAAACCCTATTGAGCATGTGTGGGGCATCCTCAAACGGAAGGTGGGGGAGTGCAAGGTATCTAACATCCACCAGCTCCTTGATGTCATCATGGAGGAGTGGAATAGGACTCCAGTAGCAACCTTGAAGCTCTGGTGAACTCCATGCCCACTAGGGTTAAGGCATTGCTGGAAAATAATGGTGGCCACACAAAATATTGACACTTTGGGCCCAATTTGGACATTTCCACTTAGGGGTGTTCTCCCTTTTTGTTGCCAACGGTTTAGACATTAATGGCTGTGTGTTGAGTTATTTTGAGGTGACAGCAAATTTACATTGTTATACAGGCTTTACACTTACTACTTTACATAGTAGCAGAGTGCCATTTCTTCAGTGTTCTCACATGAAAATAAATAATAAAATATTTACAAAAATGTGAGGGGTGTACTCACTTTGTGAGATACTGTATGTGGATGTCCCATAACCCCAACTATTGACAACACACTGACACGGAGAGAATGGTATTACAAAGCTTTATTTCATACACAGAGCACAATCAGAAATTCACAAGACTGTGCTTTAATATTATGAGTTTGGTGTGGGCGAATCCCTCAGTGACCATCTCATGGTCACTATGTTAACCTAATCAAGCCTGGCTACAGAGTCTGGGATCTTGGCCTATGTGATGGTGATATTTTGTATACAGATGTCATAGTCCAGAATAAGCAAGATGCATAGCACCTACCAGGGTCACATGTGGTCACTACACCACTGCAACCGGAATCTGATGAAAAAAAGTTCATGAGAAATCACCCCATTTAATTGAAGAAATCATTAATATGCATAGCATTTCAACTTGTCTAGATCTGCTCATTGAAACAGACGATTCAACCTCTGGACTGTGTAATCCAATCCAGTTTCAAACATACAGTGTGGTGACAAAACAAAAATCTGAAAAAAGTGGTCAACTGAAAAAAGGCGGAGGAGAATAAAAAACATAATTGACATGAATGTACAGTACAATGCTAAATACTGTAACTGTAATATGATACCAACTCACCTGATTCCCATCTGCAAGCATGACTAACTATTAGCTAGGTCTCTGGATAATCAGCAATATGGGGAAATAGCCATTAATATGGAGAGGACACAAAGGTCAGCAGCCAGATTCACTGTTACTTACATCAGAACCAAGGATATGTTCTAAGACTGATATTGATGTCAGGATCACATGCTTCACTAGTGCATATATTAATGCTGTCTCTCTTTCCCTATTTTTCTCTCTCTCCCTCTTCACATGTTAATGTGTTAACATTAACATGTGAAGAGGGAGAGAGAGAAAAATAGGGAAAGAGAGAGGGGGGAGAGAGAGGGGTGGGGGAAGAGGGAGAGAGGGTGGGGGAGAGGGAGAGAGAGAGATCAATAGGGAAAGAGAGGGGGAAGAGAGAGATAGAGTGGGGTGAGGGAGAGAGAGAAATAGGGAAAGGGAGAGGGGGAAGAGCGAGAGATGGTGGGGGGGAGAGGGAGAGAGAGACTGGGAAAGAGAGGGGGGAAGAGGGAGATAGAGTGGGGGGAGAGAGGAGGGAAAGAAATAGAGGGCGGGGAGAGGGAGAGAGAGAAATAGGGAAAGAGAGAAGAGGGAGAGAGAGAAATAGTGAAAGAGAGAGGGGGAAGAGGGAGAGAGATAGGGGGAGGGAAAGAGGAGGGAGAGAAAGAGAGAGGGAGAGAAAGAGATGGTGAGAGGAGAGGGAGGGAGTGAAAGGGGGGAAGAAATGAAAGAAAGAGAAGGTGGAAGAGGGAGAGAGATACAGAGAAAGGGAGGAGAGAGAGACAATAAGAGAGGGGGAGGTAGGGAGCGAGAGAGGGGGAGGGAGCAAGAGATGGGGAGAGAGTGGGGGAGGGAGCTAGAGATGGGAGAGAGAGTGGGGGAGGGAGCGAGATATGGGAGAGAAACAGAGGGAAGAGAAAAAGAGAGAGGGAGAGAAAGAGAGGGGAAGAGGGAGAGAGATAGTGAGAGAGAGTGGGAGTGAAAGAGAGGCGGAAGAGAATGACACAGAGGGGGGAAAGGGAGAGAGAGAGGGAGAGAAATAAGGGAGAGAGATATGAAAGGTGATGGGAGAGAGATAGGGGGAGAGAGATATGGAAGGAGATGGGGAGTGAGAGTGGGAGAGGGTCTACAGCTGAACTATAAACATAGACCCCATTCAATTGCAAGCCTGTAATTACTTTCATACAGGCTGCATGTCTGCGGGTTAGAAATTTGTTACAATTCCGGCTGTATCCAATTGACTGAAGGGCTAAAGCCTAAAACCGTAAACCATGAACCCGTACGTAGCATTTCAGGACATGATCATGATCACTTAAGCAAGCCCATAAGTTACAATTTAGAAAGAGCCATTAGTAAATGAGACCGTCATAATGACGTCAGGAAAACATGGAGTTTAAACTACAACAAATTAGTGTTTAGAAGTCCGATGTGCAATCGGACTCTCAATCAAGAAATGTAGGAATAAAAAAAAATCAATAAATAAACTGTTCTAGACCATGTGGGTGGCCTGATATGAATTAACTCCTTGATTCCTGGAATTAATATTACACGGAAATAAAATATTAAAAAAATATTTTTTTATTGCAGATTTGTGAGCTTGAGACTATTGTGCAATGCATTGATTTTTTTCCAGTATTTTAAAGTGCAGAATTGTGTTTATATTTGATTTTACAGTGTTACGAACAGTTGTTTAACCCACTTGAATGTCCTCTCTAGTACTCGTAGAAATTTTCGACACATTTGTCATTTACGGGTTTGTAGGAATGAATCTAAATATGGATTAGATACATTGCTGGATTGAGAGTCCAATCACATATCGGACTTCTAAACATTAATTGATGGGACTTTAATTTACTATTGGCCCTGTCTAAATTGTAACTTACGGGCTTGCTTAATTGATCATGATCATGCCTTGAATTACCACATACAGGTTCATGGTTTATGGTTTTAGACTTTAGCCCTGTAATTGCGGGCTTGAGCCCATCGAATACAACTGGAATTGTAACAAATTTCTAACCTGCAGACATGCAGTATGTATGAAAGTAATTACGGGCTTGGAATTGAACGGAGGCCTTTGCGTTCAACATGAATAACATGAATCAATTCAGTAATAAAACAAGATTAATTTTAGTGATCAATAATTGTGTTCATTGTGTGGCGACTACTGTGACAATGTATAATACACAGGGTAGTGCTGCATGTTGCATCTTATAGTAATCAATAGAACTGATTACTGTACTTGTATGATACATTGGTTACTAGGTATCAAGTCATAAGGAATATGAAACTAAAAAGAATACCATAGTAATTCTAAAGAATTGAAGGAGCCTCGTAGTGTATTATAAGTAAAGCTTATACATTTTTTTGATGTGCACATATTATTAACATAGTATGCAGTTTAAAATAAATAAAAGTTTACATTTTTTCTTAATTATTATCAGTTACACCGTATAAAAGGTATATCCCAAAAATAAATATTAATAAACTTACCCTAGATTTTGCTAAATTTCTTCAGTTTTCAGGCAGTTGGTTTTGAGAAGGAATCCCCCTGAAAATCCAAGCTTTATTAGCATAAAATTCATAATTTGCTATGGCCAATCAGAGGCATTTATAACATTGTAGCAGTATGAGGATTTAGTCTCTGTAGCAAAATATCATAGGATTTGTAGTATTTTGTTCCCACCGCACACCTCTCTTCCGTTGGATGATGCAACTCAAGCAGTGCTGCTCTGGATCTCTGCACTGTGTTGAAACTGGCTAGAAGGTTATGATAAGGTTAAAAGACATACATGAATGGAGTATTTATATTGGTAAGTACCAGGTGCTTATGTAAGTACCAATCCGTCCCTCTTCTCTCACTTACCTGGAGGCACCTGCGAACCAGTGCATGGAAAATCAACGTTGGATCTGGAGAAGGGACAAAGAGTAGGCTAGTTCTAATTACAAGACATGTACTAACGAGGAAGTAATTAATGCCCTCTCAGTCCAGGGGATAGTTTTGCTCTCTGAGCAAGCTCTCTGAGCAATACTCAATATTCAACTTGTCAAAGTTCAAACTTTGCTGCTGCTAATATCCACTAATTATAAGGTTAATGGGGGGTGGCTTTGTTTACCAGGAAGCAAACCAAATGTAATTGTTTGTAAAATTGTTTGGACCTGTCCCTTAGCCCAAATCCCCAAATTCCTCTTAATGACCTTATCACGGGAAGGGACAAACACCCAGCTGGCTGCAGACACTAATCTTGAATGAATATAATATTTGAGATTGCTATTATAAATTACTGAATAATTTTATTAATGGCAAATGTATAATTAGCTTCAGTTGCTAGGGAAGTTGTCTTTGAACAATCAGTTGCAATTACCCTTACTTATAAATATGTCTTTTCATTTCATGGGTAATTTTATGTGTACCTAGGATCTTGTCGGCGGTGAGGGATGCTGTATACCCCTCCCACTGGCCTCTGTTTTGTTAGGGTGGATTACTGCAGTTAGCAGCATATATATCAACAATGATATAGAAAGATTGTTATACAGATGGGGAGACTTGGGGGGGTTAGGAGATCTGAATGGGGCATGTGGTGGTGGGTGGGGGGTAGGAGATCTGAATTTGGCACGTTGGGGGGTGGTGGGTGGTGGGAGATCTGAATGGGGCAAGTTGGGTGGGGGTGGTGGGGAGTATGAGATCTGAATGGGGCATCTAGGGGGTGGTGGGGAGTAGGAGATTGGAATGGGGCACCAGTGGGTGGTGGGGGGTAGGAGACCAGATTGGGGGATCTTGGAGGGGTGTTTTGGGGTGGCCCCCCTACTAACCCCCACCACCACCCATGTGCCCCATTTCGATCTCCTACCCCCACCACACCACCACATGCCCCATTCAGATCTCACCCCCCCCCAGGTCCCCCATCTGTATAACACTCTTTTTATATTATTGTTGATATATATGCTGCTAACTGCAGTAATCCACCTTAACACAACAGAGGCCAGTGGGAGGGGTATACAGCATCCCGCACTCCCGACAGTGCGCGTACATAATGCATGAAGATAACACTCTAGATCCTGTACCTTTAATGCTAATCTATTCTACACATATGTTATTCCAATTTCTACACGCTCATTGTTTTTGCCATATACACTGTAACACAAATAAACTTATTTGTAATCTATATAGTAACTATGGCCCAGTGAGCCTAATAAGGCATTAGCTGTTATATATTTATAGTATTTAACACATACCCTTGTGTATAAATAGATAGGTAATAGAACCATGTAAGAAAACAAAATGTAATCACTTAAATGTACTTAAAACGCAAGCGATATCAATACCAGATTGATTGATATCTTGCTGGATGGTGATTGGAATAATGCATTAGAGGGACATGGTACTAACAATTTTTCTATAATGTATTTAAAAGAGCAGGTTTAAACACTGAATTAGCAAAAACTTCACATATTGGGGAAGTATGCAACAAACCAGCAACATTGGCTGCTAGTGCATGGAAGCTCCCATGATAGTTGAGATTGTCTTGTGCTGAAATCTTATGTGGTGCACCGGATAGTTAACAAACCCACCTCACTTCATACTCCTTCCACTCTTGAATAGATAATAAAAATTATGACATACCCATTCAGTCTTCAAGTCAGCATGATGTGTGAAAGCAAATACACGGCATCCTTCGGGTACAAGCAGTGTCTACTAGAATAAAGATTTTATCTAGAAACACTTTACTGCCCACGGTCTGTTGTTGTTGTTGTCTGTTCTTTCAGTCATGTCCATCTCTCTGCAGCCATATGGATGCAGCACACCAGGCACACCTATCTGTGTTTCTGATTGTGCCAATTCATAAGGTTTTCAAAACAAAGATACTGGAGTGGGTTGCCAGTTCCTTCTCCAGTGGACCACAATCTCTCTGACCTCACTGCTATGACCTGCCCATTTGGGGGGGGGGGCACCATGGTATAGCTCACAGCTTCATTGGGGTACACAAGCCCCTTCACCACGACCAGGTAGCATTCCAGAAGGAGAGCCACGGTCTATACAGCTGCTAATATTGTTCATTTGTTACAAACCGCACAAACACATGAATATTTTCCAATCCAAGTGCAGTCAAATCTATGTTTCCATTGCTCCCTAATAATAATAGCATTCTTCAAGCAGTGAGACATTTTATGCATTTTGTACCATTAGTCCCATAGTAATCTGAACTCTGAATATTGTTGGGAGATGAAAGCTAGGATTTTATGAATGTCCCCCACTGTTTTTCTGTAAGCAAACCAAACAAAATATATTTAAAATGACAAAGAAAATGTCCAATTTATTGAAGAAATCAAAAGTACACATAAAATAAATGTAATTGCAGTTGGTTGTAATTAAAATGAAATAAAAAAAAATAAAATAAAAAAAATAAAATAGATTTTATGTATAATAATAATTGAAACACCCACCCTCTGAGCTAATGATTTTATCACAGTAATTTTTTTAAGATTAGTAGTGGGGGTGATTAAAACATAGTGATATCAATTCTCTGTGGTACATGTAATATTTTGCTAAACTTCTTTATTTCACCAACTACACTGACTGTTAATCCTAACTAATTGCTGTTGATAAAACCATCAACTCGGAGGGTGGATCTTTCAATTTCAATGCACTCCCATATATATTTCAATTGCATCCCGTTGTATTTGTGTTTATTGTATGTGTGCATTTCATTCCTGCAATAAATGGGACTTTTTATGTGTCATTTCAAATAAATATGGCCTGATGAATGCATATGTAGCTTTCAGTTCTTGTAAGAATTCATCAGTACACAGAAATCACTATATCTGATTGTTGTTTGAAGTTTAGCATATACTTTACATATACGCCTGCTTGCCATAATGTGGGAAAAGGTAATTATATATCACCATCTAGTGGATGTAAATACAATGAATGTGCTTTGTATACATGGGTCCCTAATATATTGGCCAATTAGTACATTTATACACACTTAAAACTTCTCTTAATATTGCCACATATTCTATCCTCTTATGAGTTCCCCGCCCACAAGCACTACGGGCCGGCCAAACCTGCACAACCAGCCTTATAACTCCATTGGTTTTAGCAAAGCTCGGATATTACAAGCTCTAAATAATTAAAGTTATACACAATTGATATTCTAGTAGACCCCTAGCTCTAGCTCGCAAATAAAGTCTAACCCGCAACTAAAAAAAGTTTACTTACATTACAGCCTTAAGTTCAATGTTTTGTTAATCTGAATTTTATGTGATGGATCAGAACACAATAGTCTAAGTTGGTGAAGTGACATGAGAAAAATATATAGATAAAACTATTTTTAGAAATAGAAAACAGAAAATTGGCATGTGTGTATGTAGCCCATAAAAAGCCCATGAAGCCCATAAAAAGCTCTGGTGCAACCAATTAACTTCAGAAGTCACATAATTAGTGAAATGATGTCCACCTGTGTGCACTCTAAGTGTCACATGATCTGTCATTATATATACACACCTTTTATGAAAGGCCCTGGAGGCTTCAACACCTAAGCAAGAGGCACCACTAAGCAAACACTGCCATGAAGACCAAGGAACTCTCCAAACAAGTGACAATGTTGTTGAGAAGTACAAGTCAGGGTTAGGTTATAAAAAAATATCCAGTCTATCATAACCAAATGGAAAGAACATGGCACAACAGAAAACCTGCCAAGAGATGGCCGCCCACCAAAACTCATGGACCAGGCAAGGAGGGCATTAATCAGAGAGGCAGCACAGAGACCTAAGGTGACCCTGGAGGAGCTGCAGAGTTCCACAGCAGAGACTGGACTATCTGTACATAGGATGACAATCACCCGTATGCTCCATAGAGTTGGGCTTTATGGCAGAGTGGCCAGAAGAAAGCCATTCATTTCAGCAAAAAACTAAATGGCACATTTTGAGTTTGCGAAAAGGCATATGGGAGACTGCCAAAATGTATGGAAGAAGGTGCTCTGGTCTGATGAGACTAAAATTCAGCCATCAAAGAAAATGCTATGTCTAGTGCATACCCAACACATCACATCACCCAAAGAACACCATCGCCACAGTGAAACATGGTGGTGGCAGCATCATGCAGTGGGGATGTTTTTCAGCAGCCGGGACTGTGAAACTGGTCGGAGTTGAGGGAAAGATGGATGGTGCTAAATACAGGGATATTCTTGAGCAAAACCTTTACCACTCTGCACGGGATTTGAGGCTAGAACAGAGGTTCACCTTCCAGCAGGACAATGACCCCAAACACACTGCTAAAGCAACATTTGAGTGGTTTAAGGGGAAACATGTAAATGTGCTGGAATGGCCTAGTCAAAGACCAGACCTCAATCAAATAGAAAATCTGTAGTCAGACTTAAACATTGCTGTTCAGAAGGGCAAACCATCCAACTTGAAGGATCTGGAGCAGTTTTGCAAGGAGGAATGGGAAAAAATCCCAGTGGTAAGATGTGGCAAGCTCATAGAGATTTATCCAAACCAAATTGTAGCTGTGATTGCCACTAGAGATGTCGCGAATAGCTTGCCGGCGGACTGTTCCCGGCGAACATGGCATGTTCGCGTTCGCGGCGAACTGCGAACATATGCGATCCGCCCCCTATACTTTATCATTGGGCAAACTTTGACCCTGCACCTCACAGTCAGCAGACACATTCCAGCCAATCAGCATCATACCCTGCCTTCCAGACCCTTCTACCTCATGGACAGCAGCCATTTTGGAATCATAACTAACTTGCAGTCTTACCGAGATGAGGGAGAGTGTAGGTGATGCTGATTGAATAGGGAAATCAATAGCTAGGCAAGTTTATTCAGTGTCCAGTGCAGTGCTGAAGGACTCATCAGATCTCTGCTGTAAACACAGCACCCCAAAAAGCCCTTTTTAGGGCTATAACATCATTTATTTTTGTTTGTTTTTTTCTGTCTAATCTAACTTCATTTGCCTGTCTCCCTGCTAGCCCCTGCTAGCAAGTGTGTGTGTCAGGCTCACAACTTATACTGTCTGTGCACCGTGCAACCAATACATTCTTGTTTACTAGTTGTCTACTTTTAAAAAACCAAAACTTTTATTTTGTTAAATCTTAGTTCATTTGCCTGACCGCCAATCTAAGTTCATTCGCCTGACCGCTAGCCAGTGTGTGTGTCAGGCTTACAAGTATTGTGCCTAGTTCAACCAATCCAATCTAGTGGTGTACCAGCAGTCTACATTTAAAAAACCAATCATTTTATTTTCTTAAATCTAAGTTCATTTGCCTGACCGCCAATCTAAGTTCATTTGCCTGACCGCTAGCCAGTGTGTGTGTCAGGCTTACAAGTATTGTGCCAAGTTCAACCAATCCAATCTAGTGGTGTACCTGCAGTCTACATTTAAAAAAACAATAATTTTATTTTCTTAAATCTAAGTTCATTTGCCTGACCGCCAATCTAAGTTCATTTGCCTGACCGCTAGCCAGTGTGTGTGTCAGGCTTACAAGTACTGTGCCACGTTCAACCAATCCAATCTAGTTGGGGTACCAGCAGTATACATTTAAAAAAACAATAATTGTATTTTCTTAAATCTAAGTTCATTTGCCTGACCGCCAATCTAAGTTAATTTGCCTGACCGCTAGCCAGTGTGTGTGTCAGGCTTACAAGTACTGTGCCAAGAGGTTGTGTGCAAGCTTGAGCTCTAAACAAAAGGCTTTTTAGGGTCTTAGTCCCTCAAATACACGTTTTATTTTAACACCTTTCTGTTTATAAGCACTTTGTGCACGGTGTTGTTCATTTTGGGGAGTTTTTGTGGTATTTTTCTTAGTTTAATGTAAGTTTTAGTTTTCTGGGAGTCAGGCTCAGCTCTCTATCCCAGGAGAGTGAGCTGTCTCCTGGATACTTTGCCACACCCCTCCCTTAGCACTTTCACTCCTGGAGCTTTTTTACTTTGACTTTTTTTCTTTTAAAAAGTTTATTAGGTTTTGTTGAAGTTTTTGTTTGTTTGGTGTTGGGTTTTATGTTTTGGGGGAGAGAAGACAAGTAACATCTTTGTAGGCAGTGGGGGGGAAAACAATTAGAATTTTTGTTGAAAAGGCTTTTTTTTTAGCATCTGACACAGAGACACAGAGGGGTTAAAAAGCCTCTGTGTTCTCTGTGTTGCTGCAATTAGACACCTTGCAACAGGCCATTAACCCTTCCACTGCCAAGCATCATCTCTCTCTCTCTCCCTTAGTTTTGTCTTTTTGTTTCTTTTTCACACTTATATATTTTTTTTTAAAAAACAATAGAAAATCATAAAACAAAAAAATAAAAATAAATAAAACAAATAAACTAAAAAAAAAGGGTCTAAACATGAGGGATAAGACCATTAAGAAGCCTCAGGGGTGAAAAGGGGGAATAATGGCCCCTGAAAATCCTAGCTGCAGCACTGCACAGCATAGGCCCCAGGCAGATAAGGCAGCCCCAGCTCCTGGTGGTTCTGCCAGCAGACCTACCCCTGTGGCTAATACGTGGTCACAGGTGGTTTCTGCTGGCCCCAGTAATACCACCACTGGGGCTGAGGGGCAGATCACCAGGAAGCATGGGGTTAAATGTCAGATGTCTGGGGTCTACAGCATTGATATCTATCTGCGTGCTGCAGCTAATGTCATCAGCCCCTCTGTTATAGTAGCAGCCAGCAAAATGTACGGGTAAGCAGTTTTCTTTACCCGTACGCTGGCTGCTGCTCACATTCTTATACAGAGAGGCATCACAGTGGGGGGATTATATGTCCCAATAGAACCCCTGGAAGGGTTGGGCACAAAAGTAACACTCTCTAATGTGCCCCCCTTCCTACCAGACTCCCTCCTGCGCCCCCACCTGCTAACCCTAGGGGAAGTAAAAACACCATTTATTAAAATTCCCCTGGGGTGCAGAGAGAGAGCACTTCCTCATGTGCTCTCTTTCAAGAGGCAAGTACAAATGTGCCTGCCTCAGGGCGCAGAAAACATAGAGGGGTCTTTTGGGGTTCCATTTGAGAGGGTGCTCTACAGGATTTTTTACAGCACTACGGAGGTGCAGTGCTATCATTGCAAGGGGTTGGGGCATACACGTAGGAATTGTCCTAATGTAAAGCATCATGCCCCAGCCCCAGCAAATGGCACCTCCGTCAGTACAGCACCCATCCCCGCTGAGCCCATAACAGCGGGGACCTCAAGGGTCATAGCCCCCCCACAGAGCTCAGGCAAGGAGGCCGTTCCTCAAGCCACCACCACGGCCTCCAAACCCCCTTCTTCCCCAAAAAAGCCATCTGTGTCTGTGGTCTCCAGCAAGACTGCAGACACGAGGAAAAAGGGGAAGAATGTCACCGGTCCTCCCAGTGTCACAGCTGCATCTCCCAAGTCCCAATCTGCCCCCACCATAATTACATCAGTTAGTGTGGGGGCACAGTGTAAGCAGAGGGATAATAAGCCCTCTGCAGGGGAGGCAGCTAGTGGCAGCTCCTCTTCCAGGAGTGACGTCCCCAGGAAGAGGAAGCATAAAACCAACAGGGAGGTTGCTGATAAGTGGGAAGTGCTCTATAGTGGAGCACCTCCCTCTAAAAGCAAGAAGAGGAACAAAACATCTCCTCCTCATCCGGTGACATTGTCTGGCCCGGTTATTAAGCTCATCCAGCCGGTGCCAGACCACACATCTCTCTCTCCAGACCCTATAGGGGTTAATGTGGAAAAGGGTCTGGAGGAAAAGCAGGGGCAAGAGGGTCTCCCAAGTGAGGCAGGGGTAGACAAGAAAGATCAGGTTCTGCCTCTGGCCTTTGAGGGGGGTCCCAACAAAGCCCCTGCTGAATGGGTAGTCAGTGTCCCTGAGGTGCTGAGCTTCAAGGGCACCAGTCAGTCTCCTCCTCCAGTGTCACTCTCTAGTGACGTACCTCGGGCTTTGTTAGAGCCCCAGGCCGAGTCACTACTGGATGGGGGGGAATATAGGCATGACCCCCATTCAGGACCCCATGGATTTGTCTGTCAGGGGGAATGTGGCACAAGGGGAAGTGGAAATGGGGGAGGGTGATAAAACAGGTTTTCCTGTTAACATCATGGGAGAGCCTGTCTACCCTCCTCAACCGTCCACTGACCCTAACATCGGTGCCATCCAAGCTGAGCAAGCAGCGGTGGAATTGGCAGAGGAGGCATATAAAGCCTCCAAGGCTTCCATTAAGGAAGCCATGCCAGCCATTGCTGTCCAGCCAGCTACCCCTGAATGCACTCCTGAAGCTACAGGGGTGCAGCAGCAATCGAAGGGTCCATTATTTACCTTGAAGGGTGCTAAAGGGACTCCTTCTGTATCATCTAAGAGGGGGTCCATGAGAATAAAGCTGAGGAAACTGACTCCAGCCGGGGAGGATGGAGTAAAAGCCCTCAGCCAAGAGGAGACCAGGGGTGACCCACTAGAAGGAACATCAGATTCTGGGTGGGTTATCCCTGTCAAGGAAATAGATCTATTACTTGAGAGCACCCTTCATGGACAAAAGAAAAGGAAGGTGCGGCTAGCCTTGGAGAGTTGGAAGAATATGTCGTTTATTCTCCACTCTCTCCAGCAATATCTAGTGGTCAGCACTAGGGCCAAGAATTCTGGGACTGCGGAGCATCTCCGTGTCCGGAAATTCTATAAAATGTGCGTGTCCTATCAGCAGTCTCAAGGGTCTGAGGAACGTACAATTCCTGACACGCAGTAATGGCTTTGCACATCACCACGCTAAATACCAACGGCTGTCAAGACAGTTCCTGCAGGTTCCAGGTACTCTCCTATTTATATCAGGGAGGGTACTCTGTGAGCTTCCTGCAGGAAACTCACACCACTCCAGAGGCTGAGGCCTCGTGGCAACTGGAGTGGAGAGGCAGGGTCTTCTTCAGCCACTTCACATCGGCGTCATGTGGAGTGGTGACCCTGTTCTCAGAGTCTTTTCAGCCAGAGCTGCTGCTTGTGAAAGCTGTTATCCCAGGCCGTCTAATCCACCTCCGGGTCCGAGAGCAGGGTAGCATCATTAACCTAGTTAATATATATGCCCCTGCTGGAGGGCTCGAGAGAGTGAGGTTCCTCGCCAGACTGTCCCAGTTTTTGGAGACGGTTGACGCAGATGAGTGTTTGGTACTCTGGGGTGATTTCAACTGCACCCTCGATGCTCTGGACCGGAATAGTCCAGAGCCGTACCCGCCTTCTGCGTCAGCCCTGCGGGAGATCATCGCTCGCTTCTCCCTGGAGGACATCTGGCGAGAGCAGAACCCAGGGGCATCAGACGGTTTCACCTACGTCAGGGTGAGAGCCGGTCTGGTGTCCCACTCCCGGATCGACAGACTATATATATCTAGTCACTATATGTCACGAGTCGGTTCTTGTGCCATTAGGCTGGCTCCGTTCACAGACCACAACTGTGTGTCTGTGACAGTGGCGCTAACGCCAACAGCGCCACGAGCCGCCTATTGGCACTTCAACAATGCTTTGTTGAAGGACCATGGGCTCGTGACATTGATCCGGGAGTTTTGGACGGACTGGAGGGGTTGCAAGGGGGACTTTGCCACGTTAAAACTGTGGTGGGACGTGGGCAAGGTTCATTTGCGACTTCTGTGTCAGGAATATACCAAGGGTGCGAGTGGGCAGCGCGAAGCTGAGTTGGAGTCACTCCGGGGGGAGGTACTCCATCTGGAGCAGAGGCTGTTCACTTGTAGGGACCAATCCCTGCAGAGCGAGTATGTAGAGAGGAAGGGTGTTCTCTGTGACCTGGAACGACACCAGGCCAAGGGGGCATACGTGCGCAGCCGCTTAGGTTTTCTCAAAAATCTAGACCGCGGCTCGCGCCTCTTCTACTCACTGGAGAAAAAGGGGGGTAACAGTAGGCACATCACCTGTCTTCTAGATGAAGACGGTGCCCCCCTTACAGATCCGGAGAGTATCCGGGATAGAGCCCGGAACTTTTATAAAGATCTTTACTCTCCGGATCCCATTTCTCCAGACGCCTGCAGGGTGCTATGGGAGGGGCTCCCCACAGTCAGTGAGGGTGTAAGAGAGCGGCTTGATATACCACTATCTTTTCAAGAGCTCTCTGAAGCCCTCCGTGCCATGTCCTGTGAGAAGTCTCCAGGACTGGACGGACTGACTGTAGAGTTTTTCCAATTTTTCTGGGAGACTCTGGGACCTGATTTCCATCTGGTCCTTGGGGAAGCCCTGGAGACCGGGGAGATGCCCCTGTCTTGTCGCAGGGCAGTACTTGCCCTGCTGCCCAAAAAGGGGGATCTCCGGCTTATTAAGAACTGGCGACCGGTCTCTCTGCTCAGCACGGACTACAAGATTGTAGCTAAAGCCATCTCGCTTAGACTTGGGTCTGTGCTGGTAGAATTGGTTCACCCTGACCAGTCCTATGCGATCCCGGGCCGGACTATCTTTGATAGTATCTTTCTGGTCCGGGATCTATTGCATTATTCTCGCAGGACTGGTCTGTCACTCGCCTTTCTCTCTTTAGATCAAGAGAAGGCGTTTGACAGGGTGGACCATGGTTACCTCATAGCCACTCTGCAAGCGTACGGCTTTGGCCCACAGTTTGTGGGCTTTATAAGAACGCTGTACGCCTCTGCAGAGTGTTTACTTAAAATCAATTGGTCCCTAACAGCACCTTTGGTATTTGGACGAGGGGTGCGTCAAGGATGTCCCTTGTCTGGACAGTTATATGCACTGGCCATTGAGCCTTTCTTCTGCCTACTGAGGAAAAGGCTCACAGGGCTGGTGCTAAAAGATCCAGACATGCGGATTGTCCTTTCAGCTTATGCTGACGATGTGCTCCTCGTGGCCCAGGATCCAGTTGATCTTGAGCTGGCAAAACAGTGCCAGGAGGTATATTCAGCTGCCTCCTCCGCTCAGATCAACTGGTCCAAATGCACAGGCCTTTTAGAGGGTAATTTACAGGTAGACTCTTTGCATCCCACGTTTCGTGACATCACGTGGGAGGCAGATGTCATTAAATATCTGGGGGTCTACCTGTCCGCTGCGGACGCTTCCGTCCCAGACAACTGGAGGGAGTTAGAGGGCAGTGTCCTCTCTCGTCTGGGACGATGGAGGGGTCTAGCAAAAATGCTTTCCCTTAGGGGGCGGACTCTAGTGGTGAATCAGCTGGTGGCTTCTCAGATCTGGCACCGGCTGATTTGTCTGAGTCCGACCCCCGAGTTTGTCACCAATATCCAGAGGAATTTGTTAGATTTCCTCTGGATGGGAAGGCATTGGGTCTCAGCAGGGGTGGCAAGTCTGCCTTTGGTGGAGGGTGGACAGGGAGTAGTTTGTGTGTGCTCCCAGTTGTCCACCTTCCGCCTTCAGTACCTGCAGAGATACCTATATGCAGATCCCTCTCCGCAGTGGTGCGCACTGGCATCCAGCTTTTATCGCCAGTTGCGCAACCTGGGGTATGACCGGCAATTATTTCTGATCAGGCCCGAGGGGTTTGGGAGAGACCTCTTGGTGTTGCCGGCATACTACCAGGAAACCCTCAAGGCCTGGAGCATGGTCTCCGTGACCAGGCAGGGCGTGCCTTTGGGGGATGAAATATTCACGGAGCCCCTGCTATTTAATGCAGCAGTGGGGGCTCCAATGTTACAGTCCCCCAGTATCATCCGCCGCCTTAGTCATGCACGGATGACCCGAGTCGGGGATCTCCTGGAATACGGGCGTTCTGATTGGGTGTCACCCCAGGAGCTTGCGCTCCGTTTGGGATATGTGACGCCCAAAGTCTCAGGGCGCTTGCTCCAGGAGATTAGAGATGCCATCTCCCCCGACTCGCGCACCTTCCTTCGCGGGGCTTTGCAGGCCGGAGTGCCACATGCACCTTTCAACACCCCTTCTCCGGCTGTTTGCATTGGACACAAGCCCCGTGTTTCCCCTCAGGCTCCTCCTGTCCCCAACCTCTCGAGGTTGAGGGACATACCCTCGGCATGCTTTCGCGGCATGCCGAGGAAGAGCTTATATTCTCTCGTGCTCCATACAGTGCACTTCCTTGCCCTCGTGACCCGTCCCGATACCATCTGGAGGCGGGTCCTACCAGCTGACGAGGGCAAGAGGCCCCGGTGGAGGGAACTTTATTCTGATTTAGTTCCACGACCCACCGGGGACTTGAGTTGGAGAGTGCTCCATGGTGCACTGAGCACGGGAGAGTACTTAGCTAAATTCACGGACTCTCCCTCCACTTGTCCATTCTGTGGCAAGGGAGAGTCCGTGTATCATGTTTATTTTAGTTGCTCCAGACTGCAGCCCCTCTTGTCACTCTTGAGGGGCCTCCTCCTGCAGTTCTGGCTGTATTTCTCCCCTCACATTTTTATTTTTGGGCGCCCAGTGTCCCGGGGCAATAAGGCCAGGGACCTCCTCGTCAACCTGCTCCTGGCATTAGCCAAGTTGGCTATATATAAGTCCAGGAAGCAGTGTTTGATAGGGGGGGTTCCCTTGTCACCTGAGGCCATGTTCCGGGTGCTGGTGCGCTCCCGTATCCGGGCAGAGTACCACCTGGCTTTGTCTACTGGGGGAATGGATGAGTTTGTCTCCCAGTGGGCTGTAGATGGTGTGCTCTGCTCGGTATCCCCCCATCCGGTTTCTTTTTCTTTCAACCTCCTAATATGATTTTTATTTAGTTTACAGAAAATGTTTTCTCATAATTTTAAAATACACTGTGCCACGTTCAACCAATCCAATCTAGTTGGGGTACCAGCAGTATACATTTAAAAAAACAATAATTG
Organism: Discoglossus pictus; assembly: GCA_027410445.1. Taxonomy (NCBI): domain Eukaryota; kingdom Metazoa; phylum Chordata; class Amphibia; order Anura; family Alytidae; genus Discoglossus; species Discoglossus pictus. Next base: position 521,577,435 of record CM050163.1, read on the forward strand.
TATTTTCTTAAATCTAAGTTCATTTGCCTGACCGCCAATCTAAGTTAATTTGCCTGACCGCTAGCCAGTGTGTGTGTCAGGCTTACAAGTACTGTGCCAAGAGGTTGTGTGCAAGCTTGAGCTCTAAACAAAAGGCTTTTTAGGGTCTTAGTCCCTCAAATACACGTTTTATTTTAACACCTTTCTGTTTATAAGCACTTTGTGCACGGTGTTGTTCATTTTGGGGAGTTTTTGTGGTATTTTTCTTAGTTTAATGTAAGTTTTAGTTTTCTGGGAGTCAGGCTCAGCTCTCTATCCCAGGAGAGTGAGCTGTCTCCTGGATACTTTGCCACACCCCTCCCTTAGCACTTTCACTCCTGGAGCTTTTTTACTTTGACTTTTTTTCTTTTAAAAAGTTTATTAGGTTTTGTTGAAGTTTTTGTTTGTTTGGTGTTGGGTTTTATGTTTTGGGGGAGAGAAGACAAGTAACATCTTTGTAGGCAGTGGGGGGGAAAACAATTAGAATTTTTGTTGAAAAGGCTTTTTTTTTAGCATCTGACACAGAGACACAGAGGGGTTAAAAAGCCTCTGTGTTCTCTGTGTTGCTGCAATTAGACACCTTGCAACAGGCCATTAACCCTTCCACTGCCAAGCATCATCTCTCTCTCTCTCCCTTAGTTTTGTCTTTTTGTTTCTTTTTCACACTTATATATTTTTTTTTAAAAAACAATAGAAAATCATAAAACAAAAAAATTAAAATAAATAAAACAAATAAACTAAAAAAAAAGGGTCTAAACATGAGGGATAAGACCATTAAGAAGCCTCAGGGGTGAAAAGGGGGAATAATGGCCCCTGAAAATCCTAGCTGCAGCACTGCACAGCATAGGCCCCAGGCAGATAAGGCAGCCCCAGCTCCTGGTGGTTCTGCCAGCAGACCTACCCCTGTGGCTAATACGTGGTCACAGGTGGTTTCTGCTGGCCCCAGTAATACCACCACTGGGGCTGAGGGGCAGATCACCAGGAAGCATGGGGTTAAATGTCAGATGTCTGGGGTCTACAGCATTGATATCTATCTGCGTGCTGCAGCTAATGTCATCAGCCCCTCTGTTATAGTAGCAGCCAGCAAAATGTACGGGTAAGCAGTTTTCTTTACCCGTACGCTGGCTGCTGCTCACATTCTTATACAGAGAGGCATCACAGTGGGGGGATTATATGTCCCAATAGAACCCCTGGAAGGGTTGGGCACAAAAGTAACACTCTCTAATGTGCCCCCCTTCCTACCAGACTCCCTCCTGCGCCCCCACCTGCTAACCCTAGGGGAAGTAAAAACACCATTTATTAAAATTCCCCTGGGGTGCAGAGAGAGAGCACTTCCTCATGTGCTCTCTTTCAAGAGGCAAGTACAAATGTGCCTGCCTCAGGGCGCAGAAAACATAGAGGGGTCTTTTGGGGTTCCATTTGAGAGGGTGCTCTACAGGATTTTTTACAGCACTACGGAGGTGCAGTGCTATCATTGCAAGGGGTTGGGGCATACACGTAGGAATTGTCCTAATGTAAAGCATCATGCCCCAGCCCCAGCAAATGGCACCTCCGTCAGTACAGCACCCATCCCCGCTGAGCCCATAACAGCGGGGACCTCAAGGGTCATAGCCCCCCCACAGAGCTCAGGCAAGGAGGCCGTTCCTCAAGCCACCACCACGGCCTCCAAACCCCCTTCTTCCCCAAAAAAGCCATCTGTGTCTGTGGTCTCCAGCAAGACTGCAGACACGAGGAAAAAGGGGAAGAATGTCACCGGTCCTCCCAGTGTCACAGCTGCATCTCCCAAGTCCCAATCTGCCCCCACCATAATTACATCAGTTAGTGTGGGGGCACAGTGTAAGCAGAGGGATAATAAGCCCTCTGCAGGGGAGGCAGCTAGTGGCAGCTCCTCTTCCAGGAGTGACGTCCCCAGGAAGAGGAAGCATAAAACCAACAGGGAGGTTGCTGATAAGTGGGAAGTGCTCTATAGTGGAGCACCTCCCTCTAAAAGCAAGAAGAGGAACAAAACATCTCCTCCTCATCCGGTGACATTGTCTGGCCCGGTTATTAAGCTCATCCAGCCGGTGCCAGACCACACATCTCTCTCTCCAGACCCTATAGGGGTTAATGTGGAAAAGGGTCTGGAGGAAAAGCAGGGGCAAGAGGGTCTCCCAAGTGAGGCAGGGGTAGACAAGAAAGATCAGGTTCTGCCTCTGGCCTTTGAGGGGGGTCCCAACAAAGCCCCTGCTGAATGGGTAGTCAGTGTCCCTGAGGTGCTGAGCTTCAAGGGCACCAGTCAGTCTCCTCCTCCAGTGTCACTCTCTAGTGACGTACCTCGGGCTTTGTTAGAGCCCCAGGCCGAGTCACTACTGGATGGGGGGGAATATAGGCATGACCCCCATTCAGGACCCCATGGATTTGTCTGTCAGGGGGAATGTGGCACAAGGGGAAGTGGAAATGGGGGAGGGTGATAAAACAGGTTTTCCTGTTAACATCATGGGAGAGCCTGTCTACCCTCCTCAACCGTCCACTGACCCTAACATCGGTGCCATCCAAGCTGAGCAAGCAGCGGTGGAATTGGCAGAGGAGGCATATAAAGCCTCCAAGGCTTCCATTAAGGAAGCCATGCCAGCCATTGCTGTCCAGCCAGCTACCCCTGAATGCACTCCTGAAGCTACAGGGGTGCAGCAGCAATCGAAGGGTCCATTATTTACCTTGAAGGGTGCTAAAGGGACTCCTTCTGTATCATCTAAGAGGGGGTCCATGAGAATAAAGCTGAGGAAACTGACTCCAGCCGGGGAGGATGGAGTAAAAGCCCTCAGCCAAGAGGAGACCAGGGGTGACCCACTAGAAGGAACATCAGATTCTGGGTGGGTTATCCCTGTCAAGGAAATAGATCTATTACTTGAGAGCACCCTTCATGGACAAAAGAAAAGGAAGGTGCGGCTAGCCTTGGAGAGTTGGAAGAATATGTTGTTTATTCTCCACTCTCTCCAGCAATATCTAGTGGTCAGCCCTAGGGCCAAGAATTCTGGGACTGCGGAGCATCTCCGTGTCCGGAAATTCTATAAAATGTGCGTGTCCTATCAGCAGTCTCAAGGGTCTGAGGAACGTACAATTCCTGACACGCAGTAATGGCTTTGCACATCACCACGCTAAATACCAACGGCTGTCAAGACAGTTCCTGCAGGTTCCAGGTACTCTCCTATTTATATCAGGGAGGGTACTCTGTGAGCTTCCTGCAGGAAACTCACACCACTCCAGAGGCTGAGGCCTCGTGGCAACTGGAGTGGAGAGGCAGGGTCTTCTTCAGCCACTTCACATCGGCGTCATGTGGAGTGGTGACCCTGTTCTCAGAGTCTTTTCAGCCAGAGCTGCTGCTTGTGAAAGCTGTTATCCCAGGCCGTCTAATCCACCTCCGGGTCCGAGAGCAGGGTAGCATCATTAACCTAGTTAATATATATGCCCCTGCGGGAGGGCCCGAGAGAGTGAGGTTCCTCGCCAGGCTGTCCCAGTTTTTGGAGACGGTTGACGCAGATGAGTGTTTGGTACTCGGGGGTGATTTCAACTGCACCCTCGGCGCTCTGGACCGGAATAGTCCAGAGCCGTACCCGCCTTCTGCGTCAGCCCTGCGGGAGATCATCGCCCGCTTCTCCCTGGAGGACATCTGGCGAGAGTAGAACCCAGGGGCATCAGACGGTTTCACCTACGTCAGGGTGAGAGCCGGTCTGGTGTCCCACTCCCGGATCGACAGACTATATATATCTAGTCACTATATGTCACGAGTCGGTTCTTGTGCCATTAGGCTGGCTCCGTTCACAGACCACAACTGTGTGTCTGTGACGGTGGCGCTAACGCCAACAGCGCCACGAGCCGCCTATTGGCACTTTAACAATGCTTTGTTGAAGGACCAGGGGCTCGTGACATTGATCCGGGAGTTTTGGACGGACTGGAGGGGTTGCAAGGGGGACTTTGCCACGTTAAAACTGTGGTGGGACGTGGGCAAGGTTCATTTGCGACTTCTGTGTCAGGAATATACCAAGGGTGCGAGTGGGCAGCGCAAAGCTGAGTTGGAGTCACTCCGGGGGGAGGTACTCCATCTGGAGCAGAGGCTGTTCACTTGTAAGGATTAATCCCTGCAGAGCGAGTATGTAGAGAGGAAGGGTGTCCTCTGTGACCTGGAACGACACCAGGCCAAGTGGGCATACGTGCGCAGCTGCTTAGGTTTTCTCAAAGATCTAGACCGCGGCTCGCACCTCTTCTACTCACTGGAGAAAAAGGGGGGTAACAGTAGGCACATCACCTGTCTTCTAGCTGAAGACGGTGCCCCCCTTACAGATCCGGAGAGTATTGGGGATAGAGCCCGGAACTTTTATAAAGATCTTTACTCTCCGGATCCCATTTCTCCAGATGCCTGCAGGGTGCTATGGGAGGGGCTCCCCACAGTCAGTGAGGGTGTAAGAGAGCGGCTTGATACACCGCTATCTTTTCAAGAGCTCTCTGAAGCCCTCCGTGCCATGTCCTGTGAGAAGTCTCCAGGACTGGACGGACTGACTGTAGAGTTTTTCCAATTTTTCTGGGAGACTCTGGGACCTGATTTCCATCTGGTCCTTGGGGAAGCCCTGGAGACCGGGGAGATGCCCCTGTCTTGTCGCAGGGCAGTACTTGCCCTGCTGCCCAAAAAGGGGGATCTCCGGCTTATTAAGAACTGGCGACCGGTCTCTCTGCTCAGCACAGACTACAAGATTGTAGCTAAAGCCATCTCGCTTAGACTTGGGTCTGTGCTGGCAGAATTGGTTCACCCTGACCAGTCCTATGCGATCCCGGGCCGGACAATCTTTAATAGTATCTTTCTGGTCCGGGATCTATTGCATTATTCTCGCAGGACTGGTCTGTCACTCGCCTTTCTCTCTTTAGATCAAGAGAAGGCGTTTGACAGGGTGGACCATGGTTACCTCATAGCCACTCTGCAAGCGTACGGCTTTGGCCCACAGTTTGTGGGCTTTATAAGAATGCTGTACGCCTCTGCAGAGTGTTTACTTAAAATCAATTGGTCCCTTACAGCACCTTTGGTATTTGGACGAGGGGTGCGTCAAGGATGTCCCTTGCCTCGACAGTTATATGCACTGGCCATCGAGCCTTTCCTCTGCCTACTGAGGAAAAGGCTCACAGGGCTGGTGCTAAAAGATCCAGACATGCGGATTGTCCTTTCAGCTTATGCTGACGATGTGCTCCTCGTGGCCCAGGATCCAGTTGATCTTGAGCTGGCAAAACAGTGCCAGGAGGTATATTCAGCTGCCTCCTCCGCTCAGATCAACTGGTCCAAATGCACAGGCCTTTTAGAGGGTAATTTACAGGTAGACTCTTTGCCTCCCACGTTTCGTGACATCACGAGGCAGATGTCAATAAATATCTGGGGGTCTACCTGTCCGCTGCGGACGCTTCCGTCCCAGACAACTGGAAGGAGTTAGAGGGCAGTGTCCTCTCTAGTCTGGGATGATGGAGGAGTCTAGCAAAAATGCTTTCCCTTAGGGGGCGAACTCTAGTGGTGAATCAGCTGGTGGCTTCTCAGATCTGGCACCGGCTGATTTGTCTGAGTCCGACCCCCGAGTTTGTCACCAATATCTAGAGGAATTTGTTAGATTTCCTCTGGATGGGAAGGCATTGGGTCTCTGCAGGGGTGGCAAGTCTGCCTTTGGTGGAGGGTGGACAGGGAGTAGTTTGTGTGTGCTCCCAGTTGTCCACCTTCCACCTTCAGTACCTGCAGAAATACCTATATGCAGATCCCTCTCCGCAGTGGTGCGCACCGGCAATTATTTCTGATCAGGCCCGAGGGGTTTGGGAGAGACCTCTCGGTGTTGCCGGCATACTACCAGGAAACCCTCAAGGCCTGGAGCATGGTCTCCGTGACCAGGCAGGGCGTGCCTTTGGGGGATGAAATATTCACAGAGCCCCTGCTATTTAATCCAGCAGTGGGGGCTGATTGGGTGTCACCCCAGGAGCTTGCGCTCCGTTTGGGATATGTGATGCCGAAAGTCTCAGGGCGCTTACTCCAGGAGATTAGGGATGCCATCTCCCCCGACTCGCGCACCTTCCTTCGCGGGGCTTTGCAGGCCGGAGTGCCACATGCACCTTTCAACACCCCAGCTCCGGCTGTTTGCATTGGACACAAGCCCTGTGTTTCCCCTCAGGCTCCTCCTGTCCCCAACCTCTCAAAGTTGAGGGACATACCCTCGGCATGCTTTCGCAGCATGCCGAGGAAGAGCTTATATTCTCTCGTGCTCCATACAGTGCTCTTCCTTGCCCTCGTGACCCGTCCCGATACCATCTGGATGCGGGTCCTACCAGCTGACGAGGGCAAGAGGCCCCGGTGGAGGGAACATTATTCTGATTTAGTTCCACGACCCACCGGGGACTTGAGTTGGAGAGATGGTGCACTGAGCACAGGAGAGTACTTAGCTAAATTCACGGACTCTCCCTCCACTTGTCCATTCTGTGGCAAGGGAGAGTCCGTGTATCATATTTATTTTAGTTGCGCCAGACTGCAGCCCCTCTTGTCACTCTTGAGGGGCCTCCTCCTGCAGTTCTGGCTGCATTTCTCCCCTCACATTTTTATTTTTGGGCGCCCAGTGTCCCGGGGCAATAAGGCCAGGGACCTCCTCGTCAACCTGCTCCTGGCATTAGCCAAGTTGGCTATATATAAGTCCAGGAAGCAGTGTTTGATAGGGGGGGTTCCCTTGTCACCTGAGGCCATGTTCCGGGTGCTGGTGCGCTCCCGTATCCGGGCAGAGTACCACCTAGCTTTGTCCACTGGGGGAATGGATGAGTTTGTCTCCCAGTGGGCTGTAGATGGTGTGCTCTGCTCGGTATCCCCCCATCCGGTTTCTTTTTGTCTCAACCTCCTAATATGAATTTTATTTAGTTTACAGAACATGTCTTAATCATAATGTTAAAATATACTGTTCCAAGTTCTCAGAGAGCATGTTGTGTGCATGCTTGAGCTCTAAACAAAAGGCTTTTTAGGGTCTTAGTCCCTCAAATACAAGTTTTATTTTAACACCTTTCTGTTTATAAGCACTTTGTGCACAGTGTTGTTCATTTTTGGGAGTTTTGGGGATATTTTTCTTAGTTTAATTTGTTTTAGTTTTCTGGGACTCAGGCTCAGCTCTCTATCCCAGGAGAGTGAGCTGTCTCCTGGATACTTTGCCACACCCCTCCCTTAGCCATTCACCTTCACTCTTGGAGCTTTTTTACTTTGACTTTTTTTTTTTTTTAAGTTTTTTAGGTTTTGTTAAAGTTTTGTTTGGTGTTGGGTTTTATGTTTTGGGGGGAGAGAAGACAAGTAACATCTTTGTAGGCAGTGGGGGGGGAAAACAATTAGAATTTTTGTTGAAAAGGCTTTTTTTTAACATCTGACACAGAGACACAGAGGGGTTAAAAAGCCTCTGTGTTCTCTGTGTTGTTGCAATTAGCCACCTTGCAATAGGCCATTAACCCTTCCACTGCCAATCATCATCTCTCTCTCTCCCTTAGTTTTTGTCTTTTTGTTTCTTTTTCACACTTTTATATTTTAAAAAGAAAACAATAGAAAATCATAAAACAAAAAATAAAAATAAATAAAACAAATAAACTAAAAAAAAAAAAAAAGGGTCTAAACATGAGGGATAAGACCACTAAGAAGCCTCAGGGGTCAAAAGGAGGAATAATGGGCCCTGAAAATCCTAGCTGCAGCACTGCACAGCATAGGCCCCAGGTAGATAAGGCAGTCCCAGGTCCTGGTGGTTCTGCCAGCAGACCTACCCCTGTGGCTAATACCTGGTCACAGGTGGTTTCTGCTGGCCCCAGTAATACCACCGCTGGGGCTGAGGGGCAGATCACCAGGAAACATGGGGTTAAATGTCAGATGTCTGGGGTCTACAGCATTGATATCTATCTGCATGCTGCAGTTAATGTCATCAGCCCCTCTGTTATAGTAGCACGCTTATACAGAGGGGCATCACAGTGGGGGGATTATATGTCCCAAAAGAACCCCTGGAAGGGTTGGGCACAAAAGTAACACTCTCTAATGTGCCCCCCTCCCTACCAGACTCCCTCCTGCGCCCCCACCTGCTAACCCTAGGGGAAGTAAAAACACCATTTATTAAAATTCCCCTGGGGTGCAGAGAGAGAGCACTTCGTCATGTGCTCTCTTTCAAGAGGCAGGTACAAATGTGCCTGCCTCAGGGAGCAGAAAACATCGAGGGGTCTTTTGGGGTTCCATTTGAGGGGGTGCTGTACAGGATTTTTTACAGCACTACGGAGGTGCAGTGCTATCATTGCAAGGGGTTGGGGCATACACGTAGGAATTGTCCTAATGTAAAGCACCATGCCCCAGCCCCAGCAAATGGCACCTCCGCCAGTACAGCACCCATCCCCGCTGAGCCCATAACAGCGGGGACTTCAAGAGTCATAGCCCCCCCACAGAGCTCAGGCAAGGAGGCCGTTCCTCAAGCCACCACCACGGCCTCCAAACCCCCTTCTTCCCCAAAAAAGCCATCTGTGTCTGTGGTCTCCAGCAAGACTGCAGACACGAGGAAAAAGGGGAAGAATGTCACTGGTCCTCCCAGTGTCACAGCTGCTTCTCCCAAGTCCCAATCTGCCCCCACCATAATTACATCAGTTAGTGTGGGGGCACGGTGTAAGCAGAGGGATAATAAGCCCTCTGCAGGGGAGGCAGCTAGTGGCAGCTCCTCTTCCAGGCGTGACGTCCCCAGGAAGAGGAAGCATAAAACCAACAGGGAGGTTGCTGATAAGTGGGAAGTGCTCTATACTGGAGCAACTCCCTCTAAAAGCAAGAAGAGGAACAAAACATCTCCTCCTCATCCGGTGACATTGTCTGGCCCGGTTATTAAGCTCAGCCAGCCGGCGCCAGACCACACATCTCTCTCTCCAGACCCTATAGGGGTTAATGTGGAAAAGGGTCTGGAGGAAAAGCAGGGGCAAGAGGGTCTCCCAAGTTAGGCAGGGGTAGAAAAGAAAGATTAGGTTCTGCCTCTGGCCTTCGAGGGGGGTCCCAATAAAGCCCCTGCTGAATGGGTAGTCAGTGTCCCTGAGGTGCTGAGCTTCAATGGCACCAGTCAGTCTCCTCCTCCAGTGTCACTCTCTAGTGACGTACCTCGGGCTTTGTTAGAGCCTCAGGCTGAGTCACTACTGGAGGGGGGGAATATAGGCATGACCCCCATTCATGGATTTGTCTGTCAGGGGGGATGTGGCACAAGGGGAAGTGGAAATGGGGGAGGGTGATAAAACAGGTTTTCCTGTTAACATCATGGGAGAGCCTGTCTACCCTCCTCAGCCGTCCACTGACCCTAACATCGGTGCCATCCAAACTGAGCAAGCAGCGGTGGAACTGGCAGAGAAGGCATATAAAGCCACTGCTGTGCAGCCAGCTACCCCTAAATGCACTTCTGAAGCTACAGGGGTGCAGCAGCAATCCAAGGGTCCATTATTTACCTTGAAGGTGCTAAAGGGACTCCTTCTGTACCATCTAAGAGGGGGTCCCTGAGAATAAAGCTGAGGAAACTGACTCCAGCCGGGGAGGATGGAGTAAAAGCCCTCAGCCAAGAGGAGCCCAGGGGTGACCCACTAGAAGGAATATCAGATTCTGGGTGGGTTATCCCTGTCAATGAAATAGATCTATTCCTTGAGAGCACCCTTCATGGACAAAAGAAAAGGAAGGTGCGGCTGGTCTTGGAGAGGTGGAAGAATATGTCGTGTATTCTCCACTCTCTCCAGCAATATCTAGTGGTCAGCACTAGGGCCAAGAATTCTGGGACTGCGGAGCATCTCCTCGCGTCCAGAAATTCTATAAAATGTGCGTGTCCTATCAGCAGTCTCAAGGGGCTGAGGAACGCTCAATTCCTGACACGCAGTAATGGCTTTGCACATCAGCACGCTAAATACCAACGGCTGTCAAGACAGTTTCCGCAGGTTCCAGGTACTCTCCTATTTATATCAGGGAGGGTACTCTGTGAGCTTCCTGCAGGAAACTCACACCACTCCAGAGGCTGAGGCCTCGTGGCAACTGGAGTGGAGAGGCAGGGTCTTCTTCAGCCACTTCACATCGGCCTCATGTGGAGTGGTTACCCTGTTCTCAGAGTCTTTTCAGCCAGATATGCTGCTTGTGAAAGCTGTTATCCCAGGCCGTCTAATCCACCTCCGGGTCCTATAGCAGGGTAGCATCATTAACCTAGTTAATATATATGCCCCTGCTGGAGGTCCCGAGAGAGGGAGGTTCCTCGCCAGACTGTCCCAGTTTTTGGAGACGGTTGACGCAGATGAGTGTTTGGTACTCGGGGGTGATTTCAACTGCACACTCGACGCTCTGGACCGGAATGGTCAAGAGCCATACCCACCTTCTGCGTCAGCCCTGCGGGAGATCATCGCCCGCTTCTCCCTGGAGGACATCTGGCGAGAGCAGAACCCAGGGGCATCAGATGGTTTCACCTACGTCAGGGTGAGAGCCGGTCTGGTGTCCCACTCCCGGATCGACAGACTATATATATCTAGTCACTATATGTCACGAGTCGGTTCTTGTGCCATTAGGATGGCTCCGTTTACAGACCACAACTGTGTGTCTGTGACGGTGGCGCTAACGCCAACAGCGCCACGAGCCGCCTATTGGCACTTCAACAATGCTTTGTTGAAGGACCAGGGGCTCGTGACATTGATCCGGGAGTTTTGGATGGACTGGAGGGGTTGCAAGGGGTCTTTGCCACGTTAAAACTGTGGTGGGACGTGGGCAAGGTTCATTTGCAACTTCTGTGTCAGGAATATACCAAGGGTGCGAGTGGGCAGCGCAAAGCTGAGTTGGAGTCACTCCGGGGGAGGGACTCCATCTGGAGCAGAGGCTGTTCACTTGTAAGGACCAATCCCTGCAGAGCGAGTATGTAGAGAGGAAGGGTGTCCTCTGTGACCTGGAATGACACCAGGCCAAGGGGGCATACGTGCGTAGCCGCTTAGGTTTTCTCAAAGATCTAGACCGTGGCTCGCGCCTCTACTACTCACTGGAGAAAAAGGAGGGTAACAGTAGGCACATCACCTGTCTTCTAGATGAAGACGATGCCCACCTTACAGATCCGGAGAGTATCCGGGACAGAGCCCGGAACTTTTATAAAGATCTTTACTCTCCGGATACCATTTCTCCAGACGCCTGCAGGGTGCTATGGGAGGGGCTCCCCACAGTCAGTGAGAGTGTAAGAGAGCGGCTTGATATACCACTATCTTTTCACGAGCTCTCTGAAGCCCTCCGTGCCATGCCCTGTGAGAAGTCTCCAGAACTGGACGGACTGACTGTAGAGTTTTTCCAATTTTTCTGGGAGACTCTGGGACCTGATTTCCATCTGGTCCTTGGGGAAGCCCTGGAGACCGGGGAGATGCCCCTGTCTTATCGCAGGGCAGTACTTGCCCTGCTGTCCAAAAAGGGGGATCTCCGGCTTAAGAATTAAGAACTGGCGACCGGTCTCTCTGCTCAGCACAAACTACAAGATTGTAGCTAAAGCCATCTCGCTTAGACTTGGGTCTGTGCTGGCAGAATTGGTTCACCCTGACCAGTCCTATGCGATCCCGGGCCGGACTATCTTTGATAGTATCTTTCTGGTCCGGGATCTATTGCATTATTCTCGCAGGACTGGTCTGTAACTCACCTTTCTCTCTTTAGATCAAGAGAAGGCGTTTGACAGGGTGGACCATGGCTTTGGCCCACAGTTTGTGGGCTTTATAAGAACGCTGTACGCCTCTGCAGAGTGTTTACTTAAAATCAATTGGTCCCTTACAGCACCTTTGGTATTTGGACGAGGGGTGCGTCAAGGATGTCCCTTGTCTGGACAGTTATATGCACTGGCCATCGAGCTTTTCCTCTCCCTACTGAGGAAAAGGCTAACAGGGCTGGTGCTAAAAGATCCAGACATGCGGATTGTCCTTTCAGCTTATGCTGACGATGTGCTCCTCGTGGCCCAGGATCCAGTTGATCTTGAGCTGGCAAAACAGTGCCAGGAGGTATATTCAGCTGCCTCCTCCACTCAGATCAACTGGTCCAAATGCACAGGCCTTTTAGAGGGTAATTTACAGGTAGACTCTTTGCCTCCCACGTTTCGTGACATCACGAGGCAGATGTCAATAAATATCTGGGGGTCTACCTGTCCGCTGCGGACGCTTCCGTCCCAGACAACTGGAAGGAGTTAGAGGGCAGTGTCCTCTCTAGTCTGGGATGATGGAGGAGTCTAGCAAAAATGCTTTCCCTTAGGGGGCGAACTCTAGTGGTGAATCAACTGGTGGCTTCTCAGATCTGGCTCCGGCTGATTTGTCTGAGTCCGACCCCCGAGTTTGTCACCAATATCCAGAGGAATTTGTTAGATTTCCTCTGGATGGGAAGGCATTCGGTCTCTGCAGGGGTGGCAAGTCTGCCTTTGGTGGAGGGTGGACAGGGAGTAGTTTGTGTGAGCTCCCAGTTGTCCACCTTCCGCTTTCAGTACCTGCATAGTTACCTATATGCAGATCCCTCTCCGCAGTGGTGCGCACTGGCATCCAGCTTTTATTGGCAGTTGCGCAACCTGGGGTATGACCGGCAATTATTTCTGATCAGGCTCGAGGGGTTTGGGAGAGACCTCTCGGTGTTGCCGGCATACTACCAGGAAACCCTCAAGGCCTGGAGCATGGTCTCCGTGACCAGGCAAGGCGTGCCTTTGGGGGATGAAATATTCACCGAGCCCCTGCTATTTAATCCAGCAGTGGGGGCTCCAATGTTACAGTCCCCCAGTATCATCCGCCGCCTTAGTCATGCACGGATGACCAGAGTCGGGGATCTCCTGGAATACAGGCGTTCTGATTGGGTGTCACCCCAGGAGCTTGCGCTCCGTTTGGGATATGTGATGCCCAAAGTCTCAGGGCGCTTGCTCCAGGAGATTAGGGATGCCATCTCCCCCAACTCGCGCACCTTCCTTCGCGGGCTTTGCAGGCCGGAGTGCCACATGCACCTTTCAACACCCCTGCTCCGGCTGTTTGCATTGGACACAAGCCCGTGTTTCCCCTCATGCTCCTCCTGTCCCCAACCTCTCGAGGTTGAGGGACATACCCTCAGCATGCTTTCGCGGCATGCAGAGGAAGAGCTTATATTCTCTCGTGCTCCATACAGTGCACTTCCTTGCCCTCGTGACCCGTCCCGATACCATCTGGAGGCGGGTCCTACCAGCTGACGAGGGCAAGAGGCCCCGGTGGAGGGAACTTTATTCTGGTTTAGTTCCATGACCCACCAGGGACTTGAGTTGGAGAGTGCTCCATGGTGCACTGAGCACCGGAGAGTACTTAGCAAAATTCACGGACTCTCCCTCCACTTGTCCATTCTGTGGCAAGGGAGAGTCCGTGTATCATATTTATTTTAGTTGCGCCAGACTGCAGCCCCTCTTGTCACTCTTGAGGGGCCTCCTCCTGCAGTTCTGGCTGCATTTCTCCCCTCACATTTTTATTTTTGGGCGCCCAGTGTCCCGGGGCAATAAGGCCAGGGACCTTCTCGTCAACCTGCTCCTGGCATTAGCCAAGTTGGCTATATATAAGTCTAGGAAGCAGTGTTTGATAGGGGGGGTTCCCTTGTCACCTGAGGCCATGTTCCGGGTGCTGGTGCACTCCCGTATCCGGGCAGAGTGCCACCTGGCTTTGTCCACTGGGGGAATGGGTGAGTTTGTCTCCCAGTGGGCTGTAGATGGTGTGCTCTGCTCGGTATCCCCCCATCCGGTTTCTTTTTGTCTCAACCTCCTAATATGATTTTTATTTTGTTTGCAGAACATGTCTTTCATAATGTTAAAATATACTGTGCCAAGTTCAACCAGTCCAATCTAGTGGTGTACCAGCACTCTACATTTAAAAAAAACAACACTTTTTTTCTGTGTAATCTAATTTCATTTGCCTGCCTGCCAGCGTGTGTGTCTTAGGCTCACATTGTATCCTGTGCCCACTTGCCCAGTCAGTGCCACCACTCATATCTGGTGTAACAGTCAGTAGTGCACATTTAAACAAAGAATACAATTTTGACTGTAATACAATGATCAGCAGTTACTTGTCTGCAAGCGTCTGTGTCAGGCCTACAGCGTCTACTCTGCCAAATTCTGCAAGTGCACAGTGCCACTCATATCTGTTGTCACAGTAGCTTGCACGCATAGTACCAATCTGTCAAAACCTGTAATGATGAATGAGGTCTAGAGTAGCCTGGTTCCCTTATCCTCTACAGGTTGAGACCTAATGTTTTGGTGACTCCAGACCAACACATGAGTACAAGCAGCACACAAACTCAAAGCCGCCATCCTCCTCCTGGTCCAGCATCATCAGCCACATTATTATTATTATTATTATCTTTATTTATATCGCGCCAACATATTCTGTAGCGCTGTACAGGGGTTGAGTACATAGCAGAAAACAAATTAAACACCTTGTAAAGAATGGAGGGCCCTGTTTTTGAGCATAAAATCAAATGTACATAGAGCTTGTTTCCAAGGCCTGACACAAGATTGAAAACTCGCAAACTTAAAATCTAAGGGTCATCAACCACTGTTGTCCTCCTTGCCCCCTCTCAACCATCCGCCACTCCGTCTCTTGCCTTGAGCAGTTCCTGCTCATCTGCTCATAGTCAGGTGCCCTGTAAAGGACATGTTTGAGCATAAGAAGTTAATGTCACAAAGTGCCCCAAATTTGAAGTGATACGACCAACCAAGCATCTTATTCCATCTCCCGGTCCCAAAAATCCAGGCCTTATACACGTGCCCTGATAGGTGACGTAACAAGTATTAAACTGATAAGAGTAGTACTTACAAACACGCCACTCCTATATGGTGGCACCTTTGATTGCTCGCGCCGTGCCCCAAATTTGAAGTGATACGACCAACCAAGTATCTTTTTCCATCTCTCGGTTCCAAAAATCCAGGCCTTATACACGCCCCCTGATAGGTGCTGTAACAGGTATTAAACTGATAAGAGTAGTACTTACAAACACGCCACTCCTATCTGGTGGCACCTTTGATTGCACGTGCCGTGCCCCAAAATTGAAGTGATACGACCAACCAAGCATCTTTCTCCATCTCCCGGTTCCAAAAATCCAGGCCTTATACACGTCCCCTGATAGGTGACGTAACAGGTATTAAACTGATAAGAGTAGTACTACTTAACACACCTTATAATAATGCAGAGAGAGGCAACGCAGTGAGAGGAGTCTGAAGAAGAAGAGTCAGAGGAGGAAGATGGCTTTGAGGAGGTGGAAGACCAAACACAGCAGGCGTCCCAGGGGGCTTGTTGTCACCTTTCGGGGACCCTTGGAGCTGGGTGGAGGAAGAGACCTTCAATGACATCAGTGAGGACAAGGAACGGGACATGGCTAGTTTGGTATCCAACCTTGTGCAAATGGGGAGTTTGCGGTTGTGCAAATGGACTGTTTGCGTTTTTTTTGCGGTGCGTTAAACGGGGAGTTTGGTCTGTCACTGTGAAGCGGGCCTAACCCTTACACTACCTGATCGATACAACATCATACCTGATGTTTTAAAGCACGTTATTCCAAACAATTTAGGAATGTTAGGTAATTTATGCCCTTTATGGCTTAAAACCAGACTCTGCATCAACTATGTAATTTTCTGTGGGAGTTTTGCCATGGATCCCACTCCGACATGCCACAGTCCAGGTGTTAGTCCTGTTGAAACAACTTTCCCATCACTATTGTGGCCAGAAAGAGTCCCTGTGGGTTTTAAAATCCGCCTGCCCATTGAAGTCTATGGCGGTCTGCCAGGTAATATAAAGGATGGTACTAATGCTAATATAAAGGCTGCTGTTCCATGAATCTATCCCTCTGTAATAAGTAATAAGTTTTTCATAGATGGGTATTAGCAAAGTTGGATGCAGATAATCACAATAAAGCTATCCTAATAAAACTTGGCGTTCCCATGTGCTACCTAGACGCTCTGTAATGACATAATCGGCCAGCGACTAAGGGAGCGTGGGCAGCGTAGCGTCAACCCGACGCACGTTTCCTGGATTTCATCAGGGGTTGCAACCAATTTTTGGGTTTTTATATAAACAACAATCATATGTATGGACCTTAATTTCATATAAATCATCAATAGTGCAATATCAAGCACTTTTAGCACCTTATCATTGTGGGAAATCCCCAAGCAACGCATATTAAACACTGTTAGCACCTTATCATTGTGGGAAAATCCCCAAGTCACTTTACACTGATCAATTCACAGTTTATTTGTACAATAGGACTCTTTTGGGTCCAAATTCACTTTAGTATTAGTTCTAGCAGTTTTTGCCTATTTTCTCTTCATTATTGTATCCAATCATCTGGTTGTTGTTATAATTAATAAAGTTTAGCCAGTGGAGGTGTTTGAATGGGTTAACATATTCTGCTGTTGAAGGGGTTAACATATTCTGCTGACATATTCACGAGATATAGCCTAACCATAATATCATGTTCCTATCCTTGGGATGTTTTGCGACCTTACTAAAACACAAAACATTTCTAGTTGTTCTAAGAAACAGAAAAACACCTGATTATCTGTCCTTGCAACTGACTAAAATGAACTGTAAATGGCCTCTAATATCCGCCTTCTTTTGCAAGTATATAACCTATGCAATGACGTGGCAATAAACGGAATTAGTACTGAGAATGATTTTGTGTGTGTGTGTTACATCCAGTACGGGTTCCTTAGAATTCTGATTGGGGCCTGTGTTTTCCAAACCCCCAACTACTGATTAGTAAGTCCCAATAAACTGGTGTCAAGAAGTGGGATACAGATATCGAAGAACGACGGAGTGGGTGAGTAGAGTGAATTGTGTCTATTTGCACCTTCCTTTGCTCCCACTCTTGTCGTCCTTTGTAAACTGTATACAAGTAAATAAGATAAATAAAATAATTTATATTATTCCTAAGGTGGGAATAGAAAGAATAGAATTGATATAAATATATACTTGATGGCTTGGTTGACAGTGCCCCAAATCCACTTTTTCTTGCTCACGAATTTTGCTGTATTGCTGTGCTGTTTAAGATAATAAATGTTTGTTATTCTGTGTAAAAATCAGTAAGTAAGGTCTCTGGAGACTGTAAGACGCACCGTCTCTGTGTCTAGGGGCAACCCATTAACTCGAGAATATCTATCGGAATTGTCGGAGCTATTTCAGCTCAGTACAGCCGATCCTGTTCCGTGATAGCAAATAAGGTTACGTTGTCTATTGAGACAACCACCTAAAGTTTTTTTTTTAGAAGGATAGTTGGAAATGGGTACTTCCCAGACTAAACAATACCCACCTCCCAATCCGGGAGAATCATGCAAAGCTGTCATATGTAATTATATACGCAGAGCAACATCAGGTCCCGTGAAAGAGCAAACGAGATAAGGGATAATAAAAGAAATAGGAACACAAAAATATAAAGGAACTTTTTCTTTACATACATTTATATAATATTCTGATTGCTTTTGTTTATAAAGTAGATGGATTGTCTTGTGTTTTGCTGCAAATAAATTTCTGAGTGTTTGCTGTACTTTCTTTTCTTTGCAATACAATTGAGAAATGCAGGTTAGAGAATTTTCCTCTGTGTCTTTAAGGCTGTAGAGATCGTGTCCACCACTGAGATATATTTCTAAAGCCGGCATATATATATATATAAAAAAAGGGAAATCTTTTTCCATAAATATGTGACAGTGAAGGATTTATGATCTATCATGTTTGTAAGTGTAAGACAATGTGTTTATTCTATTTTAAAGCTTGTTAACACTTATCTCCTGGTCCCAAAAAAAAAAAAAGTTGTGAATTTCTGTGACAGGAATTTCCCCTCCCGGCAGAAAATTCTTAAGGTCGTATTTAATTTGGATAAGAAAACTGTCATATGTATGGAATGTTGTTGTTGAACTTTTTAAGGTGGATTCCAGTATTTGTAGTTTGTGGAGAGGTCGGAGGAAGCGGAATGTTAGTTGGGAATTATTGTAAGTTAAGTACGGAACTGAAGGGAAATAGTTCCTAGAAATGTTTTAGTAAGTGAATTGAAAGAGAGATTTTGTATGTGATTTGATCCAAAATGGAGTTTGTTTTTGAATAGATTGCAAATAGTAAATACGGAAAAAGAAAACAGGCAGCCCTTAAACCCCGAATTAATCCTTCTACATATATGATGTATCTGAAGTGAATGTGTCAAGGAAACCATGACTCAGACTGACATCAGACTTCTTATACAGACTTTTAGACTCTGATACAGAGTCAGGATGGAATTGGGCTAACGTCCCTTCCATTACGTGACAATGACTTTAGATTTGTCCAGGATTTAAGGGCAATTAATTACTTAGTCATCCCAATTGCCCCGATTTGTCCCTGATATCACCGCTCTCATTACGGCCATTCCCCATGATGCCACTATCACATATTTAGTTGTGAGCAGGCGAGCCAGCTAGAGTCGTTGCTCATGCTTGCGGGTTCGCAGGCGCTCCTTGCCAGCAACGCGACACTTGCAAACATCACTTCGTAATGCAAAAAACATACGAGACACGTTACCACACATTACGACCTCGCAAAAATCGTCCGCAACCCGCGAACATGAAAAAATTAAAAACACAATAAATACACACAACACATACATAAAAAGCTTACCTACAGCAAGAGGGAGCATCCAGGACCTCAAAAAAGCAAGTTACACCTTCATTTAACTCCAAATAAAAGAGTTTAGAGAGAGAGAGAAATGGCCCCCGAACAAAAGGAAAACGAGGCTACAGTACTCTAAACACGCAAAACACCACAAGAAACTCGCAAAACACCACAAAAGACCTACGGATATTCCGCTAAGACCACACAATACCCGCCATTTTAGAACAATGCGGAAGTACACAACTACGCTAACGGTTTGGTCTCGCGCACGCACACTATTCCACTGCACTCATCACGCTTACACAGCAGCTCCACACCACTAATGCTTCAGCAACATCAAAACAGATTGTCAGCTCTTCAACAGAACATATTACTTCAAAATAGGTAAAGTATATTCATTTATTCATGTATTATTTATTTAATTATTATACACCAAACAGCATTAGCTCACTTACAATTTTATTGTCATCATTTTTTGACGGGCAATTCACTAGTATTTATTATTATTGATTTATCAAACGCATTATTTTCGGTCCCACTGGACTTTGAGACACAACTACTTATGGCTTTCATTTTTGATGGGCGCCAATTACCATGGACCCGTCTTCCCCTAAGGCTACGTGGATTCACCAGCTGCTTACTCACTGGTCCTCCAACATACCTTGCGGTCATGGACCCGTGTCATGGTTCTGTCCCAATTCAGTACGTCAAATGACTTACTGTTTGTGTACTCCTAACGGGGAAGCCAATAGACAGGATTCAGTCAGTTTGCTACAGCATCTAGCAGCTGAAGGTCACAAGGTAACTAACAACAAAATACAAATGGGGGCAACACATGTTGATGATTAATTATTGCAGGCAATGGATCCCTGAATGCTCACACTATGACTCCATTTTACGTACGGCTGCTAAGTTGGACAGCCCAAAACATATTCAGTGGACTCCAGACATGACTGAAGCTTATGTGACCTTAAAAGTTAGCATTATGCAGGCCCCCGCTTTATGATTACCTGATTATTGTAAACCATTTTACCTGTATATTAGGGACAATTGTAAAACCATGGCCGCGGTCTGTGCCCAAGATCACGGAGGTAGTATGTGTCGGGTTCTTTTCCAAAGTATTCTCTACTCCGGTCCAGGGGATGCCGGCGTGTCTCCAAGCATTTGGAAGCTTGCGATGTGGCTGTACATAAAGCATCCCCCCCCCCCTTGCCCCCGCTCAAGAGCAGGGACAGAGAGAACAGAAGCCGCAGCACCAAGACCCCTCCTTGCATCTAGCAGTACGCATATTAGTACACTGAAAACGAAACTAGTAAAAACTGATAACACATAGCAAGTACAAAGAATCGCAATGATTTTATATCTAGAGGTAATGCTTTAGCTGACAGGGTAGCAAACAGTTGCAACTGTCATTTTGCATCAGAAACTTAAAATCAGACTGCCAGACATACATACAAAGATGTATACAGTGCCTACAGAATAACTCTACAGTACCTAACAAAGCATTACATGATCATTTGCCTCCACCCACAGCTCCATTTACCCATTTTACAAATTGATTTCACTCATATCCCAAAGACAGGATCAAAACAATTGTACCTGTTGGTGATAGTAGACCAGTTGTCACGTTGGCCTGAGGCCTTTGTAACACAAAGAGAGGATGCTAAGACGGTAGCTAAAATATTAACTACCGAGATAATACTGAGATATGGATGCCCTTTGCAAATTAACTCTGATAATGGACCAGCCTTTATTAGTGCGGCAATTAAGGAACTGGTACAATGGCTGCAGATAATCTGGAAATTCCATATCCCTTACCATCCTCAGAGTTCAGGCATAGTGGAAAGAATGAACCGCACTATTAAGGAGAAACTTACAATGGCCACTGCAGGTACATGGGTGAACTGGCAGAAATACTTATCTGCCATTCTAGCAGAAATTAGGATGACTCATAATAAGTCTACTAAATTGTCCCCTTTTGAGATTCTAATGGGAAGACCATTTCCAACTCCTTGGGTAAAAGGCCCACTTGTAATTATGTCTGGTGATCTTGATCTTAAAAAAGAACAATATGTGCAACAATTGATTGATAAATTGAATGGCATCTATGGTGATGTGTCTTCTCGCTTTCCTTTACCCTCAAAGGAACCAACACATCCATTCCGGCCAGGTGACCTCGTCTGTGTCCGACAACTGAACAGAGCAAAGAAGGGAGGCTTCCCATTCGGACCACCGACTACCGTTGTAGCAGTAACCAGGACTGCCGTCCTCACTGACTCACAGGACATCTGGATAAACGCATTACGTCTGAAGCTGTGTCCAAAGAGGGGTGAAGCAGGTGACAAAGTCCCCGTGAAAGCAATTGAAGACAGCGATAATAAACATGTCAAACCTACTCCTGCATCCACAGAATGCATGCAAGAACTTTCTCCTGTTGATGTGCATTATGCTCCTGATTTATTTGCCCTTATGGACATTTCTTAATTGCCATTATGACCCAGACGAACTAGGACCATTAAAACCTGTTTGTGGTAAACACAATAACACTCACACCAATACTAGTTCACCTCATAGGCACAAGAGATCCACACGTGATTATTAACACAATTATACAAAATCATCCCTAGGAACGTAATACATTTTCCATAATGTTACAAGGATATGCTCACTCCTTTAACCTTTCCAATTGTTGGGTATGTGTACACGTCTCTATACATGGGGAAATGGGTATGCCTCTATTTGGCCTTCCAGCAGAAAACTTCACTCAAAGTCACATATATTACAATGGCAGTACACAACCCTGCAAATGGAATTTCTTTACTTATGTACAATCAGCCACACCACTTAACTCTATATAGATGCAACACCTCATACGCACGTATTTCCCATCAAAATATAATAAGAGTGTATAATTTATGTTAACCCACACTAACCCAGGGTATAACTGTTTTAGGGCCCTAGGAAAAGGTAAACCTGTTGGTTGGTCCACTTGCTCCAATACCACACTTATTTTTTATAGGACCTCCTCCCTTTCTGACCTGTACAAGAGTTGTTCACCTTGGTGCTGTAGTGGTCCCAGATGTCCCTACTTATTTTCTCTTTTACATAATATATCAATTAATGGTACTGGTTGTAGCAACAGTAATGGGTCCGTGTCTAATCTCTTCCACCTTATGCCACCTTCTCCAGCCACGGATGTATACTTTATCTGTGGCAGGAACGGCTATCGATGGCTGCCCCCTAATTGGTGGGCAGTTGTTATTTAGATCAAGTAATCCCATATATATACACAACCCCAACACTTCCACAAGGCCACATCAGAAACATGAGGGATATAAAGCAGAAGAGCGTGTGGAAAATATTCCTAGACACCCTATGTATAACCTTCCCACATGCATGCGTAGGGAAACTACAGGTAGAACTATCCATCCTTTCTCTGCTAGTACAGAGGGCCTTAAATAGCTCTGCTGAATAGTGATGTCCCGAACAGTTTGCCAGAGAACTATTCGCAGCGATTTTCGCATGTTCGCGTCCGCCACGAACGGCGAACAAATGCGCTTTTCGGTTCGCCCCCTATACTTTATCATTGAGGAAACTTTGAACATCATTTATTTTATTTTATATTTTCTTTTGTGTAATCTATGCCTGCCTGCCAGCGTGTGTGTGTGACAGGCTAACAGCTTATATTGTGCTTATTTTCACTACTCATACCTGGTGGTGTAACATACATTGAAAACAACCATTTTTTTCCTGTAATCTAATTTCAGTTGCCTGCTTGTGTCAGGCTCACAGCTTATATTGTGCTCAGTGACATAAAACAACACTTTTTTGACTGTAGTAGATTGAATAGCAATTGCCTGCCTACAGGAGTGTGTGTGAAGCCTATTGCATCTACTTTGCCAACTTTTGCCAGTGCACAGTGATACGTCATATCTGGTGCAACCGTAGTGTACAGTGACATAAAACAACACTTTTTTGACTGTAATTGATTGAATATCAGTTGCCTGCCTACAGGCGTGTGTGTGAGGCCTACAGCGCCTACTCTGCCAACTTTTGCCAGTTCACAGTGACACTCATATCTGGTGGCACCTTAGATTGCACGCGCAGTCCGACCAAGCATCTTTTTCCATCTCCCTGTTCCAAAAATCAATGCCATATACACGTCCCCTAATAGTGGACGTAACAGGGATTAAACCGATAGGAATCATACTACTTAACAGTACACACCTTATAATAATGCAGACAGAGGCAACGCAGAGAGAGGAGTCTGAAGAAGAGGAGTCAGAGGAGGAAGGTGGCTTTGAGGAGGTGGAAGACCAAACACAGCAGGCGTCCCAGGGGGCTTGTTGTCACCTTTCGAGGACCCTTGGTGCTGGGTGGAGGAAGAGACCTTCAATGACATCAGTGAGGACAAGGAATGGGACATGGCTAGCTTGGTATTCAACCTTGTGCAAATGGGGAGTTTGCGGTTGTGCAAATGGACTGTTTGCGGTTGTTTGCGGTGCATTAAACGAGGAGATTGGTCTGTTACTGTAAAGCGGGTGTAACCCTTACACTACCTGATCGATACAACATCATACCTGATGTTTTAAAGCATGTTATTCCAAACAATTTAGGAATGTTAGGTGATTTATGCCCTTTATGGCTTAAAACCAGACTCTGCATCAACTATGTAATTTTCCGTGCGAATTTTGCCATGGATCCCCCTCCGGCATGCCACAGTCCAGGTGTTAGTCCCCTTGAAACAACTTTCCCATCACTATTGTGGCCAGAAAGAGTCCCTGTGGGTTTTGAAATTCGCCTGCCCATTGAAGTCTATGGCGGTTCGCCGGGTTTGCCCATTCGCGAACATTTGATTGAAGTTCGTGTCCGATGTTCGCGAACCGAAAATTTGATGTTCGCGACATCACTACTGATGAAGCAATTGAGAAACTAAACTAGGAGAAGGTGCAAATTTAGAATGGTCACTTTGCAGAATAGAATGGCTTTAGATTATGTTTTAGCTTCCAAAGGCGGTGTGTGTGCTTTAATAGGTAAAGAATGTTGTTCTTAGATTGATGATAATTCTGTTTACTCTGTCATTATTTCCCTTGTATTCCTTTGTGTTTTTATTACATGCTGCAAGGCTTTATTCCTAAGAATTTTCAGCTAAATACTGTGACTTAACACCATCTGGTCACAGGTATATCTCATGTACTGATACCCTGGAGGGTTTATCACCTTCCAGTTTCTCAGTTTGCTTCCTATTATATATATACACCACTGCTTACATCCCAAATAAAAATCACATTGTGATCTAAGAAGGGAATGAAGGGGTTAACATATTCTGCTGTTGAAGGCGTTAACATATTCTGCTGACATATTCATGAGATATAGCCTAACCATAATATCATGTTCCTATCCTTGGGATGTTTTGCGACCTTACTAAAACACAAAACATTTCTAGTTGTTCTAAAAAACAGAAAAACACCTGATTATCTGTTCTTGCAACTGACTAACCTGAACTGTAAATTGCCTCTAATTCCGCCCTCTTTTGCAAGTATATAACCTATGCAATGACGTGGCAATAAACGAATTAGTACTGAGAATGATTTTGTGTGTGTGTTACATCCAGTACGGGTTCCTCAGAATTCTGATTGGGGCCTGTGTTTTCCAAACTGCCAACTACTGATTAGGAAGTCCCAACAGTATTAATATATTTATTATTTAGCAGCAGTAGCGTTGTGTGTTTAGTTTTTTATTACTTTCATTGGTTTTATAATAACTATTAAAAGCTAAGATTTTTCGGCTACTATTGATTATAGTAGGTTCCTAGGAGTGCACCATTACAAAGGGATTTTCTTTTTGTTTCTTTACCATTATGCATTACATTATGGATCCCTGGTAGCACCCTATCTTATTAAAAGTTCCTGGGCCCAATGCTTAGAGCCACCTTACTTGTCCTTTTTTTAAATCATATAAACAACACGATTAACTGGGTCTCCATGGAACCTTGTTTACACTTCTTCGTAAGTCACTGGCAAGATAAAGTTTCCTATATCTATCTAAGCAAAAACACAGCTTATGGAATGTCATTGATACCAAAGGTACCGCTGTATATCAGTAACAAAAGTAAACTGAGCAAAGGTAAGCTGTACAAGTACAATAATGGTAGTGTCATGGTGCTAAACTGTTTTTCTTTGCCTTCTATTTTGGCTTGAGCAGCAAGTTCTGTGCAAAATGTTAGACCTTTAATGCTGCCCCACTTTTCCCATAGAGTAGAGCTCACACTGGCTGGAAATAAACACTGAATACATTCACATTATATAAATTTTTTGTTTCCATATGCACTATATTTTTAGCTTCAAATGCTTATTTTTATCTAACTTAATTGTCCTTCATGTGAAAAGGCTCAACTGGAGAAGTATAAGCAGGTACAGTATGTAAAAATTATAGAACATATCTATTTTGCCAGTTACTGCTGCATGTTTATGGAAAAAGGGTGTCCATTTCTGTTATATTTTTCTCACTGACAGGACGACTTTTGAGCGGAGCAATATAATTAGGTGGAAAAATCAAGAGCATATTACAACAGCTTCCCCGAGTACAACTTCTTGAAGTCACACAACAATTTATCTCTCTCTACAGAAACAAAAAAACAGGCAACAACTTAACAGATTCACTAAAAGGATTCAGGCATTCAATGGGTTCTCTGAAAGCTATTTTCAATTCATTTACCCATAGGAAACAGGCATTGGGGACTGTAAGAACCTTTTTTGCCCACTGAAAATTGCATTGAACCTGCCCTACTGATAGTTTAGATGGCTGAGAAAACCAAATGAAAAGCTATCTTAACAAAAAGAGCAGGAACAGACTTGCCAAGGTAATTAACTTAGCATACCATTCGATTATCAAGGCATCCTGGAGCAACCGGCATTACATACCCTGGAGAGTGATATAGTCACTGGAGTCAAAACTGTAACCAAACAGACTCTTCATTATAACATTAAAATGGCACAGCATTTTGGTATAAGTTTTCTTTAAAAATATGTACAGCAATTGCACACCTCAACACGGATGATTTTTAGTTAAACCTGGATGAACAAACAAACAATTTATATATACTAGGAAATTGCCCGTCAAAAATAATGGGAGTAAAATTGTAAGCTAGGCAATGCTGTTTGCCACACAATGCGAGGATCTGGCCCCTCTGAGCCCCTCAGCGCTCATTGTGACCTTCTACCCCCATGTAATTTCGGGGCCTACGGATGACTATTATTACCTTGGGATAAGAGTTAGTGCCTTGGGTTAAGTCTTACTGCCTTGGATTAAATATTACTGTCTTGCATTAAGTGTTACTTCTTTGAGTTAGTTTTTACATCCTTCTTCCTGATTTTACATCCTTCGGCCTCGTTTTTGTTGTGTTTACGTTTTTTGGGCGCCATTTATTTTCTTGCTTAGACGATTTTCCTCAATATGCAGCAAATTAACTTGCAACTTAGCTCACAGGCTCCCTGGCTCTCCCCCTGCGCTATGTGTGTGTGTGTAAGTGAATGTGAGGCATGTTTGTTGTTTTTAGCAGGTCTTTCAAGTTCCTTGGTCCGACCTTTAAAGTTGTAATTTTCAGAGGCCCACAGTCCATCTACGTGCTTCGGTTCCTAAGTCCTACGGGCCGTCATTTTGTGCACCACACTAGGTCCTACTGGCCTCCCGATGAGCGCCTCATCGCAAGCCCTGCAATAAGCGCCTTTGACGCTCATTGCAGCCAAAGTCCAGCATGCCTCAACTGCTCGCCACGCTTTGCGAGGCTTGCCGTGCAATGAGCAACTTCGCACACCAAAGTTCTGCGTGCCTCAACTTCTTGCTTCGCGAGGCTCGCAGTGCAATGAGCGCCTTCGCGAGGCTCACGGTCAACAGCTCGCCTTGCTTTGCCCTATGGGCTGTAAACGGCTCACAAAGTGTGTCCAACGGACCGTATATCTACAACTATAATAGGTGATATATATACAGTATATATATATATATATATATATATATATATATATAGTGGATATAAAAAGTCTACACGCCCCTGTTAAAATGTCAGGTTTCTGTGCTGTAAAAAAAATTAGACAAAGATAAATCATTTCAGAACTTTTTCCACCTTTAATGTGACCTATAAACTGTACAATTCAATTGAAAAACAAACTGAAAAAATAGAGGGAAGAAAAAATATAAAAATAAAATAATATGGTTGCATAAGTATGCACACCCTTAAACTAATACTTTGTTGAAGCACCGTTTGATTTTATTACAGCACTCTTTTTGGGTATGAGTCTATCAGCATGGCACATTTTGACTTGGCAAGATTTGCCCACTCTTCTTTGCAAAAACACTCCAAATCTGTCAAATTGCGAGGGCATCTCCTGTGCACAGCCCTCTTCAGATCACCCCACAGGTTTTCAATTGGATTCAGGTCTGGGCTCTGGCTGGGTCATTCCAAAACTTAAAATTTCTTCTGGTGAAGCCATTCCTTTGTTGATTTGGATTTATGCTTTGGGTCATTGTCATGCTGAAAGATGAAGTTCCTCTTCATGTTCAGCTTTCTAGCAGAAGCCTGAAGGTTTTGTGCCAATATTGACTGGTATTTGAAACTGTTCATAATTCCCTCTGTCTCAACTAAGGCCCCAGTTCCAGCTGAAGAAAAACAGCCCCAAAGCATGATGCTGCCACCACCATGCTTCGCTGTGGGTATGGTGTTCTTTTGGTGATGTGCAGTGTTGTTTTTGCGCCAAACATATCTTTTGGAATTATGGCCAAAAAGTTCAACGTTGGTTTCATCAGACCATAACACCTTTTCCCACATGCTTTTGGGAGACTTCATATGTGTATTTGCAAAATGTAGCCTGGCTTGGATGTTTTTCTACTTAAGAAAAGGCTTTCGTCTTGCCACTCTACCCCATAGCCCAGATATATGAAGAATACGGGAGATTGTTGTCACATGTACCACACAGCCAGTACTTGCCAGATATTCCTGCAGCTCCTCTAATGTTGCTGTAGGCCTCTTGGTAGCCTCCCAGACCAGTTTTCTTCTCGTCTTTTCATCAATTTTGGAGGGAGCTCCAGTTCTTGGTAATGTCACTGTTGTGCCATATTTTCTCCACTTGGTATATCTAATGCCTTGGAAATTCTTTTGTACCCTTCTCCTGACTGATACCTTTTAACAATGAGGTCCCTCTGATGCTTTGGAAGCTCTCTGTGGACCATGGCTTTTGCTGTGGGATGCGACTAAGAACATTTCAGGAAAGACCAACTAGAGCAGCTGAACTTTATTTGGGGTTAATCAGAGGCACTTTAAATGATGGCAGGTGTATGCTGACTCCTATTTATCACGATTTGGAATGTGATTGCTTAATTCTGAACACAGCTACATCCCCAGTTATAAGAGGGTGTGCAGACTTATGCAACCACATTATTTTTCTTTTTTTTTTTTTCTTCCCTCCACCTAAAAGTTTGTTTTTCAATTATAACAGTTTATAGGTCACATTAAAGGTGGAAAAAGTTCTGAAATGATTTATCTTTGTCTAATTTTTTTACAGCACAGAAACCTGACATTTTAACAGGGGTGTGTAGACTTTTTATATTTACTGTATATATATATCTTTACTCTTTCTATAAAGTCGCTAAAAGCATATATTGGAAATATATGACTAAATTGTTTTTTTAAAGCAAATAATGCAATTTCATACAGTTTCCACTATATTCTTGGTGCAAATATTTTTTTTTTTACTTTTGGCTTCCATCTCTTTTACATGGTATCATCACATATATAGTTGTGAGCGTACGAGTTGTTGCTAACGCTGCGGGCTTGCTACGCGAGTCGCGGCCCTCGCATAGTGAGGGCCGCGGCTCGCTACGCGAGCCAAGGCCCTCGCAAAGCGAGGGCACTGGCCGAGGGTCGCAGTTGCTGGCATGGAGCGCCTTCGGCGCTCCATGCCAGCAACTGCGACCCTCGCAAACTTCACGTTGCAACCCAAACAGCACGGCACACACATTACGACACTCGCAAACAACATACGACACACGTTCACACACATTACGGACTCGCAACACTCGGACGCAACTCGCGAACGTTACAAAATGTAAAACACAATACATACACACAGCACATACATAAAAAACTTACCTACACCAAGAGGGAGCACCCAGGACCTCAAAAATGCAACTTAGACCTCGATTTTACTCGAAATAAAAGAGTTTAGAGACAAAAAAAAAATCTAAGCGACAGAAAAAATGGCCGGCGAACAAAACGAAAACGAGGCTACAGCACTCTAAACTTGCAAAACACCACAAGAAACTCGCAAAACACCACAAGAAACTCGCAAAACGCCACAAACCACCTACGGATATTCATACCACACAGTGCACACATTCAGCATGCTTACACAGCAGCTCCACACCACTAATGCTGCAGCAACATCAACACAGATTGCCAGCTCTTCATCACAATGCTTCAAAATAGGTACAGTATATTCATTTAGTAATGTATTACATATTTCATTATTATACACCAAACAGCATTAGCTACCTTACAATTTCATTGCCGTCATTTTTTGACGGGCAATTCGCTGGTATATATATATATGGCTGTTTACAAACTGGATTTGTTCACCAGGATGCCAGCAGATGGCATAGAAGCATCTTCTTTCAGCTCTTCCTGTTGGTACTGCAATGCTGCATCGATTGAAGTAGGAATTATGTCTTTATGAATCTTTTTAGAGCAACACTGGGTGTTGGAGATCTGCTTTTCACACATCTATTTATTTCTCATTATGAAACTGTATTTGATTTATCGTTCTTTATTTTATACTGGTTTTCATGAAGCTTTGGAATCTATGAGACAGAAAAACTGCTTGGTTACATTTTGATATATGGCAGCCAGCTGTAACACCCTTGGCTAATACTGCAACCATTTCATTCTATTTTTCAAAATCGAATGCAGAACAAGCGCCCTACTGGAAACCTAGGGTGTTTGCCCAATTATATGTCAGCAAATACATCATCACATGCTATAATTGTCAAACTGCGAGTTGCGGCTCTTGCAAAGCGAGGGCTGCAACTGACGACAACTCGCAGTTTGACAACTCCCCCTGCCCCACTGATCATCGCACCACATCAGCCCCCGTCAATTCATTGCAGGACTCGCGGCCATCCCCCCCTCCAAGTGAACCCAGGCATACAAGCGTGCAGTCACGAGCACAGGAAGCCAGGTGCACAAGTGTGCAAGGGTGCGCTCACAGAATTAAGGTCAGAAAGGAGTGGGGGAGCGACAATGGAGGGAGAGGAGTAGGGAAGAGAGACACAGGGGAGGGAGAGGAGAAGGAAGAGAGACATGAGGGAGAGGAGGGGGGAAGAGAGCCACAGGGGAGGGAGAGGAGGAGGAAGAAAGACACAAGGGAGTGGAGGGGGAAGAGAGACACAGGGGAGGAAGAGGAGGAGGGGGAGAGAGACACAGGGGAGGGAGAGGAGGAGGGGAAGAGAGACACAGGGGAGGAAGAGGAGGAGGGGGAGAGAGACACAGAGGAGGGAGGAAGAGAGACACAGGGGAAGGAGAGGAGGAGGGGACGAGAGACACCGGGGAGGGAGAGGTGGAGGCAAAGAGAGACACAGTGGAGGGAGAAGAGGGGGAAAGAGAGATACAGGAGGGGGAAGAGAGACACAGGGGAGAGAGAGAAGGGGGAAGAGAGACACGGGAGAGGAGGGGAGGAAGAGACACAGGGAAGGGAGAGGAGGCGAGGAAGAGACACAGGGGAGGGAGAGGAGGGGAGGAAGAGACACAGGGGAAGTACAGGAGGGGGAAGAGACAAAGGGAGGGACAGGAGGGGAGAAGGGACACAGGGGAGGGAGAGGAGGGGAGGAAGAGACACAAGGAAGACACAGGAGCGGGAAGAGATACAGTGGAGGGACAGGAGGAGGGAGAGACACAGGGGAGGGACAGGAGGGGGAAGAGACAGAGCAAGGGGAAGAGACACAGGGGAGGAGGCACAAATGAGGGAGATGGAGAAGGAGAGTTAAGGTAGAGAGAGTGAGGAAAGAGACACAGAGGAGGGGGGACACAGGGGAGGGAGAGGGGGGAAAGAAACACAGGGGAGGGAGATGGGGAAGAGACACAGGGGAGGGAGAGGAGGGGGGAAGAAAGACACATGAGGGGGGAAGAGAGACACAGGGGAGGGAGAGCAGGGCAGGAAGAGACAAAGGGAAAGTACAGGAGGGGAAGAGACACAGGGGAGGGACAAGAGGGGGGAAGAGACACAAGGGAGGGACAGGAGGGGGAAAGAGTCACAAGGGAGGGACAGGAGGGGGAAAGAGTCATAGCAAGGTGAAGAGACACAGGGGAGGGGGGAAGAGACACAGGGGAGGGAGATGGGGAAGGAGAATCAAGGGAGGAAGAGCGAGGAAAGAGACACAGAGGAGGGGGAAAACACAGGGGAGGGAGAGGGGGGAAAGAGACACAGGGGAGGGAGATGTCGGGGGGGAGGCGTAGAGACACAGGGGAGGGAGTCGGGGGGCAAAGAGACAGAGGGGGGGAGAAAGAATCAGGGGAGGGAGAGGGGGGAGAGACACAGGGGAGGGGGGTAAGAGAGACAGGGGAGGGAGATGGGAAGGAGAAACAATGGAGGGAGAGCAGGGAAAGAGACACAGGGGAGGGAGAGGGGGGAAGAGACACAGGGGAGGGAGAGGAAGTAGTGGGGGGAGAGGCTCGCAATAAGTGCCCAAGTTTTTGAAGTGCACTGCAGCAATGAACCCCGAAGGCGCTCATCTCGAGGCCAGTAAAGTAGAGAGGGGAGAAGCTCGCAATGTGTGAAAACACCATTGCCAGCCTACAAATTGTATTGCTGTTATTTTTGATGGGCAAGTCGCTAGTTGTCATATAATTGTTGATCGTAGTGAATGAAAGAATAACAGGTCTAAATAATATGGATATCAAACTATATGACCTGTTTATTTGCAGGACTACTTAAAATATATAATTAAACAAATATGATATTTTTTGTCCTTTGAGCAAATGTTACAAAAAAAGAAACATTGGTATTTTTTCTTTATTTGAATAGCTCCTTTATCCAACAAGTTTTACATAATTATAGAGAAAATTACATAATTCTGAACAAACATCAATAGGCAGAGTGTAAAGAGAGGGTTGGATTTATTGCTAAAATGTGAAAAGGACCAGAGTCAAGATCATCACGAAGATCTGCAGCTTTGGATTGGGAGACTTCAAGTTATATCAGGGCTGAAATGGAGAGGAATTGGGTCTTCAGGGATTTACAAAAGGTTCGTAGGTTAGGAGACTGGCTTATGTGAAGTAGATGTATATTTCAGTAAAGGGATGAGATGGAAGAAAGAACAGAACCAGGATTGGGCAGAAGGTGGGAATGGGACTGTGAGTGCTCAGAGGTGTTCAGATAGCAGAGAGTCCTGGTACATATAGGGTGAGATTAGCAAAGCAAGATATGGAAGAGCAAGGCCGTGTAGGGATTTGAAGTAAAAGCCTAGAAATGCAAAGAGGCATTGGTTGAGATATAAAACCATTAGAGTCTGGAGAGTGGAGGTGTAGATTGTGAGGGGTACATTGAATATGGTCTGAGGGGAGGCATTTTGGATTTGTTGGAGTATAGTGAATGCAGAAGCTGGAAGACTGATGAAGAGTGAGTTGCAGATGTTCTGACGTTTAAATATGAAAATATTTGAATCTACCTCAAGTCAAGGGCATAACATAGTCTCCTACAGCATCTGAATTAAGACCCCCCTAGAGCAACAGGGGGCTCCAATCATCTGTCTTGATTTAGTGCCTGAAGGTTAAAGGGCCAGTTTAGGTGATTTTCATGTTAAACCTATTTTTACATTTTTTTTTATGTCAGTTCACCATTATTTATCATTAAAAATATATGCCAACAGCAGCAAATTAAATATTTAGCCAGAAAAAATAATATAAAAACAAGGTGTACCTGTTTAATGTCCACTGCTGCACTCCACCCGCCTCTCTCATTGTCCTAACCACTACTGAAATAAATATTTAATTTGCGATAACATTTTTCAGGCTTTTTCAAGAGAGCCTAATCAAAGTTATTGCAGGTTACATTTTACACTTCCTTTCGGTAGTGCTCAGGACAAAGATGTAGGTGGGGAGGGGTACAACAGTAGTCATTAATGAGATAATTTGTGTTTTAAAATAATATTTTATGGTTATACATTTGATTTGTTGCTGTTTGCACATGTATTTTTAATGTTAATTAATTCTGAGCTAAAAATAGGTTTAACATGAAAAGTTTAAACACTAGCACTTGAAGAAAACAGTGAATTGTTTTTATTGTTAATGTATTTGTACTGATCATTATGCAGTACAGTTTGTGGAATTATGAATGTATACAGCAGATAGATGAAGGTTTTAATATTCCGTGGAGACAGAAGGAATCTGGGTCTATGAGTGATCCTGAAAAAAGGGGCTACTAATAAGTTTCTTGATGGCATTTTACCAGTTCATGTTATTTGATTGAGTATCATTGGAAATGCCAATTAGAATTGACGAAACGCATCTGATTAACATTTTATGTTTGTTGACATGTTTATTATATGTTTAATATAACTGGTAGTGGGTTTATTTATTTATCCACATGGAAATAAAGTACTAATAATTACCTAACCATAGCCAAGATGTAATATTGCTATTAACCCACTGTTTCCCAATCTTAGGCTTGTACCTTAGGGATATACAGAGGGATAGAGAGTGTACATATATCTCTTAAATAGCATTACACATAGAAGGGCCATAAAGGTATCAATGCCATATGATATGTACTGGGACCTCCATACGAGGACTATCAAGAGGATCGGGGATTCTCTGGTACATCGTGAGTGAAGTTCCCATGATGAGACTACTATACCTCATGTTATGAGATCTTCAAATGTAAGCATTCTGGTATTTGTATTTTTGCTATTCCTGGTGTCTATTTACCTGATTGATCTGCATAAGGGGTGTCGTGTTCCCCCACCTCACCCCCTTCTCTACTGATAAGAAATCTAAAAAACTTCACTGATAAGTAACCAAGTAAATTTGTCTCTTTTAGAATATTCCAAACAAACTGGATCATATGAAATGTTTAATCTTGTGTAAATGATGTTCCTTTCAAATAATTTTCATAGCCTAATAACACAATTCACAAGATTTGTCAAAATTGATAAATTCCTTTTGAATACTCTATATTGTATGACGAACAAAGATAGGAACAAAATGCTTAACATTCATAAAATAATCTGTAGAATCATATATTATAAGGCTTTGTTGTTTGGATCAGCTTTGAAGCTTCTAGGATTATATAAAATAACATCTTATATGCAAAGCAAACTCACTGCATTCCCACTATGCTCCCTGATGAATTGGCATTGCAATGTCGTTAATGTTGGCTTTACCATAGAGACACAATATTAGTAATCACTGTGTTTTACTCACCATACAGCTTTTTACACTATAGGGCTTCTTTCAGAGTGTATCCTTGGTATCACATTGCCATTACATTGCAACCCACCTCAACTGGAAGCACAGCAGGAACCAAGAGCTACAGCTACCCACCGCCAACAGGATGGACTACAGCAATACCTAAGGACTGTTGTAACTTTGCACAACTATTTTTTTTTAATTTAATCTCAGAAACTTTAGACCAATCTAAATAACAGTGTGGTAATATAATATATGATTGTAATCTTTGAATATTAAGGGACTGAAAAGGCTGGAGTTAACCTGCACCTCCACTTCTACATTGCTAAGTGTTACCTATCTAATTGTAACATAATGTGTACATATAAACAAGTAAAGCACTGAACTGTATGAGCTGTGAAGCAATGCAAACACAATAAACGTGTCTCAAGGATAAGCAATTTCTGATATTTGTGATTATACTCCTATATGTGTTATCCATTCTGCTACTGAATGTTAAACATAACAACCCCAGGGAGCACAAAATTTCAAGTATCTGAGTAATTTGTAATTAAAAAGTAAGATGCTTGAAATCGTAGGAACAATATCAGGTGGCAAGGACACTCATTTACATTGCACAAGATATCCCATCCGGGTGTGAACTCAACTTGACTTCTTCTTCTTCTATGTACTCTTCTAAAACATGTCAATCTTATCTTTTACCAGACCATAGTGCATGTTGAGAAAGTTCCTTATTTTATACTCTATTTATTTTGTATGTCAGGTTATAATGGTATGATAGCCTGATTGTTGTCAGCGAGCATTATATTAGCAGCTACTGTACTGTAACTTTAGTGATGTTCTGAACCATTGTCTATCAGTATTGCTTTGATAATGCTTTCAAAAATGTTGTGACTAACCTTTCAAATTCTGTAAGGTAGTATTGTTACTCTTTATTTATAAAGCACCATTATTTTCCATAGTTATAAGAGTCATATAGCAAAGAAAGAAAATAACAAACTAAAAACATTCTGATGTCAAAAAAGAGTTTGTGTCACTAGTATTGGGAGCTTTGAATCTAGCAAAGATAAACATACATGATGGTTGATAGAGATGAATGATGAACTTGAAGTCAATTGTATACAATAGGGATAGTCAATTCTGAAATTCCAAATGTATTTGTAAAAAAGATCAAGATGGAGATGATAGATATTTTTATGTCTATTCACACAATATTTTAAGAATATTGTTAGGCATAGGAATTAAGTTTACATATTGTAGTTCAGCCAGGGAAAGAAAAGGCACTGCTGGTTATTTAAAAGATAGTTGAAAGTTACATGAGAAATATATAGTAAATGTGATGAAATGGAGGTTCAGAAGAAAGGGGTAAGACTTCCTGATTCAGACTCAAGTCTGCCTATTGACTACCTGAGGTCCACAACTGAAGAAAGTGTCTTGAGAATATGGTAAAACATCTCTGTAAATTAGCCGGTTGTCTGGGTTGTAGGTTTATGGGTGTAGGTTGTAGGTAGATCACATACCTATCTATATTGTGGGCTAATATTAGTTATGAAAGGAAGTTTGACATAGGAAGGTTTATAGTATCAGAGCATTGAATAAAAATGTAGCAGAGAATGTCCATCTGTGATTGGTGAAGGAGCACGTCCATTGATTCCATTTCTGCTTACTTGGACATGAACAAGGAAAAGATGGTGGTGGGTAGCCACGGTAATTACAAAAGCTTTGTGCATTTTTAGATGGCCTGGTTGATGACAGGGCAGTGAAGAGAATTTTAGGTGTTTGAGGTTTCCACATTTTCTTCTTTAACAAATCTTCATTTATTTATTTATTTATTTTAGAAAACTAAAATTCCCTTTTTTCAGCAACCTTTTGGGCATATAACAATTCAACAAGGGAATCAGCTGGCTCACTGTTACATAAATTATTATTATTATTATTATGGTCAACAATAAAAAAAATGTTTCTTTTTTTTTCTGGCCTGGACTCTTCCAGCTGTTTTAGACAAATTTCAGGGTGCTGATTCCAAATCTGATCACAGATTTGCTCCATCACATCTCATTTGTATGCTATCGGCAAACCCCATTTTCATTGATTTTACCCGAAATTAACTCTTGTCAAGTTGTTGCAAGTCAGTGACTGCTTGAGTGATACAATATGGTGTTGTATTTGTAGGATAGTGTATTTATAATATGATTTTATGTAGATATCCACATGAATGTAATATCTGCAGGTCGTCATCTAACAATGGCTACAACATCCGAAATCAGGAAATGCCGTAATGACGCAGATATCTTCTGCTACATCTGTGGCAGCTTCACGTTGCAGGATCAAAGGCGCAACATCAATATTTTTGTCAAGAAGGTGTATCTTGCCTACTTTGAAGTACGACTGGGAGACCAGGCCAAACATTGGGCTCCCCACAAAGTGTTCAAAACCTGTGTTGAAACTTTGCGATCATGGTCTAAAGGAAAGAATGCTAAGCTGAAGTTTGGTGTGCCAATGGTTTGGAGAGAACCAGCAAACCATTTGGATGACTGCTACATCTGCATTGTCAATGTAAAAGGTTTCAATAAGACAAACAAACACCACTTACAATACCGAGATATCCCATCTGCCAGACGACCAGTTGAACACTATGAAGAAATATCTGTGCCTGTATTTACTGAGCTACCAGAGATTGATGTTCAAACCCTCGGTTTACCTACTGATGATGAGGATGATGATCTGACTGAATATACACCATCTGTTGCAGATTCAGATAAAATTGCTCTGTTCAGTCAAGACAATTCTGGATAGATTGGAATACCATGTTCATGGATGGGTATTTGTGTTGATTTGAAAACGGTTAATTTACTGCTGGGGCAGCAAGGAGGTAACACCAAATACCCTTGTTACCTGTGCTACTGGGACAGCAGGGCTACATTAGAACACTGGGGGAAAAAGACCTGGCCACCAAGAATCAGTTTGACGCCTGGTGACAAGAACATCAAGAACGAGCCTCTGGTTGATAGGAATAAAATTGTATTTTCCCCACTGCACATAAAACTTGGGTTAATGAAGCAATTCGTCAAAGCTCTTTATCACACTGGAGACTGCTTCAGCTATATAGGTTCAACCTTTCAAGTCTCAGTGCAGAGAAGATAAGGCTGGAATATTTGATGGCCCTCAAATAAGAACACACTTTGTTACAAAAATGACTGCGGCAGAGGCTAGAGATTGGAATGCATTCTTTGATGTGGTGTGGAATTTCCTTGGGAACAGGAAAGCGGACAACTATCAAGAGATTGTGGAGGAGCTGCTCTTGAGTTTCCAAGCACTTCGATGTAGAATGACCATCAAGTTTCACTACTAACAGAAAAAAGTACAGGGTTGTATGAACCTGTAATACTCTGTAGCGCTGGTACATCTAGTTCTTAGGGGATTAGTTATCAATCCAATCTTTAGATTGCTCTCATTTGTCTCTGAATTAAGTTGTTTATTCTCAAGTCCAATGTGATGGTTATAGCTAGGTGTGCAGCTTCTCTAGGAACACAGTTCAGTGGGGTGTCTGTAGGGTATGCAACAAAGAGAAGAGTTGTGGGGAGAGATAGTGCACCAATTCCTAGTGCAAAATAACCAATGTATTGTAATGCCAAACCCTTGTTCACAGAGATCAGTAAGTAAAGCTCTCACCTTTTCTAACCTCAGTCTCTGAGGTAAATTATAGAGTTCCCAACACTTGTTGGCTTGTAGGTTGGTACTTCTTTCCTCCGTGAATGTCTCATCTCATATTCTTCCAATAGAGTCGGTATTAGGATAATGTATATGTGTACTTTTCAGAGCATGGGGAAAATTACAACACTATCAATACATAGTGGAAACCAAATATACTGTAAATATTTTGGCTGGGTTTAATATACCCCCTTTGGGGATATACTATATAAAACATGGTTTTGATATAAATATTCAATTTATTCAATGTTTGTAAAAAAAAAAAAATACATAATAAAATATGTTCAACAGTGAAAAATAAGAATATGTTCAATAACGAAAAATAAGAATAAAAATGGCAAATTATACAGTGACTCTAATATTGTTAAAAAAAAATGTTTGCCTCATAGAGAGAAGCACTGAGCTTCACACTCTACATTTGAATTTCATATCATTGAGGTATTTTTGATCATTGAAAAAGCCACAGGATAAAAGTGACGAAATGCGTATGTTCAGTATTTTTCCAATTTTATTCTTATTTTTCGCTATTGAACATATTTTATTATATTTTTTTTTTTACAAACATTGAATAAATTTAAGATTTATGTTGAAACCATGTTTTATATAGTATTTTGATTAAAGACACCTATTACTCCTTTCTATGTACAGATGAAGTTATAAAGGGTTAACTGTAGTTTTCCTTTGCTTGCTGCCTGGGAGCTTGCTGACATTCTGTCTTGGAGCCTGCCAGTGACACATGTAAACATACATTTAATAATAAATCTTAGTGAAAAAAGAACAGATTTAAAAAATTCAAAAGGTTTTTAAACATTCTGTTAAGAGATCTTTACGTAGTGTGCTCCATATTGTACTGAAGTACCGTATATACTCGAGTATAAGCCGAGTTTTCCAGGGCTTATACTCGAGTCACTCTCTCCCCCGTGTCTCTCTAACCCCCCATGTCTCTCTAACCCCCCTGTGTCTCTCTAACTCCCCCGTGTCTCTCTAACCCCCCGTGTCTCTCTAACCCCCCGTGTCTCTTTCCTTCCCCCCTCCTCATCCTCAACCCCCCTCCTCATTCTAAACCCCCCTCCTCACTTTACCCCTCTAAATACCGGCCAGAGCAGAAGCTGAAGATGGAGGTAAGTGAGGGGAAAGGGAGAGGGGCAGGTATTTAGAGGGGTAAAGTGAGGAGGGGGGTTTAGAATGAGGAGGGGGTTGAGGATGTGGAGGGAGGTGGAGGATGAGGAGGGAGGTTGAGGAGGGGGGTTGAGGTTGAGGAGGGGATTGAGGATGGGGGGTTGAGGTTGAGGAGGGTGGATGAGGGGGGGTGAGGAGGGAGGTTGTGGGGGGTTGAGGAGGGGAATTGAGGTTGAGGAGGGGGTTGAGGATGAGAACGGGGTTGAGGATGGGGGGTTGAGGTTGAGGAGGGAGGTTGAGGAGGGGGTTAAGGATGAGGAGGGAGGATGAGGAAGGAGGTTGAGGATGAGTAGGGGGGTTGAGGTTGATGAAGGGGGTTGAGGATGAGGAGGGGGTTCAGGATGAGGAGGGGGGTTGAGGATGAGGAGGGGGGTTGAGGAGGGAGGTTGAGGATGAGGAAGGAGGTTGAGGATGAGGAGGGAGGATGAGGAGGGGGTTGAGAAGGGGGTTGAGGAGGGAGGTTGAGAATGAGGAGGGGGGTTGAGGAGGGTGATAAGGGAGGTGGGGAGAGACACAGGGAAGGAAGAGGGGTGAAGAGACACAAGGGAGGGAGAGGGGAGAAGAGACACAGGGGAGAGAGAGGGGGGCACAAGAAAAGGGCACACAAGAGGGTGACACAGAGGGCACAAGAGGGACACAGGGGGCAGAACATTTCCCACCCTCGGCTTATACTCAAGTCACTCATTTTTC
The DNA here is from genome assembly GCA_027410445.1 of Discoglossus pictus. NCBI lineage: Eukaryota > Metazoa > Chordata > Amphibia > Anura > Alytidae > Discoglossus > Discoglossus pictus. The sequence continues at coordinate 521,617,114 of CM050163.1, forward strand.
CCAGTATTTGTGGTAAAATAGGTGCCTCGGCTTATACTCGGGTCGGCTTATACTCGAGTATATACAATAAGTGTTCCCTTAACATTGCCTTCCAAATCATTGTTAGAACATTTTTATTGGAAATATAAATTACATTAATATCAAAAATAAATAAATATAAAATAATATAAAATATATAATTACACTGGTCAACAAAATTTTACTTTTTATGTGAATTTTATGGAAATTTTGGTGCTGAATACAAATATCTTTTTAGAATTTCTAAATCACGTAAGGAGTGTAATTTTAAGTTTACAGTATTACATATATTTACAATATGTACATAGTAAAGGACTAACTTCCCTAAAAGATAGAAGTATAGGATTTTCTCCTGTATTTTTCTCAGGAACATCCCTCTTAAGGGTCCAACAGTAATTAGCAAGCATTGCTGGACACTTGCCCTAGTATCGCTTTTCCATTTTGGAAATGTCTTGGTGGAATCGTTCACCATGTTCATTGCTGACTTCCCCATGATTTGCTGGCACGGAATCCAGGTGTGAATCCAAGAAATGGATTTTCAAAGGCATGTTACATCCCAGGTCTTGTAAGATTGCAAAAGGTCATCCACTATTTCTTCATAGTTGTCTGCCTTATGATTCCCTAAGAAGTTCTGACAAACACACTTGAAAGATTTCCATACAGCCTTTTCAGCCTGACTATCAAAGTTCTCATATTTAATCAGTTGTCTTATTTGAGGTCCTACAAAGATCCCCTCTTTGATCTTTGCATTAATGATCCTTGGGAAAAAATTTTCTAAAAAAGTTCTTCATAAGACTGAGCTTTATATGGAGTGAAGATAGATACACTTTTTCTGGATCAACGAGTGGTGTATTGACAACATTCTTCTGTCCTGGAGTTAGTGATGTTCATTTTGGCCATTGTTTCTGAGTGTAATGATTTCTTCAGTCTCTGCTGTCCCACTCACAAAGAAAACAGCTATACTTTGTTTTGACCAAGTTGTAGTCTAAGCAAAAGAGCGACTACTTTCATGTCACCACAGATATTCCATTTGTATTCTTCATATTTGATTTTTTCAAGCACAAGTTTCATGCTCTCATAAGTTTATTTGAGCATGAGCTACTGGCACTGATGTAAACTTATTTCCTTTGTGGGGAAGCACAGCTTTCAAGCTAACTTTAGAAGAATCGATAAATAAAGGACAATCCTCTATGTTGTTGTCGTGACCAAGTGCTTCCATGACTGAATAAACATCATTGCAAAAAAACAAGTTCATCTTCAAGGGAAAATATATCCGTATAGTCTCTATCTCTAAAAAAATAAAAACCGTTTCCTAATGGAGAAGATTCCAGCTTTTCATCTTGGAGCCTAAAAGTTCTGCTTGCCTTTTAGATAGGTTCAAGTCTTGGACGAGGTCATTGAGATCTCTTTGGGTAAGGAAATCTGGTTGTAATGATGAACAAGAAGCCTCAGAAGTTTGATCAAGCCTTATATCATCATCACTATGCTCTACATAATCTTTTTCTTGTTCATCATCACTAAGTATTACTTCTTCTGGAGGCGTTGGTACAGACAATTCTTCACTATGCAGCACTGGCCAGATGGCAGATGGTAAATTTGGATATGTCACAATGTGCTTTGATTTAGATCTGATGCCTGAAATGTTTGTAAGACAAAAGTAACAATCTGTGGAGTTATTTTTTTGTTCTTGCTAAATTATTGGAACAGCAAAATGAATGTGCCGAAAACCCGTTGACCAACTTGTGAGAAGTCTGACACAAGTACGACAACAAAAACGAGGGGCCCAACTTTTATCTTGGCCACTGACTTTGCATCCAAAGTAAAGCTCATAACACTTCTTAGAAAGTGGAGTAAAACCAAGTTTATGATTTTTAAATATCACCTCAATGCAAATGTTGCAAAATGAGTCCAGATGATTAATACAAATTCTTGCATTGTTCAACCTCGTATTATGAACATAAAATGTACATAGAACTACACAAATAGCAGATACTCACAACATTAGATGTTTCAAGAACTAACTCTTTCCACCAATTGGCCAGGAGCGCTGACTGAACAAGCAAACATGTGACTCATCATGCCTCAAGAGCATCATGTGACAAAATATGACTTAACTGTTTATTACTCTGGGCTCTTTTTACATTGACTAATCAGTAGAATTTACAAAAATTAAACATAATACTAGGATTTTACTGAAGAACAAATAACATATATTGATGCTGTATGAATGTGTTATATAGCGCAATGTATTATATTAAAGAGGACGTAACTTTAATACTATGGGTGATAGCTCTTAAAGAGCTTAGAACCTTTGTTGTTTTATTATGTGCTTTAATTCCCAACATTAATCATTGTTTCCATTATATACCAGTATGTCTGTTTGTCAGTTTTTATGAGCATTGGCACCTACTGCTTTTGCATTGGTATGTTAAATCTGGGTTGTCATAAATGTCATGTTTTTAGTGTACACTTTGTATAGCGCTATGGAAAATATTGTCATTTTTACAAATAAAGAATAATAATACCATGTTCTAAAAGCAAGTAACCAGTCTAAGAAACAGTTTTGTGTATGCTGCTCTTGATAAAGCAATGATTCAAGTCAATTTACTCTGCTCAGGAATAGTTCTCAGCCACCATTTCTATTTTGGTAGCAGTAGCTTGAATCCAACATCACCCGACTGTCTATCTAGCAACTACAGCCAAATATATATTAGTAAAATAAAATGTACAATTCCATAGGCAATGATACAAACCAGCACAGGGTTTCTTGTTCTTTGCAGAGTGGTCAGCATCTGAAAGAACTATTTTTACACTTAATTTAGATGACAAATATGTCTGATGACGTACATTATTTCCTGTTATGAGCTAGCTATTTTTAGTAACATATGGAAGAACTCAGTGATTTCCAAGTCTCTTAGAACTACATTTTTATATTTTTGTATATTAATGCAACAGCCAAGTTTTAGTGCCTGTTGTTTGTTTAATAAATTTGTCATATTCGGCTATGTTACATTTTTCAGTATTGAAACTTTAACCTGAAAGTAAGCATATATGTGTAGCACTATATAGCAAAAGGTGATGTTGTTTGGATAAGTTTTTAAGTGTCTCAGATGACATTAAAAACAATCTCTAGTGCAAAGCAAAAATAGCATAGACCTTAGGTAATCTTTTAGTCCATTCAGTTGGTAGTTGGTAGAGGCAAATGTTGGTCCCCACTGTATTTTCAGGTGAGATAGTGATTATGACACTGCAATTGTTATTACTAGTGATAAATAGTAGTAACACCACTGTGGCAATGTTTCTACATGTTTCACCTACTATGGGCTTCTTCTGGAGTTCATATACTCTCGCTTGTTTGTTCATATTAAATTGTGTGAAGTTATCAAGTAGAAAAATCATTAATGATTCTGATTCCCTGGGAAATCCAATAGGTAAAATGAATGTCTTACCTCCATTGTTTTAAAAACAATGTTGTCTATCAGTTGAAAAAATCTAGAGTGTTGTTTATTGAAGATAAGTGTTTTTATGCTTCATTACAATTCTTCACTTATGATATGTAGAGGTGTTATATTGTTCTATGAAGAAAATAGTTTATAATAAAGCTATCTTCGAGCTAAACATGAGCCCCATTTTATTTAAGCTGTGTAATTAGCAGTATACCATAAAATCGGCTGTGGGAGCTTTTTTACCCTACATTACACGTTTACTGTAATCTTTTCGCAATATTATGGAAATATTATGTTACGCAGCCCACATCCGTAAATCCTGTCTTGTCCGGAAGAGATTTCAGTGTAGAAGTATGTGTTCACTCATAATATTACACCAAACCAGGCATTCATTATAGACACCTTCATTATGGATGAGACACAGCTCCAGGAACCAAGAGAAAATGAGAACATCATGATTAACATAATGAGTGAGAGCAAGCATTGATAATGCAGCAAGAAACTATATATATATATATATATATATATATATATATATATATATATATATAGTCAAATAATGATTTTCTATTGTTTTTTGGTGCTATTCTGTCTTTTTAACTGCCACTGTCTCTTTAACTGCTTTTCAAATGCAGTTAAGTTTAGTGATATTTCCTTCAAATATTTGATGTTACCTCACCCGCCCTATTTTGCGAGTGATCCGTAAAGTCTGATTAGAATAGGGTTTTGGTGCAGTGGAAAAGCTTGTCAGAATTTGCAACTTTAACTTGCCGCAGTCACTCATAGTATTTCTCTCACAATGTTTCTGCGATGGGTGAATAGAATAGTTAGGGAGATTTACACACTGTAATTTGCTATGTATGGGTATAAAATAGGGGTATTATTCCTCATCACATTTTGTCTTCCAGCATTAAATAATATTTTTTTTTATTTACTTTTGAGAGATGTGCTTTGCAATATTTCAGTTCTTATTATTTGTAAGGAGATGAAGAATATCACCATTAATCTAAAATCATCCAGCAGGGATTCCATCATTTGTTGAAGAATGGACTAACTGATTAATGTACCAGTAATAGTAGCCATTGTGAGTATAGAATCAAATCATAAAACTAAAGCCAGTAAGCTTCATGTGAAAGAACAAACAGGATTTAAAACAAAAGAAAAATAGTTCAGTTCAAGAAGCCAAATAATGGTTAATTGAACTAGAAATCAATGCAGGACAAGTGAGCAGTGCAAAATCAACGGGAAAGTTTGCCCTATTTTGCAGTCACTTGTAGCAGTTCTCTCAAAATGGTTCTTATGATGAAGGAATAGAATAGCTAGGTAGTTTTACTTTGCTCTTAAACATGGTGTAATTTGCGATATAGGAGAATAGAGTAGAGCTCCGCAGTGGAAGTGGCACAAGGGATCAAATTGCCAATGTCCGATGGATAAAGTAAGAGTTCCAGAAAAACATTTACTTCTGCTTCATAGACTATTCTAAAGCCTCTGACTGTGTGGATCACAACAAAATGTGGCATGTTCTTAAAGAGATGGGAGTACCAGATAATCTCATCCTCCTCCTGAAGAATCTGCATGTTGACAAAGAAGCCACGGTCAGAACAGAACATGGGACAACAGAATGGTTCAAGATCGGAAAAGGAGTGCGACAAGGTTGTATATTGTCACCTTATTTATTCAACTTATATGCAGAATACATCATGCGTAAGGCTGGACTGAATGAATCCAATGCCGGAATCAATATTTCTGGAAGGAATATCAACAACCTCAGATACGCCGATGATACTACTCTGATGGCTGAAAGTGAGGAGGAACAAGGACTTATTGATGAGGGTAAAATAAGAGAGTGCAAAAGTTGGCCTGCTGCTCAACATTAAAAAGACGAAGATCATGGCAAATGGAAATCTCACTTCCTGGCAAATAGACGGGGAAGAAGTGGAGGCAGTGACAGATTTTATTTTCAGATGATGACTGTAGAATTGAAATTAAAAGAAGTTTGCTTCTGGGAAGGAAAGTTATGGCGAACTTGGACAAGCTAGTAAAAAATAAAGATATTAAACTATCAACAAAGGTCTGCATAGTTAGAACTATGGTATTCCCAGTAGTAATATATGGATGTGAGGGCTGGACCATAAAGAAGTCTGAGCGCCATGGAATGGACGCCTTTGAATTGTGATGTTCGCAAAAACTACTTAGAATCTGTTGGACTGCAAGAAAATCCAATAAATCAGTACTTCAGAAAATCAAGAGGAACTGTTCACTATAAGGTATGATCATGATGCACTGCAGTCCATAGAGAAACAGAGAGTTGGACACAACTTAAAGATGGGGGCAGCCATGAAAGAATGCTGAACCTGAGCCTGGGCCTGGTCTGACACACATGCTGAGAAACCAGAGGCGATGTGAGCATTCAACTGCACTTGCACAGATTGTGCTCCGACACATTGAGCCGCTTCCAGGACCTTCCACATCCCTGTGATATGGGTGTTCTGCCAGCTGGCTGCTACCTGTTTGGTACTTTGCAGGACTCACTTTGTGGTGTTTGCACCATGTGTGTTATTACCAGGGGGGGATCTACCAGTGGTGCAGGTGGTGCAGTGCTCCAGGGCCCTCCTCTGGGGGTGGGGGGGTGGTGCTGTGTCATATTTTTTATTTTTTACGTCTAATTTTTTCTGTAGTAAAGGGGCCACCACTCTGGCCCAACCTGCCATGGCGTGACATGTTGTGTGCCTGTTTAAATAAGAGCATTTCTAGTGAAGCTCCAAGAGGTGGCAGTGTGGAGCAGTTCAACACACTGGCATGTGTATAAGGAATGAAAGTAAGAGAGCAAGGGCTGCAAAGTGGCAGCAAAGTGCATAGAGATGGGTGCTATGTGAGGTGGGTGGTGAGTGGGGTTGGGTGCTGTGTGGGGATGGCTCCTGAGAGAGGATGACTACTGACAAGAACTGTTTGGGTTTGGATGCTAAAAGGGGTGGGTGCTGTGTGTAGGTGTTTTTTTTACTGTATATGAATTCACATAGGAAATGGGTAAGGCTCTTGTAAGGTTTGCTGTTATGGGAAGGGGTCTTCAGGAGGGGAGCAGTTATGGGAATATTCTGGGGGAGCTGCACTGGGTGATTTGGTTCCATCGGAGCACACCACAAAACATTTTTTTACAACTCCCCAGAGGGGTGGGGCAATTTTTTTTTTCTGCACCCAGGCCCTCCATTCTTTAGCCCCGCCACTGGTCATTACTCCTACCTTTATTAGCTATAGGGCATGCACTTTTATATAGGGCATGCACTTTTTATATTCTGGCTGTGTCCATTGCACATTGCCTGTTGTTGGAGTGCTGCTTTAGATTTAGACTCCACCCCAGATTGATTCACCACCTAGGCCCTATTATTGGACAGATTCCAGATCGATGTCACCACCAGCAGCAGCTTCTCCGTCAATTACCGGCACTTCCTGGCTACTCCAACCACCAGGTCTACCATCAACCCCAAGGATTCCAGTTGGTCCCCAGAACCTCCCCACTGGGCCATCTCCACTTCCTCCTATAGCGATGCCCAGCCTATTTGGACCTCCATCCCCAGCTTGACCATTGGAGGCCACTATGGGGGAGATGCTGGTTCTGACGAGAGAGGAAAGAGACTCCCACTATGCTTTGGTGAACTGGAGCCTCAGGAGGCTCAATAGGGAGGTGAGGAGGCACAACCAGCAGATGGTGTCTTACATCGCCAGGATGCTCCTATCACTGCAGAACACAGCTCAGCATGAACATCACACAGCATGCTCTGGTTCCTAACATCACCTCCTCCACCCCAGAGGCCTCACCTGCTCACCTGTAGCCTGGCGCCTCCTTTACTCCCGCCATGCCTCAGCCTCCACCAGTGCTGCTGCCTCCAGGGGTGATACCTCCCCCTGCAATCCCTCCCCCCTTGAATAAGGACTAGGCACAGTTGCACTGGGGTGGGGCTCTGTGTCAAGGAACAGGAGGAGATAGGGGATGCACCTAGGATTTTTCCTTCTAAACAGCATTCCTCAGTGGCAATCTATTGGTCCAAGTGTTACCATAATCTAGCCTGGCTACAGAGTAGAGGATCATGGCCAATGTGATGGTGATATTTTGTAAGCAGATGGCTAACCCCCATCATATGGTCCATGATCCTCTTCCCTGTGGACACTTAGGGTTATGTTTAACATTTTACCAATTGATGATCAATGCTGTTGAAAAGAGATGGATCAGTCCCTATTGTTGTTTATCCCTTAGGAATAATATTTTTAGACACATCTCAGTTCCATGAAGGCATCCTCTTCATCTGCAAGCAGTGCTACCAAATAATGTGAGTGACACATATCAGATAACTATTCCATCATTGACATCCCCAGCAGAATGATCTCACACAACATTATATAATCACTAAATATAGTGATTATATAATCAATAACATTTGAAGCCTGGCAATGCTGTTTGTCACACAATGCAATGTTCTGCCCCCTCTGAGCACCTTCGGCACTCATTGCGAGTGCTGCGCTGAGCGCATTTGGCGCTCATTTGGTGGTTTGCAATGAGCTCCTTTGGCGCTCATTGCGAGCCTCTCCTCCTGTGTACTTTACGGTCCTCAGCGCTCATTACATGCCTCGGCAACCTGCAACTTTTGTGCCTTGGAATGCCATGTGTCTCTTTCCACCATCTACCCCCTGTCCCTTCCCTGTGTCTTTCTCCTCTACGTCTCTGCTGAATATTTGCGTGGCGCGTGCTGACTGCTATTAGTTTCATTTTCCCGCGTGCCTAGCATTGTTCGTCTGTGTTACTGTCTAAGTTCTGCATGCCTGGCCTTGCTGAGCCGCGTTTTCATTCTGTTTCAGAATGTTTACGTTTTTTTTGGCCGCCATTTTTGTCCTCCTTCAGAGATTATTGATCGTTAAAAACATATGCCTCAAATTAACTTGCAACCTCACTTACAGGCTTAATAGCTACTGTAACGGAGTTGGAACACGAAGTCCAGTATCTCTGCTGTTATACGGTAAAATATCCAAGAAGCACTGCAGTCTCACAAGCCCCAACCTCCCATATTGGACGACACTCAATTGGGAGTCAAAGAATACTGTCTTTATTTTGTTATCCAGAAGTATAAATACATTTCTTCTCACAGGTAATACACATCCCCCTATTTGGCCACACAATACACATAGAGTGACAATAGGTGTGGTCACACCTCCCGGAGGCTACCTGGCTACTTTTATACAATACAGACATTGATTAGATTATCCTTCTCTTTGTGCTATCTCTCACAAACACTTTACACAATAGACTTTCCTCTCACAGGAGCCCCTGTGATAGGATTATCTTTTAGGCTAGCAGACCAACATATCTACAGTATAGCAATGTGATCATATTTTAACCATAAGAATAAAATAACCATAAAACAGGGTTTTTCTTCACACTCTGCATCTGATGTGCATAGCAAAACTGCAGATCCTTTGTCCGAACATTTAAAGGGCCAGAACCAGTCTAATAAAATCCACTATGCTCAAATAACATACAGTTCAAATACAGGCAATAATCAATGCAAAAGTCTCTTGTGGCTGCTTCTGCCACAGCTACCCCCCCCCCCCCCCCCATGCTGTGTATGAGTGTGTACATTTATTTGAGATATATTTGTGTTTTTTTGATGTCTTTACTAGTTCGGTGGTTCGGCCGTTAAAGTCCTCAAAGGCTTGCCTCACTTCACGAGGATCGCAGTTGCGGCCCTTTGGGCCGCAAATAACTACTGTCACTACGCAAGGCTCGCAATGCATGAGGACAACTCACAGTACCACAACTATATATGTGATATATCATGTTTAATAACATGTTTGCAATGCAATGCAATGTAGATTTGGTGTGGGCCTAGCAAAGTCCTACAATGGCCTGGTATTCCAAGCCAGCGTTAATACATGTGTTGGTTAACCATTTCATCCCCTCATCAATATGAGAACAGATACTTTTGTCTGATGTATGCAACAGACATTATGGCTGCTGACCTTTGTCTCCTCTCAGTATGAATGGGTATGGCATCATACATCATGATATCCTAACAATACGTTATAATCTGATAATGCCTGTATACCAGATGAATGTGATATCTATGTGGATACAATATAATCTAGAGATGGTGATAGCATTCTTGGCCAAATGACTGTGGTCAAAGCTGAGCATTCCTGAGATGCCACATCATTACTCATTGTGATGGCACATGATTTCTCATGACAGATACAGAATGGTTTGCACTGTTTGTGGATGAAGTTCAGGTAAGTTCGTTTATTCTTATAGTTACAGTATTTACCACTGTACTGTATATATTTTTTTTATTTAGTTTTTTTCTCCTCCTCTACCATGTTTAGCTTGTGACCACCTTTTTTAATTTTTGCTTTTCTTTACACCCTGCAGGGTGTATAATCGAATTGAATCACATAATCTATTATTTAATGCATCTGTGTAATGGAGCAGAGGAAGATATGATGTACCGTATATACTCGAGTATAAGCCAAGTTTTTCAGCCCTTTTTTGAAGGCAAAAAAGGGCCCCCTCGGCTTATACTCGAGTCACTCTCCCCCCCGTGTCTCTCTAACCCCCCCCGTGTCTCTCTAACCCCCCGTGTGTCTCTAACCCCCCCCGTGTGTCTCTCTACCCCCCCCGTGTGTCTCTCTACCCCCCGTGTCTCTTTCACTCCCCCCTCTTCAACCTAAACGCCCCTCAACCCCCCTCCTCTACCTAAACCCCCCTAAATACCTCCCCCCTCTCCCCTCACTTACCTGCTTGTGCTCCGGCTTCCGCTCCTTGACCTGGCACCGGCACGCATGTGACGTCACCTGTGCGCGGCGTCATTAGCATATACCGGGTGCCGGAGCACAAGCAGGTAAGTGAGGGGAGAGGGGGAGGTTTTGAGGTGGAGGAGGGGGGTCGAGGGGGGTTTAGGTTGAGGAGGGAGGTTGGGGTTGAGGGGGGACGTTGAGGGGGGTTGAGGTTGAGGAAGTGGGTTGGGGTTGAGGGGGGTTGAGGTTGAGTAGGGAGGTTGAGGATGGGGGCTTGAGGATGGGGGGTTGAGGATGAGGATGGAGGGGTTGAGGAGGGGGGTTGAGGATGGGGGGTTGAGGAGAGAGGATGAGGACGGGGGGGTTGAGGAGGGAGGTTGAGGAGGGCGGGTTGGGGTTGAGTTTGAGGAGGGTTGAGGTTGAGGAGGGTTGAGATTGAGGAGGGTGTTGAGGATGAGGATGGGGTGGTTGAGGAGGGAGGATGAGGATGGGGGGCTTGAGGAGGGGGTTGAAGATGGGGGGTTGAGGAAGGAGGTTGAGGAAGGGGTTGAGGATGGGGGGTTGAGGAGGGAGGTTGAGGATGAGGAGGGAGGTTGAGGAGGAGGAGGGAGGTTGAGGATGAGGAGGGAGGTTGAGGATGAGAAGGGAGGTTAAGGATGCGGAGGGAGGTAGAGGAGGGTGATAAGGGAGGGGGCAAGAGACCCAGGGAAGGGAGAGGGGAGAAGAGGCACTGAGAGAGAGGGGGACACAGAGGGCACAAGAGGGACACAGGGGGCAGCACATTTCCCTACCTCGGCTTATACTCGAGTCACTCATTTTACCCAGTATTTTGTGGTAAAATGGGTGCCTCGGCTTATACTCGGGTCGGCTTATATTCGAGTATATACGGTATGTGCTATGTACATTACTGATTACTTCTATTTTATGGAGTGTTGAATTTTGAGATTTTTATTCATCTGGTTATGGTTAATGTGGTGTAATGACCACACGTGACTCTAGTAGATGCTGTGTATCATTATTATTATTATACAGTATTACCTTTATCCCTTTTGGGTTTGCCAGTTTTTTACAGCCTCTTGTCCTTTCGGAGGCTCCCACACCACACCCATGATATTAATGCATGGTTGGATATGTTTATGACTGTGCTCTGTGTATACAATAAACAATGTTATTGTTATACCATTATCCAAGTTTTTGAGTGTTTCTCATGGTTAATGTTTTGGGACATCAGCATACATAATAATTACTTAACTATTATGATTTAGGATTTGGTCATCATCCTGTATAAGGATCCATTCATGCATTTGATTCTAGAACATTCCAGTGACACAGTTGTTATCATCACTATTTTCTAAAGCATGTGTGAACAACATTATTAGTGATTATTGGGAGTTAAAACTTTGATACCTATACATTGTGATACAAATGGGGTTCACCGTTCTACTGAAGGGATGTTAATCATATGACATGTCTAATTAATAACTAATTGATACATTAAGACTATCACTAATTGTCACATGATTATTATTGGTATAGATGTTGCTACAAGAACAAAAACAATGGCATGGGTCTTGACAGGACAAGTGTACTCATGATTTCCGTTGATGGAGGTGAGATTCCTGGTGCAGCTTGTGCCTCGCCACAGTCTTCTTTTGTGTTTTGTAGGCCTTCCTGAACAGCTTTAGTATATTAGTGTAATCCCTTTGTCATGACATGTTCCTATATAGCCATGTCCCTGTGTATATAACAGCATGTTCCATACATGCTCCATGTGAAAATCCAGTGTCCTGCCTGTGCTATCTAGCGATGTACCTGTGGCGTTCACCTCCGCAATTTATACACCATCGTTGTAAGTCAGTCCTCTGTTTAAGTCCTCATGCGGCCAATATTGACAGAACCCCCCTCCTCCCAGTGTCTGAGACCCCATGCATGTGCCATAGATGATCTCTGTGAGTATAGTGCTGTGGTGATGGTCACTCCTGTTGCTGAATGTTGTTTGTGGTGTGTCTATCCCTTTAAATGTGAGTTCTTCATAGTAGCTGCTGTGGCCATTGAGTTATATGATTTCTGAAGCAAATTATTAATGTGCTGTCTCTTTAACAGATGAATCCATTGTGAGCACAGGATTTTCTGTTTCCATATGTCTGTCACATGTAGAAATTAAAAAGTTTTAAATTGCACATATTTGCCAATAGTAATGTACAGCATTCATTTATCATGATCTTGCATGCTTTTGCATGGTTTTAAAATCATTTGCAAGTGGTGTTCAGTACCCATAATTTCTGCCTAAGATTTTTAATGTTACTGCTCTACCGTGATTTGCGATAGATCCATAAAATATGATTAGAATAGGGTTTTGGCGTTAAAGTGAAAAGGAGTCAGTCATAATCTTTCAGTAGTGGAAACATTTGACAGAATTTGCAGCTTAATCTTGCCACAGTCACTCGTAGTAGTTCTCTCGTAATGTTTCCACGTTTTACTTTGATCTTAAACACAGTGTAAATCGTGATATAAAGGAATAGAATAGGGCTATTATTCCTCATCACATTCTGTCTTCCAACATTAAATAATAGTTATTTATTTACTTTTGAGACATGAGCTTTGCAATATTTCAGTTCTTATTATTTGTTAGGAGATGAAGGATACCGCCAATAACCTAAAATCATCCTGCAGGGACTCTGTTAGTTTTTGAAGAATGATCTTACTGATTATTGTAACAATAACAGTAGCCATTGTGAGGATAGAATTAAATCATAAAACTAAAGCTTCATGTGAGGGAACACAAGGGGATTTAAAACAACTGACAATATGGGAAGTTCAAGGAGCCGAATAATGGTTGAATGGGCTAGGAATCAATGCAGAACCATCGAGCAGCAATTAGTAACATAACTCTCCATAATGCCATACAATAGTGTGTCCAAATCAGGCTGCTCCTGGTGGAAAGATGATTCTAAATCAAAACTAAAATTTAAACTTTATTGAATGATAAAACTGTTTTAAACATACCAGACCCCAGTAAAAGTAAGCACTCCTTGTCGTCTGACGCGTTTCATGTCACATGATAGTTAATCACATACTGGCCCCAGGAAGTCCCACTACCTTTAACTACCAAACAGGTTAATGCAATAACCAATACAAATATCACTACAGCAAATAAACACAATATAGAACAGCCTAACATATGCAAATAAAGGGAGTTTTGCCATCACAAAGAAAAACATGCACAAAATATCACTTAAAATGTAAAGACACAACAGCAAGAGAGCAGGATGTTTGAATCCAGAATAAAGAGCCTTAGAGAAACGCATACTTGTTCTGTGTACCAATTCAATTAAAGATGAAAATTTAAATAATTTTTGATTTTCTTAATTTCTTCTTTTTTTCGTTGAACTCACATCACCAGCACCATCTAAAATGCATATCACTTGGAGCAATGAACATGAAATAAGGATATATATTTTAAGTTCAATCATATCATATAAGTTCAAGTTAAATGTATTCATTAATAAATCTTTTAGAAAAGACAAAGGTCAGTTTGTGCAAATATTAAAAAGTATGTTAATTATCAATAATTGCAGTTTCCTGATTATTATTTTTTTCCTTCATATTCTGGTTACTAAGGGGTTCCAAGACTTTTTTTCCAAGGGAAAAAAGCTTATTTTTATCACAATTTTGTATGTGAACAAAATGTTCTTTAACTATAAAAGCTTCTTTTATTTTCACTGCTCGATTACTTGATTTTATAACATATACATTATATTCTTTCATTTTATTACACTATATATGGAATAAAAAGCACTGCAGCTGAGCAAAGCATCATGGTGGATTCATAGATTTGACATTGTGCAGGAAGGAACATATATCTTTCATGACATCTCACCCTTTCATTTTTATTTTACTGTTGTGAGAAGACCAAACAGATTAGGCCACGAGAAGAAATGTCAGGGGCAAAATATATCTACCTTGATGGCAGTAATGAGCAATAAAATACCAGTGAACTGCAGGACATTAAAAGAGCAATTTAAAAGAGTAAAAAATGTGATGTTCAGCCTCAGGCTTAGGCTTACATTTGGGCTTAGCTGTGTTCCTGCAAATTGCAGTGTCATAGTTTGTAGTAATGGGGTAAATTTAATTTGAATAAACTATACGGATAATGCAAAGCCCAAATATTTTCCTCATGAGTAGAGGAGGAACCCCCAAGAACTATTGCTGTTAATTCATTTTAAGATCTTTAGAACTAGTAAATAGAACTGTTAGGCAATTTTTGTTTTATATAAAAGTTTTAACTATATTAATTAACTAGCAGCTTGCCCTTCGGCGCTCATCACAAGCCCTGCAATGAGTGCCTTCGGAGCTCATCGCGAGCCCTGCAATGAGCGATCATTGCAGACGCCATCAAATCTGCCATTTTCCTGCTGAACGCCTTCATCGCTCGCCTTCGGCGCTCATTGCAAGGTACACAATGAGCGCCTTTGGTGCTCATTGCGAACCTCTCCCCACTCTCTGACCCCTGTGTCTGTTTCCCCTCTCTCCCTTCCATGTGTCTGTTTGCCCCTCTCACCCTCCCCCTGCCCTGTGTTTTTTCCCCTTATTTCCCTTCCGTGTCTCTTTCCACCCTCTCCCTCCTCTCCCTCCCCTGTGTCTTTCTCCTATCTGTCTGTGTTCAAGTCTTGTGTGCCTCGCGATGAGTGCCGTTGCTTGTATTTTAAAAGTCTTGCAGGACTCGCGCTGATGGGCTAAGTGTTACAGGCTTCGGCCTCGTTTTGAGCCTTTTTGTAAACATTTACATATTTACGGCCGCCATTTTTTTTCCTCGATTAGCAGTTTTTCAATCTCTGAAAAACGCCAATGAAGCCTCAAATTATCTTATATTTCTATTGGTGGTCTTCCGACGGCTTCCGAGTTACGGGCTTGAAAAAAATATCAGCTGTTAAAGTTGTAATTTTTTAAAAGTCTTGCATGCCACGAGATCAGCACCAAAGTCCTATGGCCTTTTGTGCTGGTGGCGGGCATCGACATGAATGCCTTCAATCTGTTTCCATCCTCCATTGGTGGAGCGTCCTTCAGCAAATAACAACTATGACGTGACAGATGCCACTTAGAGGGACCCTGATAGGCCACAATTGCGAGGCTTGCAATGAACGCCTTCGGCGCTCAGTGCAGCAAAGTCGTGCGGGCCTTGCGATGAGCGCCGTAGGCCTTGCGCATGCGCAAGCCTGTAATATTTAACTTACCACAAATATTATATGTGATTTCATCCTCTTCAATGTATTTATGATACACAATTTAGAATTAGCTTACTTCTATGAAGCCCCCATAGTAACTGATTCTTACCTTTTGGAGCTTCCTCTTCTCTCTCATGCAGGGTGCCATCTTTCATAGCTGTGACCTAAGGCCATGCCCACAAGGGAGGAGTTTCACACTATCAGTTCCTCCCCTTTCCTGTCTGCCTTCTTTACATAATTCCAGTCAGTATGATGCAATGGAGAAGACCAATGTTTTGAGAAGCTTTGGTTCCATATTGGACAATTTCCACCAGCAATAGACTGTGGTGCTGAACTTACAATAGACTGTGATCAAAATTATGATTAACTTACTATTGTTTTTTTAGTAGTGAATTATAACAATGAAAACAATCAATCAACACCCACCCCTAAGAAAAATAATACATTGTTTACATTATTAAATATTATATGCAATTTTGCTGAAGTTGGAGAGAAAATTTAGTTTTTTTTTAAATCTGAATTTGCTGGAGGGTGCTATTCTTGAATACACAGAAGCTTTCAGTTGTTTCAAATGAAACGCAGATATCCTTATTATAAATGATTGCAGTGTTACCAATGGAAATCAAATATTTTTATATGGCCAAACCCTGTTGAGATAGGAGCTCAAGAAGAAACTCAATAAAGACAATTAGTATCAACAATAGACAATATTTGTATATAATAGTAATCAATTACATTCTTTATTTTTTCTTTTAATGGCCATAATCAATTATAGTTCTTTTAGAGGGACTACAAATTGTTCCTTAAGTATATATGCTTATTGGAGTGGTATAAATGAATGCTGGAAACATCTACTTGTTTGTTAAACTTGTTCTGCTGTATACATACATTTAAACTCCTCCTGCTATATACATGCAATTAGCTGTATATATTATATTACTTCATTGAATCTGTCTATAATGTTTTAACTAGGAGGTTTGAACTTAGCATTTCTTTCTACAACTGGGTAAACATGGGACTGAAACATACATTGCTTTTCAGAGGGATATAATGATTTTTAAATTACCTTTTTTTTAATAAAATAATAAAAATGCAATCATTCCAGTTAATTAGACAACTCACTGGCTAAGCTTAGGAAATATCTGTTTTTTTAGTGGATAAATCCCTATGGGCTCCACTACAAGTATTAATCATTCTTTTACATCATACTTGTGGGGCTTACATTAGAAATAATTTGCATATGGGTTGAATGAAAATGCAAAAGTAATGAAGGAGGTCACAAAGAACACAGATGATAATTATATGTGGTTCTGTTGCCTGTATTATCAGCAGTATTAAGCTGAAGCGTAGTAATAACATGTAATTACTGTACATTGATGTGCCTCGCATTTATCTTTCAGCTGTTGCATTTTTATACAATAAGTTCCCTACTCACACAGTTAACTGGTTACAAAGGTACCAGTATAATATGAAAAACAGTGAAAGTTGAATAATGCTTAAAGGCATATCTAACTTTCCCTGTTTTTACCTAATCTAACACATGCTGCCTATATCAGACACACATTGATTCATTCTATACACATACAGATTTATCCACACCCCCAGAGCTGCTTACATAAGCACCTGATACCTACCAATAGAAACACTGCATTCAAATACAGATTTTAACTCTTAACCAACCTTCAATCCAGCAGAGCTCAATGCAGAGAGTGTCTGACTCTTCCTGCTTCCGTCTGCATGGGGGACTATGCATCCCATGATTCCTTCCTGCACAAACTGCCATCATTGATTGCTACATTATATTCAAATGTAATAGCTGTCTGTGCTTGGCCAAAACAAATTATGAATTTTATGCTAATTTTAGCAAGGCTTTTCAGGGGTGTTAACTCACAAAAGCTGCTGATTGCAAACTCAAGAGATTTAGTAAACATCAGGGGGAGTTTGTTAATGTTTATTTTGGTATTTTTTTCATGCAAAAAAATGTTCGTATACACTACTGATTCTCCTCTATCAGATGCATTTATAATCCAGGAAACTTAGGTGTGCCTTTAAGTGTAGTGTGTTTATTGACATTGCACAGACCATATGTAATAACATAACTGTAGGCAAACATACTGTAATTATAGCACTATTCAGTTATTTGCGATTCAGATTTTGCATATGTTGATGGCACTGTATTGTTTCTGTCTCATTTATAGACATCCAGTATTTTGTACCTAGAATAAACCAGTGAACATTGAAAGCGTTTTACTAAGGGACTTACGGTACTTCCGTTGTAGATCAAGCATGTGCAGAATATATTTATCTATGTAACATTGCTCTCCTTCTTCCACTAATTGCTTCTTTTCTCTACATGAGCAGGTCCGGCTCAAGGCTTTTTGGCGCCCTAGGCCAACTATGACTTTTGCATTTACCTCCAGTTTATTATAGTGGAAAATTGGCATTTAAACTTAATTGGCCTTGAGGATAAATAATATAAAGCACAAAACTATGTATTTTTATTTATATTCTGTTAACGTACTGGGAAAGAAGTAACTGGTTCAATTAAATTATCAAAATAAAGAACAATGATAAAATAATATATATATGGAAAGCTAAAAGGTCAAGAAATAATCAGAAAAAATGCATGCAACAAATTAACAATATTATTTTACAAATACTATATTTGTTACTTTAATAGATATAAAATATGTCTGAAAACAGAATCAGTTTCAATTTATTTAAAGGGTTGCAGTAATGCAGTACTAGTATGTTGCAGTTTATCAAGTAGCAATATACATTTTATTAAAAATAAAATACAATTTCCAGTGCTTATGTTTAAAAAAATGTTTTTTAACACTGACCCAGCACATAAGCATGCGTTAATCTACAACCTTGCATCAATATTGTCTCGGGGGGGGGGGGGGCTGGGCTGTGCCCCCACACTGGTCCCTCCTGTCCCCCTTTCCTGCTCCCTTGGACTCACCATTTCCGGCATTTATTTTACTCCCATACCTGCCTGCGCCATCTGGTGGGGTCAGGGAATCCCGAGTGACTTAGGGATTTAAAGTATATATATATATATATATATATATATATATGTGAGCTAAGCCATATAGGGTCACTCAAGATGAGAGGTCATAGCAGAGAGGTCAGACAAATCACGGTCTACTGCAGAAGAAACTGGCATCCCACTCCAATGTCTTTGCCAAGACAACCTTGTGGGTAAGCACAACCAGATACATAACAATTAATGTGCCTGGTGTACTCCAGTTCATTGGGTCACAGAGAGTGGGACATGACGGAACAACTAAACAACAAAATTTGCATAGCACAATGTATACGGAACAATGTTTACAGATTTCAGGAAAACCCTAGCACTTTCGCATTCTGGTAGCATTTGAAATACAACAAATAGGCAACGGAAGCTCGCAAGGGCTGCGGGTTTGGAATTTGTACGAGTTACATAGCTATTAAATTAGAACAGGCCGAGAGTTACAGGCTTGAGACGCAAACCCGTAAACCATTTGTCGGCTGTGACCAATGCCCGGCTGTGATCAATTAGTCAAACCCGTAGTTACGGGTTTAGATGCAGCCAATGGAAACAGAGATCGTCATCATTGCATCACAGAAAAATGTAGGTTGGATTTCAAAGCCTTACGTGGTTCAATTATGAATTATGATAGGACCCACATTCCAGATATAATGCAATATTGATAAAGCCGTAAATATGATATTCTATTACATGCGAGTTCCATTAACACCGGGATTGCCGGGATCAATATAGAAATTACACATGAAATAAAGTATTTTATATTGCTGATTTGTGAGCTTGAGAATGTTGTGCTATTAATTCTAATACCTAACACACTTTCCTTTTTATTATATGTACAGTAGTGTGTGTCCTCTCTGGTATCTGTTGGCTTCTTGGCTCCATTTGCGTGTAACGGGGTTGAACGCCAGTGAATTTCTTACCAATTTAATAGCTAAATTGGAAACGTAACAGTTACAGGCTTGGCAGAACAAAGGATTTGTGGCCCTGAAGTTCCACGTTCCACGTCCCATAGGCTTTTTTCGCACATAACCCGCAGTTCGTCAGCAACCTGCTTTACGGGGCCAATTTAATAGCCGTAAGTCTTACAAGCTACATTACATGCTACGGTTTTACACGTTGAGCTAATTTAATAGGGTTTATAGTGGAGAGTGATGAAAAGGAGGTTCAAATTCTCCTTATGCATAACGCACTTAGTTATAGGAGACTTCCAAGAACATGTGTGGAATTACTCCTGTTTATTTTGGAGCTTTAGGTTATATTGAGAAAATGGGTCAAATTTGTATTTTATATCTTTGTCTTCCCTCCTGCATGCTGAATAGAAGGCAAACCTACAAACAATGCTTGCCCTGTACTATAAGCGCTTTCATACCTTGAAAAAAAAAATTGCTGTTGTGGGAGCCATGCACTAGCTTCTGCTAGTGTAGTGTTAACCGGGAGGTTGTGGGAGGAGACTTCTCCCATTTAAAAGCCCCTCCTAAACCTAAACTACCCACCTGCAGTATTCTTTAGCTTGGGCCAGGCGCTGTCATTCCCACCATGTCCTCAGCTCCTCTCCTCATTGCACTGCTGTGTGCTGGTCATCAGGTTCATCCTCACCCACTTTAAATTGCTGTTCCCCTATCTTTGCTCTCTGTCTTGTCTTGCGGTGGCCCCTTGCCGTGTTTCCTTGCTCTTTCTCTCTCCTTCCCTTCTCCTTCCCTCCTTCCTGCATTCTAGTCTTTTCTCCATTCCTGCTGCCCTCCATTTTATCTGCCCCCTCCTCATCTTACCTCTCCAGCCAGCACCCCCACTTCGTTGCTCCCGCCCGTGGCACTTTTCTCTTAAGTTTTTCTCTAGGTGTTCTCTTTTCTCCCTTTTGGGCCCCTTTACGATCCCTTCTTCCTCCTCCCACCTCAGTCTGCCTCTTTCCTTCTGCATTCCGTCTGCATCCCGCCCAGCCATACTGGTTCTCGTTCTCCTCCTGCGCCCGCCTTCTTTCTCCCAGCCTTCGCCACCCACTCCATCCTCTTATCTGCCCCCTCTCTTAGCTATAGCATCTGTCTTTCCTGGCTGACTCTCTTTGTTTTCTTTGCGTTCTTTGTGCCCAGTCTTGCGGGTGCTTCCTGCTGCTCTCTGATTTGTCTCCTGCTTGCTCAATGCGCACACATGCTGCTGCTCCCTCTGTTGCTCAGCTCGTCCTTGCCCGTATTGATGCTGCTTTCTGGACCGTACCCTAGGTCCTAACTACTCCCTGCCATAGCAGCCATTCTCCCTGCTCCTACACACCACCCCATAGGGGCATTTAGCATATATCGAGAAATCCTATGTTTTGCATACCCTACCCATAGGCAAGAACTTGACAACAGCTTATATCTAATCATAGATTTGGACCATAAATACAGAGTGTTCCATTACTACGAAATCATAAGTCCTTCTCTGCTGGACTAAGCCACAGCGGCGATCTCCCAATGTAATTACACAGTAAACTGGGCACACTTACATCACAAATTATTCTGTTGTCACTTCGCCGAGATTTAGGCCACACTATGCAATCACTGCCAATCACCCATCCACAAAAAGAATTTTTGTCCAAACAGTCCCTCACCCCATATCAGCAATACAACCTACATCTTTACTGACACTCCCATCGACTTCACGTTCTCAAAAGTATAGACTGGAGAGACAGGTGCATTATCTGGGTGCAACCTCCATTTGCAACAAAGATGATCTGCCCCAGATAATATACCTATCTTGGCTAGCCAACACTAATTTACCACTTCTTGGTCACTTCCCTTCACCTCTTACCACCTTACAGTTGTCACAAATGGTTTCCACACTGGGGTCACTACATTACATCAGGTCTCTTTCGGAAGGGCTAATTTATTATCAGCAACGAAAGACCCTGGGGTAGTGGACAAACTCCTCATCACTGAAATCAACAACCATTACCTTTTGGGTCCTTTCAACAATCCTCCTCTGTCCATCTGGAGAATAAATCTGTTTTTAGTTTCTACCCATAAGTGTACTCACAAGAAATGATTAGTCATAGACCTTTCCTCCCCTCACAATTCTACTACACCCAGCATTAACTCACCTATCCCACCAGATTAATTCACTCTCTAATTATCTATACCTTTTGCAGCAGAAAATAATCTAGGCCCAGCTCACATAGTAGAATTTCTCGGCATCAATCTAGACACTAAATCAATGATAGCCAGCCTCCCTTATATCAAACTAGAATGCATCTAACACATTTTAGAGACTTAAAAGATGCACTAGCAAGGAACTCCAGTCTCTACTTGGCCATCTTACTTATGCCTCATACATTCTCCCACAAGTCAGATCATTCACCAGAAATGTGTTCGCCCAACTGCCAATTCTCAACAGCCCTTCTTGATAAACAACCAATCTCTACCAGATCTCAATCTATGGACTCAGTTCCGTGTCCAGTGGAATGGCGGATCCTAATCACTGATCCAACTGACTTTTCCCCAAAACTGTACGTGTACGTTTTTACACTCACTTCAAGGGGACGTTCACAACAGAAATAATAACTTCAACTTGGCCACAGCCGTATTCAGATTACCTACTCTACTGGCTGCAACAGTTTGGAGCAAATTCTGAACCATCAATCAATCAATTTGTTCACTGCACATGAATCGACTTACCATACATTATCCAAACAAGAAGCCAACAAGACTACTGCAATGACCCTTCTCAGGGAGCTGGCTTATTTATGCTTAGCAAACCATGCCGTATCTACCCCAACTTTAACTAAACACATCACTCTTTATGTGGCTTTTCTCCACAGGACACCAACACCCGCTACATATCTAACCAACAAAGACTAAACAACCCTTCAAAACCATTACTCACTTGCATTATTCTTTACCTCTCCCACCTCAATACCTTCTCCTCTAGCCCTTTGCCCTCTAAGCAGGCAAAAATGGATCTAGTAGCACATGCCACCCATCAGCTGATAACATAGAGAAGGATCCAACCACAACTTAAACAGCTGCTGTTTAGTTTGTTGCATACTTCAGAAACATGTGAAATGTATCATATTATACAGTGGTCCTTTAAAAACCTTCTCAGTTGCCAACCTCTTTCAGTTTTATTTCTCTTTTGAATTTAATTATGCATGTCAAAGTAATTAAAATGATTATAATGCATTCTAATTACAGATTGTCACATATATCTGTTTACTATAACCTTTATAATATGATGCATGAATATTTTTCTTTAAAATAACTATGTCATTTGAAGACTATATTGTTTCATGTTCAGGCAGGAAATGTGATAATAGCTTGTCACATTTTAATGATACTATACCTGGTGATGTGATTCTCTCTTAAAACGTACAGTGTGTTCCAACAGTTTTTGCTAATGTAGCATGCAGGACGAGATCTGTGTAGGTGGTCTATGAGCCATGAAATATAATATTAATGTATGCATTCTGTGAAAGTGACAAAAGTGATAAAATAAAACAAGAGGATGAAAAAAATTAAGTCAAAATCTGTCACGTTTTCTTTCAGCCGAAGTTCAGAAGAAACTTTCTCCTTGATGCTGACAGCAGAGGGAGATATTAAAGTAGTAATTGATTCAGGAAGACCGGCACCTAAATATTACAAATTCCTAACTTTCAATAGACTCGTTTGTTTTCACAGCAGTGTAGAGGGATAAATGAAAGGGATATACAACTGTAACATTGTAATGTTATTGTAATGAAAATGTTTTCAGTGGCAATACTTTCCAATAGAAAATTATATTTTGTAGGATAATAATAATGTGGACTAATTCATAATGTGAAGTAGGAAACATGCAGATGATGGCAGTAGAGAAGGACACCAGTCTGGAATCATTAATGGATTACACTATTGACTATACAGTATGATTTTATGAGTTTACCGTATCTTTTTCGCCATCGAATCTAATGCGCACTCCAAATTTAGGACCCATGATTAAAAAAAAAAAAAAATTCTGCCAAATGTAATGCGCATTTGTCATTTGTACAAGAAGTACCGAACAGTGAGTTCATGTTACCAACTTACGGTAGTTTTATTATAAATGACACTACTGTAGAACAATATGATCATATTGCATATATGCATATTCTTAGTGCCAGTCTTTGAGGAGCTAGCGGTGATGACGAGGCCCCCCGCCACCGTCTGCCCATCTGAGAGCGTCAGTCACCTACTTTAGAGAGCCGGGAAGCGAGAGATGGTGGTATGTCCTGGTCTGTGCTTTCCTTTTTGCTATTACTGGTAGTGCAATGTTATCGATGGCGCACTAGATTCAATGTTTTAACCCCGAAAAAGGGATTAAAACATTGAATCAAGTGCGCCATCGATTCTAATGCACATTCCAAATTTGGGACCCGATTTTTCACGAAAAAGGTGTGCATTAGATTCAAGTAAATGCGGTATTTAATAACTGATTGTCACTGACCCCTTTTTCTCTGCCTGGGTGTTGGCCCATTGAGCCACCACAAAAGCACAGACTGGCTCCAGCAGTGGATTATCTGCATAAACACCTCCATTGTATTATGATCTGTTTTGTCCCATTGTTTACCAGATAAGCTGATTACATCGCTGTTGCCAGACAGCCAGAGACAGCATTATGTGTATTGGAGGTTGCCTTATTGTTAGATAGGATGCCAGACTATCAGACCCCATGTGGAGTTAATCTCGTCTTTTTGTCAGCCACTCCCTGTCATGGTTATGTGTTATACACCCCCTGTATCTAACCATATATATATTGCTACTTTTCAAAAATAAAACAGTTCACTGCTGAGACATATAAACATGTTGTGTATCTTATTTTGCTTCTGGTGGCTGCAATACTGAACCTATCTCCACCCTGCAAGTAACCTGTCCTGGTCACTACCACAGGAAGGTTACTGAGACCCCTAGAAGTGCGGATTCCTGATGAAGAGACCCTGACTGGTACAGAAGCCAGATATCAGGGTGCTGGTGCAGAAATTTCCAAGAACCCAAATCAGGTCATTGTGGGTAGTTAACCTGTAGTCTATAGCAGGTGGACCTGGGCTATAATAGCCTCTACCCCCAGATTGTCACACTGATTGTTAATAAAGTAATTATTTGAAGAAATAAGATACTGTAGCTTTTAAAACTTAAATTGGAACTTTAGAGTTTCAGACTTCTGCAGATATGCTTCTCAACCTTTACTAGTTTTCCAGGGAAGGGGAGATGATCTGTGCAGGAATGTGTCCTGATATGAGTATTTTGTTTATCTCCTTAGCTGCAGCAACCAAATCAGGCCAACACAGACTGAGTTAATAGAAATGTAGGACATCCTTATGGGCAGATCTACTCCTAGCCACTGAAACCTAAAAGGGATGGAATTAAGAAGCTTTATTTGATGGTTGTCTTCAATGAAAGTTTTAACATTTACATTTAAAGTCTCCTATCTTCTTAAAATAGGGCCTAGTTCCCCTTGCCTACTGCTAGCCTAAGATCATCGCAATATTTATAGGTTGTTAATCAGTCTATCTCATTTTATTATATCTAGTTGTCTGTTACATTGTCATGGAATGCCTATGTGAACTACTAAGAGATGAGACTGCACACAAATGCATGATATCAAAAGATTGCAAGCTCTTATGGTAAGCATTATGAATTAGTTCTGAGAATTGCGCTTGTAGAGTCTTAATTGTATAGTTTCATGGTCCATGTCCACAATAAACTCCCATCTCTAGAGGAAGAGATTATTTCTGAAGAGCCTTCACAATGGCAAGGTTCTCAGTGATCATTTAACCTAGTTACCTATCAAGGAGTTTGCTTAAGAGTTAACTTGGATGAAGACAGTTCTCATCTACAACTTTGAGGCTGTGAAAAGCTTCTTCACATTTGGGGGACTTGGTTATATATTCCATATATATAGTTTTATCAGGAAACTGGAACAAAGATGTATTATATGTGTCAGTAGTCAGGAATGTAAGATGATTGAAGATGTGCCAATGCATAGTCACAGACTGTGAGATCTTAAGCTAGAACACATTGCCATTAATGGCATCACACCCATCAGTCCTATTAATGGAAAGGAAACCCCTCAGCTAAGTTACATCAGCCATAACCTGGTGTTAGTCTAGGACCCATTTGCTTAAGGGGGGGGGGGGGTTATATCGCCTCTCCTTTCCCTCCAAGCTTCAGTGCTGTCTGTGCGGAATAATTAAATTAATAACTAATTACACTGACTAATCTCTTTTGAGCAGTGGGTTTGGAGGTCAAATTATCTAAAACCCTCCCCTGACACCCACCACCGCACCAATACAGATGAAGTACATAATTAATTCTTCTTCACTTATTTCTTCCCAAAAGCAAAATAAACAGTTTTGTATTCATTCTGTGTACAAAATAGAGTTGAAAAAACCCTATTATAACAAAACTGATGTTACTGTGTGGGCTGAAACCTAAGTGATGAGATTTGGCTATTCTCCTTCACAAATAGACCCAGTGTTGGACACACAGAGTCATGATGTTTTTTTTATTTAATCTGAAATAGACGTCAGCTTCAAATGAACTATTTTAGATAATGTTAAACATTCACAAAATGCTTACTAAACATACAAATTTAAAGCATTTAAGACAAAACCTTCCAGGTTGCACTTTATCTAAATATTTAATTAAATCAAGTCCCATAAGATTTCAAAAGAGCAATATTAACTTTAAAATCAATCAAATACAACAACTTTTTACTAAATAAACATATCAACTGGAAGATTTGACTGTGAGGTAGCAAAACTAAGTTTTAAAGTTTGATATTGTGTGGTCGTGCCATAGTAGTAGTACTAGTCGTAGTAGTGGTAGTAGTAGTATTAGTAGTAGTAGTAGTATGGTAGCGTGAAATCACTCTATTCTATTCTATATTCTAAATTTAGAAAGAAACATTTCAAGAAATAGGTAGACATGCGCAGGAGGTAATTGAGAGGATCACATAAAATATTAATGGAAACATTGAGAATCCGTTGATTAACATTTCACCTTGAACATTAATAACTGTTTTTTCAATGTTATTTTAACATTTCTCCTACTGTTCTTTTTATGTACAACATTTCTACATGTTATTTTTGTCTGATTCCACTTACGATATTAAAGTTTAACTTCTTAACAATAAAACATGAACACAAACAAACAAAACCAGATGAGTGTAAACTTCTCAGGATCTCAAATAGCCGAAACCTAAGAGCTTTGAAATGATTCCCTGTGTTCCATGTCACCAGACTATTTGTGTTAATTGAAACCTTGTGATTCAGTGACACTTGTTAAACACATATTAGTTAACTGAATGCAAGACACATTGCATGTAATTATATGCAATTCATTGTAGGTGTATTATTTGTAAATAGCGATGAAATAGCACTAATCTGTATTTACACTTTTTATTAGCTTGAGAAAGAGATGACACTACCAATTAGCTGAGCATTCTGAGTGCCAGTGACAAAAATATAACTTCAAATGGTGGTGTCTGCTCTCTGCAACATGGATCGGTATCTGGCAAACTAGGCAAGTTCTATAACTTTTACTTTTCTAATTAAGTTTTATCATAGCTTGAACAGAACTGAAAGAGGCAGAAACAGAAAGGAGGTCAAATGTTGTTTTTTTACAGATACCACAGAGGAAAATACACCTCCTTCTCTTGTTCATAGTCATCACTCAAAAATAGGTGCACAATGGTGACTTAATCCAATGTAATATGCTAATAGGAGAGCTATTAAGTAACACAAGTAAAAATTGACTTGGTAATTAATTTTGTTGTTGTTGTTCAGTCCTTCAGTTGTGTCTGACTCTATGGGTGCAGGACACCAGGCACATTTATCTGTGTTTCTGGTTGTGCTCATCCATATGGTTTTCTTGGCGAAGAAACTGGAGTGGGTTGCCAGTTGCTTCTCCAGGGGGCCTCAATTTATCTGATCTCTTCACTATGACCTGCCCATCTTGGGTGACCTGACATGGTATAGCTCACAGCTTCATTGAAGTACATGACACCATGACAATGTAGTGATCCAGAAGGGGTAATTAATATGCAGTGCTAAACTATTGTATTATCCATTGCTGGTCAGCAAGAGAATACCTTTTAGAAAGTCCCCTGTTATTGCTTCATTACACTTCCCAGCATTATGGTGTCCAGAATGGCGTGGGACCCCTCTAGATCAAAAACTGACAATCAATCTTATTCTTTTGGGTGTCATAAAATGTAATTGAACCTAAACTACACAGCTTCTATTTGTTTAAAATTACTAGCTACATATTCTGAATTGCTACCTTACCATGGTGAAGGGGCTTGTTTACTTCAATAAAGCATGTACGCTCATCCAAGATGGGCAGGTCATAGCAGAGAGGTCAGGCAAGTGACGGTCCACTGGAGAAAGAACTAGCAACCTACTCCAGTATCTTTGCCAAGATAACCTTATGGATAAGCACAACCAGAAACATAACAATATGGCCCCGGAAGATGAGCCTCTCAGATTAGAAATTGCATACCACATTACTGGGGAAAAGCAGAGGGTGAGCACGAGTAGCACCAGATCTAATGAAATGCTTGGACCAAAGTTAAGAGGACACCCTGCTGTGTATGTGTCTGAAGAGGAAAGGAAGGTTTGCTACTACAGAAAACTTCAGTGTACGAACCTGTAATGTGAGAACTATGAACCAGGGCAAACTAGACTTGATCAAACATGAGATCACAAGATTAAACATTGATATCCTGGGAATTAGTGGATTTAAATGGGCTAGAATGGGACATTTCATATCAGAAAACCACCAGATATTCTACTGCATTCAAGAAACCAAGATAAGCATAATTTGTAAAAAATAATTGTACAACTAGGCTTATAAGAACCACCTGCAAATACAAAATTACAAGTCAAAAATTAAAATGGAAGCTAAATATAATTGATAATGTGAAGGACCATTTCATAGATTCTGAAATTCTAACTGGTACCCATGGAGGAGAGATAGTTTTCATACCAAGAATAGATTTGGCACCAAGTGAAAGTAGTCTCCCTTTTGTACTTCAAAGGAGACTATTTCCCATCATCATGGCATTTGCCATAACCATTATTAAATCACAAGGACAAACTTTCAAATCTGTGGGTATGTTTTTAGAAGAACCAGTATTTGCAAATGGCCAACTGTCTGTTGCATTTTCAAGATGCAAGAATCCAGAGGCTATTAACGTTTACATTGAAAACAACCAAAGTCAGGGTGATTTATTAGATGATGGCCACATTTGTACAAAAAACATTGTCTACTTTGAGGTACTATAACTTAAATTCAAAAAAGGATAACAATACAAGACATATCAAAACAAAAACAAGAAAAATGTTTTCACCTCAAGGACAAATTCACAAGAAAAAAATAAATAAATATAGAGAACAGTGGTTTTATTTTGAGGACAAACTTTTATGTCACTTGGACTCTTTAGAGGATCACAATTGCATTAAGAAACTCTATAAAATGGCAAGTAAACATAGAGAACAGTGGTTTTACTTCCAGGATGAAATTAGATATCTCTGGGACTCTTTTTAGAGGACCACTATTTTGCATAGAAATCTCTATGTGCTATTTTTAAGAATTACAAGAATAACAACAAAAAGGGAAAAAACAAAACAAAAAAACAACAAAAACAAAGTAATATGTTTACATTTCTTGAAAGTGGCCTTTTACCATGATTAGCCCCACAAAACACTTTGGTTGCATTTTATAAAAATTCAAGTTTAAATGTTAATACATTAAGTTACTGTTTGTAACGTTAATATTTGTTTTTTAAAAATGTGCTAAGTTGTTTCATTATTAGTATATATTTAAGGTTTCATGTTAAGAGGAAGATGAACTTTTGTTGTACGATTTAAACATATAATTCAATGGAGAATATTAATCCAGGGAGTATTCCGATCCCCAGTTAGTGTCAGGAAGGGATTATTTTTTTTCTCCCCTTTGATACAATTGGCTAACTTTCATGGGGGGTTTTACTGTTTGCCTTCCTCTGGATCCAATACATATCTAGTTTACCAGTTGTTGATCTACAAGTTGCATGTTACAAAACATTATGTAATATTTACAATACTTATTCATACAATGTAAGACCTATTCTTACATTAAAATGTTAAGATTGTTAAAAAAAAGATGGTTTACCAGTTGGTCACCTACAAGTTGCATGTTTAAAAAAATAAACACATTTAATATAATTGTTGTACTTCTTTATAGATAAGAAAAAGGTTAAAAGTGTCAAACACTCTTACTAAGTGCAAAACAGAATTCAAAACATACACATTTAATTGCCTTCATTTTTTGACGGGCAAGTCGCTAGTATATATATATATATATATATATATATATATTCAGAAAGTAGATAAGAAATCCACAGTGGTTTTTCTGCCATGGAAAATTGGCATCTGCTGATAACATACCACCAAACTTACTCTTCTGAATGCCTGCTTGTGTCCTTTATCTCGAGGCAACCTCAGCAGTGATGTCACCACTGTTTTTGACCTGCTGTGAGCCTATAACTGATAGAACTGTATATCACAACCAGTTCCATTCTTTCTCCAATCAGTCTCTGGGGAATGAAAGGTTAGGACAACCTTAAACACTAAAGTTACTGCTGTTTTAAACATGCTGATAAGATCCAAGGCCCCTTTGTGGTGCAGAGCTTATTGACTGCAAATGCTGCACACCCCATTTCATTACTAATGCAGGACACTGGAGCAATGCTATAAGCAGAGAAAAACCATATCACTTAAAAAAAACATTTTAATTATTTTCACTGCTTCATCTGTTTCTGATGATAAGTTTGGATGACTTCTGTGTCCCTTTAATCATGAGTGTTTTAGGGCACAGCGTAGAAACATGTTAGATATACAGTATGTAACTGATAAGAGCAGGGTGCTCAACTCCTTTTGTATTTGTCTGTCCAATATGTATTGCCATTTCCTTGGATTTACCGTTCTCCATCACTACAGAATATATCGACATTATACAAATAAAGAGGATAAAATAGATAATCTGTTCACACCATTAAAAATACATTTAATTTGTGTCTATATCATATTTCTTGCCACTCTGTGTATTCGCATAATAGATACTTACTGATGTATGAGATGCTTTGACTTGCATTGACTGTTCATTTGTTAATTTCTATTATATCTGTCTTTACATATTGCCAGTCTGTGTCACATTTTTAGAATTTCATTTGAACATGTTAATTATTATTTATGTCAATATTACTTTTTTTAGAGTTTCTCAAACATACGTGACTGACATTATTATATTTCAATACTGCCTGCCAAACGATGAAAGCTTTCTTCCATGACTTATTAGCTATTCATTTAAAAAATGAATTAAACTATTAATAATGAATTAAATTATTTTTATGTGTGATTATATGTACAGTATTGCTTCATATACTTAAAATATGTTAGTTTTATTTCAAGTCAGCAATGATATAGTGTTAAAATAGTTTTACTTACCATTCTGAAAGAACAAATGGTTCCATCCTTTGATGCAACTTTATGCTTCTAGTGATATGAAACGTCCTTGCTAGGTTGTAGTTCTGTGTGATTCGTATTTAAATGACGTCACATGATAGGAAAACAGCTTAGGGAATGACCACTCGTTCTGAGACATAAAAAGTACTAGAAGATTAGAAACATGCTATAGAATAAAGGAACATACTGTATATGGGGGATGGGAAATGTTATTCGTTAATATCCTGAGTCAGACTAGTCGTCCGATTTTAGGGTTATCTACTGTAACATAGTGCCCCCCAGAGGTGAGAGCAAGACACGTAATGAAGAGTTTTCTCCAGGAAAGAGAGAGTTAACTTACTGGAGAAGTGCTAAGCGACTAATTGATCCTTCAGGTGTTGTAAGCCTGTTAAAGGCACACACAGAGATATGGGGGTGGTGCCCCTGCAATTAGGCTCTGTTTGGCCTAGCAAAGTGAGCCCAGGGCCTCACTACAAGCTAAGAAGGATGCTTGCATGCATCTGCCAGTGAGAGTAAAGGTAGTGTTTTGACTTTGTCTGCTGGAAGCAGAAATTGAGAGCAAACAGAGAAGTCTGCTACTAGGAGTAGCTGCAGAGAACAAGGATGTGTGCCACAAAGAATATTTCCAGAGTTTGCTGCAGAGGAGCTGCTGCAAGAATTTTGCCACAGCAGTTATTACAGAGGAGACTGATTGGTGCTATCCCAGCGATTGGAGCAGAGGATCCATTACAGCTGAGAGTGAGACTGGATGTAAAGGTACAAATACAGAGTCTGATAACCCCAGGGAGAAGTCTGTGAAGTTAACAGATTTGTAACTCTATGTTTTACCTGAAGGCTTCAGGGCTAGCTAGGATGTTCCTGATGTTAAGCCAGTAGGTTTAAGTAGATGTTTATTTCATGCTGAAAATAAGCTATTTTTGTTTATGTTTAAAAACTTTTTATTAAGAGAGATAAAAAGCACTTTGGGACTCGATTTGTTTATATGAAGTCGCTGAAGAAACCAGTAGCCAAAGGCCACATTGCCACAATACCGATACTAAGTTCTGAATTAAAAGCTGTATCAAAGGATCCACCATTACAAAAGTATTATTTACTTAGCCTAGAAATTGAGATTTATAGTAATATTACTGTTCACATTGTTAAATTCAGGATAGTGGATATATCGCCCTATATTTTGGGCAATTTCCATGTTTTTCTTATTGAATCAGGATATAGTAGATACATAGTAACTTCGGTTGAAAAAAGACATTTAGTCAATCAAGTTCAACCTTTTTAGATCTCCTCTGATCCTTGTAATATGTGGACTAATTGTTAATTGACCCAGAGGAAGGGAACTAAAAAAAATCAATTGACACATGTCCAATTGTCTTATAAAGGAAAAGAAACATCTTCCTGACCGCAAAATTCTGGCAACTGCATCACTCCCTAGATCAATACTCCTCCTTCTCCAGTTCTGAACGATATTCCTGAATCCCCCTTTTAGTCTAAGTATATCCAAATTTTGTCACAACCTCAATCTGACTACCCTTAATGTGAAGAACCCTTTTCTTTTACTTTAAGGTGGAATCTTTTTTCTTATAACCTCAAATGATGTTCCCTTGTGAGTTAAAAAGCTCTGGTGACATTGGTTGTATTAACTGTATTACTGACATTGGTTGTATTAATATAAGGTAATGATATCCCCTTTCTTCATAGCTTAGCCCCTCCATTCCTCAAGCTTGTGGAATTATGGCCTTAGTTATAGGGTATAGATTAAATTGTTTAATTTTACAGTGAATTTTAAATTATCTCTGTATGATTCTTACTGCGTATTGAATGCTATAATTTTCTAATCCTGATCCTACCAATTTTATATCTTTTATCGCCACTGTGAATACTTTATGTGTACATTTTAATTATAATCAATCAAAAGTATATTTTATTCTCTATTCTTGTGGTTCTTCTGGCAATTGCCTTATTGCTTTTCAAATAATTCATAATGGTAATTACTAATCATTCTCTCATGATTTTGAGAACCATGAAAAGGGCAAGAGTAATTACACTTTTCGCTTTGTTGCCAGCTAGTTTAAATATATACAGTTTTTTTTACTTTGTGAGTTTAATACATATTACTAGTTTCACCCAAAGAAAAAATAAATATTTACCCATTTATGAGAATATTTAGTCACAGTCTTTACTAGGTCCCTTTTTTTTTTTTTTTTTTGCAGAATATCCCAGTTATTTCAAAACCTCTAGCACAGAGCATCACACACATTCTGATGTTGGCAATAACCCAGTCAATATTTACTTTGGCTTGAATGCCACATAATTCAAAATTTCCAAATGTAACAATAAATATATATGTTGATTAACCAATGGTAATAATAAATTGTCAACCACAGCAATATAAATATATTTCTGTAGCTATCAAGTATTGCTTTCTTCCTTTAAATACCCAGTTATAATAGTAATTTGCCAAATGCAGCAATATAATTGTTAAAGCAAATAGAAAGCAGCTAATATAGCAACATTTGAATAAATCGCATAAGTGCAAAGTTGCTAAATATAAAGCCCGATGCTACAAAGTATAGACTTCATAAATTCACTGTAACATATATGAAAGTTACATTGAAAAAGGAAGCTTGCATTCTTCCCATTGAGATAGCAATGCTTCAGATTCATAAAAATACCACAGAATTAAGGAAGTATATAAACTCAGTAAGAATCAGTAGAACAGTTAAGACAAAACTAAATAAATAAACTAGCCCTTTAGATGTGAATATTTTGTGAACTCTAAAGAGTATAATAGAAAGAAACCACAGTTTTATTAATTTAGCCTGAAAGCCATTTCATCACTTATGAGCGGCTTTGTCAATAGCTGTTACTTAAGCTGTGATCCTCTGGGTCTCATGGGTGTAAATATCCTACATTGGGTAGTAGATTAATACAGTAGCATATATATGGTACTACAAGCATTTTCTGCAATAAACTGATAAAAGCAAGATAGTTATTAGCTGGTGTTATGATGATAATAAGACTGGGCAAAATAATACTAATTAAAAGTAAAATAGATGTATGTATAACCCAACATAAATTTGTTCAGATATGAAATGCCACTATATGAGATGCTAAGTCTCCAACTATGGGTAAGTATAAATAAAGAACAAAATTAGAAAATGTATATTTATAATTAGAGATGTCGCGAATAGTTCGCCGGCGGATTGTTCCCGGCGAACATAGCATGTTCGCGTTCGCGGCGAACAGCGAACATATGTGAGATTCGAACCGCCCCCAATACTTTATCATTGAGCAAACTTTGACCCTGCATGTCACAGTCAGCAGACACATTCCAGCCAATCAGCAGCATACACTCCCTTCCACACCCTTCAACCTCATGGACATCAGCCATTTTGGAATCAGAACTAACTTGCAGTCTTACTGAGAGGAGGTAGAGTGTAGGTGATACTGCATCAATAGGGAAAACCATAGCTAGGCAAGTTTATTCAGTGTCCAGTGCAGTGCTGAAGGACTCATCAGATCTCTGCTGTAAACACAGCACCCCAAAAAGCCCTTTTTAGGGCTATAACATCATTTTTTTTTCCGTTTTTTTTCTGTGTAATCTAACTTCATTTGCCTGTCTCCCTGCTAGCCCCTGCTTGTAAGTGTGTGTGTCAGGCTCACAGCTTATACTGTGTGTGCACAACGCATACAATATAATATTGTTTACTAGTTGTCTACTTTTAAAAAACCCAAACTTTTTTTTTCTTAAATCTAAGTGCATTTGCATAACCGTCAATCAAAGTTCATTTGCTTGACCGCTACCCATAATGTGTGTCCTGCTTACAAGTACTGTGCCAAGTTCAACCAATCCAGTCTAGTTGGGGTACCAACAGTCCACATTTAAAAAACACAAACTTTTTTTTTCTTAAATCTAAGTGCATTTGCATAAACGTCAATCAAAGTTCATTTGCTTGACCGCTACCCATAGTGTGTGTCCTGCTTACAAGTACTGTGCCAAGTTCAACCAATCCAGTCTAGTTGGGGTACCAACAGTCCACATTTTAAAAAAAATGACAGGCAGAGGCAGGACACCCCGCAGAGGCCATCTTGGTCGTGGTGCTGTGATTCCCTTTGGCCCTACAATAATGCCCAGTGTTCAGAGGCCAGTTACCCTGAACTTGAAAAGTTCAGAGGACGTAGTTGACTGGCTAACACAGGACACCCAATCTTCTACAGCTTCCGCTTGGAACATTGACGCACCATCCTCCTCCAGATTAGCTTCGGGCACCTCTCAAGTTACCACTCACCCGCCTGCCGCCACCACCAACACTAGTACCACAGCCAATTCAATTGATCAGTCGGAAGAGTTATTTACACATCAGTTTGAAGAAATGAGTGATGCGCAACCATTATTGCCAGAGAATGTAGATAACAGCGATATGTCTCAGTCAGGCAGCATTACACACATGTACGTACGATGTGATGATGATGATGATGATGATGATGTACCCGCTGCTGCTTCCTTTGTTCAATTGTCATATACAAGTGAGGCGGGTGATGATGAACAGGGGGAAAGTTCAGATGGGGAGACAGAGAGGAGGAGGAGACGAGTTGGAAGTAGAGGGAGGTCATCGCAACGAGCTAGTGGCACAGTCAGACAGCATGCATCAGCACCCGGGGTCAGCCAGACAGCACGCCAATCAACGCATGCTGTTGCCACCACCAGAATGCCGTCACCGCCAAGCTCAGCAGTGTGGCATTGTTTTTGTGTGTCTGCCTCTGACAACAGCGATGCCATTTGCAACCTGTGCCAAAAGAAACTGAGTCGTGGGAAGTCCAACACCCACCTAGGTACAACTGCTTTGCGAAGGCACATGATGTCACATCACAAACGCCAATGGGATCAACACATGAGTATAAGCAGCACACAAACTCAAAGCCGCCATCCTCCTCCTGGTCCAGCATCTTCATCCACATCAACCACTGCTGTCCTCCTTGCCCCCTCTCAACTCTCCACCACTCCGTCTCTCGCCTCTTGCTGTTCCTGCTCATCTCCTCACAGTCAGTTGTCTGTCAAGGGCATGTTTGAGCGTAAGAAGCCAATGCCACAAAGTCACCCCCTTGCCCGGCGTCTGACAGCTGGCTTGTCTGAACTCTTGGCCTGCCAGCTTTTACCATACAAGCTGGTGGAGTCTGAGGCGTTCAAAAAGTTTTTAGCGATTGGGATACCGCAGTGGAAGGTACCCGGCCGAAATTTATTTGCCCAAAAGGCAATCCCCAACCTGTACTCAATTGTGCAAAAGGAAGTAATGGCATCTCTGGCACATAGTGTTGGGGCAAGGGTCCATCTGACCACTGATACCTGGTCTGCAAAGCATGGTCAGGGCAGGTATATCACCTACACTGCGCATTGGGCAAACCTGCTGACGCCTGCCAAGCATGGAATGCGTGGCTCTGCAGAGGAGTTGGTGACACCGCCACGACTTGCAGGCAGGCCTGCTGCCACCTCCTCTACTCCTCCTACTCCATCCTCTTCCATAACCTCCTCAGCTGAGTCCTCTTCTGCTGCTGCTTCTTGCTCCACATCAACGGCACCCCCCCAGCTCCCCAGATACTATTCCACATCCCGGATACGGCAGTGTCATGCCGTCTTGGGGTTGACTTGCCTCAAAGCAGAGAGTCACACCGGGCCAGCACTCCTGCCCTGAACGCACAGGTGGATCAATGGCTGACTCCGCACCAACTAGAGATTGGCAAAGTGGTTTGTGACAACGGAAGAAATTTGTTGGCGGCATTGAATTTGGGCAAGTTGACGCATGTGCCGTGCATGGCACATGTGTGTAATCTGATCGTACAACGCTTTGTCCATAAGTATCCAGGCTTACAGGACGTCCTGAAGCAGGCCAGAAAGGTGTGTGGCCATTTCAGGCGTTCCTACACGGCCATGGCGCACTTTTCAGATATCCAGCGGCGAAACAACATGCCAGTGAGGCGCTTGATTTGTGACAGCCCCACACATTGGAATTCAACACTCCTAATGTTCGACCGCCTGCTCCAACAAGAAAAAGCCATTAACGAGTATTTGTATGACCGGGGTGCTAGGACAGCCTCTGCGGAGCTGGGGATTTTTTTGCCACGTTACTGGACGCTCATGTGCAATGCCTGTAGGCTCATGCGTCCTTTTGAGGAGGTGACAAACCTTTTCAGTCGCACCGAAGGCACCATCAGCGACATCATACCATTTGTTTTATTCCTGGAGCGTGCCCTGCCAAGAGTGCTGGATCAGGCCGTAGATGAGCTTGAAGAGGAAGAGTTGTGATCACCATCACCACCAGAAACAGCCTTATCAGCATCGCTTGCTGGACCTGCGGCAACGCTGGAAGAGGATTGTGAGGAAGAGGAGTCAGAGGAGGAATGTGGCTTTGAGGGGGAGGAGGAAGACCAATCACAACAGGCATCCCAGGGTGCTCGTTGTCACCTATCTGGTACCCGTGGTGTTGTACGTGGCTGGAGGGAAGAACATATCTTCAGCTAGATCACTGAGGACGAGGAACGGGACATGACTAGCTCGGCATCCAACCTTGTGCAAATGGGGTCTTTCATGCTGTTGTGCCTGTCGCAGGATCCTCGTATAAAAAGCTGAAGGGGAACGACCTGTACTCGGTGTGCACGCTACTAGACCCCCGGTATATGCAGAAAGTGCCTGATTTGTTACCAAATTACCACAAGTCAGAAAGGATGCAGCAGGTCCAAAACAAATTAACAAGTATGCTTTACACAGCATATAAGGGTGATGTCACAGCACAAGGGCAATATAACAGGGGAAGAGGTGAAAGTAATCCACCTCCCACGACCACGCCGGCAAGGACAGGACATTTAAAAGACGTGTTGTTGATGGAGGACATGCGGACCATTTTCAGTCCTACGCATCTCATCAGCCCTTCGGGATCAACCCTCAGAGAACGACTTGACCGACAGGTAGCAGACTACCTCGCCTTAACTGCAGATATCGACACTCTGAGGAGCGATGAACCCCTTGACTACTGGGTATGCAGGCTAGACCTGTGGCCGGAGCTATCCCAATTTGCAATTGAACTTCTGGCCTGCCCCGCTTCAAGTGTCCTGTCAGAAAGGACCTTCAGTGCAGCAGGAGGTTTTGTCACCGAGAAGAGAAGTCGCCTAGGGCAAAAAAGTCTAGATTGCCTCACCTTTATAAAGATGAATGAGGGATGGATCCCGAAGGGACTGACACTGGGCGATACATTCGACTGAAAAAGGCCTGATGAAATGAGCTGCCTTCGGCTATAAATGGTCCACACGCTGCTGTATGTTATCTGTGAATGCCGGATGACTTGCGTGAATTATCCGCCACCAACTAGGGTTCAAGAAGAGGCAATGTTTTATGGCACTTTCTGCCTGGGGAACAAAGGTCAAATTTTCTGGCCGCTGCAACAGCAGCGGCTGCAACAATATCTAATTTTTGAATTTCAATTTTTATGCCAGAAGGCCGTACGTTTTGTTGCAGCCGCTGCTGTAATGGAAAAGAAAGCATATTGAACAGTCTTGCATAACACAACAGTTGTGCAAAAATACATATTTACAATGAAGACATTTTGTTAAAATTAGGTGGCTAGGCCTTCTTTTTTTTACTTTTTTGGTTAATACATTTTCTTTTTTTTTACTGTGATTGCAATTTTTAAGAGAAACCTAAGACATGGTAAAACAGACAATAGTAAAGTCCTATTATCTATCATCACTCCAGCAGTAGCTTATTATTTACAATATCTAACCTGCTCAATCGCCCTTGGGTTACCCTAGGGCAGGCTTCAGTAGGCGACCTCTCCTTTCCTCGGATGATTTTGCCGCCGGTTGCTTCTGAAGGGTCTCCTCCAGGGCTCCCCCACTCCGGTCCTTCCCCCCGAGTCGCTTCAACCATTAACAAATGTTTTATTATATTAGGGGGGCACTAAATGGGGATGTTATCCAGGGATCCCAAATTGTCTGGAACTGGGTGATTCTATCCAAGACTACATGGTTAAATCTCTTGTTGAGCAGTAAATAGTTGATTTTTTTTATCAATTCCTTAAAGTTTTAATTTGGGGTTTTCCAACTACTAGCTATGTGTATTTTTTCTTTCAAAAAATATTTTATTAGGTCAATCTTAAACATTTTAGAAGCTTGTAAGCATGTTTCTTCCCATAGTCTTATGACTGCCGAACACTCCCACCAGACATGAATAAATGTAGCCTCATTACCACTGTTCCTAAAACATGAGCTGCTCCATTTTGGATCCCATTTATTAGCTTAAAAGGAGTAATATATGTCCTGTGTAGGACCTTTATTGAAGTCTCAAGCAGACTATAATTTAAAGATCCCCTACTTAAGCCTGGCCAACTTTTATCCCATGTTCTATCTGCCAACTCTGTGCCCAAATCCCTCTCCCAGGCTTTGGTATAGTCTGGTTTGTTTGCCCATGAGTTTTCATTAAATAGTTCATACATGAGGCTAATAATACCAGGCTGAAAGGGGGAATCCCTACATTTTTTGAGTAGCCAGGTGTTTCTTTGGGGGGTTCCCCTACCACTTATCGTATATATAAAATGATGTATCCTGCAAAAATTATAGTGTTCAGCCAGGGGTAAATTGTATCTATCTCTCACCCACTCAAAGGTCATTATTTTGTCGTCATGCCACCATGGACCAACCCTTAGTAGGTTCTGAGACTTCCACTAACTGAGAGAGCTTTCCGGAAGATGTATCTTAAAGTGGGGATTGGGTACGATAGGGGTAAGATCTGATACCCGAGTGTCCAGTTTTTGTGTCCAGTTCATCTCCGTCCATATTTTTAATGAGTGCTTAATCAATGGGTTTTTCAAGTTTCTCAAAAAAGTATACGGGCCTGGAATCCATATTACTGTATCCCATGTATAAGGTGACATGCTTACATTTTCCATAAATACCCAGAGCGGCTGATGTGTTTTGGAGAATGCGCCAGAGGAATGAAAGACAGCTGCGCTGCCTTGTAATACAGTTTGAGATTCAGGTCCCTACCCTCTTTTGGAAAGACTATGAGGTCGGCCTGATTCAATTAAGGGGGCATAGGTTCTTCATTTAGTATAGCGTTAAAAAAAGATGTTAGGTGCGGGGGTAAGCAAGGGCTCAAATTTCTTATAGTACAGATGAGTAAAACCGTCTGGCCCTGGGCACTTGCCAAATTTAAGATCTTGGATTGTGGATTTAACTTCCTCTTGGGATATGTCTAGGTTCAAGCTGTCCAATTGAGGTACAGGTATTTTGTGGACTTCTTGCTGTAGTAGGAAGGACTCTATGTCAGATCCGCTGCAGTGGGATTGGGATGAATATATGGTCTGATCGAAGTTTTGAAATGTTTCTTGGATAGCATTGGGGCTAAAGGAGGTTTGGCCATCAGGTAGTCCAAAGATACCGTATATTATGTCCTCTCTTGGGGGGTAAAGACACTAATAATTCCTCCAATAAAATTCTGTTTTTTTTTGTGGGCAAGGTCACTGGTTAGCCCCTTGGGTTATCTGTTAAAAAGAGTGGTGCAGAGACTGTGGGGGCTGTTAGCCTCCTTGTCCCTGTGTGGCCGTTTAGAATCCCTGCTGCTGCATGTTTCAGCTTTATTAAGGTGTAATTGTACAGCGTTTGACTCAAGTAGCTGCCTGTGCTGGGTCAGTTTGGCTTAATTGCTGGGCCCTTTTCCTGCCAAGATGGCGATTGTCAGTCCATGGGCCTCTATGTCCCCTTCACTACCTTTGTCCCCGCTTGTGTGCTTATTTCGGATGGCCCCCCTTTATATCTCCGGCCGGGGCCTTGTAAGGGTCGCCCCATCAATCTCTGAGTGTGGATATGCAGGGATGGGGCGTAGAATCAGGCCTACCTTCTTCTCTGCTCGCTGCAAGATCAACAATACCTAATTTTTCTGGCCTCTGGTACTGCACTGTGGCTTCAACAACCAAACCTCCAAAAAAAGGCACATAACAGGGATTAAACTGATAGGAGTAGTACTACTTAACACACCACTCATATCTGGTGTAACAGTAGTGTACATTTAAAACAAAAAACATTTTTTCTACTGTAATAGATTGCATAGCAGTTAGTTGTCTGCAAGCATGTGTGTCAGACCTACAGCGTATACTCTACCAACTTCTGCAAGTGCACAGTGCCACTCATATCTGTTGTCACAGTAGCTTGGATGCATAGTACCGATCTGTCAAAACCTGTAATGATGAATGAGGTATAGAGTAGCCTGGTTCCCTTATCCTCTACAGGTTGAGACCTAATGTTTGGGTGACTCCAGACCAACACATGAGTACAAGCAGCACACAAACTCAAAGCCGCCATCCTCCTCCTGGTGCAGCATCATAAGCCACATCAACCACTGCTGTCCTCCTTGCCCCCTCTCAACCATCCGCCACTCCGTCTCTCGCCTTGAGCAGTTCCTGCTCATCTGCCCATAGTCAGGTGCCTGTAAAGGACATGTTTAAGTGTAAGAAGCTAATGTCACAAAGTGCCCTAAAATTGAAGAGATACGACCAACAAAGCATCTTTTTCCACCTCCTGGTTCTAAAAATCCAGGCCTTATACACGCCCCCTGATAGGTGACGTAACAAGTATTAAACTGATAAGAGTAGTACTTACAAACACGTCACTCCTATCTGGTGGCACCTTTGACTGCACGTGCCATGCCCCAAAATTGAAGTGATACGACCAACAAAGCATCTTTTTCCATCTCCTGGTTCTAAAAATCCAGGCCTTATACACGCCCCCTGATAGGTGACGTAACAAGTATTAAACTGATAAGAGTAGTACTTACAAACACGTCACTCCTATCTGGTGGCACCTTTGACTGCACGTGCCGTGCCCCAAAATTGAAGTGATACGACCAACAAAGCATCTTTTTCCATCTCCTGGTTCTAAAAATCCAGGCCTTATACACGCCCCCTGATAGGAGACGTAACAAGTATTAAACTGATAAGAGTAGTACTTACAAACACGTCACTCCTATCTGGTGGCACCTTTGACTGCACGTGCCGTGCCCCAAAATTGAAGTGATACGACCAACAAAGCATCTTTTTCCATCTCCTGGTTCTAAAAATCCAGGCCTTATACACGCCCC
Organism: Discoglossus pictus; assembly: GCA_027410445.1. NCBI lineage: Eukaryota > Metazoa > Chordata > Amphibia > Anura > Alytidae > Discoglossus > Discoglossus pictus. The sequence continues at coordinate 521,659,223 of CM050163.1, forward strand.
CTGATAGGTGACGTAACAAGTATTAAACTGATAAGAGTAGTACTTACAAACACGTCACTCCTATCTGGTGGCACCTTTGACTGCACGTGCCGTGCCCCAAAATTGAAGTGATACGACCAACAAAGCATCTTTTTCCATCTCCTGGTTCTAAAAATCCAGGCCTTATACACGCCCCCTGATAGGTAACGTAACAAGTATTAAACTGATAAGAGTAGTACTTACAAACACGTCACTCCTATCTGGTGGCACCTTTGACTGCACGTGCCGTGCCCCAAAATTGAAGTGATACGACCAACAAAGCATTTTTTTCCATCTCCTGGTTCTAAAAATCCAGGCCTTATACACGCCCCCTTATATGTGCTGTAACAGGTTTTAAACTGATAAGAGTAGTACTACTTAACACACCTTATAATAATGCAGAGAGAGGCAATGCAGTGAGAGGAGTCTGAAGAAGAGGAGTCAGAGGAGGAAGGTGACTTTGAGGAGGTGGAAGACCACACACAGCAGGCGTCCCAGGGAGCTTGTTGTCACCTTTCGGGGACCCTTGGTGGCTGGGTGGAGGAAGAGACCTTCAATGACATCAGTGAGGACAAGGAACGGGACATGGCTAGCTTGGTATCCAACCTTGTGCAAATGGGGAGTTTGCGTTGTGCAAATGGACTGTTTGTGGTTGTTTGCGGTGCGTTAAACGGGGAGTTTGGTCTGTCACTGTGAAGCGGGCCTAACCCTTACACTACCTGATCGATACAACATCATACCTGATGTTTTAAAGCACGTTATTCCAAACAATTTAGGAATATTAGGTAATTTATGCCCTTTATGGCTTAAAACCAGACTCTGCATCAACTATGTAATTTTCCGTGGGAGTTTTGCCATGGATCCCCCTCCGGCATGCCACAGTCCAGGTGTTAGTCCCGTTGAAACAACTTTCCCATCACTATTGTGGCCAGAAAGAGTCCCTGTGGGTTTTAAAATTCGCCTGCCCATTGAAGTCTATGGCGGTTTGCCGATGTTCGCCGGTTCGCGAACATTTGCGGTGGTTCGCGTTTGCGGTTCCCGAACCGAAAATTTTAGGTTCGCGACATCACTATTTATAATGAAACAAATATAATGAATGACGTGAGGAAATACAAATATTGTTATTGGAAATGCAGCTAAGCATGGGCAAGTTCTAATAATGGGTGATTTTAATTTCCCTGAAATAAGCTGGATAAATGAGACCAGCAGTTCAGCTAAGGGGAGCAGGTTCTTGAGTACACTTAGGGATCATTATCTGGCCCAGGTTGTACAAGTGCCTACTAGAAATAAAGCTATCTTAGATTTAGTCATCACAAATAATATTGATATAGTATCAAATGTTGGAATAGGGCAGCCTTTGGGAAACAGTGATTATAACACAGTCTCATTTGAGATTGAATTAAAAAAACTAAATTTTAAGGGGCCAACAAAAACTCTTAATTTTAAAAGGGCAGATTTTAACAGTCTAAGGTCAGCAATACAAAGTCTAGACTGGGACAGAGAACTGATAGGTAAAAACACTGAACATAAATGGACAACATTTAAATCCTTACTAAATATACATACACATCGGCATATACCATGTGGGAATAAAAGTAAACTGAGTAAATCCCATCTAATGTGGCTTAAAAATGATTTAAAGATCAAGATACGGAGTAACAGGCATTTAAATTATACAAAAAAGAGGGGACAGAGACTGCTTTACGGGAGTACAAGGAAATCGACAAGGCTTGCAAAAGCCTATTAGACTAGCTAAAATAGAAAATGAAAAATGTATTGCAAAAGGTACCAGTGGTTGGGACACTACAACATAATGGGGCTACACTACCTTTGCCAAATAATTGGTTAACACAGGAAGTAATCCAAAAGAGCATGGAAAAAATAAATGTTAATAAAGCCCGGGTCCTGATGGAATACATCCACGGGTACTAAGGGGACTGGGTTCTGTAATAGCCAAACCATTATATTTAATTTTTCAAGATTCACTCAACACAGGGTCTCTACCAGATGACTGGAGAAAAGCAGATCTGATACCTATATTTAAAAAGGGAGCAAGACCAAATCCGGGGAAATATAGACCAGTGAGCCTCACTTCTGTAGTGGGGAAGCTTTTAGAAGGGTTAATAAGGGATAATATACAAGAATATATCTATTTGAACAGGATTATAAGTAGGAGTCAACATGGATTTATGAGGGATAGGTAATGTCAAACAAATCTAATTAGTTTCTTTGAGGAGATTAGTAGGAACCTGGATCAAGGCAACTCAGTGGATGTAGTCTTTTTGGATTTTGCAAAGGCTTTTGATACAGTGCCACATGGGAGACTATTGGGCAAACTAAGAGATACAGGAATAGCAGTAAATATCTGCTCATGAATTGGGAACTGGCTAAAAGTCAGGAAGCAAAGGGTTGTTGTAAATTGAACATACTCCGATTGGACTAATTTGGTAAGTGGGGTTCCTCAGGGTTCAGTATTAGGTCCTCTCCTTTTTAACATATTTATTTATGACTTAGAGGTGGGATTGGAGTGTGGTGTCTCCATTTTCACTGATGACACGAAGTTGTGCAAGGTAATTAAATCAGATAATGATATGCTTTCCCCCCAAAGGGATTTACATAAAAATGAGGAATGGGCATCTAAATGGCAGATGAGATTTAATACGAATAAATGTAAAGTTATGCATCCGGGAAGGAAAAATAGCCTTGCAATTTATAATCTTAATGGAGCAAATCTAGGTGTATCAGATATTGAAAGGGATTTGGGAGTGCTTGTGGACAACCACCTAGGTAACAGTGCTCAAAGCCAAGCAGCAGCTGCAAAGGCAAATAAAATATTAGCATGTATTAAGAGGGGTATTGAAGCCAGGGAAGCAAATATAATTCTGCCACTATACAAATCTCTTGTACGCCCTCATTTGGAATATGGAGTACAATTTTGGGCACCACTTCATAAAAAGGACATTTTAGAGCTGGAAAAGGTAAAGAGGAGGGCAACAAAAATAATAAGGTGAATGGATGGGGCTAAGTTATGAAGAAAGACTAACCAAATTAAACTTATTTTCTCTAGGAGAAAGGCATCTAAGAGGAGATATGATTACCTTATATAAATACATCCAGGGTCAGTATAAAGATTTGTCAAGGGAGCTTTTTGTGCCAAGAGGTTTTCAACTGACAAGAGGACATCCCTTGAGGTTAGTGAAAAGATTCCACCTTAAAGAAAGAAAAGGGTTCTTGACAGTAAGAGTGGTTAATCTGTGGAATCCTCTACCAGAGGAGGTGGAGACAGCGGATTCGATAGATAACTCTAAAAGGGGACTGGATTTATTTCTAATTAAAAAGGGAATTCAGGGTTATCATGGATAATTAGGGAGACAGTATTGATCCAGGGAGAAATCCAATTGCCAGGATGGAACTAATTTTTTTCCGCTTTGAGGCGATTGGCTAAGTCTCTCTTGTTTTTTTTTTTTTTTTTGCCTTCCTCTGGATTAATTAATAATTAAAAATAAAATAAGAAATAAATAATTAAATAATTAATTAGTAATTAATTAACAACTAATTCATTAATATTTAATCTGCATATTGCAGATCAGCGCAGATCTTAAAAGGTTGAACTTGATGGACTGAAAGTCTTTTTTTAACCTTAATTACTATGTAACTATGTAACTATGTGATGAGAATAGGTGTATTTAAGATACGTATCTAAGATAATGTAGCTGATGTATACATACAAAAATTATAATTTATGCATGCAAAAATATGACCAAAAAAATACACTAAATAATAACTATAATAGTCAAATCTGACAGAATATGAATGAAAACAATTGCTATGACATTCCTGTATTGGAGGAATAACTTTAAAGGGGTTAACCCCAATGTCCCACCTGTTAATGTATATATAAGTGCAAATGACTATTAGTATTCCCCCTTTCTTTATTAATAAATACCACTTTCTGTAAAAGGAGACTGACACATGCATAGCATAACAATGTGGTTAGAACTAAAATATGTGAACAATTGTTATCTGAAAACACTATTAGTTACAAGTCCATAACACAGCAATAATGGTTCCATAAGAGATGGAATCTTTGCTCATATCCATAAGGTCTCTCAACTGTAGGTTGATCTTATAGAAGGCTAACCTTTTTATAAGTACTAGAACAGTGCATTTTATGTAGAATCATCCTATATAATTATAAATCTGTGTGTTAAGATTAACTGAATAAATATAATATAAATTAAACAAAGGCACTGAAAGATAATCCTTCATTCAAGCCAAAGGGACCTAAGTAAATCCACTTTCACTCCTTTTGTACAAGTAGGGGATTCAAGTCGCCCTTACGCAGGCCCAATTTAGCATTGTCTATGACAAAAAAACTGACAGAAATACGTATTATTACCATGAAACAATTTGAGGTGTCTAGCCTCCAGGGTAACTAGTTCTTTATTTATAGCACAAACATGCTCCAATATATGCCATCTTAATTGGCAAATGGTCTTTCCAACGTAAAGCTTGTTGCATATACAATCATAAAATTCCTTAATTAGAAATACATTTCCGCTAATAGAATATACAAATTGTTTGGCAGAATATATGAATTGGCAAGCCTTACATTTACCACACCAGTATATGCCTTGTACTGGTTTGATCCATGTGTTAGATTGTTTGTTGGTATTAAAAAGACTGTGCTTTAATAAATACCCCAAATTTACAATTCTAAGGTAAATTACAGATGCCTGAGTACTTAGAACCTTTTTGAGGATGTCATCTGATGGGAATAAATGCCAATGCTTGGATTTGATGTCTTGTCAGTCATTCCCAAAAGTTAAGATTCAGTGAAGCTGCCCATTATAACCATTTACTGATCTCGATAGAGTAAGGCATTGCTGTCAGTGTTAAGAGCTCTCTTATAGGCCAGGTTAGGCATCGATTGGGATATTTGACATTATATACTATCATTTTCTCAGTGGTCCTTTTAATGTATTCAGCATTGTTTATTCAATTAATAATGTTTTCCTAATTACCATTTTATTTATTGAAGTTTTTTGGAGTTTTGAAATATTTAGCATTTTCAAAATGCTTTATGCTCATGGCTTACACTGCTGCTAATATTGTAAGTTTGGTACATACTTGACAAGCAAGTGTCTTTGTTTTGATCTGTAGTGGTCCTTTAAAGGTGGGAAAACATGAGAGGAGACAGATAGTATTTCTAGTCTTTTTGATGCAGATCTATGGATATACAGTAGGTGGTGAACATTGGAGAAAATATTCAGGATATTATATTTGAAATGTGACATTAGGAAAGTGGCAGATTCCTCCAGGCTAAAGATAAATAAGAAATATAAAATGTCATATACTCTTCTGTATTGCTACCACAGATGATATATTATCATTATTATCCTTTATTTGTAATGTGTATGACTAGAGGGCCAATCCATAACAAATCATAATAAAAAGGATTCAAACTGGGGTGAGGCAGCAGGATTTCTGAAAAGAAATGAGTGCTTAGTGAGCAAGAATTTAAAGGACTCCAGCTCTGCCCACAAATACAGTCAATGCAATGAAGTGAGGCTGAAAACATTTGGTATGGCACGTTTTATTAGATGAATGAGGAAGGGTTTAAAATGTGAAGTATGGGTGATATTTACTGGATTATGAAGTGGGGCTTAAAATATTAAGTAGAGTGAGCTTGACTATAGGAATGAGATGGGTCTTAGATATGAAGCAAAGGGAGCTTTTCTAGTTTAATGAGGTGTAGAAAATGTGAAACTTGATAAGAAACAGAAAATGTGCAAAAAAATGTAAAATGGCATTAAGATTGCCCATAATATGTAGGAAATGCAAATTGCATGGTGGGAGGAAGCTTTTTAGAAGGGAGGGACTACCACTGGTGCACCCGGGGCAATGCACCGGGGCTCTGTTACCGGGGGCCCGTGCTCTAGATTTGTTTTTTACTTTTTTTAAATGCCCCTAGGGGGTTCTCCCAGCTTCCCACCCCAGGCCCTCCTGCCCCCTACCATCCCGGCCCCTCTATGAAAAGGCAGCAATCAAGCAGTATGAGAGAAACATGGTTATGGTGCCTATGGGATGCACAAGTGGGAATAATAGATCATGTAGTGTATAACTAACAAGTGACTATGGTGTGCATGAGATTGAATGGGCTGTAAATGTGGCACACAAGGATTCATATGTAATTTTACAGTGCACAAGAACAATTAAGACATTGTGTGGCTTACAGGAGTGAATAAATGATTATGGAGTATACAAGAGCATATACAGTAAGTGACTATGGTATGTATGATAGTGGATAGGCATGATTGAAAGCAAATCTATATATAATGTGTAATATATGATGTATATAAAAAGGAAATATATAAAAGCATACAAGGACTTAAATTCCAAAAGTGAAATAATATAAATCAATATTTATTCCATACATATACATACATATACTAAGAGGAAAGAAAAATAATATAACGGTGATCCTCTTTCCCTACCTCACTTTTTCTGGAGTGCAGTTTGAAAAATTGTGATGGCTCAATAAATCACTAAAATGTTGGCAGGTTCCAGGACTGACTGTTGTGAACCACTAATATAGAATGTAGAAACACCAGACAAATTGTTACAGAAACCTTTTGGAAGATGTTCTATTTTTGAAGAAAACAATAAAGAATATTCAGCAAGAAAACTGAGAGAATGTCTTGCCACATATTCTATCCCTTACTTTCAGACAACCTTTCTTCAGAATTAAATTTGGGTACTGTCTAAACAATTCAGGTACATCCAAACAATGTAATTACAAGCATTATAGTGTGCCTAATTTTTGGTCAGCAAATGTATTGAGAGACATTAGGAAAATGTGAGGCAGTAACTCAACAGTACTCACATTTTTATTGTATAATACAATTTCGGAACTCATCAGAGAAGCCACAGGATGGAATAAGAATTCTCTGGATGGACTAAATAATATTGAGTCACACTGTGATGATGGGTCTTAGAATTGGTAGATAGTTAATTCCAGTGCCCAGGACTGTCATACACCCACTGATCCAAGCAATAGAATGCTATATTACATCCAGAATGTTGGTCTCCTTATGAAGTAGTTAGACAAAGATAGAGAACCATTGTTTCTCAAGAGTAACTCGTAACTCTTTCAGGTCCCAAAGGATTAAAATCATTGGGCTCATGTGCCAAGAATTTCATCTTGAGTTAAGAAATGGCATGTTTCTGCAATCACATTTCCATGCTTTTAAGGAAACCAGAAATTCTTGTGTATGAACGGAAGCAAACATCCATACAAGTGGAAAAGGTGAAAGGAATCGGACAATTAAGTTGGAAGTGTAGTGGACATAGGCTATGAATATTCCTGCAGACCAAGAGCACATTTTAGTATTTTAAGACAGTGTGCTGATATGCCAATTCAGGCCACAATATAAATGTTTATTCGAAGAAAAGAGTATAGTGAGAAAGTCAGGTTGAGAAGATTTGTCACGGATGGGGAGAGTCTGCATTGCTCTTGCTTTTCTTAAATATATGTATTAACTCACAGGTATGAAGTATTAATTTCAATCAATCAGCCAAGGTGACTATGAGCAATGTGGTGTATGTATGCATAAGTTTGGAATTTTCAAGATATTGACAAAGAGTTATTTGTGCATATGAGGCAGAACAAGAATAAAAAACTCATCCAGGGAAACCATTGTCACACATCACTGTGGATGGTATTGTGGATATACTGGCATCTGGAGGAAAGACCATGATTCCCACTGTTATAGAAGTTTTCTATGCAAGCCCATTTGGTACCACTATACAATCAGTATAAAGTTGTCCTCAGCACATCACTGCCAAAATAATGTGTCATTGTAAAAGGCCAAACAGAACCTGGAACAGCATGTATGCATGAATGTTTCTTCTTAACTAGATGATGACATTCCTACCTTTAATCCCTGAATTTGCCCATATTTCCAGGATACAATAAAGACCTCATTCTTGCAGGTAGCTCTTGGGTACCAATCCATTATGTACCAACTGCTTCATAATTATTCTGATCTAGCTGCTTATATGAGAGCTGAACTCTTGCAGCAGATATGAATCAAGATTCAGAATAATATTAAGAAAGCCTCTAAACTTTAAAAGAAACACATGGATAAGAGAACATCTTAAGTCTCTAAAGAACAAAATAGTAGACTTAGTACTGCTCTCCACTAAGGTTATATGTGTTCAACAGCCTTCAGACAAATTTTACGTGTATCAACCAGACTACATTCCACCTTGAATCCCCTCCTGCTATAAGAAAGCATTCTTATTCTACATTACAAGAGAAGAGAGTGGGGGAAGACTGTATAGCGTTTCGCTGCTGTTTCTGACACTTATTTTATTGTATTCATCAATGTTTTTTACCACTGGAATTTAACTCTACATTATCAATAAAGATTTATTCTTTTGGATACCGTCTGTTAATACTTGTGCTTAGGACCACACTATCGCGAACGATTGACAAGCACAAGACAACAGACTGATTAAGAGTATACACCTCGGTATACTTATCCCGAGCCGACCCACAAAAAAATAGATATTAGGCATTTGGCACTTAGTATATGACACACTATCTCAGAACTGATTTACAAGAGTCATTAGAGGTGACCATCGGATCAGATACACTACAGATTGTGCGCTATACAGTCTTCCCCCCACTCTCTTCTCTTGCATACGTATAGGACACCGACGTGAACAGTGTTTAGGGAGACAGCGGCACACCTGCACACCATAAGTTAGTCATACACCCGCCCGACACATCAAGTAACCATGGCGCCCAGCAGACAATGGTAACTTAATTCATTGAGAAGGATACAGAGCAGAGGAAAGTTCCTAGGTACCAGCAGAGAACTTATAAGCTCCAGTTCTTCAATGTGCATTCCACAAGAAGAACCCATCAAAGTCAACCTTCAGTTGGCCAGGGCTTACCTCTAGAGGATGGCATGTTAGTAGGAACCCATGCCCACCTCAGATAAAGTTTACCTTGCCAAATTCTCTAATGACAATGTGGTGTCTTTCATGAAAATTGTTCTTATTATTAGCTTTTACTTGTATAGCGCCAACATATAGTGCTGGAGTACAATATATATAATATATAACAACAGTACATATTTAGACAGACTGATACAAAGTTAATTGAGGCTCCTGCCCTTGAGCTAACAATAAGACAATGTGACGCTTTCATAATGTGTCAAACTGAGAGCTCTCAAGCTTATGTACCAAACAAGATAGGTGAAACAAAAGATGAAGAAATAGGTAGGATAAGAGGCGTACCAGGGACTTAGTGGAGTACCTGGTGTATATCGGCAATTCTCTGAGTTGTTTATAAGTATGCGATCTGTGATATTATTCAAAGGGAAGTGTATCTATTCTTTGTGTTGAGGTGGTATGTATAAGTGAGTTAGAATTAAATTGCGTGTTTTTAGGAGTGTGACAGTGACGTTTAGAAGAGCATGGATGTGAGGAGGATGAGGTATACAAAGAGAGTAGACGGTTAACTAAAGATTAGGATGTGGCTGTAGCAGCTGTGAAAAATGCAGTTGATAGTGCAGACCCCTGCACTATAATAGTACAAGGAGGATATAGGGGATACATGTAGGTCTATTTCAGATGTAGAGTGAGAGGGGTTAGGGTGTATGTGTGTGCTATAGGTGGAGCAGGAGACTCAGGTTCTATTCAGAAACATAGTGAGAGTTTTCTAGGTCTTAGTCTGGGGCAGTAGACCCAGGTCCAGTTCAGCAGCAAAGTGTGAGGGGTTAAGGTGTGTGTGTCCTAGGTCTTAGTGTGGAGCAGTAGACCCAGGTCCACTTCAGCAGCAGTGTGAGAGGGGTTAAGGTGTGTGTTATAGGTCTTAGTGTTGAGCTGGAGACTCAGGTCCTATTCAGAAACTCAGTGAGAGTAGTTATATTGTGTGTTTTCTTAGTCTTAGTGTGAAGTAGTAGACCCAGGTTCAGTTCAGCAGCAAAGTGTGAAGGGTTAAGGTGTGTGTGTCCTAGGTCTTAGTGTGGGGCAGTAGACCCAGGTCCAGTTCAGCAGCAAAGTGTGAGGGGTTAAGGTATGTGTGTTATAGGTCTTAGTGTGGAGCAGGAGACCAAGGTCCTATTCAGAAACATTGTGAGAGTAGTTATATTGTGTGTTTTCTAGGTTTTAGTGTGGAGCAGTAGATCCAGGTCCACTTCAGCAGCAATTTGAGAGGGGTTAACAAGTATGTCCTAGTTCTGTTAGGGAAAGGGTCCTAAGTACCTTTAGTACATGCCCTGTAGAAGTAATCAGAGACAACAACAGGTCACACAGGCAATTATCATGCTGGTGGAGTTCATTCATTAAATAGGAACGAGCAAAACGTCAGACAGAAGGAGATCCATCCAGGGGTAAAGGGATACGATATTTACGGCTTTATTAATATTGCATTATATCTTGAATGTGGGTCCCATCGCAAACTGTAATTGAAGCACGTAGGACTTCGAAATCTACTCTCCCCTTTTTCAGTGACGTAACGCTAACAATCTCTTTTTCCATTGGCTCCATCGGAACCCATAGCTACGTGCTTGCTTAATTGTTTGCGTTCAAGCACGCAACTCAGATGGCCGAGAACTGGTTTACGATAGAGTCTCTCGCTTGTAGCTCGCAGCACTTCTAATTTAATAGAGACGTAAAATGGCCAAATTCCAAGCCCGCAGCTCTTACGTGCTACACGTACACGTAAGAAGCTAGAATTTAATAGGGACCTATATTATTGAATATACGTCAGTTGGTGTCAGTCTGTTAAAGCATGTGTCTGGGGAAGTGTATGAGTGTGTGAGATTACATATATTGAATTCATTCAAATAAATGTGATTTATTTTCTGACACAGGACATCTGGATCAATTCTGGTTTCTAGAATGAAATAACTTCAGACTTGATTCATGGATCATTCTAAAGAACATACTGTACATTCATTGTTATAACCAGAATGTAATTAGCAAAATACACAAGACACTCCTTTTTATGAAAAAGGCTCATAAAGATCTATGGCTATCATTGATTTCAATCATTTGCATTTTTTCAATTCACTTCACTAACTCCAAAGCAATTATGTCTGTGTAATAGACTATTATTCTCTCTCCTAAAAAACAATTTCAAATCAGTGTTATTGTTTTGGGCCTTTTTTCCCATAATAGGACACATTTAAATAAAATGTTACCTCATGATGTGAAAATTCCATCTGGTTACAACAAGAATATCTAAATGTTTGTGTTCTTTTAATATTTCAAATTAAGTTTGTAACGGAACCCATCACTGTTTTACCCTGTTTTATGATTATTATGGTTAAAATGTGATCCTACTATATGTATGCTGGTTTTTGCTCTGCAGAATATTAGCCAGACTTTTGCAGACCTTGGCTAATAGATAATCCTGTTACAGAGATTCAAGAGATAAGAAAGTTGTAAAGGATCCTTGCATTTTCCAAAGTGTTTTCATTCTCTGATAAGAACAAAGAAGTGTAATTGAATTAATGTTTGATTGTATCCAAGTTGCCAGGGAGGTGTGACTCACCTATTGTCCTATATGTGTATTGTGTGGGGGATATGTGAAATGTTTGTGTGTTATGTGTAAAACATACTTTTACTAACTTTTGAACCCCTGGTCTGATTCATGCCATTTTTGTATATGTTGTTCCCCTGGGTGAGAGCTATTGAATGGTGCGGGACGTAAAGGTGTACCCCCTGTATTTGGGGTACATCCAGAATGTGGTTAAAATTGTGTCTGTTTTAATTGTGTTACCTGTTATCTGAGGGGAGGAGACGTGGGGGTTGAACCATGTAGATAATTGGCTGTTGTGATAATTATGTGGGTGTAGCCCTTCAGAGGGCACCATTGCATAAAAGGAGATCCCCTGTCATTAAAGATTTAGTTCTACTTGACCCTTCAAAACGTAGCCTTGTCTCGTTATTGGAGGGGAACGCTATCATACTGGGGATTGCTATGCTTTTGCATACTCCCTTGAGCTGTAACTACTGAACGCTTGTTCCTGATGTACTATCCTTGGAGTCTGTGGTGGTTTTGGTGTCCGGTGCAGTGCTTGTAGGCCTCAACGCAAACTAGGACGCGTCTATCAACGGAGGTACCCGGTCGGGGTGCCAGTAGATCCGTTACAAAGTTTACTTAAGAAACATTGTTTTTTTTATACAATTTTTTTAAAAATGTATCACATATATAGTTGTGAGCGTACGAGTCGTTGCTCACGCTTGCGGGCTCGCGTAGCGAGCCCGCAAGAACTGCGTCCCTCGCGAAGCGAGGGACGCAGTTCGCCGCAAATGCGGGTCCTCGCGAAGCGAGGGCCCGCATTTGCGGTTGTGGAGGCTCAACGTCGGCTGTGTTAACACACACATACACACACACGACTTTTTTAACAGAATAAACCCAACCGCCCAGCCAACAAAAACCCAACAACGTCCCCGCAAATGCGGATCCTCGCGAAGCGAGGGTCCGCATTTGCGGTGGTGGGAGCATCCCAACATCGGCTGTGTTAACACACACATACACACACACACAACTTCATAACAAAAAAAAACTCAAAGTCACCTCACACACGCTTACACCCAGACACACAGACGCAAGACTTAACAAAAAAACAGTAAAAAAGGCCCTTCACACGCTCTTAACACACATACGCACGACTTAGAAACAAATACACTGCGTCGTACACGTAAAAGCTAACTGCGTATATCGCAAAAAAATACGGCAACATCGCAACAAAATACGGCCGCATCGGAAAAAAATACGGCCGCGAAAGACCCATTCCAACCGCCGCGCATCAAAACATCACAAACACAAGAAATAAACACAACAAACACATAAAAAGCTTACTTACAGCACGGGGGGGCATCCGTCACCTCCAAAAGTTCATTTACACGTCCATTTAAGTCAAAACAAAGAGTTTAAACGACCGAAAATCGGCTAAGCGAGAGAAAAAATGGCCGCCGAACAAAACGAAAACGAGGCTCCAGACGTAACTACACTACACTTACTCGCAATAATGAAACACATACTATGCGGAACGGATCACACTCATATTAAACACCATTTTAACCACTACTACGCACAAAATGGCGGATGGAACGCAAATTGTAAGCTGGAACGCAAATAGCGCATGCGTATTACGTTCTAACGGTCTAACTTTCCAGAATGTTCTACAAGTTGATAAATACTGTCTATTTGACAGAGAAAAATACATTTCTCCTCAGGTGATGAACAGAGTGACTTCGGAGATAACTGCTGCTAAAACTTGAGAAGATAATTCTTTCCTAATTTACTACTTTACATTGTGCAAATTACAACTGAGAGGTAAGCTATAATATATTACTTATTTTCAAGACAGGACATCAAAAAAAAAAATTAAAGAAGACAAAGAGGTTTATGGATACTGACAAGTGACACGCACATATATGCGTATAATGTATACTGACATGTGACACGCACATATATGCGTATAATGTATACTGACAAGTGACACGCACATTTATGCGTATAATGTATAGTGACATGTGACACGCACATTTATGCGTATAATGTATAGTGACATGTCACATGCACATTTATGTGTATTGCCCCTGCAACAAACTAATTAAACAACTACATTTAAATTACATTACAAAAAAATAAGTTGGGACTATTAAAATACTATTAAAATATGAGTCATGTATACTGATATGTGACACGCACATATATGTGTATCATCTATAGTCACATGTCACACACACATTTATGTATGTTGGCCAAAAATAAAAATAAGGCTAATTTAACAATTAAAATATGATTCATGTATAGTGATATGTCACACGCACACAAAAAAATTACTTTCAACTATGGAAATGTGCTTCATGTATGTGACATATGTGTGTAGACCCCACCAAAAAATAATGTTAATTCTAATTAATTACAGAAGTATATTTCAATGAAATTAATTTACTGCAATTTAATAGATCACCTAAAACTCAATCTTTCTACTTTTTTTAATATTCAAACAGACTCTGCATCAACAGCGTCTCTCAACAATTTGCACTGTGCACTGTGAAGCACAATCCCTTTTAAAGAACACCAACAAAGAAGAAGAGGTAAGATACAAAAATACTTTAAATGCTGAAAAGGCCATGGTTTGTTAAATACAAATAAAAAATTCTATAATTCACTATTTCACTTTATTTTTCAAACAGACACTACAAGAAGACCGGCGGATTAAGATTGGCAGGAGGGGACCCTCTGTCATTACACACTTCAATCAAGGTAAAGTATTAAGTATAAAAAAGAACCGAACCATGAGCCTTATTCAATTGTGAGTTGGCTAATTGAATAGGGCTTTATATAAGCACATAATAGGTCTTCACTAACTAAAAACTTCTGTCAAAAAATATTTTATGTGCTTATATAGAGCCCTATTCAATTGGTCAAAACGCAATTGATTCAGGACCTAAATATGTTTAATGGCCGAGGGCCTCATTCAAATGTGATTTGACCATTTCAATAGGGCTCTATATAAGCACATTTGGCTCAATTTAACTAAAAACTTCTGTTCAAAAATATGCTCTGTGCTTATATAGAGCCCTATTGAAAAACCAAATTCAATGAGGCCCTCACAATATAACAAATCCAGCAAACAAAGGCCCTCATTCAATTGATATTTTGGACAATTCAATAGGGCTCCAAATAAGCACATTTAGAACCCTATTGAATTGGCCAAACTGCAATTGAATGAGGGCCAAAGTATGCAACATATGGTACACACAAACTGGTACACACAAAACAGGATTGTAACAAACACATAGCAAACTAAATTTATATTCTTTTTGTTTAACAACCTATAACCATTAGAAAAAACACTACATAAGTATAACAAAAGTGGTGCCCATCAAACAGGATTGTACGAAAACTCACACAAACACATAGCAAACTACATTTAAATTCTTATTTTAATGTTTAACAACCTATAAGCCTTAGAAAGAAGCCTAAATAAGCATACCAACATTGGTGCCCACCAAACAGGATTGTATGAAAACTCACACAAACACATAACAAACTACATTTACATTCTTATTTTATGTTTAACAACCTATTAGCATTACAAAACTACATTAATAAGCATACCAACAGTGGTGCGCATCAAACAGGATTGTATGAAAACTCACACAAACACATAGCAAACTACATTTAGATTCTTATTTAATGTTTAACAACCTATAAGCCTTAGAAAGAAGCCTAAATAAGCATACCAACATTGGTGCCCACCAAACAGGATTGTATGAAAACTCACACAAACACATAGCAAACTACATTTAGATTCTTATTTAATGTTTAACAACCTATAAGCCTTAGAAAGAAGCCTAAATAAGCATACCAACAGTGGTGCGCACCAAACAGGATTGTATGAAAACTCACACAAACACATAGCAAACTACATTTACATTCTTATTTTATGTTTAACAACCTATTAGCATTACAAAACAACATTAATAAGCATACCATCAGCGGTGCGCATCAAACAGGATTGTATGAAAACTCACACAAACACATAGCAAACTACATTTACATTCTTATTTTATGTTTAACAACCTATAAGCATTACAAAACAACATTAATAAGCATACCAACAGTGGTGCGCACCAAACAGGATTGTATGAAAACTCACACAAACACATAGCAAACTACATTTACATTCTTATTTTATGTTTAACAACCTATAAGCCTTAGAAAGAAGCCTAAATAAGCATACCAACAGTGGTGCGCACCAAACAGGATTGTATGAAAACTCACACAAACACATACCAAAGTACATTTAGATACTTATTTTATGTTTAACAATCTATAAGCCTTAGAAAAAGGCCTAAATAAGCATACCAAAAGTGGTGGACACCAAACGGGATTGTAGAAAAACAAAGAAATAATGTAATTTTTTAGTTCATACAAAGACATTAAAATAATATTACATTTTCATTTTTATTTTATATCAGATACTGCGTCAAGAACATCGGAACAGGAGTTTCAACTGAGGACCACACCAGCGGACGAGGACTTTCAACAGAGGACCAGACCATTGGACGAGGACTTTCAACAGAGGACTACACCATCGGACGAGGACTTTCAACAGAGGACCAGACGATTGGACGAGGACTTTCAACACAGGACCAGACCATCAGACGAAGGCTTTCAACACAGGACGAACAAAGATTCTGCTTCAAATCAAACTTCAACCAAGGTACAGTATAACAAGTAAAAAAAGAGAAAAATTAATTAATATTCTTCTTTAATGTTTAACCACCTATAAGCCTTAGAAAATAGCCTACAGAAGCATACCAAAATTGTGGCGCACCAAAAAGGATTGTAGAAAAACACAGAAATAATGCCATTTTTTCATTAATACAAAGACATTCAAATAACATAACATTTTCATTTTTATTTTATAACAGATACTGCGTCAAGAACATCGGAACAGGAGTTGGAACTGAGGACCACACCAGAGGACGAGGACTTTCAACAGAGGACTACACCATCGGACGAGGACTTTCAACACAGGACCAGACCATCGGACGAAGGCTTTCAACACAGGACCAACAAAGAATTTTGCTTGAAATCAAACTTCAACCAAGGTACAGTATAAAAAGTAATATCTATCATCTATCTCTTATTTGTCTTTTAGGGCCAATAATCTTTAACAATAAATACAAACTTCAATGTAAACTTAAAAAATACATTGGCATAGTCCAAAAAAGTCTAAAAACACAGAATCTATACAATTTGTCATTGTAACATTCCAGTCCTAAACCCTAATTTAATTGCCATTTGACAAATTGAATAGTGCTGTAAATAAGGACATAACATCTGTTTTAAAATACCTTTTTAGTTACTGAAACACTTGCTTTTGGATACATGTTTAATAAATAAAAATTTCTTTAAATAATTATCTCATGCCCTTATTTAGACTTTTATTCAATTTACCGCATTGAAATTGATTAACTATAAAATGTTAACACACTATTGATAACTATTTGTCATGAAAAACAACTTAACATCTCAAAATAAACTAATGGTACATTATTTTATTTTTACAGATTAACATGCCTGATAATGAGAGTAAACAAGAAAAGAAAAGACGCCAAGCTAGAGAACGACGACAGAGAGCAGACAGCCAGCAGACACCGGAGAAGAAGGAAATTCGACGAGAAAAAGAACGCAAAAGAATTGCAAGCAAAAGACTGTCACTTGCAGAAATTAAAGATATGTCAAAAAAAACAACAAAGAAAATAAAGCATTTACAACCTGTTGCTCAAACATCAGATGACATTTTACCAGAAAAAAGACAAGAGATACCAAAAAAGCAACAAAGAAAACAAAGCATTTAGAACCGTTTCATGAAACATTACATGACATTTTACCTCAAACAATACAACATATACCAAGAAAAGCAACGAAAAAAACAAAACATTTAGAACCTGTTGTTGAAACATTATATGACATTTCACCTGATGAATATGAAAGTCAAAATCCTATATGCTTTGCAAATTGTCCTCTACTCAAGTCTTTAGCAGTAGAGGTTCATAGTTGTGGGGACATGACTACTCAATGTCAGTTTTGTGAGGCTTATTATTTTAAACAGGAGAGACCCAGAGATGGACAATTTATTAGTTGTTGTCAAAAAGGCAAGTTCAAACTTCCAGAAAGGAAAGAATTTCCAATTTATTTACAAAATATTATGACTGAACCTACTTTTCCAAACTACAAAAATTTTAAGACAAACATAAGATCCTACAATAGTGCCATATCCTTTGCATCCATGGGGGCAACATTAGCTGCTAATGTACCAGGACATGGTCCTTACTGTTTTAAAGTCCAAGGACAAATTTATCATCGCACTTCCCATTTACATCCAGAGGAAGGAAATAAAAGAAAATTCGCTCAACTATATGTCCTAGATACAATGGAAGCTGTTGACCAACGTATGCAGATGGAAGAAAATAAAAAATGCTTACCCACTGTTTTCATAGAGCTAAATAACATTATGGACAACAATCCCTACAGTAAAGCGTATAAAAAATTGGCAGAAGTAGAAAATGAACAACTACTTCATTCACAAACACATCAATTACCAATGCCGAAGGTTAATATGGTGCTTAAAAGAGACAGACATACTGATAAACGTCGTTATAACTTGCCAACAACAAATGAGGTTGCAATGGTGTTTCACAATGATGAAGGAGAACCACCATTTCAAAGAGACATTCGAATATATCCTAGAAATGAGGACCAACCGTTTATTAATATGAGTATCTTAAGTCCAAATTTAGATCCAATGACATATCCCATCTTTTTCCCACACGGAGAAGCAGGTTGGCAACCAAAATTAACTCTTCCCAGTTACCCAAATGCTAAAGCCAGAATCCGAAATAATGTTTCTATGCTTGAATTTAAAGTAGCTCAAATTGCCATTCGCAATGTATTTAATCCAATTTTATGTGGTGGGAAACTAACACAACAATGGATTATTGATTCATATTTGCAAGTTGAGGCAAATAATTTAAACTTTATCAAATATCAACAAGATAAACTCCGTGTAGAACAATATTCTGGACTCATGGACTATGTTGCTGACGTGGCTACAAGCAGAGACATGACAGCTGGCAAAGCCATCATTTTACCATCTTCCTTTCAAGGATCTCCTCGGAATATGAGAGAAAGATACAATGATGCTATGGCTATTGTGACAAAATTTGGCAAACCCGATCTATTTGTGACATTTACATGTAATCCACAATGGCCAGAAATTACACTTAATCTACTTCTTGGACAAACTGCTTCAGATCGACCAGATTTAGTAGCTTTTAAGATTTTTTAGAGTTTTTAAGATTAAATTAAATGAATTAATACGTGACTTCACTATAAATCAGTTATTTGGCAAATGTCTTGCTTATGTATATACCATTGAATTTCAAAAAAGAGGCCTTCCACATGCACATCTTCTAATAATACTTCAAGAAAAAGATAAATTAGATACTTCAGACAAAGTGGATGCAGTCATTGTTGCTGAACTACCAGATCCAGAACTATATGGTAGACTATATGAGATTGTTACTCATCGCATGATTCATGGACCCTGTGGTGACCTTAATCCACAATCACCATGTATGGAAAATAATAAATGTTCCAAAGAATTTCCAAAAGATTATAGAGACAAAACCTATGCCAATTGTGATGGATATCCACTTTATAAAAGAAGAGAAGGAGATAGTGCCATTATTCGTGGAAAAAAAGTGGACAATAGATATGTAGTACCCTACAATCCACATTTACTCATGAAGTACAACGCCCACATCAACGTAGAAGCCTGCACTTCCATCAAATCCATTAAATATGTCTACAAATATATTTACAAAGGTTACGATGCAGCTACTGTAGTCGTCAAAAGTGCAGACAACCCTGAAAGTAGTGAGTTAGTACATGATGAACTTGCATCTCATGTAGATGCTCGCTATGTCAGTGCGCCAGAAGCTATGTGGCGGCTTTTAAAATTTGAAATGCATGATAGATCACATGCAGTATATAGGTTAGCAGTACATTTGCCACAACGACATTTAGTCTATTTCCATGCTGGAAATGAAATGAATGCATTGGCCCAAAGTGAAGATCGTCACACTACACTAACTGCATGGTTTGCATTAAATTCCACTGATGCTGAAGCAACACAATACTTATATATTGAAATTCCATATCACTATGTTTTTGTGAATGGATTATGGAGACCAAGAAAAACCAGAGGCAATAAAATTATTCCAAGAATTTACACAGTCAGTCCAAGAGATGTGGAACGTTTTTGCTTACGGATATTACTTCTAAATGTTCCTGGAGCACAAAGTTTTGAACACTTAAGAACTGTTAATGACATTGTATATGAATCCTTCCATTTAGCTGCAAGACATAGAAACGTACTCGCTGATGATACAGAGTGGGAAAGATGTTTAGAAGAAGCAGCACAATGTCAAATGCCACGACAGATGAGAGAACAATTTGCTTTTATTTGTATCTTCTCAAATGCTCCAAATGCATTAGCTTTGTGGGAGACTTTTAAAAGTAATATGGCTGAAGACTTTATGCGACGATACAATGAACCCATTGCACACTTAAAAGCGTTAATGGAAATCCAAGAAGTCTTTTTAACTCATGGATTAAGTTGTGCAAGTTTTAATTTGCCTGATCCAGGTCTTATAGATGACATTAACTTTGAAGACTATGACATTCAACTACAAGCAGAAAGAACAGAAGAAAGACTTGCAACTTTAAATACACTACAATTGCAAGCATTTCATGCCATTAAAAATGCTATAGATGATGACATGGTGACAGAGCGTTATTTCTATCTTGATGGACCTGGCGGATCAGGAAAAACATATTTGTACAATTTATTAATGAGTTCAGTACGAGCCCAAGGAAAAATAGCAATGGCGTTTGCCACTACTGGAATTGCTGCACTTTTATTAGAAGGTGGAAGAACTGTTCATAGTGGATTTAAACTGCCAGTGCCTATTTTAGAAAATTCTGTGTCAGATATTCGCATGACATCCTTACAAGCAAAGAAATTGAAGAAATGTAAATTAATTATAATAGATGAGGCCACAATGATGTCATGCTATGCCCTCCAATGTATTGACCGTTTGCTTCGTGAAGTCATGGAGAATACTTTTCCATTTGGTGGAAAGGTAATGTTGTTGGGTGGCGATTTCAGACAAACATTACCTGTCGTTGTACATGGAAATCGAACTGACATTATCGAAACATGTATAAAGTCAAGTATAGTATGGAAACATTTTACCCATCTTCAACTGCAACAAAATATGAGATCAGAAGGCCAAACTGATTTCAATGATTGGCTTATTAAAATTGGAGAAGGCAGAACAGGAAAAATACTACATTTACCTGATGACACTGTAGAGATCCCACCTCATATGATTTGTCAACAAGATATTATATCGGCTATATTTGAAGGGAGCATAAATAACGAAGAATATTCCGAGCTTGCCAACCAAGTCATACTGACGTGTAAAAATAAAGATGCATTAATCCTCAATAATGAAATCTTAAAAAAAAATTATGCACCACAAAGAAATTATCACAGTGCTGATTCTGTACTTGCTGATGACAATGAAAGTCAGGCTAACTTTTCGACTGAATTCATAAACTCTTTAACTCCTTCTGGAATGCCACCACATATTTTGCAGCTAAAGAAAGGTGCAATTATCATGTTACTGCGAAATATGAACCCCAAAAAAGGCCTATGCAATGGCACAAGATTAATTGTTCAACAATTAAAGGACCATTTTATAGATGCTGAAATTTTAACTGGGACCCATAAAGGAGAGAGAGTTTTCATACCAAGAATAGATTTAGCACCAAGTGAAAGTAGTCTCCCTTTTATACTTCAAAGAAGACAATTTCCCATTATTATGGCATTTGCCATGACCATTAATAAATCACAAGGTCAAACTTTCAAATCTGTGGGTATTTTCTTGGAAGAACCAGTTTTTGCACATGGTCAATTGTACGTTGCGTTGTCACGGTGCAAAAATCCACAGGCTATTAAAGTTTACATTGAAAACAATGAAAGTCAAGGTGATTTATTAGAAGATGGACGTATTTTTACTAAAAACATTGTCTACTATGAAGTACTATAACTTTGAAGGATACAAATTAACGATGCTAAGATTTTTTTAAAGCATTGCAAAATACATAACAATTGGTTGTTTAATTCAGTCATAATTAATGGAAGTCATGTTTATGAATGATTTGCCTCACAAAATACTTGCCTTGCATTGTTAGTAAAAATTATGTTAAAATGTTAAGTCACTATGTTAATGTTTCTAATGTTACAAGTTTAAAAAATATATTTTCAAGTTATTTCATTCAACAGATTACAAAGTGGATGTTAAGAGGTCAAGCACTTTTTAAGTCACAATGTAAATATTGTCTGTTATCTTAAGATTACTACCTACATTAATGTTTATCGCCAGTTTATGTGCTCAGTAATAAATTACTTTAATTACGTACGTTTTAAGAAGAGTTTTACTGTATGCCTTCCTCTACATTCAATGTATATTCAAGTTAACAATTATTGGGATAGAAATTGAATTTTAATACTGATTAATTTAAATGTCAATTGTTTTTACATTCAAATGTTAATACTTTTAATAAAAAATTAGGTTACAAAATGTATTCACTATGTTCCTGTTTATAATGTTCAAAATTATACCAATGTTTTGTCAACTTCTAAACTTACATAAAAAATAAAGTTCAAGTTTAAAAATATATACTTTGATGGTTATTGCTTACATATAGTTTAAACTTCATGTTAAAATTCCCAACGTTTAAAGAAGGCTTTTTACTTTTTGCTTTCCTATTCATTCAATGTATATTAAAGTTAACAATTCTTCAGATACTAATTACATTTTAAAAAACCATTACATCAACATTTTACAAAAATACACGTTCATATTAAAATACTTACAAGTGTCAAAAATATATGTTAATAACTAAACAACTTGACAAACATATACATCACATTGCCGTCATTTTTTGACGGGCAAGTCGCTAGTTAATAATATTAGTAAAATAATGTATCAATAGTGAGTGTGTGATACACAATATTACAGTAACAAAACTTGATTCAGAAGGCGGTTAGATCACATTCTAAGGAAGATGGTGATTTTAGTAGTATCTTGACAGCTTTTCTTGTCCTATATTGATCCAATATACAGAGCCCCTTAGCCAATCTGTGTGGCACATGAATTGTGTTGATTGAATTTAATCCAAGGCTTATTTATAGCCAGCTTGTGGCCTTCAGTTAGGAGGTCTCCGTGGTGAGACATAGGATTAGTTTTTTGCCCATTTCATTCTGAGGTTTAATCATAGGGCTAATAGCCATCTTGTGGGGCACACCATAGCCCTTCAGTGAGGAGGTATCCGTAGTGAGGCATGGGGCTCTGTCTTATTTACATTTGATTGATTTGTAAAGGAATTGGCGAGTACCTATTTTAAATTCTGATTCTAGACTATTCATAGGACAATTTGAATTATTGTGTGTGCTACACTTTAGTCTTTTATATAGGATATCTTTTGTTGTGTTCCTATAAGTAGATGTTTTTATTACACAACCTTAATACACTATCTGCATGCTTGTGCAGCATAGGGCTAATGTAGACCATTGTGGGAAGTACCGTATATACTCGAGTATAAGCCAAGGGTGGAAAAGAGGGTCCTTCCCTCCTTATCATCCTCCTCCTTCCCCCCTTATCATCTTCCTCCCCCCCTTATCATCCTCCTCCTCCCCCCTTATTATCATCCTCCTTCACCTGCCTTATCTCCAACCTCCTCCTTCCCCCATTATCATCCTCCTCCTCCCCCTTATCATCATCCTTCTCCTTCTCCTCCTTCCCCCACTTATCATCATCTTGTTTCCCCCCTAATCTCCTCCTTACTACACCCTCTCCAATCCCTATCCCCCTTCCTCCTTACTTGCTACTATGCTACGACGAGCTGATGCAGATCCGACGCCGCAGCACGTCTTCTGTACCGGTATATGCTAATGACGTGACGTCACATGCGCATCACATCATTAGCATATGCCGGTACGGAAGACGTGCTGTGGCGTCAGGATCAGGATCAGGATCAGCTCATTTCCCCTACTGAATTGTTTTCCTTTTGGATTGAGTTAAGTAAAAAATATATTTTGAGTCTTTATTAGTACTATACCAGCTGAAGTTGTACAGGCAGTGTTTTGTCGCTTTTGAATTGTATATAAAGTTCCACAATTTTATTACAAGTTGTTTTACAAATATTAGTGTAAAGCACTGGATACTTGCAATGTTAATGCTGACCTTTAAATTAGAGTAAAAATTCTAAATTCTACATGTTAAGATCTGAAACCTCCAAGTGTTATCAAGCTTTGGTACATATGGCAGAGGCAGTTGTGTAATTATGTCTAGGACAAGAAAGCCCAGGCCAGGCCTACGGCAGAATATATGGTAACAGGTTGCTTTACATTGGTGGTGTGTTACTATGGATAATGTGCGCATATGCTCAGAAATTTCTATAAACAATTACATTATTTTAAGCGTAGCTGTAATATTTATATGCATGAACATACATACATGTATTCTTCTGTTTTTGTGTGTGTGGTGATTTTATAATGGAACCATAGTAATGGGAAAACTGGAGAGGTAGCTGGGGTATAGAAGGGGGCACTTAACCTGAATGGGGTCAGGTCTGCATAAAATCTAAATATGCCCGCAGGTACAGGATTTTACAGCTACTTGCCTTAGCATCTTTACTAGATACACTAACATTTATAATAACAAGACTAGTTGCTAGACTTTGAGCTGCCACCAGGATTTCTCCTTTACACCAGTCGACTGGAGATCCCAGTAGTATCCTGGGATCAGGGAGAATACACCCCCTTCTTAGTAGCAGGACTAATCACACCAGAGCTATCACATTACACACCTGAACATAACCTCTGGGAAATGCCCACTGAGTGCTCGTAATGTTCCTAATATCGTATACACCGAATACCTGTCCCATTGATATTCTGAAAATTGCGATCTAATGGCTTCAGAAGTGATTTGAGCAATCAGAGGTTTACTTGAAAGCCTTTCTGAATTTGCAAAAAGTTTTTGGGTACCTTCAAATTCCTGTAAAGGCAGAAAAAAGACCTCTGAAAAGACTGCATTGCTATTTAAAGAGTCAATGCTGTCAGCAATCTGCTTTTAAAAGGAATAAAGTAAAGCATGGGTATCATAGAAAACATCATAGCCAGAAATGTGGAATTCTAAAACAAATAATAAGCTTGTATGATGTGTGAAGTTTGCATATATCTGTGAAAAGCATCTATTGTCAATAATAGATGCCGTCATTACAAATATAAACTGCAATTGTAGAGCTAAGTCTGTTACACAAGAGGATAATAGAAATCAGCAGATGGTGTAATGCATTGCGCATAAAACTACATTCACACTTAAAACCACAGTCATTGCTTATCTGAGGGCTGTGAGAGCTGCTGCAAGTGGAATTGTAATACTGATGTATGTAAGGCACTGGAGAATGATCGTAAAACATGGGGCAATTGTGAAATACCCACAGAGATTTGCCCCAGACTTTCAATATTTCAATAAAACCCAGTCATTCCATGGATTCATAAGGTATTTGTACTAAACCCGTGTAACCAAATGATCGGGGACTGATGTGATACATCCTGGAGTTACAGAAATAAAGCTTCCTGAGTAGCAAGTAAGGGTTTTCTTGGATGTTACTGGATTAATGGACGGGAGGCCTATAATACTTGGTAAATGATCTTAGGGATTAAGGAGAACAGCCCAAGACATATCTTCTCAATTACTCTTCATTACTGAATGACGCACCTTTTCTGCACAGTGAAATGACAATAGGACACTCCCATACCCCACAACATAGCCAATCAGGGTGCCCGATGTCACTTTATTTGGCACTAGCTGTTAGAGCCTTACTGCAGTTCAAAGGAAGTCCTCAGCTGGGCTGTTGCTTGTCAGTGTAACTATATATACATGTGGGCACTTCCTTCCCCCAGACCCATTGGAAAAAACTGCCTTTTCATTTATTCAGTTCCATAATATTATACACTAATACATTGTATAAAACAGATAGAAAAGCCTACATTTAAATGACAAATGGGACAGAAGGGTCTCATATTCATCACAGGCTTCCTCTGATAAGCATTTATTATCTTTATTATCTGCCTCTCATGGTAATTATAGTTAATTAAGTCCCTTATGAGTTACATTATTAGATCCCTATTGCCATCACATATAATAGTTGTCGATCTTGCAAATGTTGGTGATGTTTATGATGTTGGTCACGCACTTGCGGCCCTCGCAGTCGAGGCACACGACTGCGAGGCCCGTGGGACTTTTAGGCTGCAATGAGCTCCGTAGGCCGGTGGGACTTTTAGGCTGCAATGAAAGAGGCCAGTGGGACTTTTAAGCTGCAATGAGCGCCGAAGGCAGTACAAAAGAGCCCAAAGCCGGTAACACTTAACGCAAGACAGTAACACTTAACCCACGGCAGTAACACTCACCATGAGGCCCCTAAACTACATGGAGGAGAGGCTCGCAATGAACGCCAAAGGTGCTCAAGCGCGAGGCCAATAAAGTACACAGGTGGAGTCGAATGCGCTAATTGCAAAACACATGATGAGCGGCAACGCGCTCATTGTGGGGCTCGCGAAGAGCGCAAAGCTGCTTATTGGGGGCCCTGTAAAGTGCACGGGGGAGAGGCTTGCAATGAGCGCAAAGGTGCTCAGAGGGCCCATAGCCTTGCATTGTGTGGGGAAAAAGCGTTGCCAGGCTTACATTTTTATTCCCGTAATTTTTGACAGGCAATTTCCTAGTGATATTACAATGGAAATCAAAATTCTTTATAGCTATTAGAGAAGTTTTTAGAGAAGCACGTTAACTTAGAGACATTTGGGTATATCTCAACAGTAGTTTACTGTAAGAAATGCCGGTGTAACGTATAGCCGTATTTTCAGTGCTTTTTAAATGAAAATTACCTGTTTTTGGGGTAACAGACTACCTAAAATAATATAAAAAGAGTAAAAACAAACTCTGTTTTAAAATCTTTAATATATTCACAAAATGATAATTGCTAGTGATGTCGCGAACATAAAATTTTCGGTTCGCAAACCGCGAACGCAAACCACCGCAAATGTTCGCGAACCGGCGAACCCGGCGAACCGCCATAGACTTCAATGGGCAGGGGGGGACTAACACCTGGACTGTGGCATGCCGGAGGGGGATCCATGTCAAAACTCCCACGGAAAATTACATAGTGGATGCAGAGTCTGGTTTTAATCCATAAAGGGCATAAATAACCTAACATCCCCCTCCATCATCATCCTCCCCTGTATCTCTTTACCCCCTCCCTCATCATCCTCCCCTGTTTCTCTTTCCCCCCTTCCTCATCATCCTCCCCTGTGTCTCATCCCCCCTCCCTCATCATCCTCCCCTGTATCTCTTTACCCCCTCCCTTATCATCCTCCCCTGTGTCTCTTCCCCCCTCCATCATCATCCTCTCCTGTGTCTCTTTCCCCCCTCACTCATAATCCTCCCCTGTGTCTCTTTTCCCCCTCCCTCATCATCTTCCCCTGTGTCTCTTCCCCCCCCTCCCTCATCATCCTCCCCTGTGTCTCTTCACCCCTCCCTCATCATCCTCCCCCCTCCCTTGATGATTAGGGGGAAGAGACACAGGGATAAGTGTGAGGGGTGTTAGGGATAAGGGTGAGGGGGTTAGGTGTTAGGGTGAGGGGTGTTAGGGCTAAGTGTGAGGGGTGTTAGGGTGAGGGGTGTTAGGGATAAGTGTAAGGGGTGTTAGGGTGAGGCATGTTAGGAATAAGTGTGAGGGGTGTTAGGTCTTAGGGATAAGTGTGAGAATGTTAGGGTTAGGTGTTAGGTTGATGGGTATTATGGATAAGTGTGAGGGGTGTTAGGGTTAGGGGTGTTAGGGATAAGTGTGAGGGGTGTTAGGGTTAGGGTGAGGGGTGTTAGGGATAAGTGTGAGGGGTATTAGGGTTAGGTGTTAGGGTGAGTGGTGTTAGGGATAAGTGTGAGGGGTGTTAGGGTTAGAGTGAGGGGTGTTAGGGATAAGTGTGAGGGGTGTTAGGGTTAGGTGTTAGGGTGAGGGGTGTTAGGGTTAGGGTGAGGGGTGTTAGGGATAAGTGTGAAGGGTGTTAGGGTTAGGTGTTAGGGTGAGGGGTGTTAGGGATAAGTGTAAGGGGTGTTAGGGTTAGGTGTTAGGGTGAGGGATGTTAGGGTTAGGTGTTAGGGATAAGTGTGAGGGGTGTTAGGGTTAGGGGTGTTAGGGATAAGTGTGAGGGGTGTTAGGGTGAGGGGTGTCAGGGATAAGTGTGAGGGGTGTTAGGGTTAGGTGTTAGGGTGAGGGGTGTTAGGGATAAGTGTGATGGGTGTTAGGGTTAGGGGTGTTAGTGATAAGTGTGAGGGGTGTTAGGGTTAGGGGTGTTAGGGATAAGTGTGAGGGGTGTTGGGGTTAGGGTGAGGGGTGTTAGGGATAAGTGTGAGGGGTGTTAGGTTTAGGTGTTAGGGTGAGGGGTGTTAAGGATAAGTGTGAGGGGTGTTAGGGTAAGGGTGAGGGGTGTTAGGGATAAGTGTGAGGGGTGTTAGGGTTAGGGTGAGGGGTGTTAGAGATAAGTGTAAGGGGTGTTAGAGTTAGGTGTTAGGGTTAGGGGTGTTAGGGATAAGTGTGAGGGGTGTTAGGGTTAGGTGTTAGGGTGAGGGGTGTTAGGGATAAGTGTGAGGGGTGTTGGGGTTAGGGTGAGGGGTGTTAGGGATAAGTGTGAGGGGTGTTAGGGTTAGGTGTTAGGGTGAGGGGTGTTAAGGATAAGTGTGAGGGGTATTAGGGTAAGGGTGAGGGGTGTTAGGGATAAGTGTGAGGGGTGTTAGGGATAAGTGTGAGGGGTGTTAGGGTTAGGGTGAGGGGTGTTAGGGATAAGTGTGAGGGGTGTTAGGGTTAGGTGTTAGGGTGAGGGGTGTTAAGGATAAGTGTAAAGGGTGTTAGGGTTAGGTGTTAGGGTGAGGGGTGTTAGGGATAAGTGTAAGGGGTGTTAGGGTTAGGTGTTAGGGTGAGGGATGTTAGGGTTAGGTGTTAGGGATAAGTGTGAGGGGTGTTAGGGTTAGGGGTGTTAGGGATAAGTGTGAGGGGTGTTAGGGTTAGGGTGAGGGGTGTCAGGGATAAGTGTGAGGGGTGTTAGGGTTAGGTGTTAGGGTGAGGGGTGTTAGGGATAAGTGTGATGGGTGTTAGGGTTAGGGGTGTTAGGGATAAGTGTGAGGGGTGTTAGAGATAAGTGTAAGGGGTGTTAGAGTTAGGTGTTAAGTGTGAGGGGTGTTAGGGTTAGGGTGAGGGGTGTTAGGGATAAGTGTGAGGGGTGTTAGGGATAAGTGTGAGGGGTGTTAGGGATACGTGTGAGGGGTGTTAGGGTTAGGGTGAGGGGTGTTAGGGATAAGTGTGAGGGGTGTTAGGGATAAGTGTGAGGGGTGTTAGGGATACGTGTGAGGGGTGTTAGGGTTAGGTGTTAGGGTGAGGGGTGTTAAGGATAAGTGTAAGGGGTGTTAGGGTGAGGCATGTTAGGAATAAGTGTGAGGGGTGTTAGGGTAAGGGTGAGGGGTGTTAGGGATAAGTGTGAGGGGTGTTAGGGTTAGGGTGAGGGGTGTTAGAGATAAGTGTAAGGGGTGTTAGAGTTAGGTGTTAGGGTTAGGGGTGTTAGGGATAAGTGTGAGGGGTGTGAGGGTTAGGTGTTAGGGTGAGGGGTGTTAGGGATAAGTGTGAGGGGTGTTGGGGTTAGGGTGAGGGGTGTTAGGGATAAGTGTGAGGGGTGTTAGGGTTAGGTGTTAGGGTGAGGGGTGTTAAGGATAAGTGTGAGGGGTATTAGGGTAAGGGTGAGGGGTGTTTTGGATAAGTGTGAGGGGTGTTAGGGATAAGTGTGAGGGGTGTTAGGGTTAGGGTGAGGGGTGTTAGGGATAAGTGTGAGGGGTGTTAGGGTTAGGTGTTAGGGTGAGGGGTGTTAAGGATAAGTGTAAAGGGTGTTAGGGTTAGGTGTTAGGGTGAGGGGTGTTAGGGATAAGTGTAAGGGGTGTTAGGGTTAGGTGTTAGGGTGAGGGATGTTAGGGTTAGGTGTTAGGGATAAGTGTGAGGGGTGTTAGGGTTAGGGGTGTTAGGGATAAGTGTGAGGGGTGTTAGGGTTAGGGTGAGGGGTGTCAGGGATAAGTGTGAGGGGTGTTAGGGTTAGGTGTTAGGGTGAGGGGTGTTAGGGATAAGTGTGATGGGTGTTAGGGTTAGGGGTGTTAGGGATAAGTGTGAGGTGTGTTAGGGTTAGGTGTTAGGGTGAGGGGTGTTAGGGATAAGTGTGAGGGGTGTTGGGGTTAGGGTGAGGGGTGTTAGGGATAAGTGTGAGGGGTGTTAGGGTAAGGGTGAGGGGTGTTAGGGTAAGGGTGAGGGGTGTTAGGGATAAGTGTGAGGGGTGTTAGAGATAAGTGTAAGGGGTGTTAGAGTTAGGTGTTAAGTGTGAGGGGTGTTAGGGTTAGGGTGAGGGGTGTTAGGCATAAGTGTGAGGGGTGTTAGGGTTAGGGTGAGGGGTGTTAGGGATAAGTGTGAAGGGTGTTAGGGATACGTGTGAGGGGTGTTAGGGTTAGGTGTTAGGGTGAGGGGTGTTAAGGATAAGTGTAAGGGGTGTTAGGGTGAGGCATGTTAGGAATAAGTGTGAGGGGTGTTAGGTCTTAGGGATAAGTGTGAGGGGTGTTAGGGTTAGTTATTAGGTTGATGGGTGTTATGGATAAGTGTGAGGGGTGTTAGGGTTGGGTGCTAAGGTGAGGGGAGGATGATGATAAGGGGGGGAAGAGACACAGGGGTGTCCTTGCAGCAGAGATCAAAAGAGTCCTTCAGGACTGTATTGCACACTGTGTACAGTAGCCTAGCTATGGTTTTCCCTATTGATGCAGTATCACCTACGCTCAGCCTCCTCTCAGTAAGACTGCAAGTTAGTTATGATTCCAAAATGACTGTTGTCCATGAGGTAGAAGGCTCTGGAAGAGAGTGTATGCTGCTGATTGGCTGGAATGTGTCTGCTGACTGTGACATGCAGGGTCAAAGTTTGCTCAATGATAAAGTATAGGGGGCAGATCGAATATCGCATATGTTTGCAGTTCGCCGCAAACGCAAACATGCTATGTTCGCCGGGAACAGTCCGCCGGCGAACTATTCGCGACATCTCTAATAATTGCAAGTGTGAAGTAGATTTTACGTTAAAATAAGTTTCTTTAATATTTAAACTGCAGTTCGAGTTCAATTTCATTGCTGTATAAGAAACATCAGCCTCCCTGTTGATAAAATATTCAAATGCATTCAGCATAGCAATTACACAATTTACATTTATTCTTGCATAATTTTATAGCATATTATTTTAATAGTCATAACACAGAGATCTGTTTTTTAATTTGACAAGCACCGTTATTTTTATTCATGCTTTATATCAATACATGTTGTGCGAAAAGGCAAATGCCGCCTCAGTCTCATGCGCTCACAATGTTGTTTTCTGTATATCAAGATCTGTTTTAGAATTTCCTCTGTGAGATACCATACTCTTTAAAGGGACACTGTAGTGATAAAACAAGCCAAGGACCATACATTAAGGCATAACTTGGATCTAGCATAATCATACATGATCTAGTGTGACTTCAACAGTATTGTCATTGATGACGGCATTTATGAAGTTATGTATGACAACATCAGTGATATAATGCTGATTCATTATATAAGTGCTTTCATATGTGATGCCATGAATGATGACATACACAAATCCAAAATGGTAAAGGGAGAGATGTTACTGTTGATTGTAATGTTAACTTCAACATTTCAAAAATGTTAACTTCAAAATTAAGTTACATATATGTGAGTATACACAACAAATCAATAATATTGATCATTTAGGTTTTTGGGTACTTTGTAAGTGTGCAAAATATCAATGTCATAAAATTAGACCCATAATCTGTCTTCCTAATGGTCATCATTTTGACAGCTATGGAAAGAAAGACAACTACCATCACATATAATTTTCAAACTGTGCGTTGTCGTCACGCTTTGCGGCCGTGAACTGGCAGTTTGACAACTCCCCCTGCCACAGCTCCCCCTGCCCCACTGATGCTTGCGATGAGCGCGCTCCATGCTCTGGACTCCAGCTCTGACGGACCTGCCTGCTCCAGACTCCAGCTCTTACGGACCTGCCTGCTCCATGCTCCAGCCTCTCCGGCTCTGACCGCCGTGGCTGGGGACAAGCGTGGACTCGCTGTGGCACAAGCAGGGGCACGCGTACAAGAGGGGGGTTGCACGCACGAGCGGGGGACACGCACAAGAGGCCAGGCGCACAAGCGTGCACACACGGCCACAGCAGCAACAACTTGAGAGACATGGGAGGGAGAGGAGGGCGCGAACGCAGGAGCAGGAGGCCGGGTGCACAAGTAAGCGTAGGCGCAGCATAAAGGTGACAGGCATTGGAAGGAGAGGAGTGGGTGAGAGACATGGGAGGGAAAGGGGGGTGGGAGACACAGGGGAAGGAGAGGAGGGGTGGGAGACACAGGGCAGGGAGAGGAAGGCGGAAGAGAGACACAGGGGAGAGAGAGGAGGGGGCAAGAGAGACACATGGGAGGTAGAGGAGGGGGAAGAGAGACACAGGAGAGGGAGTGGAGGGAGAAAGAGACACAGGGGAGGGGGGAGAGACACAGGGGAGGGAGGGGAGAGACACAGGGGAGGGAGGGGGGAGAGACACAGGGGAGGGAGAGGATGGGGAAGAGAGACACAGGGGAGGGAGGAGGGGGAAGAGAGACACGGGAGGGAAAGGAGGTGGGAACAGAGACACAGGGGATGGTGAGTAAAAGAGGAAGAGACACAGGAGAGGGGGAGGAGGGGATAGAGACACAGGAGGGAAGAGACATAGGGGTGGGCGAGGAGGGATGAAGAGGCACAGGGGAGGGAGGGGGGGAAGAGACAAAAGGGAAGGGGGGTCAAGAGACAGAGGGGAGATGGGGTGAAGAGACAGAGGGGGGAGAGAGACACATTGGAAGGAGAGGGGGAAGAGAGACAGGGAAGGGAGATGACGCACCGAAGGCGCTCATTGCAAGGCCAGTAAAGAGGGGGGAGAGGTTCGCTATGAGTGCCAAAGGTACTCATTGAGAGGCTTGCAATGGCCGCTGAAGGTGATCATGGCGAGGCAGGCAGGTCAGAGGGTGTGGCAAACACTATTGCCAGGCTTCAAATTTTATTGCCGTCATTTCTGACGGGCAAGTCGCTAGTCACATATATAGTTGTGAGCGTACGAGTTGTTGCTAACGCTGCGGGCTCGTGTAGCGAGCTGCGGCCCTCGCGTAGCGAGGGCCGCGGCTCGCGCAGCGAGCCGAGGCCCTCGCAAAGCGAGGGCACTGCCCGAGGGTCTCAGTTGCTGCAAGGAGCGCCAAAGGTGCTCCTTGCCAGCAACTGAGACCCTCGGGCAGTGCCCTCGCGAAGCGAGGGCACTACCCGAGGGTCTCAGTTGCTGGCATGGAGCGCCGTAGGCGCTCCATGCCAGCACCTGAGGACCTCGCAAAGCGAGGGCCGCAGTTGCTGGCATGGAGCGCCGAAGGCGCTCCTTGCCAGCAACTGCGACCCTCGCAAACTTCACGTCGCAACCCAAACAGTACGACACACACATTACGACACTCGCAAACAACATACGACACACGTTCACACACATTACGGACTCGCAACACTCGGACGCAACTCGCGAACATTACAAAATGTAAAACACAATACATACACACACCACATACATAAAAAACTTACCTACACCAAGAGGCAGCACCCAGCACCTCAAAAATACAACTTACACCTCGATTTTACTTCAAATAAAACAGTTTAGAGACTAAAAAAAAAACGAAGCGAGAGAAAAAATGACCGCCGAACAAAACGAAAACGAGGCTACAGCACTCTAAACTCGCAAAACACCACAAGAAACTCGCAAAACACCACAAAACACCTACGGATATTCCGATACAAACGTATAACACACATTACTCGCCATTTAACGCCAATGCGGAAGTACACGCTAACGGTTTGGTCTCGCGCACGCACAGTGTTACACTGCACACATTCAGCACGCTTACACAGCAGATCCACACCACTAATGCTGCAGCAACATCAAAACACATGCACAGCTCTTCCACACAATGCTTTAAAATAGGTAAAGTTATTCATTATTACACACTAAACAGCATTAGCTACCTTACAATTTCATTGCCGTCATTTTTTGACGGGCAATTCGCTAGTTGTATATAATGAGCAATATTCTATTCAGTTACAATCATATGCACTGTGTCTTAATTCATTACAGTGTAGCACAAAACAGCCATACAGTTCAAATGTACCCATGGGAGTATTTTACTGATTAAGATATACTGGTATCCAGTGAGATTATGCAGTGGTTTGATTTTTCCTGCATACAGTATAAAATACAGTCCCTTGTATAGGAGTACAATTTTAATTAAGATACTTAACATAAAAATAACAAAAGACGAGTCAGTGAAAGAGATGTTAGAGTCCTCTTTCTGAACTATAAATACAATCTGACTTTATTATTTATTAATGACTTGAATGGCTAATGTTACATTGCTCAACCACAGCACGATCCGTGTCAGACTCACCAATGAAATAGTGCTCTTATGTCGTAGAAAAGGGTCATGGTCGCCAACCTTTCCCTAATTAAATGTGATTGTAGAGGCTATCTTATATCACAGCCCCCTGCTGCACCTGTTAAACAAAACTTTTCTGATAACACTGTATGTACAATTTAAATATCAGTTGAAAGATAAGTAATATTTATGTACAGCAAAAATATATAGTAACGAAAAGGGTAAAGAAAATCCTGAATGATTAATATACATTTTTTTATATTTATTTTAAAGCGAAAGTTCCACTTACAAACAAGTTGCTCTTAGTTGAAAGAGTACCTTTATAGAAATTCAAATGTATGTATAAAAGTTTTAGCACTTGCCTTTTATTGCTACAAGACCTCTGTTAGGATGCAACCTGAACACAATAAATATGAATTTAACTGTCACAGTTTAGAACTGCAGCTCTCGCTTGATTTACTCTTTACTTGTCTGTTGACTTTTTGACCTAAAAAGATCACATTGCTCTGTGTCAGTGGCATTAATGGATTCCAATTTTTGCTTCTAATGATGACTCCCACTCTCCAAAAACATGGAGCATGCTAAACTAGTCAAGTAAATTACTTTTCCATAAACAGATAATATTCTCTAGGTGAGAGTAGAAAAAAACAAATAGTGAATTATAGAAAAAATATCCTAAAACAGCACTTGTTAGGGCTAAATAAATAATAAGGGGGTTAAAGCATAACATAACGGCATAGGTATCAAGAACAAAGAAGAGATAAAATATATTACATTTTTTTTATTATTTATTATTATTTATTTTGGTAATAACTCGTATATTGTTCACTTTTTCTATTTTCATGTCTTTGGTACCTCTTCTCTCCTTTCTTTAATTTAGCATTTTTCTCATTAAATCCCTGTATTACAATTCTGCTATTGTGAAAGTTTGGTATAGTTGGATTCAGTAAGGATGCTTCACGGGTTACAAGTCTTTAGCTATATACAATATATACATATTTACAGTTTCGGCAGCTAAAATCTTTACTGGGAATGGAGGGGAAAATGGTTTACTTATCTTCTGGTGAACTGTTAGTAACACTGTCCACACCAAAAATAGAGATATTTTCCAGAAGTAGAGAACAAAAGGCTCCGTATAGCACAAGCTTAAATGTGACTCATAGAATAATGATTTTAAGATGTCTCTAAACATTTCAGCTAAGATCTTTAGCCTTTGACTCTGATTTTAGCCTCTTACACATACACTCAGACCATTTTCTGTGGCAAACTTTTGTAACCATTTGAGTACTGGAGCAAACTTTACATTGTGCTGCCAGGACATGACCAGGAGAAAACTGTCTACCTATGCTGGCTTCTTTAGAAGGTCATAGTCAAGTTGACATGTTTCTCTTGTTTCATATAGTAAAGGATACACTGAGGAAGGACACCATGGATAGGGAAGCTTTAGGAGGGATAAATGCTAAATATACTATGAAAGTAAAGGTTTAAAAGAAAAGTAGCTGAGGCCCTGATTCAGATCCAGGTTCTCCGAATTACTATCCTTGATCTTATCCATTCAGATTGTTTATATGGTTATATGGGACTGCTTGAAATATGCAACTGCCAGTAATTTGTATAATAATTCACAGCGAATATAAATAGTTAATAAATAGTGTTTGTGGAACTGTACATTTACAATGTGTCACTGTTTGTGGCAGATGCTAATTTGCTTGCAGCATTCACCTTTTACAGTGGAAAATTCAGACAGTTGCTGAAGAGTTAGAGAACAGTTTGTTACTCTGCAGCCCTCATTATAATAAGGCAGTCAAAGAGTAGGGTGTCCCGTTTTCAGGGGACAGTCCCCTGATTGATACCTCTGTTCCCTGAAAACAATCTGTACACAGTAAAGTGCCTGGACTTCAAATAGACTGACAAGTGTATCACATATATAGTTGTGAGCATGCGAGCTGTTGCTAACGCTTGCGGGCTCGTTACGACCCATTACGACCACGCAGAAATCGGCCGCACATCAAAACATGAAAAATACAACAAATACACACAACAAATACATAAAAAGCTTACTTACAGGAAGAGGGGGCATCCAGGACTTCGAAAACTAAACTTACACCTCAAATTAACTCAAAATAAAAGAGTTTAGACACTGAAAAATTCTCTAAGCGAGAGAAAAAATGGCCGCCGGAAAAAACGAAAACGAGGCTACAGCAGTCTAAAGATGCAAAACCCCACCAAACACCTATGTCTTTGCCGAAAACCACCTACGAGATTAAAAAACAAGACGCAACCCGCGCGACCCCAAAAACATTACAAACACAAAAAATACAAACAACAAACACATAAAAAGCTTACCCACAGCAAGGAGGCGTACCCAGGACCTCTGCAAGTGCAGTTACACCTTGATTTAAGTACAAATTTCATAGTTTAAAAATCACCTAAGCAAGAGAAAAAATGGCCACCGAACAAAACGAAAACGAGGCTAAAGGACCCTAAACACGCAAAACACCACCGTAAACACGCAAAACACCACCAAACAGCTACGGATATTCCGAAAAAGTCGGACGACATAGAAAACGAAGGACGCTAAATCAGCTACAGCCGCATACCACACATTAGCCGCCATTTTAGAACAATAGCTTATACAATCCGGAAGTACACAGCTACGCTAACGGATTTGTCTCGCGCACGTACACTATTACACTGCACACATTCATCACGCTTACACAGCAGCTCCACACCACTAATGCTGCAGCAACATCAAAACAGATTGCCAGCTCTTCAACAGAATGCTTCCTGCATATATTACTTCAAAATAGGTAAAGTATATTCATTTATTAATCTATTATTTATTTTATTATACACCAAACAGCATTAGCTCACTTACAATTTCATTGCCGTCATTTTTTGACGGGCAATATATAATGACTGTTGAGGATTTTCTATGCGTTTATGTGTACATTTAGTTTTGACCTGATATGTTTAGTGACCGAGTGCTGTACATCCTTGTTCTGCTATAAATGTCCAGCACACTCAGCACTGTATATGTATATGTGCTCATTCCAGATGCTGTATCTGTCCCATGTGTATGCTTGGTCTAGTCTATTATATATGTCTTCAGTGTGTGTGTATTTAGTCCATTACCTATGAAACTAGTAATATTTAATTTGATTAGATTTATGTATAAAAAAAACATTTAACACTCACCATTGTGGGTTAGGGGTTCCTTATTGTTATATTCCCTTGGTGTACAGTTTCTGCATGCATTCACTTATCTATAATTCAATTTTTACATTTAATTAAAAGTAATACAATTATTTTTTTTTTACATTTTTTATAAGGCTTTATCCAGTTCCCACTTACATTTTTTGATTCATTCACTATATTTACTCTACTTTTTGAACTCTTTATTGTAATTGTTCATATTTGTGTATGTTACTATTGTAATCTACAAATGTGACTATTATGTTCCACTATCCATATTGTTAGTTCTTATGCTATATGTCCTTTATTTTCTACCATTTATAAAGGATCCAAGAAGAGAATGCCTTCATAAAAATGAATTAACTGATACAAAAATGTACTATAATAGATAGGCATTTCCTGTTTTTTAAGATTTTGAAAGAAAATCATTAAACTCATCACACACTACAGACTAATTCAGCAGTAGACTGGAAAAAACTAAAAATAGAAGTTGAAAGAAACAGTAAACATGTCTAAGCACTATCTGTTGTTTTGTAATACAATATATCTGAGTAATGCACTTGAATAATGCATTTAACTTTATCAGAGTGAATGTTTGGTAATACAATGTTAACTAAAATACAATAGATTGTGCATACTTTGAAATAGTATATTTATTGATTTAGGTCCTATAAAATAATAAATATAATAAAACATTATAAAACTGATTTTCCAATGATAGTTTTTGCAATTTTATATTTAGCGATTTAAAAGTGAAACTTTTAAATATAGACTACAGTGTCATGTGATTTTGTTTTACCATATTTGTCATGACTGACTTTTGGGGCCTGGGTGGGACTCCCCAGAACAACATAAGCAAAGGCCCTGTATGGTCCCAATATGTATGGTCACAGGCTTCTGGACTATTTTGGTATGACTGTAATAAGCTGTCTCCACTGAGACAGCTCTCACTAAAGTCACAAATGACCTGCTTACCGCCAAGTCAAAAGGTCACTTCTCAATTCTTTTTCTTCTAGATCTCTCTGCTGCCTTTGACACTGTGGACCTTCCACTTCTACTCCATATCCTCTCCTCCCTTGGTATTCAAGACACTGCTCTCTCGTGGTTCTCATCATACCTACAAAATCGATCATTCGGTATCTCCTTCTCTGACACCTCTTCTTCTTCTCACCCCCTGTCTGTTGGTGTGCCCCAAGGATCTGTCCTTGGCCCCTCCTCTTCTCTATCTACACTTCCTCACTTGGTACCCTCATAAACTCTTTTGGGCTTCATTATCATCTCTATGCAGATGACACCCAAATCTACCTCTCCGCACCAGATCTATCCCCCTCTCTTCTAACACACGTCTCCAACTACCTCTCTAGTATATCCTCTTGGATGTCCACCCACCATCTCAAACTCAACATGTCTAAAACTGAACTCCTAATCTTTCCTCAATCTCCCACAGCGTCAATTCCTCACATCTCTCTCACTGTTAACAAAGACATCATCACCCCCTCCTCCCAAGGCCGTTGTCTTGGAGTTCTACTAAACCCTGCTCTGTCTTTCATCCCTCACATACAATCGCTAACTAAATCTTGTCTTCTCCATCTAGAAAACATCTCCAGAATTCGTCACTATATTACACAAGACACAACTAAAATCCTTATACACTCTCTCATCATCTCTCGACTAAACTACTGCAACTC
This sequence comes from Discoglossus pictus, assembly GCA_027410445.1. Classification (NCBI taxonomy): domain Eukaryota; kingdom Metazoa; phylum Chordata; class Amphibia; order Anura; family Alytidae; genus Discoglossus; species Discoglossus pictus. The sequence continues at coordinate 521,698,435 of CM050163.1, forward strand.
GCTTCTTGTTGGCCTACCCAACACCCTACTGTCTCCACTTCAATCCATTATGAATGCCTCTGCAAGACTCATCTTCCGTACACAACGTTCAGAGTCGGCATCACCTCTCTGTCAATCACTCCACTGGCCCTAACTTACAAAGCCCTCAACAATAATGCTCCCCCTTACATCTTTGCGCTCTTCTCCAAATACTCCCCCACTTCGTTCTGCTAATGACCTTCTTCTTTCTACAACTCTTGTCACATCCTCTCACTCCCGCCGCCAGGACTTTTCTCATGCTGCCCCTGGTCTCTGGAACTCCTTGCCTTGCTCCACCAGATTATCCTCTGGCCTCAAAACATTTAAAACCTCACTTAAAATGCATCTCTTTAAAGAAGCGTATCACCTTCCACCCTAACACACTTATCCCCTCTCCCTCTTTTACCACTCACTATACCTTAGATTGTAAGTCTGCGAGTTTCTATCCTATGTACTTTGGGAATTCACCATGGACATTGGATTCCTAGCTCAAAGACAGGGTCCTCTTTCCTTTGCTAAATTTTAATCTGTATTTATCGTTGTCTGAACATAATTTATGTACAGCGCTATGGAATATGTTGGTGCATTATAAATAAACTATAATAATAATAATAATGTTAGGCCTCAGGCTCTGATCTGGTACACTAGATCCCCAAAAAGCGTGGTCTGTAAGTATTCAGGCCAACTATGAATTGTTTGTATAATGTTTAGTGTTCAGGTCGTGGTCAGGACACACTAGGACAAAACACTGTTATGCTTAGCCCCTTTAGAAAATACCTACATCACATATATAGTTGTGAGCGTACGAGTTGTTGCTAGCGATGCGGGCTCGCGTAGCGAGGGCACTGGGCGAGGGTCTCAGTTGCTGGCATGGAGCGCCGTAGGAGGGCACTGGGCGAGGGTCTCAGTTGCTGGCATGGAGTGCCGTAGGCGCTCCATGCCAGCACCTGAGGACCTCGCAAAGCGAGAGCCGCAGTTGCTGGCATGGAGCGCCAAAGGCGCTCCATGCCAGCAACTGCGACCCTCGCAAAGTTCACGTCGCAACCCAAAGAGCACGACACACACATTACGACACTCGCAAACAACATACGACACATGTTCACACACATTACGGCCTCGCAACACTCGGACGCAACTCGCGAACATTACAAAATTAAAAACACAATACATACACACAGCACATACATACTGTAAAAACCTTACCTACACCAAGAGGGAGCACCCAGGACCTCAAAAATGCAACTTACACCTTCATTTTACTCTAAATAAAAGAGTTTACACAGTAAACAATTTGCTAAGCGACACAAAAAATGGCCGACGAACAAAACTAAAACGAGGCTACACACGCAAACACTATACGAGACACGTTACCACACATTACGACCTCGCAAACATTGGACGCAACACGCCGACATACAAACATTTAAAACACAATAAATACACAAAACACACACATAAAAAGATGACCTACAGCAAGAGGAACCATCCAGCACCTCAAAAAAACAAGTTACACCTTTATTTAAATAAAAATAAAACACTTTAGACACTAATACAATCGCTAAGCGAGAGAAAAAATGACCGACGAACAAAACGAAAACTAGGCTTCAGACGTAACTATACTACACTTACTCGCAATAATGAAACACATACTATGCGGAACGTATCACAATCATATTAAACACCATTTTGACCACTACTACGCACAAAATAGCGGATGGAACGCAAATTGTAAGCTGGAACGCAAATAGCGCATGCGTATTGCGTTCTAACAGTCTAACTTTCCAGAATTTTCTACAAGTTTATAAATACTGCCTATTTTACACAAAAAAATACATTTCTCCTCAGGTGATGAACAGAGTGACTTCATAGATAACTGCTGCTTTTACTTGAGAAGACAATTCTTTCATAATTTACTACTTTACACTGTGCAAATTACAACTGAGAGGTAAGCTATAATATATTACATTTTATTATCAAGACAGGACAGACAAAAAAAAATATGAACTAGAAAAATGTGATTTATGTAGTGACATGTGACACGCACATTTATGTCTATCATGTATAGTCACATGTCACACACATATTTATGTGTGTAGGCCCACAAAAAAAAATTAGGTTGATTTAACAAAACAAAAAACATAATTCAATATAAAAAAGAGGTTTATGCATAGTGACATGTGACACGCACATTTATGTGTATCATGTATAGTGCCATGTGACACGCACATTTATGTCTATCATGTATAGTCACATGTCACACGCACATTTATGTATATCATATATAGTCACATGTCACACGCACATTTATGTCTGTCATGTATAGTCACATGTCACACACATATTTATGTGTATAGGCACACAAAAAAAATAAGGTTAATTTAACAAAAAAAATAACAAAATAATTTCAATATGAAAAAGAGGTTTATGTATACTGACATGTGACACGCACATATATGTGTATCATGTATAGTGACATGTGACACGCACATTTATGTGTATTGCCCCTCCAACAAAATGATCTTCAAACAAAATAATTAAACAACTACATTTAAATGACATTAGAAAATAAACATTGGAATATTAAAATATGAGTCATGTATACTGATATGTGACACGCACATATATGTATCATCTATAGTTACATCTCACACACACACATTTATGTGTGTTGGAAAAAAAAAAATAAGCTTCATTTAACAATTAAAATATGATTCATGTATAGTGATATGTCACACGCACACAAAAAAATTACATTGAACTCTGGAAATGTGCTTCATGTATGTGACATATGTGTGTAGCCCCCCCCAAAAAAATAATGTTAATTTAAAATAATTACAGAAGTATATTTAAATGACATTAATTTAGTGCAATTCAATATATCACCTAAAGCTCAATCTTTCTATTTCTTTTAATATTCAAATAGACTCTGCATCAACAGCGTCACTCAACAATTTGCACCGTGCATTGTGACCCACAATCCCTTTTAAAGAACAGCAACAAAGAAGAACAGGTAAGATATAAAAATACATTACATGCTAAAAAGGCCATGCTTTGCTAAATAAAATAAAAAAATTATACAATTAACTATTTCACTTTCTTTTTCAAACAGACACTACAAGAAGACCGGCGGATTAAGATTGGCAGGAGGGGACCCTCTGTCATTCGACACTTCAATCAAGGTAAAGTATTAAGTATAAAAAAGAAATGAACCATGAGCCTCATTCAATTGTGAGTTGGCCAATTGAATAAGGCTCTATATAAGCACATAACATATTTTTTATACAGAAATTTTTAGTTAATGAACTTCGATACAAAATCAAGGTCTTCACTAACTAAAAACTTCGGTCAAAAAATATGTTATGTGCTTATATAGAACCCTCTTCAATTGGCAAAATTGCAATTGAATGAGGACCTATATATCTTTAATGGCCGAGGGCCTCATTTAAATGTGATTTGCCCATTTCAATAGGGCTCTATATAAGCACAGAGGATATTTTTTTAATGAACTTTTTAGTTAGTGAAGACCTTGCTTTTAGATACAAGTTAACTAACTAAAAACTTCTGTAAAAAAAGATGCTCTGTGGTCATATTGAGCTCTATTCCATTGCCCAAAATGCAATTGAATGAGGCCCCGACAATATAACAAATGCAGCAACCAAAGGCCCTCATTCAATTGCTATTTTGGCAAATTGAATATGGCTCTAAATAAGCACATAATATATATTTTTTAAAGAAGTTTTTAGTTACTAAAAACCGTGCTTTTGGATAGATGCTTAATAACTAAAAACTTCTTGAAAAAATATATGTGATGTGCTTATTTAGACCCCTATTCAATTTGCAACATTGCAATTGAATGAGGGCCTTACAGTCCTATTGAATTGGCCAAAATGCAATTGAATGAGGACCAAAGTATGCAACATATGGTACACACAAAGTGGTACACACAAAACAGGATTATAACAAACTCACACAAACACCTAGTAAACTAAATTAATTTTCTTATTCAATGTTTAACAACCTATAAGCCTTACAAAGAAGCCTAAATAAGAATAACAACAGTGGTGCGCACCTAATAGGATTGTACAAAAACTCACACAAACACATAGGAAACTACATTAACATTCTTCTCTAATATTTAACAACCTATAAACAGTACAATGAAGACTAAATAACTTTAGCACAAGTGGTGCGCACAAACACATAGCTAAGTACATTAATATTCTTATTTCATGTTTAAAAAAATATAACCATCCCAATAAAGGCTAAATAAGTATACCACAAGTGGTGCGCCCCAAACAGGATTGTACAAAAACTCACACAAACACATAGCAAAATAAATTCATATTCTTAGTTAACGGTTAACAACCTATACGCCTTACAAACAAGCCTAAATAAGTAGACCAGAAGTGGAACGCACAAAACAGGATTAAACTCACACAAACACATAGGAAACTACATTAAGATTCTTCTTTAATGTTTAACAACCTAGAACCATTACAATGAAGCTTAAATAAGTATACCACAAATGCTGTGCACAAAACAGGATTGTACAAAAAAACACATAGCAAACTAAATTAATATTATTCTTTAATATATCACAACCTACAAGCCTTACTAAGAAGCTTAAGTAAGGATAACAAAAGTTGTGCAAACAAATCAGGATTGTAGATAAAGTTAGACAAACACATAGAAAAAAATAACCATAACAGATACAATACACCAAAATTAAGACATTTGTTTTTAATTTAAAAGACATTTCACTCAAACAACATTTTCAATTTTATGTTACAACAGATACTGCGTGAAGACAATCGGACGAGGACTTTCAGCACAGGACCAGACCATCGGACGAGGACTTTCAACACACGACCAGACCAGCGGACGAGGACTTTCAACACAGGACCAGACCATCGGACGAGGACATTCAACAAAGGACAACAACATCGGACGAGGGCTATCGCCAGAGGACCACAACATCGGACGAGGGCTATCGCCAGAGGACCACAACATCGGACGAGGGCTATCGCCAGAGGACCACAACATCGGACGAGGTCTATCGCCAGAGGACCACACCATCGGACCACGACTTTCAACAGAGGACCAGACCATAGGACCAGGATTTTACACAGAGGACCACACCATCGGACGAGGACTTACAACAGAGGACCAGACCATTGGACAAAGATTTTCAACCGAGGACCAACAAACTTTCGGATTTAAATCACACTTAAACCAAGGTACAGTATAATAAGTACTAAAGGAGAAAACTAAAGAAACATGTTTCATCTGCATCCGTGTCAACTGAAAAAAACAAATAAATTAATGACTATGGCCCTCATTCTATTAGCGGGCGTAAATCGTCCGTAAGGCTGCGATTCCTTGCGGGGGTTCAGTTAACTCGCGATTCAATTATACGGCACCGCAAGGATCTCTCCTTACGGCCAACCGCATATCTTGGAACCGGCCGTAAGCTCAGAAATATAAAAACGCAAAAATAAATTCAAGCCTGCACTGTACAGCTCTTTAAATGCTAGGGATCATATTGGGGTACATGAGGATTAAAAGTAACCCACTCTCAAGCTTGCACATCAGCCCAAACCCGAGTTCAAATTAACTGTTTATTTTCCGGCTGCGGGGTGGGCGGGTCTGAGGTGATCCAAGCACTCTGGACTTTTTACATGTATATTTTACGGATATTAAAAAAAATATATTTTACGGATTTGAGTATAGGGTAATTATGTGCTATTTTTGCTAACACCGAATATCACTTTATAGACTCTGCAAAGTGCAGGATGGCTTTATTTGGGCTATTTTATGTGCTTAATTGGTGCTAGCGGGACCTCTTTCCTGCAAGTAAGCTGCGGCTCGCTTTTAGCCTTGCAGAGAGGGTTCCCGGAGCAAGTGAATTGCAAATAGGAATTTCTTACGGCCGATTTCCTTGCGGCCGTTTAAGATCAAAGTATTTCCTCCGGCGCGAGCGGCCGCAAGAGATAGCAAGGCACCGGCCGCAAGCCTGCCGGAGTCCCCGGTCGGAGGTGAATAGAATAGCAGAATAGCTTGCGGCCGGTCCTTGCGGCCCCGCAACGGCTGCGGCCGCTAATAGAATGAGGCCCTATGTCCCTTATTCTATTTAAATTGGCACTATGCAATACATTGCTCAATAAGCACATCAATGTTTTTTTTGCAAACAAGTTTGCCAGTGGTAAACATCTATCCACAAAGAAGGTTTTTAATAACTAAAAAATTATTTCTAAAAAAGATGTTAACTGCTTATTTACAGCAGTACTCAATTAGCCAAATTGTTATTCAATGAGGCCAGGAATTATAACTTTTAACAAAATATAACTGCTACATTAATGATTTACCTTTTATTTCTCAATTGTGCACAATAATCTTTAACAGTAATTACAAAATTCAATATACCCAATTACATTTCTTTTACAGATTAATATGTCTGATAACGAGAGCAAACAAGAGAAGAAAAGACGTCAAACTAGAGAAAGACAAGAGAGATGGGCCGCCCAGCAGACACCAGAGGAGAAAGAAATTTGACGAGAAAAAGAACGCAAAAGACTTGCAAGCAAAAGACTATCAGCTGCAAAAATGAAAGATACGCCAAAAAAAACTACAAAGCAAATAAAGCATTTACAACCTATTCCTCAAACATCAGATGACATTTTACAAGATACAATTAAAGACACACCAAAAAAAGCAACTACAAAAAAAAAACATTTACAACCTATTACTGAAACCTTACAGGACATTTCAACAAAACAAGGACAACATATACCAAGAAAAGCCACGAAAAAAACTAAGCATTTAGAACCTGTTGTTCAAACATTCCATGACTTTTCACCTGATGAATATGCAAGTCAAACTCCTATATGCTTTGCAAATTGTCCTTTACTGAAGTCTTTAGCAGTAGAGGTTCATAGTTGTGGGGACATGACTACTCAATGTCAGTTTTGTGAGGCTTATTATTTTAAACAGGAGAGACCCAGAGATGGACAATTTATTAGTTGTTGTCAAAAAGGCAAGTTCAAACTTCCAGAAAGGAAAGAATTTCCAATTTATTTACAAAATATTATGACTAAACCTACTTTTCCAAACTACAAAAATTTTAAGACAAACATAAGATCCTACAATAGTGCCATATCTTTTGCATCTATGGGGGCAACATTAGCTGCTAATGTACCAGGACATGGTCCTTACTGTTTTAAAGTCCAAGGCCAAATTTATCATCGTACTTCACATTTACATCCAGAGGAAGGAGAGCAAAGAAAATTCGCTCAACTATATGTCCTAGATAGAATGGAAGCTGTTGACCAACGTATGCAGATGGAAGAAAATAAAAAATGCTTACCCAGTGTTTTCATAGAGCTCAATAACATTATGGACAACAATCCCTACAGTAAAGCTTACAAAAAATTGGCAGAAGTAGAAAATGAACAACTACTTCATGCACAAATACATCAATTACCCATGCCAAAGGTTAATATGGTGCTTAAAAGAGACAGACATACTGATAAACATCATTATAACTTGCTAACATCAAATGAGGTTGCAATGGTCTTTCAGAATGATGAAGGAGAACCACCATTTCAAAGAGACATTAGAATATATCCAAGAAATGAGGAGCAACCATTTATTAATATTAATATCTTAAGTCCAAATTTAGATCCAATGACATATCCCATCTTTTTCCCACATGGAGAAGCAGGTTGGAAACCAAAATTAACCCTTCCCAATTACCGAAATGCTAAAGCCAGAATCCGAAATAATATTTCTATGCTTGAATTTAAAGTAGCTCAAATTGCCATTAGATATGAATTTAATCCGATTTTATGTGGTGGAAAACTAACACAACAATGGATTATTGATTCATATTTGCAAGTTGAGGCAAATAATTTAAACTTTATAAAATATCAACAAGATAAACTATGTGTAGAACAATATTGTGGACTCATGGACTATGTTGCTGACGTGGCTACAAGCAGAGACATGACAGCTGGCAAAGCCATCATTTTACCATCTTCCTTTCACGGATCTCCTCGAAATATGAGAGAAAGATACAATGATGCTATGGCTATTGTGACCAAATTTGGAAAACCCGATTTATTTCTGACATTTACATGTAATCCACAATGGCCAGAAATTACACAAAATCTACTTCTTGGACAAACTGCTTCTGATTGACCAGATTTAGTAGCCAGAGTTTTTAAGATCAAATTAAATGAATTAATACGTGACTTCACTATAAATCAGTTATTTGTCAAATGTCTTGCTTATGTATATACCATTGAATTTAAAAAAAGAGGCCTTCCACATGCACATCTTCTGATAATACTTCAAGAGAAAGATAAATTAGATACTTCGGACAAAGTGGATGCAGTCATAGTTGCTGAACTACCAGATCCAGAACTATATGGTAGACTATATGAGATTGTTACTCATCGCATGATTCATGGACCCTGTGGAGACCTTAATCCACAATCACCATGTCTGGAAAATTTTAAATGTTCAAAAGATTTCCCAAAAGATTATAGAGACAAAACATATGCAAATTGTGATGGATATCCACTTTATAAAAGAAGAGAAGGAGATAGTGCCATTATTCGTGGAAAAAAGTGGACAATAGATATGTTGTACCCTACAATCCACATTTACTCATGAAGTACAACGCCCACATCAACGTAGAAGCCTGCACTTCCATCAAATCCATTAAATATGTCTACAAATATATTTACAAAGGCTATGATGCAGCTACTGTAGTCGTCAAAAGTGCAGACAACCCTGAATGTAGTGAGTTAGTACATGATGAACTTGCATCTCATGTAGATGCTCGCTATGTCAGTGCACCAGAAGCTATGTGGCGGCTTTTAAAATTTGAAATGCATGATAGATCACATGCAGTATATAGATTAGCAGTACATTTGCCACAACGACATTTAGTCTATTTCCATGCTGGAAATGAAATGAATGCATTGGCCCAAAGTGAAGATCGTCACACTACACTAACTGCATGGTTTGCATTAAATTCAAATGATGCTCAAGCAACACAATACTTATATATTGAAATTCCATATCACTATGTTTTTGTGAATGGATTATGGAGACCAAGAAAAACCAGAGGCAATAAAATAATTCCACGAATTTACACAGTCAGTCCAAGAGATGTTGAACGTTTTTGCTTACGGATATTACTTTTAAATGTTCCAGGAGCACAAAGTTTTGAACAATTAAGAACTGTTAATGACATTGTATATGAATCCTTCCATTTAGCTGCAAGACATAGAAACTTACTCGCTGATGATACAGAGTGGGAAAGATGTTTAGAAGAAGCAGCACAATGTCAAATGCCACGACAGATGAGAGAACAATTAGCTTTTATTTGTATCTTCTCAAATGCTCCAAATGCATTAGCTTTGTGGGAGACTTTTAAAAGTAATATGGCTGAAGACTTTATGCGACGATACAATGAACCCATTGCACACTTAAAAGCATTAATGGAAATCCAAGAAGTATTTTTAACTCATGGATTAAGTTGTGCAAGTTTTAATTTGCCTGATCCAGGTCTTATAGATGACATAAACTTTGAAGACTATGACATTCAACTACAAGCAGAAAGAACACAAAAAAGACTTGCAACTTTAAATACTCTACAATTGCAAGCATTTCATGCCATTAAAAATGCAATAGATGATGACATGGTGACAGAGCGTTATTTCTATCTTGATGGACCTGGCGGATCAGGTAAAACCTATTTGTACAATTTATTAATGAGTTCAGTACGAGCACAAGGACAAATAGCAATGGCGTTTGCCACTACTGGAATTGCTGCACTTTTATTAGAAGGTGGAAAAACTGTTCATAGTGGATTTAAACTGCCAGTGCCTATTTTAGAAAATTCTGTGTCAGATATTCGCATGACATCCTTACAAGCAAAGAAATTGAAGAAATGTAAATCAATTATAATAGATGAGGCCACAATGATGTCATGCTATGCCCTCCAATGTATTGACCGTTTGCTCCTTAAATTAATGGATAATATTTTTCCATTTAGTGGAAAGGTAATGTTGTTGGGTGACGATTTTAGACAAACATTACCTGTTGTTGTACATGGAAATCGAACTGACATTATTGAAACCTGTATCAAGTCAAGCACAGTATGGAAACATTTTACCCATCTTCAACTGCAACAAAATATGAGATCAGAAGGCCAAACTGATTTCAATGATTGGCTTATTAAAATTGGAGAAGGCAGAACAGAAAAAATACTACATTTAGCTGACGACACTGTAGAGATCCCACCTCATATGATTTGTCAACAAGATATTATATCGGCTATATTTGAAGGGAGCATAAATAGCGAAGAATATTCCGAGCTTGCCAACCAAGTCATACTGACGTGTAAAAATAAAGATGCATTAATCCTCAATAATGAAATCTTTAAAAAAATTAATGCACCACAAAGAAATTATCACAGTGCTGATTCTGTACTTGCTGATGACAATGAAAGTCAGGCTAACTTTTCGACTGAATTCATAAACTCTCTAACTCCTTCAGGAATGCCACCACATATTTTGCAGCTAAAGAAAGGTGTTTTCATACCAAGAATAGATTTAGCACCAAGTGAAAGTAGTCTCCCTTTTATACTTCAAAGAAGACAATTTCCCATTATTATGGCATTTGCCATGACCATTAATAAATCACAAGGTCAAACTTTCAAATCTGTGGGTATTTTCTTGGAAGAACCAGTATTTGCACATGGTCAAATGTACGTTGCGTTGTCACGGTGCAAAAATCCACAGGCTATTAAAGTTTACATTGAAAACAATGAAAGTCAAGGTGATTTATTAGAAGATGGATGTATTTTTACTAAAAACATTGTCTACTATGAAGTACTATAAATTTGCAGGATACAAATTAAAGCCATGCAAAAATTTTTTTTAAAGCATTCAAAAATACATAACAATTAGTTGTTTAATTCCGTCATAATTAATGGAAGTAATGTTTAGGGATAATTCGCCTCACAAAATACTTGCCTTGCATTTTTATGAAAAATTATGTTAAAATGTTAAGTCACTATGTTAATGTTTCTAATGTTACAAGTTTAAAAACAATATTTTCAAGTTATTTCATTCAACATATTACAAAGTTCATGTTAAGAGCTCAAGCACCTTTTAAGTTACAATGTAAATATTGTCTGTTATCTTAAGATTACTACCTACATTAATGTTTATCACCAGTTTATGTGGTCAGTAAGGAATTACTTTCATTAGGTACGTTTTAAGGAGAGTTTTTACTGTATGCCTTCCTCTACATTCAATGTAAATTAAACTTAACAATTATTATGATACAAATTGCATGTTAATACTGATTAATTTAAAGTTCAACTGTTTTTACATTCAAATGTTAATACTTTTAAGAAAAAATTTGCTTACAAAATGTGTTCACTATGTTCCTGTTTATAATGTTCCAAATTCTACAAATGTTTGGTCAACTTCGAAAGTTACATAAAAAATAAAGTTCAAGTTTAAAAATATATACTTTAAAGGTTATTGCTTACATATATTTTAAACTTCATGTTAAAATTCGGGACGTTTCAACAAGGCTTTTTACTTTTTGCTTTCCTCTGGATTTAATGTATATTAAAGTTAACAATTCTTCAGATACAAATTTCATATTAAAAAAACATTACATCAACATTTTACAAAAATACACGTTCATATCACAATACTTACAAGTGTCAAAAATCTATATAAATAACTAAACAACTTGACAAACATATACATCACATTGCCGTCATTTTTTGACGGGCAAGTCGCTAGTATCTAATAATGTTATGTTTACAATACAATAGTGATCTGATTTAGAAAGTTATGATTTGGGTCATTGTATAGAGTCTAAAGAATGTATTTGCACTCAGAAGGAGGCCCTAGTATATATTATTATATTGAGTCACTTCAGAGGTTACAGGACAATTACTTGAATAATTGGATGTGATAGTGACTCATTTTAAAATACCCTCCAGGAATGTGGCCCTGTCAATGGGGGAGTGTTACACATTGAGAAGAAATACTCATAGCATGCTAAAACAGAGTTTGAAAGGAGCAGGACAGGTCTGATGTAGGAGAGATACCAGATGTAGCGGAACCCATCACTGTTTTAAACTGTTTTATGATTATTATGGTTAAAATATGATCCTACTATATATATGTTGGTTGATGTTCTACAGAATATATTGGCTCAGAATATTAGCCAGACTTTTGCAGACCTAGGCTAATAGATAATCCTGTTACAGAGATTCAAGAGATAAGAAAGTTGTAAAGGATCCTTGCATTTTCCAAAGTGTTTTCATTCTCTGATAAGAACAAAGAAGCATGATCTAATTAATGTCTGATTGTATCCAAGTTGCCAGGGAGGTGTGACTCACCTATTGTCCTATATGTGTATTGTGTGGGGGATATGTGCAATGTCTGTGTGTTATGTGTAAAAACATACTTTTACTAACTTTTGAACCCCTGGTCTGATTCATGCCATTTTTGTATATGTTGTTCCCCTGGGTGAGCGATATTGAACGGTGCTGGACTTAAAGGTGTACCCCCTGTATTTGGGGTACATCCAGAATGTGGTTAAAATTGTGTCTGTTTTAATTGTGTTACCTGTTATCTGAGGGGAGGAGACGTGGGGGTTGAACCATGTATATAATTGGCTGTGATAATTATGTGGGTGTAGCCCTTCAGAGGGCACCATTGCATAAAAGGAGATTCCCTGTCATTAAAGAGATAGTTCCTCTTGACCCTTCAAAACGTAGCCTCGTCTCGTTATTTGAGGGGATCACTATATAATACTGGGGATTGCTATGCTTTTGCATACTCCCTTGAGCTGTAACTACTGAACGCTTGTTCCTGATGTACTATCCTTGGAGTCTGTGGTGGTTTTGGTGTCCGGTGCAGTGCTTGTAGGCCTCGACGCAAACTAGGACGCGTCTATCAACGGAGGTACCCGGTCGGGGTGCCAGTAGATCTGTTACATTGGTGGCAGTGGTGGGATGGCGTCCTAGTAAGAGGAAAAGCAGCACGGAGACACCGGTAACGTTTGGAGTTACAAATTGAGGGCAACGCTAGTATCCGTACAGCGCCCCTGGCTACAGCAGGATGGAACCGGCTAGTTTTCAGACAGCGTTTCATGATGAGGAGGAGGAGGCGGCCGCGGACTACAGGGATGCAGACAGAAAGGAACTCTGGTATGATGCCCTGGAAGATGCCCAATGGCGGCGAGGTGAGAGTCTCCCCAGTGATGAGCAGCGGCTACAGAAGCGTGTGGCGATGCGGATGTATCTATTGGGAGAGCAGCCCCTGGATGAGTGGGTGACAAGACTAGAGACCCTGGTATGGCGAGAGATCTGGCTAGACAACGCATACCAGGCCCTCTGGTGGCATACCGTTCGACTTACCCCCTGGACGTCTGAACACGACTTACCGGAGGGGGATGATTATGATGGCCCGGGTTTATTATGGGATGCCTTGGAGGACGATATTGATCTTGGCAGCACGGAGGGGTCTAGGTTTTGGGACATCTACGACTACCGGATGGGCATGTATGTCTGGGATGACGAAGGCGAGGTGAGCAAAGACATGACCCACCTGGTAACGAGAGAGTGGGAGCTGGAGCAGGACTACCAACACCTGCTCAGCCTTGTGCAGCCCCAACCTACTCGACAAGCAGAACCAGACTTCATTGACTGGTCCTGGGATGACCTCCAGATGGCAGGTGGAGATGGGACCGAGGTCTCTCTACCGGCCCTACAGAGGGCAGAAGGTGTCGTCCTTCCCCTCCAGCGGCAGTGTGAACCCCAGGGGGCAGAAGGTGTCGTCCTTCCCCCCCAGCAGCAGTGTGAACCCCAGGGGGCAGAAGGTGTCGTCCTTCCCCCCCAGCAGCAGTGTGAACCCCAGGGGGCAGAAGGTGTCATCCTTCCCCCCCAGCGGCAGTGTGAACCCCAGGGGGCAGAAGGTGTCATCCTTCCCCCCCAGCGGCAGTGTGAACCCCAGGGGGCAGAAGGTGTCGTCCTTCCCCCCCAGCGGCAGTGTGAACCCCAGGGGGCAGAAGGTGTCATCCTTTCCCCCCAGCGGCAGTGTGAACCCCAGGGGGCAGAAGGTGTCGTCCTTCCCCCCCAGCGGCAGTGTGAACCCCAGGGAGCAGAAGGTGTCGTCCTTCCCCCCCAGCGGCAGTGTGAACCCCAGGGGGCAGAAGGTGTCGTCCTTGCCCCCCAGCGGCAGTGTGAACCCCAGGGGGCAGAAGGTGTCGTCCTTCCCCCTCAGCGGCAGTGTGAACCCCAGGGGGCAGAAGGTGTCGTCCTTCCCCCCAAGCGGCAGTGTGTACCCCAGGGAGCAGAAGGTGTCGACCTTCCTCCACAGCGGCAGTGGGTACCCCAGGGGGCCAAAGGTGTCGTCCTTCCCCCCCCAGCGGCAGTGTGAAACACAGGGGGCAGAAGGTGTCGTCCTTCCCCCCCAGCGACAGTTTACCCTAACCAGGGGAGACACCAATCTCCCAGACAGCGCAGATGGGACCGTGGTCTCTGCGCCCACAGCTTGTCCAGATCCCCAACTACCGTCACTGGGACAACCGGAGGAGGGGGTAAGTACAAATTCCCCTCCCCAGCTAACTTCTAATGTGGCCCCAGGGTTAACAGAGGAAATGTTAACCCCCACTGACCCCCACGTTTCCCTGGCTACTGAGCCGGAATATGTCCCAAGTACCCCAGCAGAAGAGCTGACAGCGGGGCAGAGTGCAGTCGGCCTCTGCCCTCCCTTTGTCCCTTGTACAGAGCAGGATGTCCTGCAGGTTATACCAGCAGAAGAGCTGGCATCAGTGCAGAGTGCCGCTGGCCTCTGCCCCTCAAGTCCCCTCAGCGTGTTGCCCCATCACCACAGCAAAATATCCAGGTACCTGGTTAGACTTCCCCCCAAAGGAGAGATGTGTGACGAAGTGCCCTTCGCCACTTTGGCTTGGAGAGGACTGTTTGCCAGCCTCCTGCCCTGCGACTATGGCCCTGGTACATATTGCCCTTTGGAACCAGTGTTCGGCCACACCAGAGTGTAAGTCACTCATTCTGGCCCTTGACATACAGGGGGGTCATTCTGTACTTGCCCTGTGTGAACCATGATACCCCAGATAACTGTGCCATGAAGCCCATTCATATAATGAAAGACTATGGGAAAGACTTTAGCTACATGGCAATTGAACTGTGTGAAGAGGATCTGAGCGCTATTCAGTGATTTTGTGCGCTCAGATCCCAGCTATCTGGGGATATGGGAAATGTGAGTAAATGTGAATTGCAGTAATGCTGATGGGTTGTCAAACTAGAGAATTGACCAACAAATACTTTTGTCCGGACATCCCCAGGCCGATCCGTTGGGATCAGACCGTGTATGCCGGCTTATGGTCACGGGGGAGGTGTGTAGCAGAACCCATCACTGTTTTAAACTGTTTTATGATTATTATGGTTAAAATATGATCCTACTATATATATGTTGGTTGATGTTCTACAGAATATATTGGCTCAGAATATTAGCCAGACTTTTGCAGACCTAGGCTAATAGATAATCCTGTTACAGAGATTCAAGAGATAAGAAAGTTGTAAAGGATCCTTGCATTTTCCAAAGTGTTTTCATTCTCTGATAAGAACAAAGAAGCATGATCTAATTAATGTCTGATTGTATCCAAGTTGCCAGGGAGGTGTGACTCACCTATTGTCCTATATGTGTATTGTGTGGGGGATATGTGCAATGTCTGTGTGTTATGTGTAAAAACATACTTTTACTAACTTTTGAACCCCTGGTCTGATTCATGCCATTTTTGTATATGTTGTTCCCCTGGGTGAGAGATATTGAACGGTGCTGGACTTAAAGGTGTACCCCCTGTATTTGGGGTACATCCAGAATGTGGTTAAAATTGTGTCTGTTTTAATTGTGTTACCTGTTATCTGAGGGGAGGAGACGTGGGGGTTGAACCATGTATATAATTGGCTGTGATAATTATGTGGGTGTAGCCCTTCAGAGGGCACCATTGCATTAAAGGAGATTCCCTGTCATTAAAGAGATAGTTCCTCTTGACCCTTCAAAACGTAGCCTCGTCTCGTTATTTGAGGGGATCACTATATGATACTGGGGATTGCTATGCTTTTGCATACTCCCTTGAGCTGTAACTACTGAACGCTTGTTCCTGATGTACTATCCTTGGAGTCTGTGGTGGTTTTGGTGTCCGGTGCAGTGCTTGTAGGCCTCGACGCAAACTAGGACGCGTCTATCAACGGAGGTACCCGGTCGGGGTGCCAGTAGATCCGTTACACCAGACTATTTGGTCTCTGGGCTCCAGATACAAATAATCCCCCCACAGGGTTGTAAAGTTGATACCTGACCAGATGCTAGGAATCTGGAGACAGTGGGAACCCTCAACCCCCTCTAACCTATTATCAACAGAAACATACCAGAGGAGTTCTGTCTAAGGCAAAGAAATTACAGAGGTGGCATTAGCCTGCCAATCAAAATCAGGTGGTTAGGATCTGACCAGCTGTCAGTGATTGACTGGAAAGTGGGTCGTTCAGTCTGGGGGTGGGGGCTTTTGAGGGTTTGTTCTTTTTACTGTTTCACATATCTGTGCAAAAAGGAATGCAGTTGTCTCTCTGTCTGATACGCTAATCAGATGGTGTGTGCTTCTTCTTGATCCTATGTACAAGGGATTGGTGAGAATGCTTTTTATTATTTTTAATTATTTATTAAGTCAGTAACTTTGCATCCTGAACTCTGGACTTTGGCCTGCTTCTGTGATCTTGATATGCTGATTTCCTGTGTCTGAGCTGGGCACTGAACACAAACTCACAACCTGGAAGGAGTTCTGTAGCAGAAGGAAGGGTTTTTTGGGGTGAACCTCGTCCCCCTAACTCTGGGTCATGACAGTATTGAACCACAGTAAAATGACAGTGATTTGTTTTTTCCCTAAATTACATATGTACACACAATCTACATTTAAATGCATTTATCCACAATTTTGCTAGAACATTGCTCTGGATAAATTGATGAGTATTAGATTCAAAAATAGACAAAAGATCACAAATTGATCATATATATAGTTGTCATAATTGAAAGTTTGTCTGTAACGCTCATACAGTTACGGGCTTGCACATGCGCATAATGCATGCCATGGCCTGCAATGAGCACCAAAGCTGCTCATTGCGGGACCTGTGCTTAGCGCCGAAGGTGCTCATTGCAAAGCCCGGAAGGTAGAGGGGGGAGAAGTTCGCAATGACTGCCAAGTCCCGCTAGTTGCGGTTTTCGCAAGGCCTGCAATCAGTGGCAAAGCCACTGATTGCGCAGCCTGTGATGAGCGCCAAAGGTGACTTGAAAATAAATGGCAACGGTTAAGGTAGAGTTACAAGCTTGAAAAAAAAAATGGCGTTGACAAGTTGCTTGAATCACCCCTTCATTCCCTTCCTAATTGTAGAATGGATGATGGGATATTAAAAATGGCACCACATTCCATGAAGATAGACCCTCTGTGCCTGATGGAGTGGAAGAAACACAATAATTTATTAAATGTCTGTGAAATTAGATATTCAACAGTTATTTTTCTTAAAACTGATTGCATTTTCTTTTATGCTTCTTTATGTCAAACTGAATGTAGATACTAAGGTCTTTTTGGCTTCCATGCTGTGAAGCGGTACAGTGTCACATTAGAAATTCTTATTTTAACTGTAGGTACACCTGATAAACAGGTTCATATAAGTATGCTGCATTAAATTAACAAAGCTTCTCTAATACCCTTTATTACCCCAGTATCCCTCTCCATTTACTTACTACCTTTTAATTTTGGTAGCCCTCTTCTGTCAGTAGAACAGTGTTAAACGCATTATCATTTATTGTAGTTCCATTCAGTGCTAGTTAGGTAAGCCACATATAGGCAAATATGAAATATATTTATATATTAAAAATGTATACATTTATTTTTAAAAATGTCTAACTTTTATTATTAGCAACTTGACTTAAAATTTTAAATGAAATAACGAACGATTAAAATAGGGTTATTTTATTAACCCAACTTGGAAGTCACATATTATGACTAGGACTTAATTATTGTCCAATTTTTGTTAAATTAAATTGCTTTACAATGGAACTTATCTATTGAGGCCCTTCTAACTTTCATTGAGTTGTCCACTTTGTTAATTTATATTTTAATTTCTTTGAGATAGTACAATATACAACAGCTGTTAGTCTTTTGTAACTGTTCATATAATTTGTACACTAATATAGTATTTAAGACCCTGTATCTTAATTAAGAATAAGAATATTCTGTGTTGGTGTATTATAAATATTTTAATTGTGATGTATTAAATCGTTATATACAATTAAACTTGTGTTTGTCTTTATTACCAATCTTGCAAATTTTTTGGGTGAATTTTTTTTAACTTATATTTACAAAACTAACAAAAAAACAAAACCTTTTACAAGGTCACTGTGTTTTTTACAGTAGCTTACTGTGATTACTATACCTCCACTGCAAATACCTTATAATGTGCAAGTGCCTTAATCAGTTTCTTTATGAATTGTGGCAAAAGCTTATTCTTATATTTCTGGTCTTTGTGTTGTTATCATATTTTATATTTTTTTCAGTGAATACCTCATGGACACTAGTATTTTTTTGTTTGTGTCCACTACTGTAGCCAGTAATGTAGCCAGCAAGACTTACTGTTATTAAATTGTCCTCTCAAAGCTACCTGCAAACGACTTCCGCGTTAAGGGCGGAAAAACCCTACGGGAAGTCGAAATCTGAACTTAATCCTTTTACCTGTCAAGCCCCTAACTGTTACGTTCGTAAATCGCTATTAAATTGCTACAAATCCACTGGTGTTCAAACCTGTAACCAGCAAATGGAGCCAAAAAGCCTTCGGGTAAAGAGAGGACTTGCAATGTTGTTAAAGTCCTATCTGTAGCACTGTAAATGCAAATATACACACACTACTATACTTGTAATGAAAGAGAAAGTGATGTTAGGTATTAAAATTAATAGCACAACATTCTCAAGCTCGCAAATCTACAATATAAAATACTTTATTTTAAGTTTAATTTTATTTTAAGTTTAATTACTTATTACTTATTTGTTACATCTTAGTTTTTTTATTATATTCTCTTTGTTAAGGTAATTTTGTTATGTGTGCTATCTCCATTTATTCTAGTTTTAATGCCACTATTTTGGATATTTATTTTCTGAAAGGGGTATAGGTAAATTATTCAGTAAGTCCTATGGGATTTTTTGGGCTTAATTCAAAAATCCATCTTGTTTCACAACATAACAGTTTTTTATCTCTATCTCAACGTAGTTGAGATTCTGGTACATGGTCAATACCAATACATTTAAGATAGTTAGGGTTGTTATTATGCTGGTTCCTTACATGTCTAGCTATAGATGTATCTTTTTTATTTAAGACATCATTTATATGCTCTAAAATGCGACGTCTGAATTGTCTATTTGTTTTACATTATACCTCATTTTACATGAACATACAGGCAAAACAAATAAACAATTAAGACATCACATTTTTTTATGTGACATTACTTCTTCTCTCTGTTCATTATGTTAGTGAAGTATGAAGGATTGATGAATGGACCTTACATTCTCCATCCTATTGTTTGTGAACCTTCTTTGCTAGCAAATCCCAGCAAATGTGCCAATCATGCAAATCAGAAGCAACTCTTGTCATCATTGATGCATTGTTTAAACCCCAGACTCAGCTCCACCATCTCTATTAGACCACCCACCTTTGACAAAGCAGCTGAAGCTGTTAAATGAGCCGTTAGGCTTTAATGTAGGCTCTTTGTTGTAGGCTTGGCTATTCATTCATTTCTGTGACTTTAAGCCCCTGGCTCTCTCAGAGGCTGTTCTATTATCTCCAACTAATGAGATTGGATAATTTAGTCACCTTGCTAGTTTATTGATATGCAAGAAAGACCTCTTGAATTTCAAGTAATGCTTTTAATTCTGCAATAGGCTCATTGTATCGTTGCAAAAAGTCTTCAGACAGATTTGTTTTAAATTTGTCCCACAAAGCAAATGCATTTGGAGCATTTGAGAAGATACAAATTAATGCAAATTGTTCCCTCATCTGCCGTGGCATTTGACATAGTGATGCTTCTTCTAGACATCTTTCCCATTGTATCATCAGCTAGGAAGTTTCTGTGTCACGCAGCTAAATGAAATGATTCATAAACTATGTCATTAATAGTTCTCAAGTGTTCAAAACTTTGTGCACGATGGAACATTTAGAAGCAGTAAACGTAAGCAGAAACGTTCAAGGTCTCTTGGACTTATTATTTCTACAGCTTTTTCGTTTTCTCCATATTCCATTAACGAAAACATAATGGTAGGGAATGTCAATATATAACAATTCTCTTGCCTTCAAATTTAATTGAAACCAAAGAGTTAGTGTAGTTTGTCGATGCTTGTGCCAAAGCATCTGTTTCATTTGTATCATGGAAATACACTAAGTGTCTTTGGGGCAAATGTACAGCCAATCGATATACTGCATGTGAGCGATCATGCATTTCAAATTTGTGAAGACGACACATTGCTTCTGGCGCACTTACATGTCGAGCATCTACATGAGATGCAAGTTCATCATGTAGTAACTCACTTTGTTTGTGATTTTCTGCACTTTTGACCACTACAGTAGATGCATCATAGCCTTTGTAAATATATTTGTAGACATATTAAATGGATTTTATAGAAGTGCAAGCTTCCACATTAATGTGTGCGTTATACTTCATGAGTAAATGGGAATTGTATGGTACCACATATCTGTTATCTACCTTTTTTTCATGAATAATGGCATTTTGGCCTTCTCTTCTTCTATATAATGGATAGCCATCACAATTAGTATAAGATTTGTTTCTATAATCTTTTGGAAATTCTTTAGTGCATTTCTTATTTTCCATACATGGTGCATGAATCATACGATCAGTTACAATCTCATATAGTCTACCATGTATTTCTTGATCTGGTAGTTCAGCAATAATCACTGAATCCACTTTGTCACCAGTATCCAATTTATCTTTCTCTTGAAGGATTATAAGAATATGTGCATGTGGAAGGCCTCTTTTTTTAAATGCTATGGTATAAATAAAAGCTAGACATTTGCCAAATAACTAAGTTATGATTGTCACGTATTAATTCAGTTAATTTGATTTTAAAGACTCTTGCCACTAAATCTTGTCTATCGGAAGCAGTTTGTCCAATTAGCAGATTCTCTACAATCTCTGGCCATTGTGGATTACATGTAAATGTAAAAAATAAATCTGGTTTTCCATATTTAGTCACAATAGCCATGGCACCATTGTATCTTTCTCACATATTGCGAGGAGATCCTGGGAAAGAAGAAGGTAAAATGATGGCTTTGCCAGCTGGCTGCTCTCTGGTTGTAGCCACCTCAGCGACATAATCCATCAGTCCACAATACTGTTCTACACATAGTTTATCTTGTTGAAATTTGATGAAGTTTAAATTATTTGCCTCAATTTGCAAATATGAATCAATGATCCATTGTTGTGTCAGTTTTCCTCCACATAAAATGGGGCTTGAATCCATCTCGAATGTCAGTTTGAGCCACTCTAAAGTCAAGCATGGAAATATTATTTCTGACACATACTTTTGAATTTGGGTAACTGTCAAGTGTTAATTTGGGTTGCCAACCTGCTTCCCCATGTGGAAAAAATATGGGATATGTCATTGGATAAAAATTAGTACTTAAGATACTTATATTAATGAAAGGTTGCTCATCGTTTCAGGGATATATTCTAATATCCCTCTGAAATTATGGTTCTCCCTCGTCATTTTGAAACACCATTGCAACCTTATTTGATGTTGGCAAGTTATAACGGCGTTTATCAGTATGGCAATCTTTTTTAAGAACCATATTGACTTTTGGGATTGGTAATTTCCATTTGATGTATTTCTGCATGTATTTGTTGTTCTTTTTCTACTTCTGACAATTTTTTATAACCTTGAGTGTATGGTTTTGGGCCATAATTTTATCAAGCTCTATAAAAACAATGGGTAAGCATTTTTTATTTTCTTGAACCTGCATACGTTGTTCAACAGCTTCCATTGCATCTAGGGAATATAGTTGAGCAAATTTTCTTTGCTCCCCTTCTGGATGTAAAGGAGAAGTACGATGGTAAATTTGTTCTTGTACTTTGAAGCATTAAGGGCCATGTCCTGGCACATAACCAGCTAATGTTGCACCCATAGATGAAAAAGATATGGCCCTATTATATGATCTTATGTTTGTTTTGAAATGTAGTTAGTTAGAGAAAGAAGGCTCCGTCATTATGCTTTCTAAATATGTTGGGAACTAACAAACTCGCAATCTCTGAGTCTTTCCTGTTTGAAATGATAAACCCCACAAAACTGGCAGACAATATTCATCATACCACAATTATGAACCTCTATTTGATGATTTAACTAAAAGACAATTGTGAGAATATATAACAATCTAACTCTGTAAATCAACATTATAATTTTTATCAGATTGTTCTGATACATTTTCTAGATGTTTTTGTTTTTTGGTTGCCTTCTTGAGCCTGGATGTTACTTTCTCAGCAGCTTGTCTTTTGCTTGCGATTCTCCCGCGTCAATTTTCCAGCGTCTGTCGATCTTTCCATCTTTTAAAATGTTCTCATGTTTGACGTCTTTTCTGTTCCTCTTTATTTTTGTTATCTGCCATAGAAATCTGTAAATATAAATAGTACATTAGATTTGTATTTTTGTGTTTATTAAATTCAACTTTCTTTATTTTGCTTTTTTCTTCTGCTATCCTGTTTAGTGTTAGTTTTGTTGCAGTGCCTTTTATTAAAAATTGCACAGAAAACATGATACGTCCTTCTACGTTGTATGTGTTATTAGCATTTTTTGTGGTATTCTGTTTTGTGTGCATTAGGATGCCATTATGGAGTTAGGGTTATGGTGTTAGGCTTAGAGGGTTAGTTACATTGCAGTGCATTTCCACATTGGCGCACACAAAAAAGGATAGATCCTTTCATTTTGTATAAGTAAGCATTTCTTGTCTTATCCTGTGTGTTGGACGCCACTGTTGTCATTATGGGCTTATGTTTATGGGTTTAGGCTTAGAGGATTAGTTAGACTACAGTGCATTTTGACATTGGTGCACACCAAAAACGATCGATGCTTCCATTTTGTATGTGTTAACAGCATTGGTTGTCGTACCTTGTTTAGAATGTGACACTGTTTGCATTATGGTGTTATTCTTGAGGTTTAGTTATATTGCAGTGCTTTTCCACATTGGTGCACACCAAACAGGATAAATCCTTCCATTTTATTTATTTGAAAAACATTTGCTGTGCTATCCTGTTTTGTGTGCACCACTGTAGGCATTAGGGGTTTAGGTTATGGGGTTAGGCTTACAGGGTTAGTTAGGTTGCAGTAGGTTTTGACATAGGAGCACTCCAAACAGGATCTTTTTCTTTTTTTGTATTTGTTATACTTTACCTGTTGTGTTGAATTTGTTGTGTATAAATGACAGAGGGTCCCCTGCTGCCAATCTTCCTGCAACACTCTTCAGGCAGTGTCTGGTGAAAATGAGAAACAGAAATGCAAATGCTCAAGTAACTTTTCTTTTTTTTTGACTAATACTATCTTATTTTTGTTAAGTAAATGTATTTCTGTACGTTACATGTTTGGTGCAATTTCTTTTCTGTAAATTTCGGCAGATTTTACAGGCTGTGTTACACCGTGCAGTGCTGCAAATCAGTCAGTGACACTTTTGATGGAGAGTCTGTTGAAATGCAGTGTAAATATTAATCGTAATTTATTTTGCTAAGAGCATAGATTATTTTTCTAAATGTCCAACATTTAACCCCACAGAAACATTTATCTGTGTTTTAAATCTTCTCTTCTATCTGAATAATTCATCCAGTACACTGTATGTGTTTGTCCAGTATATGTGTATCTTTGCGGGGTCCGGATTTTTAGCAAAGTCCGGATTTTGTGCAGGGTCAGGATTTTTGCAAAGTGTTACTGCTCGTATTTTTTTAAGGTGATTTTTTAAAATATCTATGGGTCTCACAATGGAAAATGTAAAATGGAGCTTCCTGTTCATCTGTAGTCCTGTGGGTCGTAGGGATGATGCATACGTGGTGCGGTGTCGTAAGGATGAGTTTTTTAATTGAGGTTTCTGTTCATGTGTAGTCCTGAGGTTTGTAGGGATGATGCGTAAGCTGTAGGAGGTCGTAGGGATAAGCACCGATGGCGCTCATCTCCATCAGCGCAGTGAGCACCTTCAGCGCTCCATGCCTAAGTCATACGGGGTCGTAGGGATGAGCGCCTACGGTGCTCATCTCCACCAACACAATGAGCACCTTTGGCGCTCCCTGCCTAAGTCGTTTGGGGTCGTAGGGATGAGCGCTCATTTCCACCAGCGCAATGAGCGCTTTGTTTCTCTTTGCCTGGCCTGCAGTTGCCAACGTCTCGCAATTTTAACGTTAAGTTACCAACGTTTTTTGGCAAGCCCGCGTTGCTGAGAACTATATATGTGATATATACATTTGTGTGCACATTTGCAAATCCCAGCTCAGCTTCCCAGAATGCAGTGTAATAACAGTTTTTCTCAGAATTCTGAGCTGGAAGCAGGTTTTTTTAACTTGCTTAAGACATTCAAATGTGAACACAGATGTACTATTTATTTATTATATCTATATCTATATATTATATATATATATATATATATATATATATATATGTATATATATATATATATGTATATATATATATATATATATATATATATACTACCATACATACATAATCATATGTATATATCCATCCTAGAAACAAGTTTATATTGCAACACAATAGTAATATCCTTATGTTTTTGCTGTGATCTCAGAAATAACTTTGTTAATCCACTTGAAGTGATCACAGTAGCCAGACAAAACATATTGGCATCATTAAATAAGCCCTCGTAGTTCCCTCGGTCCTCGCAAAAGGCAGTTTTTTACTGTTTGCAAAGGACAGAATCCCCAATACTTCCCTCGCAGCCTACTTTGCGAGATGACTCCAAAAAATGGCCAAGAATAAGCTCCGAGAGAGCTACGGAGTAACACGCAGCCTTAAATCTATGAAGTGAAACTCGCACCTCGGAAGAATCCCTATGGGCACAAAAAAGTGCTAGCAAGGGCTCCTAAATCACATATGTGCTGCCTCGGAGCAGCCCGAGACAGCCGTGTGATGCTCCCCCCTGCTCCCTATAAACATCCCCATGCTGCAGGAGTCCCTGTTGGGACCCCTGCAGCTCCCCACATCAACCCCTTGCATCGGGGGTCCCTGATCGGCATAGATCAGGCCCCCCGCTGCATTTCAAATTTCTAAATTCCCCGCTGCGGCTCCTTAAAGGTACATTATTAATAATCCCAAACGCGGTACCTAAAATTAACCCCCTCCATGCTGGGGGTCCCCATCGTGACCCCCGAAGTGTCCCCACAATAACCCCTTGCTGCAGGGGTCCATAGGGTCCCCCGCAGCCCCCCCACATTAACCCCTTGCAGCTGGGTGTCCCCAATCGGCACCGATCGTGACCCCGCTGCATTTAAAATTATTAATTTCCCGCTTCGCAGGTCCTTAAAGGACCGTAAAGGTCCTGAAAGGACTCGCGCTAAAAAAATATTAACCCCAGGCAACTAAAATTAACCCCATAACTCATGGCGGTCAATACAGACCCCCATAAGCCCTTAATTAACCCTGTCGCTCATGGGGGTTAATACAGACCCCCATAAGCCCTTAATTAACCCTGTCACTCATGGGGGTCAATACAGACCCCCATAAGCCTTTAATTAACCCTATAACTCATGGGGGTCAGTACAGACCCCCATAAGCCTTAATTAACTCTGTCACTCATGGGGGTCAATAGAGACCTGTCGGGGTTAATACGACATATTATTTTCTATATAATATAGAATACTGAATATTGAGTTCAGAATCAATTTATAGACACATATTCCTTTTTATAAAATAACATTTATTGAGAATACCAAAATCAACTAGTCTAATGAAAAATGTAATATATCAAATCAAATGCAAATATAACACAGTAATATATCAAAATCAAATGCAGATAAAACACAGTATAACCAGTCAGATAAATAAAAGAAAATCAATACATCATATTGTAATACTTATTATTTATGATATTTTCTATTCAGTCCTAACATTTCAATATAAAAGTGTACTTCATTCACATGAACAATGAAA
This sequence comes from Discoglossus pictus, assembly GCA_027410445.1. Taxonomy (NCBI): domain Eukaryota; kingdom Metazoa; phylum Chordata; class Amphibia; order Anura; family Alytidae; genus Discoglossus; species Discoglossus pictus. The sequence continues at coordinate 521,724,769 of CM050163.1, forward strand.
CCTGGGATAGCAACCCATAGAACAAAATCAGATAAATCAATTAATAAAATTCATTCTTAATAACGTTTTAGCATGTACTAACAATGTCTAATGATATTAAAATATATATGCAGCTATACAGGAATATATTGAATATCACACAATAAGTAAAGTATTTTATAATATAATTGATAAGTTAGCTAAGTAAGTTAATTTGTCTGTATTGGTCAAAAAGAAAAATGAGATATCTAATTTTGTATTAAAATTTATATCCGGAGTATAAATTTCAATGACAAAAGGAAATCTAAATAACTTTTTGATAAGAAATAAATCAAACAGAGAAATTATGGTAATGATTTTCAATTATATCATAAAATAAAATATCTCAATTTATACATTACCAATTATGACACAATTCCACTGGTTAACTCCAAAGTTGTTTTTACTTCTCCATAGATAAAACTTTTATCTTCTTTGTCTCTCCTTCTCCCTCTCCTGTTGTTCTCCTTTTTTTTAGATCCTGTTTCTATCCATAATTATACCTCTTGCTTATTTGCCTATCAGAATCCCAAATCAGTTAAAGTATCTTTTAACCAATAAAATCTTTTCATGATGTTATCACTTATTTAAATTTTATAAAGAATATATTTCTCTATAGAGACGTTTATTCCTTTAACCATAAGATGGCACTCTCGGACCTTTGAATTTTTATCCCTTTTAATTAATTAATGACCCTTTGACCCACAACCTATAAACAAGATGAAGTCATAAGAATGTTATCAACTAGATATCCCTAGACAGATTTACTATACTGTTTACTAGACTTAGTGTCTATGAAACCAATATTTCACATGTGAATATTTAAGGAGGATACCACCACCTTTATAGACCTAATATCCATTAGTTTAGGAATTCACTCAGATATTTATCTCTTATAGAACAAAGGATTATTCAGCCATGAACAACTCTTTGTGGGCAGCTGTGAACACATATCTTTCACATAGATATTTTCAAGTAATAGAATTGCATGCATAGGTACATATATAAATATACAGCATATAAAATATTAATACAATGGATATAAAAATAGTGGTTAACAATTGGAATATCATATTATACTATAATCTTCATATAAGATAGAACTTTATTCATACAGAAGTTCTGACATATCCCCCTCTCTGAAATAATATCGCTCTTTAATAAAGTAGGTGATATTATTACAGTTGTAAATATGAGAAGTCAGTGGTTCCCGGAAAAACAGATACTCAATCCTTGATATGCTGTACTTCCAATGTAAGTCAATTGAATGGGAAGTAACCTTGGAATGCAAATTGTAGTAACAATAGTCTCATTCACTACAGTTATTAAGTCATTTAGCTTGGAGTTCCGATTCTCTTTGCACCATCTTCAAGGAATCCCGAAGTTCCCTAGATTCCTTAATTAATGTTTCATATATGTATAGAGTTTATTATTGATATAGTGGTACCTATAATAGCTCCAAGTATAATCATTATTGCAGCCCCAATAAGGAAACTGATAAATCGTTTAGGACGTCGGCTGTTGGAACTGTAAGACTCAGGAATAAAAGTTTTCCTTAATTGTTCCAACATCTCCTTTACAGTAGCCTGTGGTCGACCAATGTGTTCACGATACCACACTTTGGTTTCCTCCATCTGTATATTAGGTATGTTAAATTGCCTTTCAATCATCATCTGTGGATCCACGCTCACGAAAATCTTTTGCGATGTTAATCTCCTTCCGGTGAGAATAAACCCTGGAGCCTCTTGGATAAGGATTCCTGAAGAAGGGCCTGGTTCCACAATAGGTTCCATTCGGACCTCTTGGCAGAGGATCAGCATCACCCATATCAGAGTTGTTTTCCTTTCTTTCATTTTCAATTACTAGGAAATAAAAACGAAAAGTTTTAATAGTGTATTCTATACAATGCAAAAATAGGATAATCTGATTAGACAGGGTATTCAAAGTCACATTATTCATCAGGAGTACCATCAATGATCCTTAATTGAGATCTTGGGTGACAACTTTTTATTTGATTAATATGAACCCATCTTTCAAACACTTCACCATTTTTTGGAATTTGTATTTTATACACAACAGGTGAAATTTTGTCAATAATAGTATAAGGTCCTTTCCATGAAGGCAAAACCTTTTTCTCTTTCACTTGGTTTCGTTGAAAGTTGTACAAATATATCTGATCTGTGATCTCGTACTCCTTTTTGGATGTCTTAAGATCATAATAAGTTTTAGTACTTACAGCAGATTTCTCTAAATTTCTTTGTGCAAAAGCAAATGCCTGCTGTAAGTGTTTCCTCAGATCCTCTATATATTGATGGGTTGTAGCAGCATTCACTAAATTATGGTCTTGGGTTCTGTAAATAAGGTGTTGTGGGAGTACCATACGTCTCCCCGTCATTAATTCAAATGGCGACATCTTTGTTGCCGTACTAGGTGTAGATCTAATAGCCATTAATACTAAAGGTAATTTTATATCCCAATCTTTACCTGATTCTTTCACAAATTTCTTTAAGATACTAACAATGGATTGGTTGTACCGTTCCACATTACCACTAGAAGCAGCACGATAAGAGATATGTAATTTTCTCTTAACCCCTAGGATTTTCCACATACGGTTCATTACTTCACTGGTAAAGTGAGATCCCCGATCGAACTCAATTCGTTGTAGTAAACCAAAACGGGAAAAGACATGGTTAATTAATAATATTGCAGCAGTTTAAGTTTTACAATTTGTGGCTGGAAGACATTCTACCCATTTGGTAAATATACATGTAACCGTTAGCATATATTTATTACCCCTAGATGATGTTGTTACTGGGCCAATAAAATCTATTTGGATATCTGACCAGGGCATAGACATCCCTCTTTTCTGAAGAGGAGCTCTATGGGTAGGTGTATTAGGTTGGTATTGGGGACATACCAAACATCCCTGACAATATGTCTGGACATCTTTCAACATGTGCGGCCAATATGCGAAATCTCGCAGTATTTCATAGGTGATCTTATCCCCTCTGTGACGTGGTGTTGGGGCATCATGGGCATGTTGTAACATTAGACCTCTATATGAGGTAGGAACCACCCATTGCTGTATTCCATTCTTAGATGTACGAATAAGCAGTCCATCTAAGATGCTAAATCGGGCTTTTGACTTCATTAAAATTCTCAGGTCTTCTTTACCTACAACATCTATCTCATTTAGAGGATATTTAGCTGGGTCTTGTATCTGGTTATAGAATATACCTATGATTGGATCCTCTTTCTGACTACTGATTAAATCAGAATTTGGAGTATCTTGGGACCATTGAGCTGTAGACAATTCTGTACTCTTTTGGATTTGTTGTCTTGTTATAGCCTGAATTTGAAATGGACCCAAAAGATGATCCACATCAACAAGCTCCCCCTCTAGGGCACCTTGTTTTGCCAACTTATCAGCCAAATCATTTCCTTCTTTATCCTGTCCCATTACCTTTGAGTGGCCCTTTGTCTTCTTCCAATATATAGTCATTCCATTAGAGATTACCATCTCATCAATAGTATGTATTAACCTACCATGTTTCACTGGTTTCTTCCGGGCATTTGTCATTTCATTATGTTTCCATACCTGTAAGTATTCTACGAAACTATTACGGACATATTCCGAATCAGTGATGATCACTAATTCCTTAAGATCATGCTCTATTGCAGTTTGGATAGCGCGATATACGGCTACCAATTCTGATATTTGACTAGTCTTAGATCCTATTTTATATCTTTCAGGTGGAATCGGGATATTATCTTTCCATACATTTCCAATTCCTGCAACCAATTTTTTATCTGTTCCCTCCTTAATATGATATGCACATCCATCCACGTAGACTGTGGGTAGAGTATTGCATAATACCTCTTCATATACCTTATGGGGAGATAATTTGTATTCCTTCATAAGGTCCACTTCGGACCAATTTTCTCTAAGAGGATCCTCGGCGGTACAATCATGTAAATCAGCTAACCCTTGGGCCACTGGATTCCTCTTATTCTGTGCATATCTAATTTCCAAAGGCCATCCTTGTAAGGATAAAGCCCATGCGGTTATACGGCTATTTGACAAATTACCAGCTCTAATTTTATCACTCTGAATGTATTGTAATGGTTGATGAGCGGTTTCTACTATAATTTTCTCACCTTGGATAAAATTTCGGAAATTCTGTAAGGCCCATACTGTGGCAAACAGAGCTTTCTCACAGTCATTAAATTTTACTTCTACAGGTGATAATGTTTTACTTGCATACGCAATAATTTTATTATGTTGGTCATATTTCTGATATAAAACAGCGCTCAAGCAAAAATCAGTATATCCAGTTTCTAAAAAGAATGGTTTACCCATTGTAGGATAAACTAGGCAAGGAGCCTGGCTGAGTTTTTGTTTTAATTCGTTTACGGCTTGATCTTGAATTTCTCCCCATTGCCATGGCTCTCCTTTCTTTAATAATCGAATGAGAGGCCTAGTTACCTCTGCATAGTTATCAATAAACTTACGAGAATAATTAGTGACACCTAGAAATGATCTTAATTCTTTTAGATTTGTAGGGGTTTTGGTTTTAAAAAGAGCTTCCATTTTCTTTTTCTGTGGATTTATACCTTCAGGAGTTATTTCATGGCCTAAAAAATTAACTTTAGTGCGGCACCATTGTGCCTTTTGAAGAGATAGTTTAACTCCTGCATGTTTCAATTGATCTAGAACATATCTGATTTCAAAAATATGTTTATCAAAATCGTTATTTTTAATCAAGATATCATCTACATATGTTAATGTCCCTCGCTCTTGAGCGTCAGGCATTGCCTTATGTAAAAATATAGCAAACTCATGCCCTGAATTTATAAAGCCAAATGGGGTTCTAGTCCATGTATATTGCTGTTTCCCAAAGGTGAAAGCCAGTTTATATTGGTCCTCTTCATTTACTTTAATGGTCCAATAACCTTGGGCACAATCAAGCGTAGTAAATAATTTAGATCCTTGTATTTGTGCTAAACATTGATCGATATATGGAACGGGCCATGCAGACATGTACACCCGTTTATTTAATTGTCTCAAATCAGCGCATAAAGGCCAAGTTCCATTTGGTTTCAAGACACCTAGAATAGGGTTATTAAAAGAACTGTGCACCGGTCTAATAATTCCCCTAGACTCTAGGTTCTTGATAATATCTGCCAATGATTCATAAGAGGCAAGAGGGAGTCGATATTGTTTCACAAATACAGGTGGCATATTTGGGTCAGTTTTAATTTTAGTGACATGTAAATTTGTCAAACCACAATCATATGAATCCTTAGAGAACATATCTTGGTAATCAATTAATACTTGTCTTAGTTTTTGGCGTTCAATGTCATTAGAACATCCGCTAGCTAAGGCTATCTGTTCCTCAACTCTTTCTCTAAACCCAGGGAATACCTCAGGCTGACTAATCTCATAAGTCTCCTCCAATTGTGTAGACAAATCAGTAGTGATCATACTTACCTGCGTCTCAGTGTTCTGATATTTCTCATATTCTTGTTCATCAATTGTTTGGTTAAAAACAAGTTCGTTATCCATAATATCACAGTTACTTTCAGTGAAACTAAAGGGATAAATAGACTGGACAGTAAATAATCCCTCAGGTTGTGTGTCAAAACACTGATCCATAATCTGGTCATCATTTACATAATTCTCTGGTATCAAACCAATAACAATATTCATAAACTCAGAAGTAAAATACTCAGAATCTATAGCCATACGTATTAGGGATCCCTTCTCCAAACGTATTGGATGGGATGCTGTGTTATTTACCAGAATAATGAATGATACCTGTGTTATAGTATTAGAGGTGTATGAGTGAGGGTGAGGCCTTTTTGTTGCATCTGATGACTAAGATTTACAAAGGCATCAATACCTTTAATCTTTTGACCCCTTTTTACCTGTAAAGGGAGAGGAAATTGTGCCACCCCCTCTGGTACTGTAACACTTTGGTTCATTTGCACGGTTACTGCATAAGGCATTTGTTGTGCAGATTTCAATGCTTCTGAGTCATTTAGGAATTCTAAGGGTTTATCCTGTAGTCTGGACCAAATAACATTATTGATTAAATCAATTTGGGATGCAAAGCGATGTAATAGATCATTTCCAATATAGATTGGATATTGGGAATCCTGAATAACTAAGAATAAGTGCATAATCCTTTTACCCCCAATGAAAAGAGGTAATAAACATTTTGCCATAATAGCATGAGTTGAAGTTTCATGATCTATTTTACATACCCATTGATCATCGGGTTGTGTATTTCGGATTAAATTAGTATTCTTTATTTGTTTTAATAAGCTCTCATTAACATAGCTATGCTCATGTTTTAGAGCTAGTTTTGCTTGTTGAGAATTTCTCATACCTGGAATATCAACAGGAATAAATAAACCTTCATCATTGGTTTCTATTTCCACCAGAAATCTAGAGTGTTTACTTATGTTTAAAGGCTTAGAGTCGTTCTTATTTAAAGAGATAGTTAATACATTTCCCTCTATTTGAATATTTTTAATATGCGCCTGATCAATTTGGATCACATTTTCATTATTTACTTGTTCTCCATTAATGTCTTTACATTTAAGTACTGTCATTTTAGGCATTCGATTATTTTGGAAGTGAATCTCTACTGATTCCTCCTTTTTCTCAATAACATGACAGTTCCTTTGCATATGAGGTTGTTTAACCTGATCATAATTGATGGGAAATTTAACTTGTGACCATATCACACCATCAATAAAATCAATTACTGGACTAAATCTTCTAAGTAAATCAGTCCCAATTATAATTTTGTAACTAGGAATATCCACTATAATAAATGGATGTTTCATTTGTTTGTTTCCTATTCTGATATCTAACAACACATGGCCTACAGTATTAACTTTAATACCATCAAAATTTCTAACAGTTCCCACGAATGGTTTCAAAATAGTTTTCTTTTTGGTTTTACTCTCAATTTCCTCATATGTCTCTTTGGAAATTACAGTGACTTGGGAACCTGTATCAATTAATGCTTTATGATTTAAGGTTTCAACATTCTGTATACCAATAGAAACATAATATCGGTTCTGTATTTCCTCCATTTCACAAGAAATGTGTATGTCTTAACACCTCTAACTTCTTCCATTGTTTATTTTTATTTGAGAAGTCAGATTGTGGAGTATGATCTATCCAATTTATAACTATTTCTGTAGGATTACCAGCAATTTCCTGATTAACATTTGTTTCACTTTCAATAAACTGAACAGGTAATAAATCATCTGTCATGACATTGCAATGCTCTTCTATTTAAACTATTAATCTTTTACCGGTAGACTCTGGTTCAATCTGTGTTACCTCTTGTGAGCTTAAAGGTTCAACATCCCTTCCTTGCTGAATAGGAATTTCTGAAAGTAAAAGATACTTAGGGAAAGGGAATACATTATTACTTTCTTTTTGGAATATACTTTTATATTTTTATTTGAATCAAGAGTTTAACAAATATCACTTCTGTTTGTGTTATTGATCACTAATCTATTTTCACAATTAGTATTTAGTCATTGGCTTTGGCTTTGAGAATTTTGACCGTTTTGGGTTGGATCATTTCTCACTGACTGAGTAGTAAATCCTGCCATAAATGCAGCCATCTGTTGTGTCAAAAGTTTAACCTGCTCTTCTAAATTAGATGATGGTTTAGAATCTTGGTTTTGGCTATATCTTTTAACCCTTTGATTCTCTGAATAATTTGAAGTGTTAGGCATTGGAGGGGTTAATCTCCCTTCTGCACTAGGAGATTTTGTTCTCCAGACATAATTTTTAATAGGATTGTTTCCCCTGTAATTTGGACTAACATAAAAAGAATCATTATTTGCATTTTGAGATTTTTCACTTGCAATTTTTACTGGCCTAAATGATGACTGTGCCTGACTTGATTTGTTTAAACCTTTAACCACATCTGCGTAAGATTTTGTACCTGTCTCATACCGTAAATTAGGTTTAACAGAAATTTCTGCCACAGTTTGATTATTAAATTTCTCCCTTCGCTTATAATTATTCCCATCATCAAGCTGAATCTCATATATTTTAGTACATTCATTTACCAACCAACTTAAAGGCTTGGCATCATCAAAATCACGCGCCATATTTCTCTGAATGTACAAAGGTAGTGCATGGAAATAAATTCTCTTAAATTCAGGAGATTCTGGGTTTGTCTTTTTCGCAGTCTGTCTATAAGCGTGTTTTAAGGTGATTAAAAATTCTTTTGGACTTTCGTCAGGCTTACATTTGAGATTATGAACTGCTTTCATAGCAGCCTGTGGGTTTCTATACTCAGAAAAGTATTTTCTCACCTCAGATTTATATATCTCCCAATCATTTATATCGCTGTCATGGAGAGAGGTGAAAAATGAGGTATAAGAGCTATCAAATGACCAAGGGAGGTATGATATTTTATCATTAGCCCCCCTTATCCCTAGTTCAACCATCACCCTTTCTAGTGAATCAAGGTGGTCTTCTATGGACAATTTTGAATTTTTGGTGTAAGGTTTAATTAATTTTCTTATAGCCTGGGCTTTCTCATGGAAAGAGAGTCTTTTATTTGATCGTATATCTTCATAACTATCAGTCTCATTTTTAGAGCTATGTAAGATTTTTATAGGTGATCGTTTATGTTTATTCCTTGAAGGTACTATTTCTAATCCTTCCTCAGAATCACTAAAATCCTTCATCACAATTTTGCTTGAGGCGTAATCTTGAGCCCTATTTAAATCCATTTTTAGATTTTCAACATCTTGTTGGTATTGTTTAATCTCATTCTTAGCTATAGTCAGTAATTTTTGGATCTTTTTATTCTCTACAAGTATCTCAGCCTCATGAATTTTCTTGTCAGTTAATTCTTGAGTTAAAATTTCAATCTTTTGTTACAATTTCTTCTGTTCTATTTTTAAATCCTGACAAGCCTGAACATACTTTTGCGCTAGTTTATCAGCATATTCAGCTTTCTCATTTAAGTATTCACATTTCTCAGACAATTCCTCAAATTGAACTAATTTTTGACTTTCCTCACCGGTATCTCTTGCACGCTCAGCTACCAATTTATTTATTTCTGCCTGTAATTCATTGCATTTCTCTAAATATTTACCATTTAAATTTTGGGCTGCGTTAAATGTTTCAACAACTGTTTTCCTTAATTCTTGAATTTTGATAAACTGCTGCTCTGCTAGCTGCGTTTTTTCTCCATGTAAATCTCTCAGAGTTTGACAAGTAATAGCAATGTCTTGGATCTGATTATTTAAATCTTTTATGGTAATTTCTTTTTGGGAATTTTGATATTTCCAGCTTCTGGATAATTCCATCCAAACAGTAGATAACCTAGCTAAATGCTTCTTTCTTTCTGATTTAATTTGAATTGCATTTATAGTGCTCATCATGGTTGTTAACAAATTTTTATCTTTGAACCAATCATCAATTGTATCACCATCAATTTCAGGATGTATTTTAACCAAATATTCTGACAACTGTTCCCTGTATTCACAAACAGGATATACATTTGAAACTAAAGTTTTAACTAATAACTCCATTCCCTGTTTACCATGACCAATTATGTCATCTAAAGATAATGCTCCTACTGTTTCAGAACCAAAAACACCTTCAGCCATTTTATTTTCTTTTTAACAAATGTTATTCAATAAAAAGTTTTAAATCAATTAAATAATTGACCACGTGTCTATAAAGATATATTTCTCGCTGGGGCCTCCAAATATGTCGGGGTTAATACGACATATTATTTTCTATATAATATAGAATACTGAATATTGAGTTCAGAATCAATTTATAGACACATATTCCTTTTTATAAAATAACATTTATTGAAAATACCAAAATCAACTAGTCTAATGAAAAATGTAATATATCAAATCAAATGCAAATATAACACAGTAATATATCAAAATCAAATGCAGATAAAACACAGTATAATCAGTCAGATAAATAAAAGAAAATCAATACATCATATTGTAATACTTATTATTTATGATATTTTCTATGCAGTCCTAAAATTTCAATATAAAAGTGTACTTCATTCACATGAACAATGAAACCTGGGATAGCAACCCATAGAACAAAATCAGATAAATCAATTAATAAAATTCATTCTTAATAACGTTTTAGCATGTACTAACAATGTCTAATGATATTAAAATATATATGCAGCTATACAGGAATATATTGAATATCACACAATAAGTAAAGTATTTTATAATATAATTGATAAGTTAGCTAAGTAAGTTAATTTGTCTGTATTGGTCAAAAAGAAAAATGAGATATCTAATTTTGTATTAAAATTTATATCCGGAGTATAAATTTCAATGACAAAAGGAAATCTAAATAACTTTTTGATAAGAAATAAATCAAACAGAGAAATTATGGTAATGATTTTCAATTATATCATAAAATAAAATATCTCAATTTATACATTACCAATTATGACACAATTCCACTGGTTAACTCCAAAGTTGTTTTTACTTCTCCATAGATAAAACTTTTATCTTCTTTGTCTCTCCTTCTCCCTCTCCTGTTGTTCTCCTTTTTTTTAGATCCTGTTTCTATCCATAATTATACCTCTTGCTTATTTGCCTATCAGAATCCCAAATCAGTTAAAGTATCTATTAACCAATAAAATCTTTTCATGATGTCATCACTTATTTAAATTTTATAAAGAATATATTTCTCTATAGAGACGTTTATTCCTTTAACCATAAGATGGCGCTCTCGGACCTTTGAATTTTTATCCCTTTTAATTAACTAATGACCCTTTGACCCACAACCTATAAACAAGATGAAGTCATAAGAATGTTATCAACTAGATATCCCTAGACAGATTTACTATACTGTTTACTAGACTTAGTGTCTATGAAACCAATATTTCACATGTGAATATTTAAGGAGGATACCACCACCTTTATAGACCTAATATCCATTAGTTTAGGAATTCACTCAGATATTTATCTCTTATAGAACAAAGGATTATTCAGCCATGAACAACTCTTTGTGGGCAGCTGTGAAAACATATCTTTCACATAGATATTTTCAAGTAATAGAATTGCATGCATAGGTACATATATAAATATACAGCATATAAAATATTAATACAATGGATATAAAAATAGTGGTTAACAATTGGAATATCATATTATACTATAATCTTCATATAAGATAGAACTTTATTCATACAGAAGTTCTGACAGACCCCCATAAGCCCTTAATTAACCCTGTAACTCATGGGGGTCAATACAGAGCGCCATATGCCTTAATTAACCCTGTCACTCATGGGGGCCAATACATACCCCCATTAGCCCATAATTAACCATGTCAATCATGGCGGTCAATAAAGACCCCCATAAGCCCTTAATTAAGCCAATCAGTCCGATAAGGGTCTATGAAGACCCTCATAGGACAATTAGAAGCTAATTATTAACCCCATAAGCGCCATGACACTAAGTTCAAACACTACACTACACTTCCCCCCAATAAACCACTAAATCTAAACTAAACCCCCTCTACCCTACCTATTAACCCCTACCTACCTAACACGACCTACCTAACTCCCTATTAAACCCCCCTCCCTACTAATTACATAAAATAAAAAAACCTAAGGTACATAAAATAAAAAACAAATCACAACCTCCCTACACTACATACAATAAAAAAACCTAAGGTACATAAAATAAAGAGCCCGCGGCACACTATTAGTAATCTCGGCCGTGGTACCTAAAATTAACCCCCCTCCATGCTTGGGGTCCCCATCGGGACCCCCGAAGTGTTCCCACAATAACACCTTGCTGCAGGGGTCCATAGGGTCCCCCGCAGCCCCCCCACATTAACCCCTTGCAGGGGGGGTCCCCAATCGGCACCGATCGTGACCCCACTGCATTTAAAATTTTAAATTTCCCGCCTGGCAAGTCCTTCAAGGACCGTAAAGGTCCTGAAAGGACTCGCGCTAAAAAATATTAACCCCAGGCAACTAAAATTAACCCTGTCACTCATGGGGGTCAATACAGACCCCCACAAGCCCTTAATTAACCCTGTCACTCATGGGGGTCAATACTGACCCCATAAGCCCTTAATTAACACTATAACTCATGGGGGTCAATACAGACCCCCATAAGCCTTAATTAACCCTGTAACTCATGGGGGTCAATACAGACCCCCATAAGCCCTTAATTAACCCTGTCACTCATGGGGGTCAATACAGACCCCCATAAGCCCTTAATTAACCCTATAACTTATGGGGGTCAATACAGACCCCCATAAGCCTTAATTAACCCTGTCACTCATGTGGGTCAATACTGACCCCATAAGCCCTTAATTAACACTATAACTCATGGGGGTCAATACAGACCCCCATAAGCCTTAATTAATCCTGTAACTCATGGGGGTCAATACAGACCCCCATAAGCCCTTAATTAACCCTGTCACTCATGGGGGTCAATACAGACCCCCATAAGCCCTTAATTAACCCTATAACTTATGGGGGTCAATACAGACCCCCATAAGCCTTAATTAACCCTGTCACTCATGTGGGTCAATACTGACCCCATAAGCCCTTAATTAACACTATAACTCATGGGGGTCAATACAGACCCCCATAAGCCTTAATTAATCCTGTAACTCATGGGGGTCAATACAGACCCCAATAAGCCCTTAACTAACCCTGTCACTCATGGGGGTCAATACAGACCCCCATAAGCCCTTAATTAACCCTATAACTTATGGGGGTCAATACAGACCCCCATAAGCCTTAATTAACCCTGTCACTCATGTGGGTCAATACAGACCCCCATAAGCCCTTAATTAACCCTATAACTCATGGGGGTCAATACAGACCCCCATAAGCCTTAATTAACCCTGTCACTCATGGTGGTCAATACAGACCCCCATAAGCCCTTAATTAACCCTATAACTCATGGGGCTCAATACAGACCCCCATAAGCCTTTAATTAACCCTATAACTCATGGGGGTCAGTACAGACCCCCATAAGCCTTAATTAACCCTGTCACTCATGGGGGTCAATACAGACCCCATAAGCCCTTAATTAACCCTATAACTCATGGGGGTCAATACAGACCGCCATAAGCCTTAATTAACTCTGTCACTCATGGGGGGCAATACATACCCTCATAAGCCCTTAATTAACCATGTCACTCATGGCGGTCAATACAGACCCGCTTAAGCCCTTAATTAAGCCAATCAGTCCCATAAGGGTCTAGGACAATTAGAAGCTTATTATTAACCCCATAAGCGCCATGACACTAAGTACAAACACTACACTACACTTCCCCCCCAATAAACCACTAAATCTAAACTAACCCCCCTTTACCCTACCTTTTAACCCCTACCTACCTAACACGACCTACCTAACCCCCTATTAAACCCCCCACCCTACTAATTACATAAAATAAAAAAAAACTAAGGTACATAAAATAAAAAACAAATCACAACCTCCCTACACTACATAAAATCAAAAAACCTAAGGTACATAAAATAAAAAAAAGAATCACCCCCACACACACACACACACACACACACACTACATAAAATATAAAAACCTAAGGTACATAAAATAAAAATGAAATCACCCCCCCCTCCACACTACATAAAATCAAAAAAGCTAATGTACATAAAATAAAAAAACAAATCACACCCTCCCACACTACATAAAATAAAAAAAGAATTACACACCTGCAAAGGAATACACAAATACACATAACAATCATGAATACATTATAAATATACACATAACTACATGGCATTTCCCCCTATCTATACCTAACCCCCAATCTAAACACCCCCCATGTCTATACCTAACCCCCAATCTAAACACACCCCCTGTCTATACCTAAACCCCAATCTAAACACCCCCCCCGTCTATACCTAAACCCCAATCTACCCCACCTGTCTTTACCTAACCCCCAATCTAAACACCCCCTGTCTATTCCTAACCCCCAATCTAAACACACACCCCTGTCTATACCTAACCCCCAATCTAAACACTTATATAAATTAAATAAAACCACTTACCTTTGCAGATGTCCCTTCTGATGGTACCCCCTAGGAAAAAAAAGAAACATCAGATTATTCCAACAATAAACATTACATATAATAAATAGATATCATAAATACATTATTAAACTTACTGTTCCAGCATGTCCCACATCCATCTTCATCTGTTTTCCGGCTCGCCCCTGGAAAAAAGATAGATAACATTAGTATAACACAAACACAACATACACAACATCAAACTCAAAAGAAAATAAATATAAAGATTACATATTGAAAACTTACCTGTACCCGATGTCCCCGGCCTTCTTCTCGTCTGCCCCGGCTGAGCCCTTGCTGAATCCGCATTCTATTTAAAAAAACAAACAAAAAAACAGTAGGGGCATCATTTAATTGCAAGCCAGCAACTCGATCATTGTGGGCTGTATGCCAGCGGGAGTATTGCAGGCTCCTGTTTATCTCTGTATACAATGCTATTCAATTGAGTAAGGTTTTGTTAAGGGGCAGGCCGAGATGCGATTGGTCGTTAAGATCCAATTGCGGTATAACGTAGTGTGACACAGGCCTCTCAGCCAATAGGAAGCGGTCTAGCCGCAGATGATTGACAGAAAGAGATTATAAATTTGTCCATGCGTTGACTGAGTTGTATTTTCTGACAAAGTGGCACACAGGTCCCGGAGTTGGAGAGAGAGAGAGGAGGAGTATTTTGAGAGCAATAATTTGCAGTTATGTTCATTTATCTAACTATTTACTATTTTACAATGAATCCTTGATGACACATATTTACAGATTACACATAATTCCAATACACATAATTTAAACACACATATAGAAATAGATTAAAAAAAAATTTCCATCATATATTTCCAGGAACACTTATTTTCGTTTATCGAATTGATATTGAGGGAGGAGAGAGTAGTGGAGAGGTGGGGAGGAGGAGAAGAGAGGCGAGGAGAGAGAGATGGGAGTGGCCTTCGGGAGTAGTGGTGAAGAGAAGGAGAAGGTGAGGAGTGGTAGAGGAGAGGAGGTGAGGAGTGGTGGAGGAGAGGAGGAGGAGGTGGCGGAGAAGGTGGAGGAGGAGAAGGAGGAAGAGGAGCAGGAGAAGCAGGAGGAGCAGCAGGTGGAGGAAGCGAGTGTAGAGAAGTGGAGTGTAGAGGAGTAGGTGGGTGATGGCAGAGTAGCCTGAGCAGAGGTAACACCTAGGAGAAGGACAGAGGAGAAGGGGCCTGATCCCAGGTGGGGGGTAGATCGGAGGGAGGGACAGGCCTCTAGGACAGTTCAGGGAGGTAATGATACCCGTCCACAGTCGGCAGAGGGCAAGTGGCTATGGGCAAGCACAGGGCCCACAATTACACGCACCAGGAGAATGTGGTCCTGCTTGGTGATATCCGAGGCCGCCCCCCGTGTTTCTTGTAGGGGGCATTGGGCCAGGGCCTAGGGCTCAGGCATGGAAGTAGGTATTAGCTGAGGTTACAGCAGTAGGTACAGTGCCAAGGGATGTGAGGTCTGTCAAGCATCTGTTTGACATCAGAGCCAAGGTGAGGAGGATGATGGCCAAGTAGGACAAGAACCAGACTATAATGAGTGGGAGAGAGTCGCCAAGGACCTTCTGAGACAGGTGCCCGCTTCTGGAGCTTCAGGCCTGATGGCCCAGCAGGACCCAGCCTTCATGTCAGGTGAATATCAAATAAACCAACATGCCACCACGTGTACATCATACACACTACACATGTACATGATGACCAACACTGACATGTCAGCTGTATGGAATTAACAAGGGATAGATGGATGCATCATTAAATCCATGAAACTGACAAATCAGTAAATAGATAGTCCATGTATTGGTGCACCCACTGCAGCCTATGCAGTTACAGACCACAGCTGGAATTAAGATAGCCTTAGCAGATACGAACAATCAAGGCCAAGAACCAAAGAATAGATCATATCTAGCAAATGATAGCTAATCTGAGTTGCAATTAGGAGTATCATCCAGGTTCAAGCCTAGATGTCAGATAGTTAGGAATGATCAGAAAACAATATATTATTCATCATACTAATGACATATACCTTTCTTTTCTTTCATTCAGCATCAAGGAAGACTGGGTCCAGTGGTGAGTCAGAGGTGGGGGCGTAGGCTTCATTGGAGCAGGAAGTGGAGTAGCAAGCCCCCGCCCAGACATAACCAGTGCAGAGGGAGAAGGAGAGAAGCGGAGCAGAGGGCCCAGGTTCGGAGTAGGAGGATGTAATATGGCTGGTGGAGGTCACCATCTGGACCTCCTGCCACACCACCCAGATTTGACCCAACTATCCCCCTCATCCAGAGACTGAGGCTATCACCAGGACCTTCCAACTGGAGTGAGGACACCAGACGGCCACCATCTCTCCCCCCACACCTCCCACAGCAGTTTGAGCTGGACTGGCTGCCACCAATACCATTGGGCCACACCAAACCACCGCCCATCCTGCAACACCCTCCAGCCAGGCTCAAGACCCTCCCCACTCCCACACCGCCACCTCCTCACAAGGCCACGCCCCAGGGGCTTCCATCCCCAACATCAGACAAGGCTGCGCAAGCAGAGATGCTGGCCCTCATGCATCAGCAGGTGGACTATCTTCGGGGGATCCAGGCCCAAAACTCTGCCAATCATGCAGAGGTAATGTGTATCCTGGCAAGGCACAATAGGGAGGAGAGGAGGCACCACCTAATGACTGAGTCATACTTGGCAAGGCTGCTCAGTATTGGGGCGGACCAGAGCGCATTCCATGGAGTTACTGCAGAGGCCATGCAACAAGCTCTGGTCCGCAATCCCTCCCCATGCCCCCCCCCCCCCACCACCACCACCACCACCAGCAGGCAGACGGAGGCCAGCCACGGGAGAATGAGGCCCTGTGCCTAAGCGGAGGAGGGCCTAGGCACTGCTCTGCTGTTTGTGCCTTCAACAGAACTGCTTAGTGACAATCTATCTGTCACAATGTTAACATAATCTAGCCTGGCTACAGAGTATTGGATCGAGGACTATGTGATTGTAATCTTTTGTATGACGATGGCTACCTCCCATCACATGGTCCATGATCCTCTTCTCTGTGGACACATAGGGTTCTGTTTGACATGTCACCAATTGATGGTCACTGAGGAATGCTGTTGAGAAGAGATGATGCAGTCCCTATAATTTTTTAAGGCCTTATTTTGTAGGTTTTGTCTTTTTGTCTTTTTTTTCAGGTACAATTCAGGTCCATGAAGGCATTTTCTGCATCTGCAAGCATTGTGAAGGAAATGTATGAGGTATAAGGTTTTCACAGTGCCTCTCAGGTAGACATTCCTTCAATGACAGACCCCCCTTAACATGTAGCTCCCACAATCTGAAAGCTATCAGATATCTAAGACATAATTGGTGTTAGCTGAAGTGTAGACTATTACCGCTATGGCGGTGTACTTGCAAGGTCCCACAATGGCATGTTAATGACACGAGTGAAGCATGTGATCCTGACCTCAATATCAGTCTCAGAACAGATCCTTGGGTCTGATGTAAGGAACATCTGGCTGCTGACCTTTGTGTCCTCTCCGTATTAATGAGTATTTTCCCATATTGCTGATTATCCAGAGACCTAGCTAATAGGAATCAGATGGGAATCAGGTGAGTTGGTATATTGTTTCAGTTACAGTATTTAGCACTGTACTGTACATGCACATTGATTTCTTTTTTTATCCTCCTCTGCCTTTTTTTAGTTGAACACTTTTTTCGGATTTTGTTTTTGTCACCACACTGTATGTGTGAAACTAGATTGGATTACATAGTCCAGAGGTTGAATCGTCTGTTTCTTTGAGCAGATCTAGACAAGTTGTAAGTGCTATGCACATTAATGGTTTCTTCAATTAAATCAAGTGATTTCTGATGATCCTTTTTTTTATCAGATTCCGGTTACAGTGGTGTAGTGACCACATGTGCATCATGATTATTCTAGACTATCACATTACCCCCTGTAGGTATTCCCTTTTTACCACAAGCCTCTTGCTTTCCCAGGATCTGCCCACACCACAACCATGATGTTAATGCACAGTCTTGTCCATTTCTGATTGTGCCCTGTGTATGAAATATAGCTTTGTTATACCGTTCTAACTGTGTCAGTGTATTTTCAATGGTTGGGGTTACTTCCACATACATCATTTTTGTGTCACATTCCGATATATGTAAACTAATGAGCCCAAGTTACTAAGCAATAGATCAATTTATATAACAATAATAGTAGTCATAGTAGCATTAGATATCGTATAATAATATATATCATATAGAAAAAAAATAAAGGGTTAATGCATATGCAATGTCCAATTAGTAATACTGTGGAGTGTTAACATTCCCCTGAGGGCCTGATAACCATATGACAGGTGATACTGGAGTGGGTTGCCAGTTCCTTCTCTAGTGGACTGTGATTTGTGTGACCTGCCCACCTACAGTGGCCCTACATGGTATAGCTCACAGCTTCATTCAGGTACACAAGCCTCTTCACCACGACCACTTAGCAATCCAGAAGGAGACCAGGGGAACATACACCCCACTAATGTAAATTGATGAATAGCAAAGGATAATGGGAGGTCACCAAATGGGAATGGGTATAAATGTTGGCACATGGCCACCAGCAATGGTGTGGGGCAAAGATGGAAGTGAGTTGGCTGACGCTCTACGTGCCTCTGCACAGCCTCCATGTGTTTTCGCTGCCCTTCCTGATGGGTTAGAGTAGATTAGTATGGTGTATGTTCCCCTGGTCCTCTTGTGGTTTGCAAAGTGACTGGTGGTGAAGGGGCTTGTGCACCTAAATGAATCTGTGAGCTATACCATGTAGGGCCACTGTGGGTGGTCAGGTCATAGCAGAGAGGTCAGACAAATCACAGTCCACCAGTATCTTTGGCATGCAAATTTTGTGGATACACAGACAGAGACATTGGTAGGTGTGCTGCAGTCCATAGGGTGAAAGAGAGTCAGACACAACTGAGGGACTGAACAACCACATGTGAAATGTTATCCTGGTACTTGATATATGTGATGTGTAATTGTAATTGTGTAATTTGGCCACTATTTGTGATGAGTGACATGTATATAAGATGATCTTTGTATTTTTAGGGTCCACATTAGAGTCTCTGAAAGGGTTAATATGTCAGCCATTTCCATGTATTTATGTTGCAATTGAATGAGGTAGAGTGTCTTTAATTGCTTTCACCATGTTGCAGCATGGCTTTTCATATTGGCATATGCATGACCATTACAATCTATGAGGAAAATTACATTTTATTTTTTTGCTATATTTGATATTTGTTGTTGTTGTGCATGCAATTGTAATACCTTTGCTGTCCTCATGTTTTAAAATGCATTAGTGTCTTTATATTGTCATTTGCAGTGTTCCAAACTAGTCTGTAAACCCTTTGCGTGGCATATTTGGAACCTGTAAGCTTTGGGCTGCCATTTGGCTTTTGCTGGCTTGAGTGCGGCTGAGGTCTTGAGCGATTTTTGCAATTGAATAGCTAAGTGCGAATTTAGCTATCAGAAGTCTCGCGGCTTTGAAAGAACAAAAGCTTTGGGAGGCTGTTAGTTACTCGTTTAACCAGCTCAATTTTTTCAAGGCCAAAGCTCGTAACCTGTTTGGAGCCCTCAAAAAGACGCCAATTGAATAGTAAATGAACTTGCAACCTCACTTATGGGCTACTGGATCGAGCGAGAGCTCAATTGAATCAGGCTTTAGGAGTCCAGGGTAAGTCACATAAAAATTTAAATTATTTAAAGAAATGTACATACTCTTTATGCTGTCCATTATTTAGGTAGATATTAAAATTAGAAACACGTTTTTAAATCAGCATAGTTTTTGTAAATGTTATTTGTCTGTGATCCTTTAATTATTATTATTTGCCAAATGTCTCCTCACTTATTAAAACTTGGCCATTTTCCATTTGTCATCCTTTTTCCAAAATCAATGAATAAGCACAAAAGTGTAACAGAAAATGATCCATATTTGAAATCATAGTTATTTTAAAAAAAAAAGAAATCTTTTAGATGGTCCCACAGAAATAAGGAATATCAAAATTAAAGAAAACAGAACATTTCTTCTTCTGAATGTCATATTGTAAACATCTTTGATCTAAAGTTTGTACATCAAAAAGAATTTTAGAAAGGATTACTTTTTTATATGTGTTTGATCACTACATTTCATGAGCCATCAAATCTATGGAAAATCATGATTAAATTTTAAACTAGTTATTATCAAATGCACCTGACACAATAAATAAATAAAACCAGGAATCCTCCTGTTTAAATGAGTCTTTCCCTCTGCCTACCGATATTAATAATGCAAATTAATTGTTTACTTTTTTTCAAATAATTTACTTAAATATTAAGTACATTTATTACAATGTTATCTGTCTGAATTTTCTTTATAAATATATTTTATTGGAGGAACATAACATTACAAAAAAACTAATAGCATTATACAAACTTATATTATTCGCTTATTTTCACTCCTTTTATAATTTTTCTTTAGGAAGCAAAACAGCTGAACATAAAATAAAGTTTAAGTTGCAACTTATAAACTAATATCCTCCTAATTTTACAAAAGCTCTCATTTTTTGTTTTACTCTATTGATTCAAGAGGCCCATTTATTTTCATAATGTAATAACCTGTTTTCTTATGAGTATGTTAGTCATTCCAAGTAAGGCCGCTTTGTCTATTTTCACAACATTTTTTGGATGACATTCTTTATAATAAAAAGATAAACTTGAGTTTATGAGTACCTGCACAGGCTTGTAATCCAAGTTTCTGTATTTCAACATAGGAAATGCAAATTTATATTTCCACTGTAAATTTTAGCTATCGAATAAAATGTAAGCATCTCTGTGAGCAGTACCGGATCCACCTTTTAGGAGCTCCTAGGCAGTGAAGTGGAGGAGCCCCTGCGAGTGAGTATGCAAGGTATGCACTGACCCATTTTTGCCTTTTCTGTGTGTTTAAGTTCCTCTCTCTTTTGTAACTCTCTTGGTCTAAGTGGTTATCCCATAGTAGCCACTCTATGAACTACATTTCAGTTTTTTTAAGCCAGCAACCATTTTTTTTTAAAGTGTCGCCCCTCACAGTGAAGTGCCCCTGAGTGGCTGCCTAGTTGGCCTAATGGGTAATCAGGCCATGTCTGTAAATTGTCTAATTAACCTCTTGATATAAAAGTATACACATCCTTCTTAACACCTTGTCTGCTCTAGCCAACACATGTTTACAGATTATGACACACATTCTATTTTGCTTCATTCAACGTATTCTTCTGTTCAGTCAGACAAGATTTAGTTTAAGTCAATAATGACTAATACTAATAATTATGAATATGATTCAGTATGTGTAAAATGTATGTATGACCCTTCACTACTATCATTATAAAAAAAAATTATAAAGTGATAACATAGGCCCCTATGTAAATCAAGTGCTCTAAGTTAGGGGACTGTCGTATCTGGCTGCGGGAGCTTTTTTCCCCTAGTTCTACACTAATGTAAATCTTTCACTCCACCACATTAGGCCACTCAGCCCACAGCCATAAATCCGGCCTCATATACCACATATTTCTGCACTAGATCTATCCCCCTCTCTTTTAGCTCATTTCCAACTACCTCCCTAGCATATCCTCCTAAATGTCTGCCAGTCAAATGAAAGACAACATGTCTAAGACTGAACTCCTTATCTTCCCACCCTCTACTACAGCTTTTACTCCTCAAATACCTCTCACTGTTGACAATGCCATTATCACTCCCACCTCCAAGGCCTGTTATCTTGGGGTTCTACTGGACCCTGCCCTCTCTTTTATTCCTCACATACAATCAATAAATAAATCTTGTCATTAGTATCTAAAAAATATCACCAAAATATACCACTACCTTACAACAGACACAACTACAATTCTAATTCACTCTCATCATATCTCAAAATTTTTCCCAACACTCATCTGTTTCCACTACAATCCATATGGAACGCATCCACTAGACTCATTTGTTACTATAAATTGATTTTTCAATGGTTTTACATACTGCTAATGCTGAATAGAGTTTACAAATTAATTCCGTTAGGCACACATATATAAAACATCGAGCTATATTACCCTTTTCACTTAATAAAAATATTCTAACACAAACCATCTTCTTTGTACTATGATATTTCCGTTTTTTTCTGAAATAATAAAGGGCTAATGTTACCCTAGTTATGGTGGATTCATTGATCATTACCCCCTCAGACTCTCATCTTCAAGAGTGCCTTCATGCTGCCCCTACCGTGTGGAATTCTTTAACTCACTCTTTCAGACTCTCTTCCACTCTTCACAGCTTTAAACATTCTCTGTAAATTACGAATTTACCATATCCCCTGATTTCCCTGTAATTAGAACTAAAAAATATGAGCCACTATGCTAATTTACGAGTGCTGTAGTGGCACTATAAATTCTACCTAGTTATGTTAATCACCCACCTCTAGAACATGGCGATTGAACCGATACAAGTGGCAGTGGCCAGCCATAACTGTGATTTAAGGCACTCCTTCCCATTGAATTTTGGCCTGATAATAAATTACGACTGTGACGAAGTGCCCTGCGCCACTTTGTCTTGGAGAGGACTGTTTGCCAGCCTCCTGCCCTGCGACTATGGCCCTGGGACATATTGCCCTTTAAACACAGTATTCGGCCATACCAGTGTGTATGTCACTCATTCTGGCCCTTTACATACAGGGGGGTCATTCGGTACTTGCCCTGTGGGAGCGTTGATACCCCAGATAACTATGCCATGGAGCCCATTCATATAATGAAAGACTATGGGAAAGACTTTAGCTACATGGCAATTGAACTGTGTGAAGAGGATCTGAGCGCTCTTCGGTAGTTTTGTGCGCTCAGATCCCAGCTATCTGGGGATATGTGAAATGTGAGTAAATGTGAATTGCAGTAATGCTGATGGGTTGTAAAACTAGAGAATTGACCAACAAATACTTTTGTCCGGACATCCCCAGGCCGATCCGTTGGGATCAGACCGTGTATGCCGGCTTATGGTCACGGGGGAGGTGTGTAACGGAACCCATCACTGTTTTACCCTGTTTTATGATTATTATGGTTAAAATATGATCCTACTATTATACTGCATGTATGTTGGTTTATGCTCTGCAGAATATTGGCCCAGACTAGTGCAGACCTTGGCATGGGAGATAATCCTGTTACAGATAAGGAAGTCTATTGTATAAAGTGTTTTCATTCTCAGATAAAAACAAAGAAGGATGATCTAATTAATGTCTGATTGTATCCAAGTTGCCAGGTAGCCTCAGGGAGGTGTGACTCACCTATTGTCCCTCTATGTGTATTGTGTGGCCAACTATGGTGGATATGTGAAATGTCTGTGTGTTATTCGTAAAAGATACTTTTACTAACTTTTGAACCCCTGGTCTGATTCATGCCATTTTTTAATATGTTGTTCCCCTGGGTGAGAGCTATTGAACGGTGCTGGACTTAAAGGTGTACCCCCTGTTTTTGGGGTACATCCAGAATGTGGTTAAAATTGTGTCTGTTTTAATTGTGTTACCTGTTATCTGAGGGGAGGAGACATGGGGGTTGAACCATGTATATAATTGGCTGTTGTGATAATTATGTAAGTGTAGCCCTTCAGAGGGCACCATTGCATAAAAGGAGATCCCCTGTAATTAAAGAGTACTACTTGACCCCTCAAAACGTAGCCTTGTCTCGTTCTTGGAGGGGATTGCTATATCATACTGGGGATTGCTATGCGCTGCATACTCCCTGGGAGCTTTAAGCTACGGTGGTTGTGGAGTCTGTGGTAGTGTGGTGTCCGGTGCGGTGCTTGTAGTCCTCGGCGCAAGCTAGGATGCGTCCATCAACGGAGGTACCCGGTCGGGGTGCCAGGAGATCCGTTACAACGACTTACTCCTGGAGACCTTTGACCCAAAACCCTTAAGGAATTGTGAACACAGATATGTGAAAAGCGGAAGCTGAAGAATAAGGTGGAAAGATAAGAAACTCTGTCTTAGAAATGATTAGTTTGAGACGATCAATGGACATCCAGGAGGATATGCTAAAGAGGCAGTTGGCAAATTGAGCTAGCAGAGAGGGGGATTGTTCAGGTGCTGAGAGGTAGATTTGAGTGTTGTCTGCATATGGATAATAATGAAATCCAAAATTGTATTAGGGCACCAAGGGAGGATGTATAGTTGTAGAAAAAAAGGGGTCCGAGGACTGAACCTTGAGGTACTCTGACAGTTAGAGGGCAGGGTGGAGAAAAGGCGCCAGAGAAGGAGACACTAATATAAGAATTAGTTGTTAATCACAAATAAAAAAAAAACAATTTCAAGACTTGTTATATTCCTTGTACACAAGTAAAGCAGCCACAGTTCCCTCTTACTTGTATAATGATTAAATTAATATTTTTTGCTCCTTACCTTGATCTGTAATTCATTGTAAAGCCTCATTGGATTTTTTTTTGCTTCTTTTTCTTTTATTTCCACATTGTAGGTGCTGATATGTATCCATATTTAATAAAGTTTTATAAATAAAAAAATACTGTAAGGTTCTCGCCACAATGGAGTACTGAACGTTGTCTGCTGCATCATCATTTGCCAGTTGCCCACTTTATTAAGAACCCCACGTAGTCTTCACAGCTTATCACCGGTCATATCCATGCTTTTCTCATGATCCTCACTGGCAAAGAAGCCATCAAAGAAAGTACTAAATAAATATGGTTCCCAAATATACTACTTCTCCTACTGTTGTGTTGCCTTCTTTTCTTATGGTTGATTTGTATGTGTTTTATCTCTCTCTCTTTGCTCTCACCTGCTCTCCCCCAGCCCACACACACAAATGTGTCTTATCTTTCCAGTGATTTCTCCCTTTCTTTTTTATTATTTTATTTTCTGTCATTGTAGATTTTATATTCTTTTATTATTATTTTCTGTTATTATTCAATTATTGTGGAATACTTTATTAAATACCAAAAAATAATGCAGCAAATTATATTAGTGCTGGAACAGCCTATAGTCACTTTTCCAATGGTTTGCCTATTTTGTTGTTGGCTTGTCCTATTTATTGGTCTTTTTTGTTTTATCCACAGTTTTTATATGGGCCAGACTAGACAGCACACTGCTCTGAAAGTATTAGGGGTTTGGGGTATTCCACTACAGGACAGGCTTTCTGTTGTTAGACACAGGACATTTAGTAAGAAAATGAGACATTAAAATAGGTTTGTCCATTAGTCAGGAGGATCCATTGCATCTTAGGATTTCTTCCTGATCGCTATCGAGGGTTTGATACAATTACAATTATATATGGAACTGACTGATAGTGTCTCAATTCGAATCTAAAGGTTTTCAATTTTTGTGATATTTCGCCTCGCCCATTCTTTCTTTTTTAGATTTCCCATTTTTGGTATTTAATAAAGTATTCTTCCATATATATTTTAAATATAAGTAAATTAGTGTTTAAGCACAACCATTTTCTTTCTTTTTGTCATTATTTCAATTATTGACTGGAGATTGTGGTACAACTTTTAGAATTAATCCAAAATTATTCTTAATGGAAAAACACCGTTAATATCTGGAAAACAGCTTATTTAAATTGCATGTAAATTCATTGAAAAGCTATTACTATATTCTGTTAGACCCATAACTTGTATCACTGAACTGAGACAGCTACTGCAATCTTTATAAGTATGTGTTCTTGAAACTGGAGCCATATCTGTGCTCAGGCAGTGTTAATTGTTGATGAGTGCTTAAGGCGTTCAAGCTGTGCTGATGAGATGTGGGAACACTGTGTTTTGGGGGATTCAGTTCTGTGTTCTGTTACTCTGCCTCCTTGTACATAGTATAGCAAAGATGTTATTTCAAGTGTGATAAGGTATTAAACACACAGAACTCATAAAAGACAGTTGAAAAACATCACTAGAAGATATATGATACTAGCGACTTGCCCATCAAAAATGACAGTAGCTACGTAACTGTAGCAAGGAATCATTATATTTATATAAATAAATATATAATTTTTAAATATATATTTTTAAATTGTATAAGATGTGAAGGGAAGAAAAAATATAAAATAAAAAAAATGAGGTTGCAAAAGTATGCACACCCTTAAACTAATACTTTGTTGAAGCACCTTTTGATTTTATTACAGCACTCAGTCTTTTTGGGTATGAGTCTATCAGCATGGCACATTTTGACTTGGCAAGATTTGCCCACTCTTCTTTGCAAAAATACTCCAAATCTGTCAGATTACGAGGGCATCTCCTGTGCACAGCCCTCTTCAGATCACCCCACAGATTTTCAATCGGATTCAGGTCTTGGCTCTGGCTGGGCCATTCTAAAACTTTAATCTTCTTCTGGTGAAGCCATTCCTTTGTTGATTTGGATGTATGCTTTGGGTCGTTGTCATGCTGAAAGATGAAGTTCCTCTTCATGTTCAGCTTACTAGCAGAAGCCTGAAGGTTTTGTGCCAATATTGACTGGTATTTGGAACTGTTCATAATTCCCTCTATCTTAACTAAGGCCCGGGTTCCAGCTGAAGAAAAACAGCCCCAAAGCATGATGCAGCCACCACCATGCTTCACTGTGGGTATGGTGTTCTTTTGGTGATGTGCAGTGTTGTTTTTGCGCCAAACATATCTTTTGGAATTATGGCCAAAAAGTTCAACCTTGGTTTCATCAGACCTTTTCCCACATGCTTTTGGGAGACTTCAGATGTGTTTTTGCAAAATGTAGCCTGGCTTGGATGTTTTTCTTTGTACGAAAAGGCTTTTGTCTGGCCACTCTCCCACATAGCCCAGAACGTAAGTTTCACCTTCCAGCAGACAATGACCCCATACACACTGCTAAAGCAACACTTGAGTGGTTTAAAGGGAAACATGTAAATGCGTTGGAATGGCCTAGTAAAAGCCCAGACCTCAATCCAATAGAAAATCTGTGTTCAGACTTAAAGATTGCTGTTCACAAGCACAACCCATCCAACTTGAAGGAGCTGGAGCAGTTTTGCAAGGAGGAATGGGAAAAATCCCAGTGGTAAGATGTGGCAAGCTCATAGAGACTTATCCAAAGCGACTTGCAGCTGTGATTCTGCAAAAAGTGGCTCTACAAAGTATTGACTTTAGGGGGTGAATAGTTATGCACATTGACTTTTTCTTTTATTTTGTCTTATGTGTTGTTTGCTTCACAATAAAAAAAAAAAAAAAATCTTCAAAGTTGTGGGTATGTTCTGTAAATTAAATGATGCAAATCCTCAAACAATCCATGTTAATTCCAGGTTGTGAGGCAACAAAACACGAAAAATGCCAAGGGGGGTGAATACTTTTGCAAGGCACTGTATATTGGACTGTTAAGTATAAATTTCAACATTTGTATTGTTTATAGTGCTAAACTGTCACTTTAATTCTCCTGCAGCACTCAGCAAAGGTTTCAAAACCATTTGTAAATTGTCTTTGGTATTCGTAATATTTTCTTCTGTTTTTTGTAGTTACGACACTGTCCTAGTTTTCAAGTGATCCATAAATTCTTAATAGCATAGGGTTTTGGTGTAAAAGTGTAACGGAATAACTAGTAATCCTTTGACAGTGCAAAAATAAATGGAAAAGTTTGCTATCATTTTCAGCTCCGGCTTGACACACAAAGTCAAAATTCAGAGCCAAATATCAGCAAAGCGTCATTATATAACAAACAGCATTTGAGAAACTGAAATTGAACAACAATATCTACACAGTAACCGACATGTTCAGTAAATATAGCAAAGCCTGCTCTTTGTACAGATGATCATTTTTTAAGAGACAGTAAGGTCTAACCAGACATGAGGAGACCGAAGAAGTAAACTGACAATAATATGGAAAAATGCATTCTAATTGACTAGGCTTTATTGTTGAACAAGGGGGACAGTAGCAGATAGTTTATGCTCCATGTGTCCTACAGCATTGCTGGCTGCCATCAACACCACTTATGGAAATGTCGAAAGAGCTATAGGTAGGAAGAGCCACATAATATTCTAGAGCAGTAGGGTGCAGATACCTTTGCTAAACTATACATTGTTATTGTGATTAATAATAACAGCCAAACAGTGAAATTTGACGTATGTCTTCAAAACGTGACTATTTCTTTGTCAGTTAAAAAATATTTATAAAAGTAACCTGGTGGAACTGGTAATAATCTAGGGCAGCATATGAAAAACTGGAAGATTCTCTTTGGATTTACCATTTCTTAGAGTTATAAACAGACAGGCATCAGCTTGTACTCTACCGGAAATGTCCTTTAGCGAGCAATTGTTATGTTGTATAGTGCATGCTAAGGGGGGATTTGGAACCTTAAAGAGACTTTTGGAAAACATTCTATGGGAGGCATTTCAGGGTCCTTGTATGCCATCAATACTTTTAGAGCACAAAAAGACTTTCATGACTGAATTAGTTTGGGATATACTGATATAGGTAGGTAACTATGGTTTTATCAATTACAGTCATTGGGACCTGCTTTATTTTTTTTTGACGAGGTGTGAGACACAAGTTTTACCATTAAAGTTTTGAGACAAACAATTTGTTTTAAATATTTAATGCAGTGTCCTATTTTTGCTGACAATTCAGGGTCTTTCAATGTTCCTTTAACATTAACTATCTTAACTGAATGTTAAAACAAATCGTGGCAAACAGCAGTCTCAGTTCCTGGCAAATAGATTAGGAAGAAGTGGAGGCAGTGACACATTGTGTTTTCCTGGGACCCAAGATCTCTTCAGATGGTGACTGCAGCCATGAAATTAAAATAAGTTTGCTTCTGGGGGGGGGGGGGGGGGGGGTTGAACTATGGCAAGCTTGGACAAGCTAATAAAAGTTAAGACATAATAAAAGTTAAGACATTAAACTATCCCAAAGGTCCACATAGTTAGAACTATGGTATTCACAGTAGTAATATATGGATGTGTCAGGTGGACCATAAAGAAGGCCGTAGAATTGATGTCTTTGAATTGTGGTGCTTGAGAAAACTACCTACTTGCCTCGGACTGCAAGAAGATCCAATAAATCAGTACTTCAGGTATTCAAGACAAAATATTCATTGGCCATATCATGAGAAGACAGGATTTTCTAGAGAAGATTCTGATGCTGTGAAAGATTGATGGCACAACAGGAAGGTAGAGGCAGAGACGGAGATGAATTTATGAGGTCATTAAAGCAATGATTATTAGCTTGATGGAGATCAGAGAGGCAGTGGCTGACAGATGAGCCTGACGTGCTGCAATCCATAAGGTCATGGAGAGTCGGACACAATTGAATGACTAAACAACGACAAAAGCCTTAACTCATGCAGTTATCTCATTTTTATGTTGTAGCCTACTGATTCATAAAAACCTAGCTGATCCTCATTTTTTGTTCTGCTTTTACCTCTACTATTCCCCAGACTCCTTTATATAGTGCTGCTATGATGTTGGTGCTGTATGAAATAAAAATAATAAAAAGAAATGCGTAAAAATAGAAATGCATGTACAGTTTATAGATATTAAAACAAATATAAAATGGGTAACTGTAAAAAAATATCCAAATTATTTAAATCAATTAAGAAGATAAATATAACTTTCCACTAAATGAAGATCATTGCAACAAGTTAAAGTGGTTGTGTTTCTTGGGTTAAAAAAAGTATATGCTAAAAATAAAATGTTTAACTTTGGGAATTGTAACAAAATATATTTTACTGTATAATTAGGTCATATTTTGTGTGCGTATTGAGCAATTATTATTTGAGCATCTATTGTGTTCTTAATAATAAAAAATCAGAAGGTTATATTACCCTAGAAAAAAATGTATAATCAAGAGACTGAGGTTTTACATATTTTCTAAGCTATTGATGTCATAGCTGAAAATAAATTTAAATATGATACATTGCATTTTTTTTCTAAATACAAAGCTAAATGCACCCTTATTGTGGAAATTATTGAGATTGCTGTATTATTTTGCATGTCTAAGGACAAAACGTCAGCGAAATAATATCCAGAAACACAATTTGATACTTTTTTATAATATGCAAAAATTATATTTTTCTAAATATATCAGTTTCAGGAAAGGATCATATTTACCTTGCACCCTTATTACATATAATATTTTGTTGAAAGTCACATGTGAGGACAAGAGGGAAACTTGAAACATAATGCAAGGTTGTTAGAAGAGGTTGTTCAAGTTCACCATACAGTGACAATTTAATAAAATAAAGTGTTGTTAATAAAACATGTCTTTGCTTTTATTAATGTGAACTGTACGTTCATGCTGTTTAGATTATTGCAAATGCCTGAAAAATACTAGATTAGAATACATAGTGTGAGATGTATTTGTAGTCAGGAGTACTTATATTAAACATTTTTTTATGCTACGTAATGTAGAAATGTAAGTTATGCCTTTGTGTTTCTCCTCCGTCATTACTTCAATGACCTTGTCTATCCATCGCCACCTTTCTTCGTGTGCCTTCCCTCTTTCCCAGCATCAGAGTCTTCTCTAGGATATCCTGTCTTCTTATGATATGGCCCAAATATTTGAGCTTTGGCCTCATGATCAAATCTTCCAGTGAATAGTTTGGCTTGGTTTCCTGTAGTATTGATTTACTGGATCTTCTTACAGTTCAAGGGACACC
This sequence comes from Discoglossus pictus, assembly GCA_027410445.1. NCBI lineage: Eukaryota > Metazoa > Chordata > Amphibia > Anura > Alytidae > Discoglossus > Discoglossus pictus. The sequence continues at coordinate 521,755,491 of CM050163.1, forward strand.
AAGCATTTTTCTCCAACACCATAATTAAATGGTTCCAATTCTTTGTTGTTCAGTCTTCTTTATGGTCTAACTCCATAAAGAACATTCATATATATCTAATGAAAAATGTGTTGATAGTGTAATATCTTTACTTTTTTACAAGCTTGTCTTAGACTTGTCATATATATTTTTTCCCCAGAAGCAAATGCTTTTTTTTTATTTCATGGCTGCAGTCACCATCTGCATGGTCTTGGAGTGCAGGAAAATAAAATTTGTCATTGCTTTCACTTTTTCCCCTTTTGCCAGGAACTCAGATTGTTGTTGGCCATGACCATTGTGTTTTTAACATTGATCAGCAGACCAGCTTTTGCACTCTCATTTTTAACCCTCATCAATAGGCTCTTTAATTCTTTCTTACTTTTAGCCATTGTGTATGAGGTTGTTGATAACTTTTCCAGCAATATTGATTCCTGCTTTAGATTCATCCACCCCTTTTGCATGATGTATTCTAAGTATAAGTTGAATAACTAAAGTGACAATATACAACCTTATTGCACTTCCGGATCTTGAACCATTCTGTTGTTCCATGTTTGGTTCTGACCGTTGCTTCTTGGTCCACAACCAGATTCCTCAGGACACAGATGAGATGGTCTGGTACCACCATCTATTTAAGAAAAAAAAATTGTGATCCACACAGTCAAAAACATTAGAATAATCTATGAAGCAGCAGTAAATGTTTTATCTCTTGTATTCCCTAGTATCCAGTGGACATTGACAATGTGATCTCTTGTGCCTGTGAAAAACCCAGCTTGAACAACTGGTAGTTCTCAGCATGACCTTTCTGGCATGTGAAATAAGCGCAATTGTTCAATAGTTGGAACATTCTTTGGCACTGCTTTTTTTTTGGCATTGTCAAATTTGTTGGCATAAGGAAAGCAACACTTTCACAGCATCAGTGTAGAATTTTTAATAGGTCAGCTGTGGTTCTATCAATTCTTGCAGCCTTGTCATCAGCAAAGCTTCCTAGTGACCATCTCACTTTACTCTCCAAGATGTCGGAATCCAGCTCATTGGACAAATTATAGATGTTATCAATTCTGTCGAACTTATTAGTATTTATGTCACATCTTCTTTATCTGATCTGCTTCTGTTAAATCCCTACCATTTTTATCTTTTATCACACCCACTTTGACATGAAAGGTTCTCTTCTTGACTTTCCCATTCTTCTTCTATCTCTTTACATCACTCATTATAATAATTTTCCTTGTTTCTTCTTGCTATCCTCTGAAATTCTGCATTCAGTTGGACAAATTGTTTTCTCCACTACCAAATTGCCTTCTTAGTTTTCTTTCTTTTTGGGATATTCTTTTTTGCTGTTTTCTGGATAATGACACAAACTTCTGTCCAAAGTTAAGACATTCTACCATGTCTAGTCCCTTAAATCTTTTCTTTACCTCTACCCCTTAGATTGTAAGTTTGCAAGTTTTCATTTGTGTGTCAGTGTCTTGGAAACAATCACTATGTGCATTTGATTATATGGTCAAAAACAGGCCCTCCATTCTTTATAAGGTGTTAAGTTTGTTTTTTGCCATGTACTAAACCCCTGTACAGCGCTACGGAATATGTTGGCGCAATATAAATAAAGACAATACTGCATATTAAGATATTATTTATCTGATATTATTTATTTAATTTCGACTTTGTCTTATGTTTTTCCCTCAATTTAATTCTGAACTTTGCAATAAGAAGCTAATGGTCTGAGCTGCAGTCAGCTAAAGGTCTTTTTGTTGCCTGTATAGAGCTCCTCCATCTTTGGCTACAAAGTATATAGTCAATGTGATTTCTATATATTTGGTGATGTTCATGTGTAGAGTTATCTCTGAGGCTCTTGGAAGAGTGTCTTTATTATCACCAGAGGATTATCTTGACAGAATTCTACTTATCTCTGGATTGCTTTATGTTGTACTTCTCCTGTATTGTAAAATCACAGTCTTAACTCATAAATTTGTGCTTTAATGAAGGCAGTAATTGTTATTTTCATGTGAAGGTTCTGTCATCCCTGAGCAGGTGCTATGCATCCTAGTATGGATTTCCTGCTATAAGAAGGTATAAATAAGAAATGTCAGAGCCCAAGCAAGACAAACTAAGTAAGTTATAATTTGTTATTATTTTCCAGGTTTGACAACTGTCAGCGACATTAACAATTTTCTCGACTGCCACCTGCTTTCACCTAATGCTTCAGACCCCAACAATCCTTTTTGCCTTTAGCCCCAACTTCTATTTTCAGCCTAATCCCTCTGATTGCCATCCTCCACTAGTATACATATAGAAAATCTCTTCTGTCAACCAGACCTGGACCCATTTATGCGACAAACCCACCTCAGTTAAATTGGTCCTTCTGCAGTTGAGCAACAGTCAGTGTAATATTTGAATGCATCATCAGTGAAATATTTTGCAGACCCTATGAGACAGTCTTCTAAAACTTTTGATGTGACTTAGAATAAATATTTACAAATTACCATAGTAAAACCAGAATCAAATATAACTAAAATTAAGTTTTCAAAGATAACAGTAATTTTGTCAAATAATGTGAATTTGACGCACTGCTGTAGACTTGTATTGAAGTGGATTCCTTTAGCAGCTTGCTTGGGTCAGCCAACCAATAATTGTTTATTCTTAATCCGTTCTTAAAACACTGTCTCTCGACCTGTCTCTCCTTCCACTCTCCCCCAAATGACCTTATCACAATGGAGAAAAACACTCTAGAGGGTAATACTCTAATCTTTGAAAATGAATTTAATATTGAATATTGCCATTATAATTGATTAAATATTTGTTTTTATTAATGATTAATGCATAGTTTAAACGAGTGTACAGAAACTATCACCTCCCATGTAAAACTGCAATTTAACCATAAATTCAGCAACACTGTCAAAATGTATTGGCAACAATAATTATGCAAGAAACTTAAATTTAATTTATTGCAATATATATATATATATGGAGAGAGAGAGAGAATAAAATTAAATTGTGACAAAAAAAAATCAACAATGCTTTCTGTTTTACAAGCTCCTAGTTCAGACCTGCACTGCATGGAAAAAAGAAACTAATTTAATACCACTCTCCATGCACTTCTGTTTCATTTTTAGCATAGACTATATTGCCAGTCACATTTCTACTGCAGTGAGTGCTCTAGATATATGGGCAGTAAGTGTTAAACTGCAGTGGATTTACTGAAAGTAGCTGCCAGCGCCTGGAAAAAAGTAATATGTTAATGATATTAGCTACAAAAATGTACTTTTTCACAAGAGCTAATTTTTAGTTCAAAACTTATGTTGTTGATGCAGTTATCAACACCTTTACCATAGAAAATCAAGATTTATTGTTGAAATATTTATCCACAGCAAATTTATGATATGGCCACAGTAGACACAATTTGGTTGAGGATAATTAAAGAAGAAATCTATAGAACATGGGTATAAATGGCCACCTTACATCAAACTACATCAACAAAGGCTTAGTGTAGCATAAGAAGGTATATCTTGATACTGGACATATGCCTGAATCATGGCTCCTACAGGACATCTTACAACTAAAACCCCCACAATATAAATTACAAATACTTGCTCATACTATTAAACTGTGATACCTGATTGAAACTAAGTTGTGTCTGATTAACACAGGACCCCAGGGGTTAATGTAAAACCAACTGTCCCACAAACATGGCCGGATTACCAATTAGGCCAACTAGGCAGCCGCCTAGGGGCGCTTCCATGTGAGGGGCTCCACACTTGGTTCCTTGCTTAAAACAATGAAATGCTGCCGTTTATTGTCTGGCTACTAGCAGTAACCACCTAGAACAATGGAATAACAACAGGCGAAGTAACTTACACGCACACAAAAGGCAAAAATGGGTCCGAGCATACCTTGTGTACTCACTCGAAGGGACTCCTGCACTTCACTGCCAAGGGGCTCCAAAAAGGTAGATCCGGCCCTGTCCACAAATACATTTACAATCCCCTCTACAAAAACGCTGTGTTAGCATTCAACGTGTATCCTTTACCATTTCATACCATGTAATATGTGTGAAATTATCATGATGTGAATTGTCTAAACTACAATGTTCATGTGTAATAATAAAAACATTACAAATGTGTTGTCAATCTGTATGTGATTTCAAATACATTAATATATGACATAAAATAGTTGTAATTAATAATATTTTAAATGGCATCATAAACAATAATAAATATATGAATGGACTTTTTCCTTTCCCCTACAGACACATCCGCACCTAGGTGTCCTCTCAACTTTGGCCCAACCACTACATTAGATCTCTTACTCGCCCTCTGCTCTTTCTCAGTAATGTAGTAGGCACCTTCTCACTGGAGGGGCTCATCTTCCAGTGACATATTGTTACATCTCTGATTGTGCTTATTCATACAGTTTTCTTAGCAAAGATACTGGAGTGGGTTGCCAGTTCCTTCTCCAATGGACCACAATGTGTCTGACCTCTCTGCTATGACCTGCTCATCTTGGGTGGCTTTACATGGTATAGCTCACAGCTCCATTGAGGTACACAAGCCCATTCACCGCGACAAGGAAGAAATCCAGAAGGGGATCACATACATACAAATATATTAACTGTTGCTGAATTCACATATGTCATTTGATAAATCTGCTGATTTCAGTGTTAAATACAAGTGGTATAATCTGGGCCTATGTGTATAATGTATGGGTAAAAGTACACAAACCTCCTATTCTATCTAAAATTCCTTCTCTCTCCCTCCAAATAATTCTTAATTTACGCTCCCGGATCCTGTGAGTTAACCTACACATCACAGCACAGTTCATATTTGAGCAGGAATCACTTAGCTTTATAGACTTCATGTTGCAATACTTACTGACATTCTTTGACTTGACAGGCGTTTCTACGTGAACTACTGTACCTATTGGCTCTGACATCATAATGTATTTAATGCAGTATGATCTGCTCCAGGACTGTTTAGGACTATCAAATGTACTCATATGCAAAAAAATATTAATGGCCCTAAGGACCGTTGTGGGCATGGACAAAACTACCATCGAAGGCGGTGCAATAAACTAGGGCACTTCTGTGGGGGGACCCAGTGTGAACTAAATATATATATATATTTACATATATTTTTTTCTTCTTATTTTTTCCCCCCTGCAATGTGGTGTAGTCCTCTTCTATCCCCCCCCCCCAACCCCTGCCCACCTGACCAGGCTCCCCTGGAAACCCTTGGGCCCCCTCAACAGATTTGTGTTACCCATTTTGTGGGGGTCTTCATAGCTCACGGTACTAAATAGATAAATAGATATCTCTCTCTGTCTCTACTTCTCTATCTCTCTCTCTGTCTATATATATATATATATATATATATATATATATATATATATAAGCAGCGAAACGCGTTTGATCTGCCATTTACATACATACACATTTTTAGGGTGATAAACATTGAGACCTTAGTGTCTTTTATATTACGGTTTATATCGTGTTTTTTACCAATTTTTATCTTTTAGTTGTACCTATATTTTCTAAGGATATTTTGTCCAATTCCTATATTGGCCAGTCCATTGGTTTATTGTGTAAAGCGGCATTGTATAGTCGTAATGTTATTAATGTGTTACGCATCTCGTGAGCATTTTCCGGCTTTTGTAATAGTGTATTTTGTAGGTCGTAGTGTGATGTGTAAAGTGCTATGCGTTTTGCAGTGTTTCGCGCGGTCCAGGGTCGTGTAGCCTCATTTTAATTATTTTTGGTGTCCACTTTTTTCCTCTCTTAGGCGTTTTTCGTGTGGCGAAAATCATCTAAAACAAGTTAAATTTGCGTGTGTGTTGATAAAAAAATCTCCTATTCAGTCAATCATTTTGCTTTTCTGGAAATCCCCCATGGTATTCAGTGCATCTCAACCTCCTTCTCAATTATGATAAGCACAAACAACATTTCCATTTACAAATGTTTTCCTCACATATTTACCTTGTCGTGGTGAATGGGTCATAGCAGAGAGGTGAGACAAATTATGGTGCCTGCATGATCCGGTCCATATGATCACTGAGAGTCGAACACGACTGAACGACGACGACAAAATTGGAAGCTAAATAAATCTGAAAATGATTATTCCCAACTTCAGTATTTCCTTAAACACACACATAAGTTGCTCAATATTATATATATACTAGAATATTGCCTGTCAAAAAATTACGGCAATGAAATTGTAAGTGAGCTAAGGGTGTTTAGTGTATATAATGTGGCTGATGCAGCGTCGTTCATTTTCTATGTCGTGCAAGTTTTTTTTAATATCCGTAGCTGTTTTGCGTGTTTATGGTAGTGTTTTGCGTGTTTAGGGACCTTTAGCCTCGTTTACGTTTTGTTTGGCGGCCATTTCTCTCTCGCTTAGAATTTTTTTTCGTGTGTAAACTGCTTTAATTTCAGTTAAATTGAGGTATAACTTTAGTTTTCAAGGTCCTGGATGCTCCCTCTTGCTGTAGGTAAGCTTTTTATGTATTTCTTGTGTGTATTTGTTGGATTTTTGATGTTTTCATGTGCGCGTGTTGCGGGCGTTTTTTGGGAGGTCGTAATGTGTCGTAACATTTCTCGTATTGTGGGCCCTATTGAATTCTCCCTCGTAGTTCTCTCGGTGCTCGCAAAAGGCAGTTTTCCTGCTGTTTGCGAGAACCGAATCTCTCGCAGCCTGCTTTGCGATATGACTGCGAGAAAATGGCCGAGAATAGGCTCCGAGAGAGCTACGTAGCCTTAAATCTATGCACGAGTCTCGCATATCGTAAGAATCCCTACGTGGACAAAAAGTCCACGCAAGGGATCCGAAAGCCTCTACGTGCTGCCTCGGAACAGCCCGAGACAGCAGTGTGAGGCTCCCCCCTGCACCCTATACACATCCCCATGCTGCAGGGGTCTCTATCATGACCCCTGCAGCACCCCCACATTAACCCCTTGCAGCGGGGGTCCCCGATCTGCATAGATCAGGCCCCCCGCTGCATTTCAAACTTTTAAATTCCCTGCCGCGGCTCCTTAAAGGGGCCGCGGCACACTATTACCCAATCCCGGCCGCGGCACTTAAAATTAACCCCCCTCTATGCTGGGGGTCCCCATCGGGACCCCCGAAGTGTCCCCACATAAACCCATTGCAGGGGGGGTCCCCGATCTGCATAGATCAGGCCCCCCGCTGCATTTAAAACTTTTAAATTCCCCGCCGCGGCTCCTTAAAGGGGCCGCGGCACACTATTACCCAATCCCGGCCGCGGCACTTAAAATTAACCCCCCTCTATGCTGGGGGTCCCCATCGGGACCCCCGAAGTGTCCCCACATAAACCCCCTGCAGCGGGGGGCCCCAATCGGCACCGATCGTGACCCTGCTGCAATTCATTTTTAAATTTCCCGCCTCGCGGGTCCTCAAAGGACCGTAAAGGTCCTGAAAGGACTCGCACTAAAAATATTAACCCCAGGCAACTATAATTACCCCATTAACTCATGGTGGTCAATACAGACCACCATAAGGCCTAAATTAACCCATTAACTCATGGTGGTCAATACAGACCACCATAAGGCCTAAATTAACCCATTAACTCATGATGGTCAATACAGACCACCATAAGGCCTAAATTAACCCATTAACTCATGGTGGTCAATACAGACCACCATAAGGCCTAAATTAACCCATTAACTCATGATGGTCAATACAGACCACCATAAGGCCTAACTTAACCCAATAACTCATGGTGGTCAATACAGACCACCATAAGGCCTAAATTAACCCATTAACTCATGATGGTCAATACAGGCCACCATAAGGCTCTATTTAACCCCATCAGTCCCATAAGGGTATTTTATTACCATTATGGGCCTGTTACAACCCAACATTAACCACATAAGTGCCATGATGGTCCTCAAGGACCATCATGACACTAACTACAAACACTACACTATAACCCCCAATAAACCATTTAATCTAAACTAACCCCCCTCTACACTAATCTATTAACACTTACACTACCTACCTACACTACCTACCCCCTAATAAACCTCCCCAACACTCTAATTACAAAAAACAAAAAACCTACAGTACAGAAAACAAAAAACCTACAGTACAAGAAACAAAAAAACCTACAGTACAGAAAAAAAAACAAATTACAACCCCACCCCCCACTACAGAAAACAAAAAAATACATTACAACCCCACCCCCCACTACATAAAATAAAAAATTACACACCTGAAAAGGAAAGACATATAAACACAATACAATACATACATATAATACATTACATACATTACATACAATACATGACATTACATACATTACATATAATATATTACATATAATATATTACATATAATATATTAAATATAATATATTACATATAATATATTACATATAATATATTAAATATAATATATTACATATAATATATTACATATAATATATTAAATATAATACATTACATACATTACATACAATACATGACATTACATACATTAATGTATTCATGGATTGTGTTTTTTTTTTAACAGGGCCGCGCCGGAAGAGCTAAACAGTGACGGGACATGCTGTAAAGGTGAGTTGAATATTTAGAATGTATAGAATGTTTATTTATTGGATGTTAATGTTTTGTACTAATTTTTTTGTTTTGTTTGACCCATAGGTTAGTGATCTGAAGCAACATCTTAAAGGTAAGTGGTCTTAATTTATTGATTTTAGCTTAGAATTAGGGTCTGTGTAGTTAGGACTGTAATTATTTTATTTTAGTTTAGAATAAGGGTCTGTGTATGTAGTTAGGACTGTAATTATTTTATTTTAGAATAAGGGTCTGTGTATGTAGTTAGGACTGTAATTATTTTATTTTATTTTAGAATAAGGGTCTGTGTATGTAGTTTTGTATATTAGATAGATAGGGGGATGTATTTGATATAGTTAGGATTTATTTTAAATTAAATAGATTGTATGTTAGATAGATAGGGGGTATTTGATTTGGACTATATGTAATATATTATATGTAATATATTATATTTAATATATTATATGTAATATATTATATGTAATGTATGTAATGTCATGTATTGTATGTAATGTATGTAATGTATTATATTTAATATATTATATGTCATATATTATATGTAATATATTATATTTAATATATTATATGTAATATATTATATGTAATATATTATATGTAATGTATGTAATGTCATGTATTGTATGTAATGTATGTAATGTATTATATGTATGTATTGTATTGTATTGTGTTTATCTGTCTTTCCTTTTCAGGTGTGTAATTTTTTTATTTTATGTAGTGGGGGGTGGGGTTGTAATGTATTTTTTTGTTTTCTGTAGTGGGGGTGGGGTTGTAATTTTTTTTTTTTTTCTGTACTGTAGGTTTTTTGTTTTTTGTAATTAGAGTGTTGGGGAGGTTTATTAGGGGTTAGGTAGTGTAGGTAGGTAGTGTAAGTGTTAATAGATTAGTGTAGAGGGGGGTTAGTTTAGATTAAATGGTTTATTGGGGGTTATAGTGTAGTGTTTGTAGATAGTGTCATGATGGTCCTTGAGGACCATCATGTCACTTATGTGGTTAATGTTGGGTTGTAACAGGCCCATAATGGTAATAATATACCCTTATGGGACTGATGGGGTTAAATAGAGCCTTATGGTGGTCTGTATTGACCATCATGAGTTAATGAGTTAATTTAGGCCTTATGGTGGTCTGTATTGACCACCATGAGTTAATGGGTTAATTTAGGCCTTATGGTGGTCTGTATTGACCATCATGAGTTAATGGGTTAATTTAGGCCTTATGGTGGTCTGTATTGACCACCATGAGTTAATGGGTTAATTTAGGCCTTATGGTGGTCTGTATTGACCATCATGAGTTAATGGGTTAATTTAGGCCTTATGGTGGTCTGTATTGACCACCATGAGTTAATGGGGTAATTATAGTTGCCTGGGGTTAATATTTTTAGTGCGAGTCCTTTCCTTTGAGGACCCGCGAGGTGGGAAATTTAAAAATGAATTGCAGCAGGGTCACGATCGGTGCCGATTGGGGCCCCCCGCTGCAGGGGGTTTATGTGGGGACACTTCGGGGGTCCCGATGGGGACCCCCAGCATAGAGGGGGGTTAATTTTAAGTGCCGCGGCCGGGATTGGGTAATAGTGTGCTGCGGCCCCTTTAAGGAGCCGCGGCGGGGAATTTAAAAGTTTTAAATGCAGCGGGGGGCCTGATCTATGCAGATCGGGGACCCCCCCTGCAATGGGTTTATGTGGGGACACTTCGGGGGTCCCGATGGGGACCCCCAGCATAGAGGGGGGTTAATTTTAAGTGCCGCGGCCGGGATTGGGTAATAGTGTGTCGCGGCCCCTTTAAGGAGCCGCGGCGGGGAATTTAAAAGTTTGAAATGCAGCGGGGGGCCTGATCGGTGCCGATCGAGGACCCCTGCTGCAAGGGGTTAATGTGTGGGGGCTGCGGGGGTTCCTATGGACCCCTGCAGCAAGGTGTTCATGTAAGGACACTTCGGGGTCCCGACGGGGACCCCCGCATTGAGGGGGGGGGTAATTTTAGGTGCCGGGGGGGGTATTCGGAGTACCCCCACGGCAGGGCTTATGTGGGGGACTGCCGCGGAGTTCCCTTTTAGGACCCCCGCAGCAATTGATGAGGAGTGGGAGCCTGCGATATCATCTCGCAGGCTGTCACTCCTCATGTACATTTACGCAGTGTAGATACGTACGGCCCTGCTGCGTAGCTCATACGTTGCTCGCAGCAGGGCTAATTTAATAGCATTGGAACTTAGAGAAACTTTGCAGTACGTAGGGCTTAAGTAGAAGCCTCTTATTTACGAGGCTGGAATTTAATAGGGCCCTGTGTTTGCATTACGACGCAAAAATTGCGAGGGTCGCAGTTGCTGGCAAGGAGCGCTCCATGCCAGCTTTGCGAGTGCCTCAGTTGCTGGCAAGGAGCGCTGAAGGTCAGCAACTGCGACCCTCGCTTCGCAACGCCTCGTATGCTCACAACTATATATGTGATATATATATATATATATAAAATTACATAGGGCCTCATTCAATTGCGATATGGGCAATTGAATATGGCTCTATATAAGCGCAGAGCATATCTTTTTACAGAATGTTTTAGTTAGTGAAGACCTTGCTTTTGGATAGAAGTTCAGTAAGTAAAAAATTCTGTCAAAAAAATATGTTCTGTGCTTATATAGAGCCCTATAAAATTGGGCAAATTGCAATTGAATGAGGCCCATAGTAATTAAGGTTGAAAAAAGATCAACCATTTTAGATCTCCTCTGCAATATGCGGATTAGTTGTTAATTGACCCAGAGAAAGGGAAACAGAATAAAAACCCATTGAGACATTACCAGTTGTCGCAAAGAAGGGAAAACATATAATTCCTTCCTGACCCCAGATACTGGCGATCGGATTCCTCCCTGGATCAATACTCTTCCTCTAATTATCCAGGATAACCCTGAATGCCCTTTAAATATACCCAACTCCTTTAACCCAAGTTAACTATCGAATCACCAACTCCTTTGGTTGAGAATTCCACAGTCTAACCACCCTTACTATGAAGTACCCTTTTATTTCTTTAATGTTGAATCTTTTTACTTCTAAGCTTTATCCTCTTGTCAGTTGAAAACCTCTTGGCCAAAAAGTTCACTTGACAAAGCCTTGTATTGACCCTGGATGCATTTATATAAGGTAATCATATCCCCTCTTAGATGCCTTTTTTCTAGAGAACATTTGTTTAATTTGGTTAGTCTTTCTTCATAACTAAGCCCCTCCATTCCCTTTATTAGTTTTGTTGCCCGTCGCTGTACTTTTTTCAGCTCTAAAATGTCCTTTTTTATAAACTGTTGCCCAAAATTGTACTTCATATTCCAAATGAGGGCATACTAGGGATTTGAATAATAGCAGGATTATATTTGCTTTCTTAATACATGCTAATATTTTACTTGCCTTTGTAGATGCTGCTTGGAATTGAGCACTTATATAACAATGTTTAAATATATAGTGGTATATGCTGAGAAGTTTGTATATTTAGTAAGGATTTGAATGTTGTCCATTTATGTTCAGTATTTTTACCTATCAGTTCATTGTCCCAGTCTATACATTGTATTGCTACCCTTAGACTTTTAAAATCTGGCTTTTTAAAATTGAGAGTTTTTGTTGGCACCTTACAGGGTCCTTTTCCTCTTCAGGTTCACAAAATTTGACAGCAGCAGTTCCGACAGCCAACCAATAGATGGCGCGAACGATTTTTGGATACTGCTGCAAATTCATATAAGGCACGCCGACAGAAGAGAGCTTGAGCTATGAGAGGTGGCCCAAGACCCTTGAGGACTGAGTGCCCGTGCTGAACATAGCAATGGCCTCACTGTCGTTTCAGTGCATCGAGTTGCTCCACGTCGGGGGCAGGAGGGGGGGGGGGTTATTTGCCTTCCCTCAAACATCTAGCAGATAGCTCATGTACAGTGCCTTGCAAAAGTATTCAACCCCTTGACATTTTTCGTGTTTTGTTGCCTCACAACCTCAAATTAACATGGATTGTGGATTTGCATCATTTAATTATACAGAACATGCTCACAACTTTGAAGATGTTTTTTTATTTGTGAAGCAAGAAACAAATAGGACAAAATAACAGAAAAAGTCAATGTGCATAACTATTCATCCCCCCCCCCCCCCCCTAAAGTCAATACTTTGTAGAGCCACCTTTTGCTGCAATCACAGCTCCAAGTCACTTTGGATAAGTCTCTATGAGTTTGCCACATCTTACCACTGGGATTTTTGCCCATTCCTCCTTGAAGAACTGCTCCAGATCCTTCAAGTTGGATGGTTTGCGATTGTGAACAGCAATCTTTAAGTCTGACCTCAGATTTTCTATTGGATTGAGGTCTGGGCTTTGACTAGGCCATTCCAACACATTTACATGTTTCCTCTTAACCACTCAAGTGTTTCTTTAGCAGTGTGTTTGGGGTTATTGTCCTGCTGGAAGGAGAACCTCCGTCCTAGCCTCAAATCACACACAGAGTGGTACAGGTTTTGCTCAACAATATCCCTGTATTTAGCACCATCTTTCCCTCAACTCTGACCAGTTTCCCAGTCCGGGCTGCGGAAAAACATCCCCACAGCATGATGCTGCCACCACCATGTTTCACTGTGGGGATGGTGTTCTTTGGGTGATGTGATGTGTTAGGTTTGTGCCAGACATAGAGTTTTCTTTGGTGGCCCAAAAGGGCCACTTTTAGTCTCATAAGACCAGAGCACCTTCCTCCATACATTTTGGGAGTCTCCCACATGCCTTTTCGCAAACTCAAAATGTGCCATTTTGTTTTTTGCTGAAAGTAATGGCTTTCTCTGCCATAAAGGCCAACTCTATGGAGTGTACGGCATACTGTTGTCCTATGTAAAGATACTCCAGTCTCTGCTGAGGAACTCTGCAGCTCCTCCAGGGTTACCTTAGGTCTCTGTGCTGCCTCTCTGATTAATGCCCTCCTTGCCCGATCCGTGAGTTTTGGTGGGCGGCCGTCTCTTGGCAGGTTTGCTGTTGTGCCATGTTCTTTCTATTTGGTTATGATAGATTTGATGGTGCTCCTGGGGATTATCAAATATGTGGATATTTATTTATAACCTAAACCTGACTTGTACTTCTCAACAACATTGTCCCTGACTTGTTTGGAGAGTTCCTTGGTCTTCATGGCAGTCTTTGGTTAGGCTGTGCCTCTTGCTTAGGTGTTGCAGCCTCTGGGGCCTTTCAAAAAAGGTATGTATATGTAATGACAGATTATGTGACACTTAGATGGCACCCAGGTGGACATAATTTCACTAATTATGTGATTTCTGAAGGTAATTGATTGCACCAGAGCTTTTTATGGGTTTCATAACAAAGGGGGTGAATACATACGCACATGCCAATTTTCTGTTTTCTATATCTAAAAAATAGTTTTATGTATATATTTTTCTCATTTCACTTCACCAACTTAGACTATTGTGTTCTGATCCATCGCATAAAATTCAGATTATGCCATCCACCATGATGACAATGTGGCGCAACTCGATGGCGCTGAATCGACAGCAGGGCCTCAGGTGCGCCTCTCAGGTGCGCCATCTGTCGGCCGGAGGCAGAACTGCAGCTGTCAGATTTTGCGATGTTGAAGAGGGAAAGGACCCTTAAAATCCTAACACTACACAATAAAGCAACAAATTGGAAGTCTTGTGTAATGATTTTTTGTTGCTTTTTTCTGTTAACAATCATTGCATTTTCTTTGTAGTGAAAGGTACACAACATAAACCTCCATGTGAAGGCTATAAGATTAGCTTTTTTTAAACTTTGCCAGCATCAAGCTGACTTTTTGTGGTCTGAATATCTACAGATATTGATTGACCTGCTAGACAGAAATCCTGTGCAAAAATGCTGTTCAAGTGCCTCTCCAAATGACTAATCATATTTTTCTTTCCTCTCTCTTCATGAACTGACAGATTATTATTGATTAAATTACTTGGCTTAAATTTAATCAGAGATATTAAATCTAACAGTACTTTTTATACAAAGTCTCCTTTTGTTTTTTATAATTCAGAGCACTCACATAACACAGAAATTGCTTATTGAAGTAAAATGATGAATAATTGATATTGGCACATACAGTATATATGTTCAATGGGTTTTTACCAAGAGAGTTAGCCGAATTTACATTTTTGGAGCCTCTGGGCAGTTAACTCTAAGGCGCCCCCATGCACATGTAGTGTGCACTATCGTTTTTTGCTTAGTGAATCCTTACATACATCATACAAATCACACATACACCACACATCACACACAAAAAACACACACATATATAAACACACCACATACATACACACTTATACACAATCATACACATTACATACATATACACACACATACATACAGACTGTTAGCTTAACATTATCCTTTCCTCCCTTAACTTTCCCAAGTACTTACCCCTATTAACCCATAAGAAATACAGAGGTAAACATCCTTTACCACATAATAATTTATACAAGTTTATAAAATTTAAGAAGTAAAACCTACAGTATCTCACAAAAGTGAGTACACGCTCACATTTTTGGAAATATTTTACAACACTGAAGAAATGACACTCTGCTACAATGTAAAGTAGTAAGTGTACAGTATGTATAACAGTGTAAATTTGCCATTAATGTCTAAACCATTGGCAACAAAAGTGAGTAAACCCCTAAGGGGAAATGTCAAAATTGGGCCCAAAGTGTAAATATTTTGAGTGGCCACCATTTTCTTCCAGCACTGCCTTAACCCTCATGGGTATGGAGTTCATCAGAGCTTCACAGTTTGCCACTAGAGTCCTCTTCTACTCCTTTATGATGACATCACAGAGCTGGTGGATGTTAGAGATTTTGCACTCCCTGTCACTTCTGTTTGAGGATGCCCCACAGATGCTCAATAGGGTTTAGGTCTGGAGACATGCTTGGCCAGTCCATCACCTTTACCTTCTTCTTCTTTAGCAAGGCAGTGGTTGTTTTGGAGGTGTTTTTGGGGTCGTTATCATGTTTGAATACTGCCCTTCGGCCCAGTCACTGTCGATATATATCCCTTATACCCTCTACACTTTCTACCCCATTACTTATATCTAGTCCCTCCCCCCCACCTACTAGTTTAAAAACTCCTCCAGCCTTTCTACCATCCTATCTCCTAGTACAAAAGCTCCCTCATCATTAAGGTGCAATCCATCCCTACTGTAGAGATTGCACCAAAGTGAGAAGTCAGCCCAGTGCTCTAAAAACCCAAACCCCTCCTTAGTGCACCACATCTTTAGCCACGCATTAACCTCCCTAAGCTCCTTCTGCCTCCCTGGGCTAGCACGTGGCACTGGTAGTATCTCAGAAAATACTACCTTGGAACTCCTTGCCTTCAGCTTATTACCTAGTTCTCTAAAATCATTCTTTAGGACACTCCATCTTTCACTAACTTTGTCATTGGTACCAATATGTACCAAGACCGCCGGTTCATTTCCAGCCCCTCCCAATAATTTGTCTACCCGATCCACAACATGACGAACCCGAGCACCCGGGAGAGAGCAAACTGTTCGATTGCTGGGATCTGGGTGACAAATCACCCTGTCTACCTTCCTAATAATAGAGTCCCCTACAACCAAAACCTGTCTGTTGCTCTGCCTATTCTGCCCTCCCATCCTCCAGTAGAGCTGTTCTCCCGGCTGTTAGAGGGAACAGCTCTATCTGGCATTGCCATTCCTGAATGGACATCCCCAACAGTTTCCCTCAATCTGGCAAATCTGTTGGTGTTTGTCAACTCAGAACTGGCCTGCCTCTTCCTGTCCCCCCTGCTTCCCCTTGTAACTGTAACCCAGCTACCTCCCTGGACATCCTCACTAGCCCCAGCTCCACCCTCCATGCTAGGCCCAGCTAAACTGTGCTCAGTGAGCACCACCTCCCCTTTCCAGTGGAGTAATATCAATAAGTGCTGCAATTCTCCGCTCCAGATCTCCAATTTGAGCTTTCAGAGAGGCAACATGCTCACACCTCTCACAGAGGTATGGACCCTGGATCATCTGTTCCAGTATTGCATACATATGACAGGATGTACACTGAGTGAGGTTGCTACTGGACTGACTCATAATTTTTATTATTGTCTACAAAATTTCAGTGGGAAAAATAAAGAATATTAAATAATATATTTGTATAAAGTTTTCCTCCTTTGCACTATAAATCTACCCTCCCTTTTCATTGTCCCTCCTTTTATTTAAACTCCTACACTTTTACTAGAATTGCACTTGATACTGAAAATGTTCGCAAGCTCACAAGTTCCCCCCTTCTCCTGTTTATATTAACTTCTGCCTTCTCACCTGGACACAATTAGTGTACTCTGCAATTTATCAGCCTTTACTTGTAAGGAAAATCCACTTGCGAACAGCCCCAAAACAGCTCACAAACCTTTTATACTAGTTTAGCAGTCAAGCCACACCCCTCTAACCTGGGCACAATTAGTGCACTCTGCAATTTATCAGCCTTTACTTGTAAGGTAAATCCACTTGTATTAATTTACCTATATATATATAGAGGGAGGCACACATATATACAGGGGGCCACAGAGGGGCACAGAGGGCTGCAAAGGTCCGCAGGGGCCACTGGGGGTTAAGTGAGACCACAGGTGGCTCCAGGGGCTACAGGGAGCCAAGGGGACTACAGGGGGCTGTAGAGGGCTGAAAGGGGCAACAAGGGGCTGAGGGGGGCACAGGGGCCGGCAGAGGGATGGGTGGGCCACAAGTGGCCACAGAGGGCCACATGGAGACAAGGTGGGCCACAGAGGGCTGAAAGGGGCAGCAAGGGGCTGAGAGTGCCACAGGGGCCATCAGAAGGTATCAGGGGTGACAGGAGGGCCACTGGAGGGTCAAGGCCTCTACGGGAGGGCCAAGGTGGCATCGGGAGGGCCGTGGGGGGCCGCTGGAGGGTTGTGAAGGCCCTGGCAGTCCTGGACCCCTCAAAGACCAGGGCTTTGCATTTGCTGCACTGACTGAAGCTCCGCCTCTGCCTGCTCACACAATTAAATACTAGCACCTGTACGCTTCCCCTCTACTCTTCTTCTAACCTAAATTCTCTCCCTCTCTCTCCTCCTCTACCTGCCCACACTCCTCCCCCTGTTTTCTCCTCTTCCCTCTTTCCTCATAAGCCCCTCTACTCTTTATCCTCTCTACTCTATATCCTCTCTCTCACCCTATATTAATTTTCTTCTGTGTACTCTTCCATGGGGTCCCTCTATCTCCCCTCCTCTCTTCTCTTCTCCTTCCCGTCCTCCCTCCATCTCAAAACTAACAAACAAATAAACAATTCCTCATAGATACACGCAGAGACATACTCTTAGACACTGATACTATTACCACCCGCACGTACATGATTAAATTAAATTAATGTGAAGCACATTTTGTGGGATTGAATAAAAGTATGTTACATGTTTTTATGTGTCTTCTAATAATGTAGGGTGCAAGAGTAGTAGGGTACATAGCAGTGTGTGTTTGTGTGGTAGGTATGTAGATTGTGTTATCTAATTGGCATATATGTGTTGCATGCTTTAGGCGCATGTAGCAAGGGAGTATATGTGGGAGGTTTGTGTTAGGATAGGGTTTGTATAGGGTAGATAGGATAGGTAAGGCCTTTGAAATGTGTGTAGCTTATTAATAACATAGGGATATGTAGAATATGTGAATATAAGTGTAGAAGTTAATATAGCAACAAGAAAACAACACCTCCTGCACCCTCAAATCCAAAGCTCCTTCTTTTGAAACACTTTTCTCTGCTCCTGGCACCTGTGGGTTAGGATACACAGCACGGCGCAGTCAACGTTTCAGTGGGAAACACTTAGCTTGATAGACAATTTATTACAGTGTGTAATGACCTTCTATGATTATACTGGAGTTGCTGCAGGTTCTTAGCTCTGACTTGCTAGTTCAAGCCCTTAGCTTCCATGTAACATTTAAGAACCATTGTACGTGCTCCTAAACTATTTCCCCTATGTGACAAATCAGCCGACTACATATCAGTAAGTTTTTGCATGAGCCACTCTATGGGAACCATGTAATAGCTACTTCAGTTCTCTCATAGGAATTCCCTTAGCTGTGAATCAGCCTTGCGGTAGATCCTACTAGCCCTTTTTTGCCCCCTCAAACCTGCTTTTTAGTTTTTCAAACTATTGATATAAGGAATAAGCACCTAGACCTGCTAGTTAATCGTGATCATTCTTGAAAACATAGAGCCACATTTAATTAGAAGCCCACAGCTCGATTGCAGACAGCCGAATGTCTGCGGGTGTATTACGGGCTCCCGTTGGTCTCCGATTGTGATGATATTTAATCATCAAGCCGAAACCGTAACCATGCACAGGTTCAGAGCACTTCAGGCACTTCAGGGCAAGAACATGATCAATTCAGCAAGCCTGTAACAGCTACTTTAGAATCAGCCAATAGAAAATGAGACTGTCATTATCACATCAGTAAAACATGGAGGTTACACGCCAATCAATTAGGTTTGGGGGTCCAAGATGCGATCAGACTCGCAAAACATTAAAAATAAAGAATTATGAAAATGAATGCCAATACTGTTCTAGTCCATATGGGTGGCCTGATATGTATTAACTCATTGATTCCCGAGATTAATTTAACCCGGAAATGACACATCAAAATTCATTTTATTGTCCGCCGGTTTGCGAGCTTGAGACTGTTGTGCAATTAATTCTAATGTCTTTCATCACTTTCCCCATTATTTACAGTGCAGTATTGATTTTTTATTTGCATTTACAGTGCTACGAATAGGTGTTTAACTCGCTTGCGGGTCCTCTCTAGCACTCGTAGGATTTTCTCCTTCATTTGGCGTTTACAGGTGTGAAAACATTTGCGGGCTTTTGCAAATTGAGCAATTGAATAGCGAATTACGATTTTAGCCTTGCGAAAGTGACATATTAAAGGCTCCTGGAGGCTGTAAGTTACAAATTTAACCATCGCCATTTTTTCAAGCTTGTAACTCAGAAACCATTCCTAACCCGCAAAAAGACACCATTTGAATAGCAAATTAGCTTGCGACCTCACTTACGGACTCCTGGATCTCCCGAAACCTCAATTGAATGAGGCCCATAGTGGTTTTTAAGTTTCTTCCTGCAACACTATTTCTTTAAGAGCAACCTTTATTACTTATGATTGTATGGTTGTAATGCCATTAATCTGTCATCTGAATGAAGTAATAAATTCCCAGTCGGACCTTTTAACAGTATGTCACTCAATGCTGATAGTTTGTTCTGAGTGCCAAGTACTGATTTGGCTTTTACACTTGCCAAGGATTTGTCTTGGATCACATTTTGAATATATCAAGAGTGGAGATAATGATCTCACATTGTTTAACCACCACCATTATTTTAAAATATAAAGTGCATGTTACTTATACATTTACAGTGCTACTGTGGTTCATTCACCTCCTAATACATTTACCAGAGGAGATTGGTAAAAAGAGACAAATGCTAAGAAGCCTGCTATTCAGTAGTAGGGTTAGAGCACCAGGAAAAGCCACAACTACCCAAATGTAATTTCTAGACTAGTGGTTCTCAATCTCTCCTCAGGAGCCACCAGACAAGTCATGATTTCAGTTTAACACTGTGTGAACAAAGGAAGAACAATTAGCATTCAGCAGACTCTAATTGCCTCATCTGTATGAGTTAAACTAAAATCATGGCATGTCTAGTGGGTCCTGAGGAGAGGTTTGAGATACACTGGGCCTCATTCAAATGCAATTCGGCCAATTAAATAGGGCTCTATATAAGCATATTTTTTTACAGACGTTTTTAGTTAGTGAATGCCTTGCTTTTGGATAGAAGTTCACTAACTAAAAATTTCTGTAAAAAAATATGCTATGTGCTTAAAAAGAGCCCTATTCAATTGGCCAATTCACATTTGAATGAGGCCTACGGTTTTTGACCACTAAATGAATTTTAATTAATATTTTTGAAATAAGTATACCATTCCTTTTATTTAAAATACATGTTACCCATATATTGTTTTGATCTTCCTATTTCATATGATTCATTTCTTTTTTTTTTATTTTATCCACATAGCTTAAGAACATTCAGTATGATTTTTGTTGTAATTTTATTTTCCACTCTGGATCGGCTTTGGTCCATCTGTTTCAAACTTGATATACAGTAAGTCCCTAAACTTTTCTGTCTGCCAGTATTTTCTAAAAAGTATTCATTAAAACTTTATAGTCCCTCTGTCTTTTATGTCTGAACTTTATTATCATTGTTGCCTCTTTCTTTTACTGCCTTTCAGATCAGGCACATTATTCACATCTCATACTGTGCAATATCAGTATTATTTAGAGCACAATAAAATGTAGCAAATACCTGTAGCTGTTTATTGGTGTACCTTGGGAGTGAGAAAGTAAATTGGATGAAGCACGGGATTTGTAAAGTTGTGGCTCAGACCATGTGGTGGACAAACAAAGTATTATGGAGTGTCATACTAAAAATGTTAAGCAATAAACATTTTGAAACATTTTCAGAGTGACATTGTTTAGACAGTAAAAAGTGAAACCGAAAAATGTTGCTAAGATAAACTTTGTTATAGTAAACTGACTTGGCAACAACAATATGTTTTCAAGTGAGCTTAAAGGGTCATTTACCTCACTGAGTGCTCTTCATGGTGTGAAAGAGCACAAGGTTGTATGGCAATTTCATGATTAATAACAGAGACCTAGAGCACGCAGTGAGGACTGTGATTGATTGCAGATTTTCCTTGAACTCAGGAGTTCACTGAAACATTAACCAACAACTGACCTGTTTAGGGTGTTTAGCTGATTCCAGCATTCCATGGTCTGCACAGATTTTGAGGGTTAATTTTTTACTTTTTTTCACTACAAGGATTTGAAACTGCATTTTTGGGAGTGGACAAAATACTTTATTTAATTTGCAGTAAAATGCACGTATTTTTAAAAAGTATTACAACATGCTTTTAGGAGATCTTTACTGTGATGTGCTCCAAATTGTGCTGAATTAAGTAGCCCTTTAATTACAGGGGCAGCTGGTGCATAGGGGCAAATGGGCTACCGCCCTCCCAGAATGCACTGACGTAATCCCCATCACAAACTTGTTTAAATTAAATAATATAAATATAAAAATTAATTATATCATGTTCAGTCTTACATTTTTTTTATATCTGCTGCTGTCACTTTAAATGATGATTCATTTGGCAAGCAGTTTAATACACTGACTTATCCCCTTATCACATCTCCCCTGCTAGTGTACCTGTCTCTTCCCCCAGGCAACATGTATCTAGATAGATAGATAGATAGATAGATAGATAGATAGATAGATAGAGGCAGCTTCATAGTGAAGACTAGTAGTTTTGTCATGACAGTTTGCGAATCTTGTGTAGAATCCTTACACCACTTGTGCGCGCTCCCTGATTTTGTGCTCCCGACCCAATTATGCACAGGTGGTAATGAGCACACCGGCATTACAGTGACAGTCATCGGGAGAGAGACAGAAAGGGGAGAGAGGTAAGGGGTGCGGAGAGACAGCTGGGGAGGGGGACAGGCATGGGGGGGGGGAGAGAGGGAAAGAGGGAGAGACTGAGCAACAGGGAGTAGAGAGGGAGAAAGGGTAGAGAGATAGGGCCAGGGAGACAGCTGAGGAGGGTAAAAGGCATGGATGCCAGAGGGAAAAGAGAAAGCAGAAAGAGTTATACAGACTGGGTTATGATATCAGAAATAGTGGGGGGGGGGGGGGGGCTAGGAGATCAGAAGGGGTGTGTGGTTAGGAGATCATAATGGGGGAGCTGCGGGGGGTTTGGGTGGCCCTGGGAGTGTAGGAGATCATAATGGGGGAGCAGTGGGAGAGGGTTGGGTATATGAGGGCGCGCGCACCAGTGGCGTAAGGATTCTACACAAGATCCCAGTTTGCTTTTAATTTGATACTAAAAAAAAATGTTTCTACTTAGTGCAAAAAACATTTGTGTGTATATAGTTTATATACATTTTTTTTTACAAATTGTAATTTATTGAAGCAGTCTGTGTGCTGAAGGACAAATCCTCCCCCACACACACTCTTTATTGTCTCCCTCTATAATCTCTCTTTCTCTCCATCTATAATCTGTCTTTCTCTCTCCTCTGAATAAAGTTTATTGGAAAAAAACAACAACTCCTGGCTTAGTGCTGGTTCAGAGCCTCAGTACTCTGTATGTTGCTGACTACCCTGTATATATCAGACAAGCCTGGAAGGAAGACTCCTAGAATACAGCTTGTATTCTATATTTACAAAGAATAAGGCATCTGCATCCCTATAAAGGACCTCCTTCCAGGCTCTTAGAATACAGCTTGTATTCTACATATATATACACATGAGGCATCTGCATCCCTATGATGGACCTCCTTCCAGGCTTCTAGAGTACAGCTTGTATTCTACATTTACACAGAATAAGGCATATGCATCCCTATGAGGGACCTCCTTCCAGTCTCATAGAATACAGCTTGTATTCTACATTTACACAGAATAAGGCATCTGCATCCCTATGAGGGACCTCCTTCCAGGCTCCTAGAGTACAGCTTCTATTCTATATATACATAAGGCATCTGCATCCCTATTTAGGACCTCCTTCCAGGCTTCTAGAATACAGCTTGTATTCTATATTTACACAGAATAAGTCATCTACATCCCTATGAAGGACCTCCTTCCAGGCTCCTAGAGTACAGCTTGTATTCTATATTTACATAGAATAAGGCATCTGCATCCCTATGATGGACCTCCTTCCAGGCTTCTAGAATACAGCTTGTATTCTACATTTACACAGAATAAGGCATCTGCATCCCTATGATAGACCTCCTTCCAGGCTTCTAGAGTACAGCTTGTATTCTACATTTACACAGAATAAGACATCTGCATCCCTATGATGGACCTCCTTCCAGGCTTCTAGAGTACTGCTTGTATTCTACATTTACACAGAATAAGGCATCTGCATCCCTATGAGGGACCTCCTTCCAGTCTCATAGAGTACAGCTTGTATTCTATATTTACACAGAATAAGGCATCTGCATCCCTATGAGGGACCTCCTTCCAGGCTCCTAGAGTACAGCTTGTATTCTATATTTACATAGAATAAGGCATCTGCATCCTTATGAGGGACCTCCTTCCAGGCTCCTAGATTACAGCTTCTATTCTATATATACATAAGGCATCTGCATCCCTATTTAGGACTTCCTTCCAGGCTTATAGAGTACAGCTTGTATTCTATATTTACACAGAATAAGGCATCTGCATCCCTATGAGGGACCTCCTTCCAGGCTCCTAGAGTACAGCCTCTACTCTATTCTATATATACATAAGGCATCTGCATCCCTATGATGGACCTCCTTCCAGGCTCCTAGAGTACAGCTTGTATTC
The DNA here is from genome assembly GCA_027410445.1 of Discoglossus pictus. NCBI lineage: Eukaryota > Metazoa > Chordata > Amphibia > Anura > Alytidae > Discoglossus > Discoglossus pictus. The sequence continues at coordinate 521,779,434 of CM050163.1, forward strand.
TATATTTACATAGAATAAGGCATCTGCATCCCTATGAAGGACCCCCTTCCAGGCTCCTAGAGTACAGCTTGTATTCTATATTTACATAGCATAAGGTATCTGCATCCCTATGAGGGACCTCCTTCCAGTCTCATAGAGTACAGCTTGTATTCTATATTTACACAGAATAAGGGATCTGCATCCCTATGAGGGACCTTCTTCCAGGCTCCTAGAATACAGCTTGTATTTTATATTTTTTTAGAATAAGGCATCTGCATCCCTATGAGGGACCTCCTTCCAGTCTCATAGAGTACAGCTTCTACACTATTCTATATATACATAAGGCATCTGCATCCCTATGATGGACCTCCTTCCAGGCTCCTAGAGTACAACTTGTATTCTATAGATACATAAAGCATCTGCATCCCTATGAAGGACCTCCTTCCAGGCTCCTAGAGTACAGCTTGTATTCTATAGTTACAAAGAATAAGGCATCTGCATCCCTATGAAGGACCTCCTTCCAGGCTTCTAGAATACAGCTTGTATTCTACATTTACACAGAATAAGACATCTGCATCCCTATGATGGACCTCCTTCCAGGCTTCTAGAGTACAGCTTGTATTCTACATTTACACAGAATAAGGCATCTGCATCCCTATGAGGGACCTCCTTCCAGTCTCATAGAGTACAGCTTGTATTATATTAACACAGAATAAGGCATCTGCATCCCTATGAGGGACCTCCTTCCAGGCTCCTAGAGTACAGCTTGTATTCTATATTTACATAGAATAAGGCATCTGCATCCCTATGAGGGACCTCCTTCCAGGCTCCTAGACTACAGCTTCTATTCTATATATACATAAGGCATCTGCATCCCTATTTAGGACCTCCTTCCAGGCTCCTAGAGTACAGCTTGTATTCTATATTTACATAGAATAAGGCATCTGCATCCCTATGAGGGACCTCCTTCCAGGCTCCTAGATTACAGCTTCTATTCTATATATACATAAGGCATCTGTATCCCTATGAGGGACCTCCTTCCAGTCTCATAGAGTGCAGCTTGTATTCTATATTTACACAGAATAAGGCATCTGCATCCCTATGAGGGACCTCCTTCCAGGCTCCTAGAGTACAGCCTCTACTCTATTCTATATATACATAAGGCATCTGCATCCCTATGATGGACCTCCTTCGAGGCTCCTAGAGTACAGCTTGTATTCTATATTTACATAGAATAAGGCATCTGCATCCCTATGAAGGACCCCCTTCCAGGCTCCTAGAGTACAGCTTGTATTCTATATTTACATAGCATAAGGTATCTGCATCCCTATGAGGGACCTCCTTCCAGTCTCATAGAGTACAGCTTGTATTCTATATTTACACAGAATAAGGCATCTGCATCCCTATGAGGGACCTCCTTCCAGGCTCCTAGAATACAGCTTGTATTCTATATTTTTTTAGAATAAGGCATCTGCATCACTATGAGGGACCTCCTTCCAGTCTCATAGAGTACAGCTTCTACACTATTCTATATATACATAAGGCATCTGCATCCCTATGATGGACCTCCTTCCAGGCTCCTAGAGTACAGCTTGTATTCTATAGATACATAAAGCATCTGCATCCCTATGAAGGACCTCCTTCCAGGCTCCTAGAGTACAGCTTGTATTCTATAGTTACAAAGAATAAGGCATGTGCATCCCTATGAAGGACCTCCTTCCAGGCTTCTAGAAAGCAGCCTGTTGTGCTCCTACAAATGTTTCCCAGGTTCGCATGTTTTAGATATTTTATTATTCTACCCCATTTGTATGTTTATCTATGTGTGTACAAGCATATATATAATGTATATGACGTGTGTCTATATATGTATATATATATATATATATATATATATATACATATATCACATATATAGTTGTGAGCATGCGAGCCGTTGCTCACGCTTGCGGGCTCGTGCAGCGAGCCTGTGGCCCCCGTAAAGCGAGGGTCGCAGTTGCTGGCATAGAGCGCCGAGGCGCTCCATGCCAGCAACTGCGACTCTCACAAAATTTACGCCGCTACGAAAGGAAAATACGAGACAAGTTACGACCCATTACGACCTCGCAAAAATCGGCCGCAACACGCGCACATGAAAACATGAAAAATAGAACAAATACACACAACAAATACATAAAAATCTTACTTACAGGAAGAGGGAGCATCCAGGACCTCGAAAACTAAAGTTACACCTCAATTTAACTCAAATTAAAAGAGTTTAGACACTAAAAAATTCTCTAAGCGAGAGAAAAAATGGCCGCCGAAAAAAACGAAAACGAGGCTACAGCAGCCTAAAGACCCAAAACACCACCAAACACCTACGTATCTACCAAAATACAACTATGAGATTAAAAAACAAGGACGCAACCCATGCGACCCCAAAAACATTACAAACACAATAAATACAAACAACAAACACATAAAAAGGTTACTCACAGCAAGGGGGGGCACCCAGGAACCCTGCAAGTGAAGTTACACCTCCATTTAAGCACAAATTTCGGAGTTTAGAGACCCGAAAATAACCTAAGCAAGAGAAAAAATGGCCACCGAACAAAACGAAAACGAGGCTAAAGGTCCCTTACAACATTAGCTCACTTACAATTTCATTGCCATCAATTCTCTAGTATATATATATATATATATATATATATATATAAACACATATATATCATATAGAATATACATTATATATGTACTTGTGGAGCTGGCAATCAACAGTTTTAGTACAGTTTAGTATAACAGGTAACTTCTGATAATATTTAATTCAATGATACACAGGGCTTGTAGCCAATTCAAGACGATGGAGTATGGTACAAGAGGTTGGTTGGTTTTTACTTCAGTTTTAGTTCTTGTATTGTCAAGTAAAATAACTTGATGTCTTCTTTTTAGGTTTTACATCAATCCTTTGGTGCCTCTATTTGATGGCACTCCCTTTTCTTTGGAGCCTACTTGTCCCTGGGGTTGCCTGGGCTTCTTTTTGATGGCACCCCTTTTCTCTGGAGCCTACTTGCCCCGGGGTTGCCTGTGCCGGTATTTGATGGCACCCCTTTTTATCTCTGGAGTCAACCTGCCCCAGGGTTGCCTGTGCCTCTATTTGAAGCACCCCCTTTTCTCTGGGGCCTACTTTTACCCTGGGTTTGTCTGTGCCTCTATTTGATGGCACCCCTTTGCCTGTGCCTCCATTTAATGGCACCTCTATTCTCTGGAGCCTACTTGCCCTGGGGTTGCCTGTGCCTCTATTTGATGGCACCCCTTTTTATCTCTGGAGTCAACCTGCCCCAGGGTTCCCTGTGCCTCTATTTGAAGCACCCCCTTTTCTCTGTGGCCTACTTTTATCCTGGGTTTGTCTATGCCTCTATTTGATGGCACCCTTTTGCCTGTGCCTCTATTTGATGGCACCTCTTTTCTCTGGGGCCTACTTGCCCTGGGGTTGCCTGTGCCTCTATTTGATGGCACCCCCTTTCCTCTGGAGTCAACCTGCCCCAGGGATGCCTGTGCCTCTATTTGAAGCACCCCCTGTTCTCTCACCCCTTTTCTTTGGGCCTACTTGCCCCGGGGTTGCCTGTGCCTCTATTTGATGTCACCCTTTTGCCTTTGCCTCTATTTGATGGCACCTCTTTTCTCTGGGGCCTACTTACCTGGGGTTGCCTGTGCCTCTATTTGATGGCACCCCCTTTCCTCTGGAGTCAACCTGCCCCAGGGTTGCCTGTGCCTCTATTTGATGGCGTCTCTTTTCTCTGGGCCCTACTTTCCCTGTGGTTGTCTGTGCCTCTATTTGATGGCACCCCCTTTTCTCTGTGATCAACCTGCCCCCGGGTTGCCTGTGTCTCTATTTGATGGCACCCTCTTTTCTCTGTGTCCTTCATTCCCCAGGGTTGCCTGTGCCTGTCTATGATGGCACTCCTTTTCTCTTGGGCCTAATTGCCCCAGGGATGCCTGTGCCTCTATTTAATGGCACCCCTTTTCTCTGGGGCATACTTGCCCCGGGGTTGCCTGGGCATCTATTTGATGGCATCCCCTTTTTCTGGGGCCTACTTGCCCCGGGGTTGCCCAAGCCTCTATTTGATGGTACCCTTTTGCCTGTGCCTCTATTTGATGGCTCCGCTTTTCTCTGGGGCCTACTTGCCCTGGGGTTGCCTGTGCCTCTATTTGATGGCACCCCCTTTTCTCTAGAGTCAACCTGCCCCAGGGTTGCCTGTGCCTCTACTTGATGGCACCTCCTTTTTCTGGGGCCTACTTGCCCTGGGGTTGCCTGTGCCTCTTTTTGATGGCACCCTCTTTTGTCTGGGGCCTACTTGCCCTGTGGTTGTCTGTGCCTCTATTTGATGGCACCCCCTTTTCTCTGTGATCAACCTGCCCCCGGGTTGCCTGTGTCTCTATTTGATGGCACCCTCTTTTCTCTGTGGCCTTCATTCCCCTGTGCCTGTCTATGATGGCACTCCTTTTCTCTTGGTCCTAATTGCCCCAGGGTTGCCTGTGCCTCTATTTAATGGCACCCCTTTTCTCTGGGGCATACTTGCCCCGGGGTTGCCTGGGCATCTATTTGATGGCATCCCCTTTTTCTGGGGCCTACTTGCCCCGGGGTTGCCCAAGCCTCTATTTGATGGAATCCCCTTTTCTCCAGGGCCTACCTGCCCCGGGGTTGCCTGTGCCTCTATTTGATGGCACCCCTTTTATCTGGGGCCTTCTTTCCCCGGGTTGCCTGTGCCTCTATTTGATGGTACCCTTTTGCCTGTGCCTCTATTTGATGGCTCCTCTTTTCTCTGGGGCCTACTTGCCTTGGGGTTGCCTGTGCCTCTATTTGATGGCACCCCCTTTTCTCTAGAGTCAACCTGCCCCAGGGTTGCCTGTGCCTCTACTTGATGGCACCTCCTTTTTCTGGGGCCTACTTGCCCTGGGGTTGCCTGTGCCTCTTTTTGATGGCACCCTCTTTTGTCTGGGGCCTACCTGCCCCAGGGTTGCCTGTGCCTCTATTTGATGGCACCCTCTTTTGTCTGGGGCCTAACTGCCCCAGGGTTGCCTGTGCCTCTATTTGATGGCACCCCTTTTCTCTGGGGCCTTCTTGCCCCAGGATTACCTGTGCCTCTATTTCATGGTACCCCTTTTTTCTCTGGGGCATAATTGCCCTGGGGTTGCCTGTGCCTCTACATGATGGCACCCCTTTTCTCTGGTCGAGCTCTTACATCTGAATGTTACTACTAGGAATACCATAGTTCTAACTATGAGAACCTTTGTTGATAGTTTAATATCTTTATTTTTTACTAGCTTGTCCAATCTTGCCATAGTTTTCCTACCCAGAAGCAAATGTCTTCTAATTACATGACTACAGTCACCATCTACAGAGATTTGGGATCCCAGGAAAATTTATTCTGTCACTGCTTCCACTTGTTCTTCTTGATATTTCTTCCAGCAATATTGATTCCGGCTTTGGATTGATCAAGTCTGGCCTTACACATAATGTACTCTGCATATAAGTTGAATAAATAAGGTGACAATATACAACCTTGTCGCACTCGTTTTCTGATCCTTAACCATTTTGTTGTCTCATGTTTGGTGGCTTCTTAGTCCACATACAGATTCTTTAGGAGGAGTGTGAGATGATCTGGTACTCCTATCTCTTTAAGAACATGCCATATTTTGTTGTGATCCACACAGTCAAAGGCTTTAGAATAGTGTATGAAGCAGAAGTATATGCTTCTCTGGAATTCTCTTGCTTTCTCTATTATCCAGCGGACATTGGCAATTTGATCTCTTGTGCCTTTTCCTCTGCGGAACACAGCTTGTACATCTGATAATTCCTGGTCCATAGATTGTTGGAGTTGAGTGTGTAGAATCTTAAGCATTACCTTGCTGACATGTGAAATAAGTGCAATTGTTTGTTAATTGGAGCACTCTTTTACATTGCCTTTTTTGGGGATTGGGAATTAGACTGACCTTTTTCAGACTATTGGCCATTGTTGAGTTTTCCAAATGTGCTAGCATAAGGGAAGTAACACTTTCACAGCATCATCCTGTAGAATTTTGAATAGTTTGATTGGGATTCCATCACCTCCTGAAGCCTTAATATCAGCAAGACATCCTAGGGCCCATCTCACTTTGCTCTCCAAGATGTCTGGCTCCAGCTCATTGGACAAATTATTGAGGTCATCACTGCTGTTAAGATCCTTCCTGTATAGATCTTGTCCACCTCTTCTTAATCTGATCTTCTTCTGTTAAGTCCCTACCATGTTTGTCTTTTATCATGCCCACTTTGACATGAAAGGTGCCATTTAGGTTCCCAATTTTTTTAAAGAGATTTCTTGATTTACCCATTCATTTATCTTCTTCAATCTCTTTACATCGCTCATTGTAGAATGTCTCCTTGTCTCTTATTGCTCTCCTCTGGAATTCTACATTCAGTTGGACAAATCTATTCCTATCTCCACTACCTTTCACTTTTCTTCTTTCCTGGGCAACTTTCAAAGCCTCATCAGATAGCCAGTTTGACTTCTTACTTTTCTTTCTTTTAGGGATATACTTTGTTGCTGTTTCATGGATAATATTGCAAACTTCAATCTAAAGTTCTTCAGCTACACTATCTTCAATGTCTATTCCCTTAAATCTATTCTTTATCTCCACTGCATATTCAAAAGGATTATTATTTATTTTGTATCTACTTGGTCCGATGATTTTCCCTCTTTTCTTCAGTTTAATTCTGAACTTTGCAATAAGAAGCTCATGGTCTGAGCCACAGTCAGCTCCAGGTCTTGTATTTGCTGACTGTATAGAGCTCCCCTATCTTCGGCTGCAAAGTATATAGTCAATCTGATTTCTATGTTGTCCATCTGGTGATGTCCATGTGTAGAGTCATCTTGGAGGCTGTTTGAAGAGGGTGTTTGCTATGACCACAGAATTATCTTGACAAAATTCTACTAATCTCAGACCTGCCTCATTTTGTACTCCAAGGCCAACCTTGCCAGTTATTCCAGGTGTCGTTTGGTTCCCTACTTAAGCATTCCAAGTTCCTATGATAATAGTAACATATTTTCTTGGTGTTATATCTAAAATGTGTTGAATGTCTTTGTAGGGTTGGACAACATCAGCCTCTTCAGCATTCATGGTTGGGGCATAAACTTGGTTTACTATGATGATAAATGGCTTGCCTTGAATTCAAATTGAAATCATTCTGTAATTTATTGGGTTGTAACTGAGCACTGCTTTGGCAACTCTTTTATTGGCTAGGATGGCTACTCCATTTCTTTGCAGGATTCTTCACCACAGTAGAAGATCTGGTCATCATTTTGTGCTAGAACATTACTCTTCTTTTTCACTTCTCCTAAATGGACTTCATTAAGTTTTCAGAATTTCTCATCTGAGTGATGTGGTAACTATCACGATCCAGCTTTTCAAGAGTAGGTTATGCAAAATGTATAGCTTGTATATTCTATGGGCCTCATTCTATTATCGGCCGTAAATCGGCCGTAAGGCTGCGATTCCTTGCGAGGGTTCAGTTAACTCGCGATTCTATTATACGGCCCCGCAAGGATCTCCTCTTACGGCCGGCCGCATATCTTGGAACCGGCCGTAAGCTGTGAAATATAAAAACGCAAAAATAAATTCAAGCCTGCACTGTACAGCTCTGTAAATGCTAGGGATCATATTGGGGGACATGAGGATTAAAAGAAACCCACTCTCAAGCTTGCACATCTGCCCAAACCCGAGTTCAAATTAACTGTTTATTTTCCGGCTGCGGCGTGGGTGTGTCTGAGGTGCTCCAAGCACTCTGGACTTTTTACATGGATATTTTACGGATATTAAAAATAAAATATTTTACGGATTTGAGTACAGGATAATTATGTGCTATTTTTTCTAACACCTAAAATCCCTTTATAGTCTTCTCAAAGTGCAGGATGGCTTTATTTGAGCTATTTTATGTGCTTAATTGGTGCTAGCGAGACCTCTTTCCTGCAAGTAAGCTGCGGCTCGCTTTTAGCCTTGCAGAGAGGTTTCCCGGAGCAATTGAATTGCAAATCTCTTGCGGCCGTTTTAGATCAAAGGCTTTCCTCCGGCGCGAGCGGCCGCAAGAGATAGCAAGGCACTGGCCGCAAGCCTGCCGGAATCCCCGGCCGTAAGGGAATAGAATAGCAGAATAGCTTGCGGCCGGTCCTTGCGGCCCCGCAACGGCTGCGGCCGCTAATAGAATGAGGCCCTAAGTGTGTGGCTGATCTCACATTTTGTAATCATAACCATTCTTTAATGTGTAAAAATGCTAGTATGTAGGTCCCATTCCTATGCACAACCGGTTTCTTCAACACCTGCTCTAGGCATCTTTTACTAGGGAACTCAGATAAAAACACAAATGTTACCATACGATAATAAAGTTAGAGCTCCTGGCCATGACACTACAAACACACTTTTGTTCCTTCGAGAACACTGAACATAAGCTTTCTTCTACATTTGCCTTTATCACCTCTAATCCGTGCCTTTATCACGTATACTTAGTGTATAGTTTAGAAGAGAGAAGGGTTGAGGTGTGATATGATAGAAGCCTTCAGATATATAAAAGCAAAAACAAGAGGTCAGGATTTGAATTTGGAAAGTGGTCAATTTTAAAAAGTAGTAGATAGTAGATAAGTGGTAGGGTAGAAGATAATTGGAACAGTCTTCCTTTGTAACTAGCAAGGTTAAACTCAGTTAAGAATTGTAATAATGTCTGGGATAAGCATAAGGTCATCAAGAGGCTTAATTAAAGTGCCACTGTAGTCAAAAACTTTCTAAAATGCATTTAAGGAAAATCTATTTCTATGTTACAATTTTTTTACATTAAGAATAGATTGTTAATTTAAGAAAATTATCATCAAAGTTTAACAAAAATAAATAAAAAAAATTCTTGATCCATCTTTATCTTACCAGATAATTGATAGAAGTGTAAACCACGATTCAGAGAGCCTATTAATTGTGTTTTCTTATCTGATCTATACTCCATTGAAAAGAGTTTATAAGCACAAGATATTGTTGGACAGACGTTCATAAGGTTCATTGCCTCTCTCTTTTTCATGTAATATTTCAGGACATAGTAGGAGGAAATAATTCCATTGTTTCTCACTTCAATGTAATTTTTCTACCCTATTATTCTTACAAAAATAAGTTTGTAATGTTTAAAATATGGTTTTTCAAACGAATAATAGAGTGTTTTACCTGTAGTCAAATTTATGTCTGTATGTTTCTATTTTTAGATTTTACATTACATTTACATATGTTAATATGGTTTGGGATATGGTTTGAAGTATCCATTTTCCCATCAGTGTTAGCCTTGGTACATGTGATTGCGTGCATAGAGTTTTTCTGTCTCACTTGATGTAGGTCCCTGTCCTTATCTGTCTGCTTATATTTCCTAAAATCTATTCTCTAAATCTTTACAATGCCTTCAGATCAGACATACTATTCACACCCGATGCTGTGAAACATCCATATTGTTTAGAGCTCTATAAAATGTACTAAATGCCTTCAGCTATTTGCTGGGATCCCACAGGAGTCATGCACAGTGTTAAGAAAGTAAAATGGACTAAGTAAAGTTATTGCAAGATCTGTGGTTCATGGAAAGTCAGGCTATGTGGTGGACTAACAAAAACATGGTTCTGTATCACACTATTCTGTGAAGAAAAGTTTACATAATGGTTATGTTTGCAACGTTAAAACTGAAATACAGTTAGTAGCATAGAAAACTGAACTGACAATAAACTACAAAAACTAAATGTCTTTAGGAAGATGTGATATTCTGTGGGATATTGTATATTTTCAATATTTTTGAAAATTGGGACACTTTCACTAAATTTTAATGAAGACCCTAAGAAGCCAAAGCTACTTTATGGAAGATTTACAGACCAGTGGTGGAGCTAGTGCATGGGGGGCCCCAGTACAAACAAATAATTTTGCCCCCCCCTTTCCAAAGGATGTGCATATATAAGATATATAAAAAATAAATATATAAATCTATATATGTATATATATATATATATATATATATATATATATATATATATATATATATATATATATATATGGATTGTAAGTAGCGAGTTTCCATTCTAGTAAGGTGCTTTGGGGAAAAAGGACTTTTGCAAGACTAGAAGCTCAAAACAGGGCCCTCCATTTTCTACAGTTCTTAATATTTGTATCATGTTGTATATTTCCTTTTACCTAACCCCTGTACAGCAATACCGAATATGTTGGCGCGTACTGATAAAAGATAATAATATGTGTGTGTATATATATATATATATATATATATAAATAAGTAGATATATATATACTATATATATATATATATATATATATATATATATAAGTCTGTGTACATATACATATAATATATATACTGTATGTATATATGTATATATATATATATATTACTAGGAAATTGCCTGTCAAAAATGATGGGAATAGATTTGTAAGGCTGGCAATGCTGTTTGCCACACAATGGGAGCAGCATGTTAGTTTTATTTTTAAAGTCCCGCGTGCCTTGTGTTGTTGGTGTGTGTTACTGTGTTTGCCATTGTGTATTTTCTAAGTCCCACGTGCCTGGCGTTGTTCGTATAAGTGTTGCTGTCTTTGGCGTTGTGTATTATTAAGTTCTGCATGCCTGGCATTGCAGAGCCTCGTTTTCATCCTGTTTCAGAATTTCTACGTTTTTTCGGCAGCCATTTTTTTCCCGCTTCGCCGATTTCCGTTTGTTAAAAAAGACAAAATATGCCTCAAATTAACTTGCAACCTCACTCAAAAGTTCCCTGGCTTTCCCCCTGTGCTGTGTGTGAGTGTGTAAGTTAATTTGAGGCATATTTGTGGGTTTTTGCAGGCTCTTCCAGTACGGCTGGTTTTCAAAGTCGTATTTTTGCAAGCCCCGCAGTCCATCTACGTGCTTCAGGTCCGAAGTCATACAGGCCGTAATTTTGCATCCGTCGCAAAGTCCAGAGGCCTCGCGATGAGGTCTCATTGCAGCTAAGTCCCGCGTGTCTCGGGATGAGCGCCATGTCCAACCATGTCCAAGTCCCGCATGTCCAACCCCTGCAATGAGCGCCTATGGAGCTTATTGCAGCCTAAGTTCCACGTTCCTCAACTGCTCGCGTCCCTTCGCATGGCTCGCCATCGACGTCTCGCAAAGCTTGATGACAACTCGCAGTACGACAACTATATATGTGATATATGTATATATACGCACACCTACATATATATATCGCATATACACATATACTTTTACATATGCATCTATAAACAGAGGTCCGAGGGGGGCGCAAAGGGACCACAGGTGCCTGCAAGGACCGAGGGGGCCACCAAAGGCAGCGGGAGGCAGCAGAAGTCTGCAGGGGACCACAGGGGCCCGCAAGGACCAAGGGGCCCACAAGGGTCCAAGGGAGGCCACAGGGTGCCACCAGGGCCAAAGTGGGCAGAGGGGGGTGCAGAGGTCCGTGATGAGCCACAGGAGGGTGGAGGGAACACAGGAGGCTAAGGGAGGCCAAAGAAGTCGGCGAGGGGCCACAGGAGGGGGACCACAGGAGGCAGCGTTTGTCACGGGTATGCCTCAGAAGAGACGCAAGGGCTATCGGGGCCTGCCTTGCACCAGCGGTAGCTCCGCCTCTGCTACAGATAGAGGTTTGAAATAAAGTAGTTGAATAGAAATCTACAGTTGATGTATTACAAACAAAAGATCCAACATTCTGTAGAAATACTTTGAGGCCTCAATTACATGGCACTCATTAATTTATTCATAACTTATTAATTTAAATGCGGACGGTGTCAAAAGCAAACCCTAACGTCGAGTGCTGGCTTTTTGAAACTTTTCCCTGTTCTACATGCAGATTGGTCTATGTCACAATTACATGGCACTTGCTAATATTTAAGTGTGATTGCAAAGATCACATATCCTTGAAATACAGACACTGTTTCCAAAGATTTCCTGAAAATATGTAATATTACATGTTAGCATGGTCAGCAAAGTAACAAGACCATGCATCGATAGTTTCAGTGTGGTCCAAAATAATCCTAATGGGAATGAGGTGTGTAAAAAAGCAAAAATACTAAACCTCAACTATTTAGAAAAAGTACATAGCATTTCAATACACTTTATATATGGTCACTACACCAGAATGGCCATTACATAGAAGAAAGCCATCTTATACAATGACATTCCTAAAACAGAACTAATAGGTAAAGTGCATTGCACCTACTAACATATGTTTTACATCTGGCCAGTACACAGAATGATTACCAAAAAGGAGAAGGAAATCCCATTAACCTACATGTGTCATTGGCATCTCTAAATTTAGTGTGACATAGCTTTTACAATCTGTTACAGCCATGTGAACATGGTGGTGATGGAATGGATGTTGGAGGCTTAGGTGGTGGAGCACTTATTTGAGGAAACCTATCCTCTGGTATGTTTATGCTTGAGGATGATAGATGTTGCTGCTGTTGTTAAAGGGTCTCCACCAGCAAAATTAACAGGTCCTCCATTTGTGATTGTTGCTAATTTATTCCTGACAGTTGGCATCTTCTATTTTCTGCACTTCTCTTTCTGGGATTAGATCTGTTACATCAGTGCAGGTGCCGGTGATGTTAGAAGTGGTGGAGCCTACAGAGACCCTGCTCCAGATTTGGTGTAGATAGCCTACTGCCAGAAGGAGGATTTATTTTGGGGAGGAGCAGACCATAAGAGTAAGAGTAATCAATTATACAGCAACTCCCATCTACATGAAATTAAATATAGCATGCTTTTTCCTTGTGAGTGCTAGGAAAAAAACACTCTCTAAGCTTGGTAGCTAAGTAGCTTGGATATTGTTTCTACATGGTAAATGTAATTGAGGTGTACTAAGTCTAGTGTAAGGTCTATCAGTAGTCAGGACTTGATAAAAGGAGTAGAGTTATACGTCTTTGGGTATATTTATAAAGGGGCAAAAGAGTGGGGATAAAAAGTGGAATTAAATATCCTCATTTAGATTGTTTTCAATAGGAGCTTGTAACAATGTTTATGTAAATTCCTACAACCTATATACTCTTTTTGCACCATTTATCAAGCAGTTAAAGTTAATCCCTGCTTGATAAATAGCGCTCATAGAAAGTAGTTTCTCAGATTTATTTATGGTCCAGCTCTCAGATCCTTATGTTACTACGGGAATACCATAGTTCTCACTATTTGCGGACCTTTGTTGATTAGTTGAGTTAAATATCTTAGCTTTTTACTAGCTTGTCCAAGCTTGCCATAGCTTTCCTCACCAGAAGCAAACGTCTTTTAATTTTATGGCTACCCTCAATATCTGAAAAGATCTTGGATCCCAGGAATATAAACTCTGTCACTAACTCCACTTCTTCCCCATTTAGGAACAGAGATTGCCATTTGCCATGATCTTCGTCTTTTTAACTTGGAGCAGCAGGCCAGCTTTTGCACTCTCTTCTTTTACGCTCATCAATAGGTCCTTTAGGTCCTGCTCACTTTCAGTCATCAAAATAGTATTATCAGCATATCTGAGGTCATTGATATTTCTTCCAGCAATACTGATTCCGGCTTTGGATTCATTCAGTCTGGCCTTGCGCATGATGTACTCTGCGTATAAGTTGAATAAATAAGGAGACAATATACAACCTTAACGATCACATTTTCCGATCTTGAACCATTCTGTTGTCCCATGTTCAGTTCTGACTGTGGCTTCTTGATCCACATACAGATCTTGTACTCCCATCTATTTAAGAACATGCCACATTTTATTATGATCCACCAGGCAAAGGCTTTAGAATAGTCTATGAAGCAGAAGTAAATATTTTTCTTGAACTCTCTTGCTTTCTCTATTATCCATCGGATATTGGCAATTTGATTTCTTGTGTCTCTTCCTCTACGGAACCCGGCTTGCACATCTGGTAGATCCATGCATATATTGTTGGAGTTGAGCTTGTAGGATAATAAGCATTACCCTGCTGGCATGTAAAATTAGTGCAATTGTTCAATAATTCACTCTTTGGCACTGCCTTTTTTGGTATATACACTGACCTTTTCCAGTTTATTGGCCATTGTGTTTTCCAAATTTGTTGACATAAGGCAAGTAACACTTTATTAGCACCGTCTTGTCGAATTTGGAATAGTTTGATTTGGATTCCATCAAGTCCTGCAGCCTTGTTATCAGCAAGGCATCCTAGGAACCATATCACTTTGCTCTCCAAGATGTCTGGCTCCAGCTCATTGGACAAACTATTGATGTCATCACTGCTTTTAAGATCCTTCCTTTTTAGTTTATCCTGCTACCTCTTCTTTATCTGATCTTCTGTTAAGTCCCTACCATTTATTTATTTTATCACACTGACTTTTGCATGAAAGATGCCTTTGAGATCCCCAATTTTCTTGAACAGATCTTTTGATTTACCCATTCTGTTATCTTCTTCGATCAGTTTACATCGCTCATTGTAGAATGTCTCCTTGTCTCTTCTTGCTATCCTCTGGAATTCTGCATTTAGTTGGACAAATATTTTCCTATCATTACTACCTTTCGTATTCCTTCTTTCCTGGGCTACTTTCAAAGCCTCATCAGACAGCCAGGTTGCCTTCCTAGTTTTCTATCTTTTAGGGATATTCTTTGTTGCTCTTTCCTGGATAATGTAACAAACTTCAGTCCATAGTTCTATTTTCCATGTCTAATCCCTTAAATCGATTCTTTACTTCCACTGCATATTCACAAGGGATATTATTTATTTCATATCTACTTGGTCTGATGATTTTTCCTCTTTTCTTCAGTTTAATTCTGAACTTTGCAATAAGAAGCTCATGGTCTGAGCCACAGTACGCTCCAGGTCTTGTATTTGCTGATTTTATGCCGTTCCTCCATCTTTAGCTGCAAAATATGTAGTCAATCTGATTTCTATATTGTCCATTTGGTGATGTCCATGCGTAGAGCTGTCTCGTAGAGCTGTTTGAAGAGGGTGTTTGCTACGACCACAGAATTATCTTGACAAAATTCTACTAATCTTTGACCTGCTTAATTTTGTACTCCAAGGCCAAATGTTCCAGTTATTTCAGGTGTCTTTTGGTTCCTGACTTTATCATTCCAATCTCCTATGATGATAGTAACATATTTTCTTGGTGTTGTATTTATGACGTGTTGAATGTTTTTGTAGAACTGGACAACTACAGCCTCTTAGGGGGTTAATGGCAGGGACTTAACAGATGAAGATCAGAGATGGAAGAATACACTGAAAATCTATACAGGAAGGATCTTAACAGCAGTGATAACCTCAATAGTTTGTCCAATGAGCTGAAGCCAGACATCTTGGAGAGCGAAGTGAGACGGGCCCTAGGATGTCTTGCTGATAATAAGGCTGCAGAAGGTGATGGAATCCCAATTGAACTATTCAAAATTCTACAGGATGATGCTGTGAAAGTGTTGCTTGGCTTATGCCAACACATGTGGAAAACTCAACAATGGCCTAAAAAGGTCAGTCTACATCCCAATACCCCAAAAAAGGCAGTGCCAAAGAGTGCTCCAATTATCAAACAATTGCATTGATTTCACCAGCCAGCAAGGTAATGCTTAAGATTCTACAAGCTCAACTCCAACAATATATGCACCAGGAATTACCAGATGTGCCAACCGGGTTCCACAGTGAAGGAGGCACAAGATATTAAATTGCCAATGTCCTCTAGATCATCGAGAAAGCAAGAGAGTTCCAAATAACCATTTACTTCTGCTTCATAGACTACTCTAAAGCCTTTGACTGTGTGTGTATCACAACAAAATGTGGACTGTCCTTAAAGAGATGGGAGTACCAGATCATCTCATCCTTCTCCTAAAGAATCAGTTTGTAGACCAAGAAGCAACGGTCAGGAAAGAACATGGGACAACAGAATGGTTCTAGATTGGAAAAGGTGTTTGTTAAGGTTGTATATTGTCACCTTATTCATTCAACTTATATGCAGAGTACATCATGTGTAAGGTCAGACTGGATGAATCCAAAGCCGGAATCAATATTGCTGGAAGGAATATCAACAACCTCAGGTACGCTGATGATACCAGTCTGATGGCTGAAAGTGTGGAGGAACTAAAGGACTTATTGATGAGAGTAATAGAAGAGAGTGCAAAAGTTGACCTGCTGCTCAACGTTAAAAAGATGAAGATCATGGCAATCTCACTTCCTGGCAAATAGACTGGAAGAAGTAGAGACAGTGATAGATTTTATTTTCTTTGGATCCAAGATCTCTGCAGATGGTGACTGTAGTCATGACATTAAAAGACGTTTGCTTCTGGAGAGGAAAGCTATGGTAAGCTTTGACAAGCTAGTAAAAAGTCTGCATAGTTTGAACTATGGTGTTCCCAGTAGTAACTTACGGATGTGAGAGCTGGACCATAAAGAAGTTTCAGTGCTGTAGAATTGATGCCTTTTGTTGGAGAAGTTGCTTAGAGTCCCTTGGACTGCAAGAAGATCCAATAAATCAATACTTCAGGAAATCAAGACAAACTGTTCACTAGAAGGCATGATCATGAGGCTGAAGCTCAAATATTTTGGCCATATAATGAGATGGTAGGATTCCCTAGAAAAGACTTTGAAGATGGGAAAGATTGAAGGCACAAGAAGAAGGATGACAGAGGTGGAGATGGATGGATGAAGTCACTCAAGCAATGAACATGAGCTCAGAGGGGCAGTGACTGAAAGATGCACCTGGTGTGCTGTGGTTCATAGAGTGACGGAGAGTCGGTTGCAACTGAACGATTAAACAACAACAAATCCCCATATGGGTGGAAAAACAGCCTGTCTCATCTCATCTTAGATGCAACAATGCTTAGTTAATTCCCCCTAGTAAAAATAATGATAATAATAATAATAATAATGATGATAATTATAATAATATTAATAATAATAATAATTTTTTGTAACAATCAGAAAAGTTTCAAATTGTTACTTCATGTTAAAGTATATGATAAAACATTCAATTGTTTTTAATTATAACTGCATTACAAAATATAATTTTTTGTGAAAAAGGAAACAAGGTGACATTTAAAAATGAATGTCACATTTTTCAAATTACATTTAGATTAAAAAAAAGAAGAAAAGCATTTTCTGTCACTCCTTTAATAATCAAAAATTGTTAAGCGCCCTCTCGTTTTTTGCTGCGGCAACTTCCCCCTTTAACCTCAATTGATTTTTTATTCTCCATGTAGCTGAGCAAAGTACAAACCATAAGATATTCACCAGGGGAGTCTTGGACATGAGTTGAAAATTTGAACTTACAGAGCAAGGGTTGGCAAGCCATCAAGTTCAGTAATAGCGCAGGTTGTAAGAATTTCCTGCTCTTGATGTGTCAGTATTTTTAGTTGACTCCAAGTAAGATTGTAAGTAGTGAGTTTCCAGTCTTGTATGGTGCTTTGGGAAAAAAGCAGTTTCTGCAAAGCTCAAAACAGGGCCCTTCATTTTCTGCAGTTTGTTAAAATTATATTTTTCCTTGTTCTTTTCCCCCGTATAGCGCTTCGGAATAAAAGTAATGATAATAATAATAATAATAATAATAATACTAATAATAATAAATAACCTCAAAATCCTACTTCCTTTTATACTAGAGCTGGATGTGTGTGATCTAAGAAATGGTGTATGTTACTCACTAATAACTGCTGCTATTTTATTGTAGTACACTTTTAAAGAGACATTGCATTGTTTTTCGAAATGTAATGATCAAGAAATAGAAATTATTTACTAAAGGAAAACCAAAAACATAAATTTACCCTGATGTTCTATATCAATCACAATCATATTCAGGGCGATTTTTTCCAAGAACCAATGAGAACTGGCAACATAGCATTCTCAATATAAATAGAAAACAATTGTCTCAACATTAATTTTTTAATTAAAACAGAATTACAGAAAATGAAAAAAAAAAAAGATAGAGCTATCATAGTACCAGAACATGGAAAGGAGGATAAGGGATATAGAACACCAAATAGCTTTGATGCAAGAATATATGATCTTACAACTGCTTCTCAATCAGGAATCTTGATGAAATGATGAAATAGTAAAATGACCAGGCTGCATCTCCTCCCCCATAAGTAGATCCATGTGCATATTTAGGTTTTCTGCTGTCATAGACCTCCTCGGATTTGTGCACCATCCTTGTCACAGCTACTACACCTGATTTGTCATCGATACATCCTCATCTTAATAGCACTACACACATACATGTATAATTTTATGTGAGTTAATGGACTCTATATATACACAGTATGTGAATTGTTTCAGTCACATTTACACACAAAAATGTCACTTGATATAGATATTTCTGTGCATATGCATACACTATTGGCATTGCATCAGCATTCTGCTGTCCACTGAAATGTGATATCCTAGGCCTGGGCCTTGTTAATCTAAGCAAAAATACACCTCTATCGATGCTACTTCTAGGAATTAATCAGCAGAAAAAGAGACAGACTTCCAATAGAACCGGTCGGCCTTTCTGTGTATCACCGGTATATATATATAATAAATACCACATTTCTTATTCATCCAAAAATGATCTTTATTGGTACACCATATAGAAAAATTACAAAAAGTTGTTTAAAACTAACATAGCTGCTCCCATTATCAGAGTTTACCAAAGTGTATCACCTCTCAAAAAAGAGCATACTTAAGTCACTATTATATGTACATACGCTATTGTATGCTGGATGTCCCACGATAAAAGTCATTTTTAGTGCAAAATTGTGCAGAAATACTAGCAACCCTAATATAAGTGGCAGTGGTGGAGCCCCCAACTTGCTCCCTATAAGTGAAAGAGAATAACTAATAACTCTTTTTCTGCTGATACATTTAATCACTTCCTTATTGGTTGTTTGTGTACCCAATAATATTTATTGTGAGATAAGGGGAATACTCTTTGCCTTAGGGAGGATTACAAACATATATTGGAATTATACTTCAAGGAAATAGTTGATTGGAGCACTACACACAATGGTATGCTCAATGATCCCAAAATTAACTGGAAGATTAATTTTGTTTATCATTAGCTACATGACCTAGGTGTTCATATACTATACAAATGAAACTGCTGAAGCTATGAGAATGCCATGTATAGTTGCAATGCTAGCTAAAGTGAATGAGTCTTTTGGTTGGTTCTGGTAGGTCCTGATTTCATAAGCTTAGCAAAAAATGTTTAAGTGTTGCTGTAAATCCAAATCCAGAATCTCTATTAAAATTATAAAACGACCTGTAAAATTATGCCATCATCCAGGTTCACCAGCTTTAGAATCAATTATAGTGCATAGTAAATCAATAGATGATGTGAGATGTACTAGAGATGCTTAGTAAATCGCCCCCCCCCCCATTATTTATGTGTAACTCGTCAGCATCTATGAAACTTGTAAATATATATTTTACAATTAAATAGGAATTTCAAACTTGTAAGTATGTTATATCACCAAAGCATATATATAAAATCTGAATTTGAAACGTATAAGTACGTTTTATCAAAAGTGTATAAAAAATTGAATAAGGATTTGAAAATTTGAAAATGTTTTTAATATGAACTAACAAGTTTAAGCTTTATCGCAAAAAACTTTTTAGTGCTAAGTAACAGCTTGAATATTCTTTTTATTTTTTTATTTTTCTATTTTATTATCAAGATATCAAAATAATACATTCATTTTGTAATACAAGAGCACAGCATATCTTTCAAGTTATACAAAAATATAGAAAACATTTACACTTACATAGACATACTAGAAACAGTAATTAAGACGAAAAGGGGCATCCACATTCTTCTTTTTTTAGCTGTTCCCATCTTTCCCATTTATTTGCAAGCTTATTAATTGTGGTATCAGCAACTATAATACCAATGTCTCTTTTAATGTTATATGATCTGTCAATGTTGATAGCTATTTCATTCCATGAAGGAAGTTTTCCCTGTTTCCAATATTTGGCTATAAGCCATTTTATTATTAGCAAGATTTTAATCACCAAATATGTTTCACTTTCTTTAATAAAATTAGTTTTAACAATACATATGATATTTTCCAAGCACATAGACCAAAATTCCTCTACTAAAGGGCAATCCCAGCATATGTGCTTGTGGGTACCCTGACAATTACAACCTCTCCAGCACAGACCGTTAGCTGTTTTCAGATAGATCTCATGTAACAGAGTTGGTACTCTGTACCATCTTTGTACCAATTTAAAGTGTGTTTCTCTAAGTACGGTGCAAGATACTGCCTTCGAAGTTGAAGCAAATGCTTTTAACCACACTGAATTATCCCATTGGGTATCAAAATATCTCTCCCTACATTCAACATAGGAAGATTTTCCAAAATAAGTGCTAATTTCCTTGAGGTGAATACAGTCTGATATGCCTATATTTTTCCCTTTCTTATTGAAACACCTCTCAAAGTCAGTAAGTGGTTTCTCACAAGTTAAATCAAGATTAGAATTTTTAATAATCTCCTTTAAAGTATTATGTTCCAACCATTTAGAAGATGGTAAATTATAGTCAGCACATAAACTTTCAAAAGGTTTAAATCCATTATTGTCATAAAGGCCATTCAACTTTACTAATCCCAATCTATCCCAAAAATCTACTTGTTCCATCCTGTTAGTTTTCATAATATATTTAATTGGAGTAGCAGGGGAGGGGTATTCTATGAATTTACATTTCTTATTAATCTTAAACCATGATTTTAGACTTACTTTGGTTTGCTTAATATCACTTGGCCAGGATCATATCAAATAAAATCTTCTATAGTTATCCTCTGATCGAATGATACTTCTATATCTCTCCACTTGGCTGAATTATCATAAAACAATAAATCTAATATTTGTGCCATTTTCACTCCCTCATAGTATTCCTCAATCAGAGGTGTTGCCAACCCACCCTTATTGAATTTACATTTAACAATACTATTATTAGTATTTTATTTAGATAAATAAATCTACCTGTGTTTGCATAGAGCATAAAAATCCTTTTTGGGAAAGTTAGCGGGAGCATCCTCATCAGAAAAACAATTTTAGGTAGGATTGACATTTTTACTACCTCTATTCTACCCAGCCAGGATAATTTCAAACTTTCGCATCTGCAAAAAATGTATTTTATCTCCTGATATAAGATTTCAAAATCTTATTCCCAAATATTTAATTTAGTTTTTTTATCCACTTCCAATGGTGCTGTTTCATACGGGATTCTCTTAAATTGAAGGTCAAATTTAACCACAGAATTTCAGTTTTCTCTAAATAAATTTTGTAGTAAGAGATCTTGCTAAACATATCTAATTTGTCGTACAAAAAACACAATGACCTATGAGGATCGGTTAATGTCCACAGGACATCGTCTGCAAACAACATCACCTTATTCACATGGTCCTTTATATCAATTCCCTTAATTTCCTCCTCCAGTCTTATACTTTCCGCCAGGGGTTCCATAACAATAGCAAAAATTAATGGAGAGAGTGGGAAACCCTGACGAGTCCCATTAGTAATTTTAAATAAATTGGTTTTACATCCTAATCCCCTCACTGAAGCTGAAGAGTTAGCATACAAAGCTTTCACAGATAAAGAACCAAACTCTTCTAAACCAAACATTTGTAATACCTCTTCAATGTATTCCCAGTTGACCCTGTTAAATGCCTTCTAGGCGTCTAATGACAGGGCCAACATTGGGATTTTACATTGTTTGGCATGAGACAAGATATTTAAAAATCTTCTTGCATTGCTAGAAGTTTGTCTCTTTTGAATAAAACCTGTTTGGTCCATATTAACTAGTTCTTGTAATAAGTTGTTTAATCTTGAGGCTAACATTTTTGAATATAACTTGATATCAGTGTTCAGTAGTGATATCGGCCTATAATTAACATTAGTTGGATCTTTCCCTAACTTGGGTAGTGTAATTATGGTGGCTTCCGGTATTTCAGATGGTGCAAAACCCTTGGTTTTAATCTCAATAAAAGTTTTGCTTAATGTATCAGTTAAAATTGGAGCAAACTATTTATAATATTGGTTTGCTATACCATCTGGCCCTGGTGTTTTATAAGATTTTACATTTCTTATTGCAATTTCAATTTCAGATGGGGATATTTCTCTATTTAAGTCTCTTGCCTGTTCCTTTGTTGATCTAGGAAGTTTCAGTTTTTCCAAAAATGTTTGTATATCTCCCCTACTGGGTTTGATGAAATGTACTAGGTTGTAAAACTGACTATAATAATCATAGAAGATATTTCCTATATCCTTTCGGTGTATGTTGTGTTATCCCATTTTTTAATTAAAAATGTTCAATTCTTTTCAGGGGAAGCTTCTTCCTTATTTTATTCGCTAGGTATTTTCCAGATTTATTTCCAAGATGATATTGATTAATTTGAAATTTCCACAATGCTCTATCTACCATCTGTTGATTAATCTTTCTTATTTGAGATTTTACTAATGTCAAGTCCCTAATAACATCTGGATCTATATTTGCTTTATTTTTCAGCTTGAATATTTGAAGTATGTTTTTATGAAAAAATATTTTAATATGAAAACATTTGAAATATAAAATACAAAATGTAACTTGTTATATGCCTGCTTTATAATAAAAAATATATATTAATAACAATCTCAAACTTTAGGTATATTTTATTACAAAAATATTTTTTTACATTCACATTTTTTCACTAATTAAAAATGAAGATTTATGTTTTATCACAAAAATATGTTTAATATACAATAACAATTTGAAACATTTAAGTATCACCAAATAAAACTAATTTGTTTATTTATCTATGGCTCTTACAACAATCAGTACACATTACAAACATAACTGTTGTCTGCAAACAAGAGTAAACCTCCCTCCCTGACTTCATTAGCAAGATGGCAAGAAATCCACTTGTGCCAGAGATAACAGTGATAGGAATATAAGAGAAGCACTTAATCACTTTGTTCACCTTTGACATTTAGCTTAGGCAATAAGAGGAACAAGGATGGTGTACAACAGCCTGGCTGGCGGCCACCACAATCTATAAAAGGACCCAGGAGTAAAGAAATACAGATAACAGGGTGATGATGATGTAAAAAGCTTGGTGAATGGAATGAAATGAGAAAAATTACTGAAATTTCTTACTATAATTTACGTTGTATTTACAAATCAGCTTGCTAATGGCTCATTCTTTAAGTATGTGAATAATTAAAAAAATATCCACAGTCCAAGATCTCTCAGTGGAACTCATCTGCCAAGAATGTCGTGCAGTACCAAAGCTTTCCTAGTGACTGTGACCAGAGACATCTGGATACATGGTGTCTGGGAAAATGTCCAGAGAGCAAATTGGCCTACATAGCAGTTTGCATGCTATATTGGTTTCACACTTGATTCCTAAAGAATGACAGAGCATGTTAAATTATAAAGAGAATTGTTTTCACTTAGCTCTAACTGGGGATTCATTCAGTACTTTCCTATTCCTTGGAACAATAAGCTTTTACACTTTGAGTTGTATACACTAGGTTCTCTGTCTTTTGAAGGTTTTGTGCCTCTTAAACAAATTATCAAAGAGATGTAGAGATCCTGTATTTGTCTAGCTTCATTTAAGGAACCATTGATGTGTCATATTTATGATGTGCACACTCTGCCACTAAAAATGTGCAGTAATGAGGCTGCTGCATTAAGGTCCGTTGCAAACTTTTGTCACAGTTTGAAAATTATGTCAAGAGCTCCAGACAAAAGATATTTTCTCACAAGACAATACAATTTTTAATCACAGTAAATAAAAAAAAATACTTTATTCTGATGTTTACAAGTTAAAAGACATGAAAGCTGGATAGATACAGTGGCCTTTTAAGACTTCCCTCTTACCCAGGGTACTGCATAAAGTACCGTATTTATCGGCATATAACACGCACCGGCGTATAACACGCACCTCATTTTAAGAAGGAAATTTCAGGTGAAAAAAATTCTAATAAAGAACTTTGTAGCAAAATCCTCAACCTCAACCTCCCTCCTCATCCTCCCTCCTCAACCCCCTCCTCCACCCCCCTCCTCCACCCCATCCTCATCCTCCTTCCTCAACCCTCCTCCTTATCATCAACCTCCCTCCTCATCCTCAACCCCCCTCCTCATCCTCAACCTCCCTCCTCATCCTCAACCCCCCTCCTCATCCTCAACCCCCCTCCTTATCCTCAACCTCCCTCCTCATCCTCAACCCCCCTCCTCATCCTCAACCTCCCTCCTCATCCTCAACATCCCTCCTCCTCCTCCTCAACCCCCCTCCTTATCCTCAACCTCCCTCCTCATCCTCAACCCCCCTCCTCGTCCTCAACACCCCTCCTCATCCTCAACCCCTCTCCTCATCCTCAACCTCCCTCCTCATCCTAAAGAACTTTGAAGCAAAATCCTCAACCTCAACCTCCCTCCTCATCCTCCCTCCTCAACCCCCTCCTCCACCCCCCTCCTCCACCCCATCCTCATCCTCCTTCCTTAACCCCCCTCCTCAACCTCAACCCCCCTCCTCAACCTCCCTCCTCAACCTCAACCCCCTCCTCATCCTCAACCCCCCTCCTTATCCTCAACCTCCCTCCTCATCCTCAACCCCCCTCCTCATCCTCAACCTCCCTCCTCATCCTCAACACCCCTCCTCATCCTCAACCCCTCTCCTCATCCTCAACCTCCCTCCTCATCCTAAAGAACTTTGAAGCAAAATCCTCAACCTCAACCTCACTCCTCATCCTCCCTCCTCAACCCCCTCCTCCACCCCCCTCCTCCACCCCATCCTCATCCTCCTTCCTCAACCCCCCTCCTTATCCTCAACCTCCCTCCTCATCCTCAACCCCCCTCCTCATCCTCAACCTCCCTCCTCATCCTCAACCCCCCTCCTCATCCTCAACCCCCCTCCTTATCCTCAACCTCCCTCCTCATCCTCAACCCCCTCCTCATCCTCAACCTCCCTCCTCATCCTCAACATCCCTCCTCCTCCTCCTCAACCCCCCTCCTCATCCTCAACCCCCCTCCTCATCCTCAACCTCCCTCCTCATCTTCAACCCCCTCCTCATCCTCAAACCCCCTCCGCATCCTCAACCTCCCTCCTCATCCTCACCCCCCTCCTCATCCTCAACCCCTCTCCTCATCCTCAACCTCCCTCCTCATCCTCAACCCCCTCCTCAACCTCCCTCCTCATCCTCCCTCCTCAACCCCCCATCCTCAACCTGCTCCTCAACCTCCCTCCTCAAACCCCCTCCTCAAACCCCCATCCTCAAACCCCCTCAACCCCCCTTACTCAACCCCCCATCCTCATCCTCCTTCCTCAACCCCCCTATCCTCAACCCCCTCCTCAACCTCCCTCCTCAAACCCCCTCCTCAACCCCCCATCCTCAAACCTGCTCAACCCCCCATCCTCATCCTCCTTCCTCAACCCCCCTATCCTCAACCTCCTCCTCAACCCCCCCTCCTCAACCTCAACCCCCCTATCCTCAACCTCAACCCCCCTTCCGCAACCTCCCTCCTCACTCTAAACCCCCTCCTCATTCTAACCCCCCTCCTCATTCTAACCCCCCTCCTCAACCTAAACCCCCCTCCTCAACCTAAACCCCCCTAAATACCTCCCCCTCACTCACCTGCTTCTGCTCCGGCCTCCGCTCCGCTCCTTCACCTTGCGCGCATGTGACGTCATATGCGCGCTATGTCATTAGCATATACCGGGTGCCGATAAATACGGTATATAGTGTTTTTTGGATTAATAGAGTGAGAGTGCATTGTGGTCTCATTTACATTTCCCCACCCAGTTTCCCAGAGTGCCTCGCATCAACTGTATTTCTGAGAAACTTGAGCAGGAAATACGTTTTATTAACTAATTTTTTACACATTCAAATAGAATCACAAATTTACTATTAATTATATATATATATATATATATATATATATATATATATATATATATATATATATATACACAAAATGATTTATCTTTGAATTATCTATTTTTTATCATATCATGTTGGATTCATCATGTTGTCTTTTTTATTCAAGTCTCCTAACTATAGCAAAGCTAAATAAAAGGCTCCAATAAGCATCGGTGTTGGTTTACCAGAATGTCAGTGCAGTCCTTTTTGTGTGACAATACTGCCGGCTGAATTAACAAGGTCATAAGAAAAAAGCAGAATTTTACATTATTATAGTTATTTGTAAGAAAGGTAAATTAGGGATAATATTTGTCATGATTTAATTGTTTAAGGACTCATATTGCCAGTAATTTATGAATATGGCCAAGGGCGCATGACATTGTTGCATTGTGATTATGTATTATTGTGTGGTTATATGTTGCCTGTACATGGTTATTATGCATCCTAGTTATAATATAGTATAAGAGGGAAAATGTTATATAGAACATATGTGGAATTGGTAAAAATGCTCTCCATAGAAGTTAGCTGCAGATCATTGCACACTCACACATACAGACCTTGGATCAAGACAGATGTATGTACTTCAAGTAGTCCTAAGCAAACACTTGAGTTTAACATAAAGGTTTTTTCACTAGCCAGCTATAGATATCTGGTGAATTTGATCTCAAGACTATTTCTGTGTGTTGTATCCTGACTTGGGGAGTGGTCTTGCCATAGGCCACTAATAAGCTGTATGCAGTATTATCTACCTGTACCTTTTGGGCCTTGCCCTCTTCAGAAGCCATCTTTTGTGACACAGAGAACAGGAACAACACGATTCTGCTGGGGTAGGTTTGAACTAGGTTCATATCAACCCCCCTTGAAGAAGCAGATTGTGACATTGGCTGGCAGTGGTGGGATCTTTGTAGAAAACATAGAAGGATGGCAGCTTATGTAGAGATGTCTGCAGCAGAGGAGGAGGAAGTGTCCAGATGGTACCAAAGATGGATGGAGATAATACCTGCAAGTTCAACCAAGGATCAGCAGAGGGAACTCCGGATACAGATCATACAGGAGGTACAGGAGAAATGGAGAAGGGTAAGCAATTCCCCTGTGGAGGGGAAATGCTTATCCCCAGTAGAGACAGCGAATGTTCTGGTGACTGGAAAGGACTGTAGAGGAATCCGCATTCTAAATAAATGGATGGTGTTCCTGGGACTATGGCCAGGTCACGAACTAATGGAATGGCTGGAAGAATTAGTATGTGAGGAGGTCGCCCTGGAAGAGTAATATGCTTTTTGGGTGGGACCTGTTGGGATAACTCATAATTTTTCATTGGGGCTGGAAGAGGCACTTTGGGACATAGTACATGGGGATCTGGACTGTGGCTTGGGGACAGAGAAAAGACAGCTGTATCTGTTTGCCAAACGCTGTCACATGCTGGGACTAGAGACAGGCTCTCAGAAAGCTAACCTACTTTGGCCTTTGATCCAGCAGGAGCTACAGCTGGAGGTGGATTACATAGACTTGCAGGATGAAGCATATGGGTTTTGGCCACTAAGCTGGGAGGGCCCATGCCAGTCAGGCATGGAACAGAACCACCTAATAGTTACTACAGGGACCCAGCTAAATGTTGCCTAGGCTGGGTCAGAAAATTAAGGTATGGACTGTGGGGAGAATTTTGCTATCAGGGATTCTCAAAATAACAAGGATGCCTTCATCCATGGGGTTGACGGGGAAGAGGAAGAATTGGTCCCTATCCTTAGGGGGCTGAGTCTCACCCAGTTAGAGGCATGGGGACAGGACCAAACCACAGTAGTGCCAGGCCCAGGGGACGAACTGGGAATTAGCTACCCTGCTCCTAGAGTCAGAGGAGAACCTAATGAGCACTGGGCCCTACCAATTGACTGTGAAAATATTGGAGAGGTTCCTTGGATTTCCATTGTCCAGGAGCCAGCCACAGACCATGGAGCAGAAACAGAAAGTAGCCCTGCTCTTCAACCTGAACAAGAGGCAGTAGCAGCTGCTTTTCGTCTCAGAATGAAAGAGTCAGTAGGTTCCACCTGAGGATCCAGAGACCAAAGAGCCAGAGGGTACCTCAGATTGTGGTTTATCTCCTGGTCTCCCTACATTGACTCCCCTGCAGCTGCCCAAAGACACTGGTTGTGTACCTGTAACCCTGGAAAGAATTGGCCACTGGCCAGGCTTGTTGGAAGAGGAGTTGGCTACTGAACCACAATGGCTTGTGTCAGAACTGCCCATTAATCCAGCATGGATGACATCAGAGAATGTCTCTAGCCCATGTTGCACCTCCAGGATCCCAGTTTATTCAGGAGAAAGCTCAGGCCTGACAAAGAGAACCTTGTACTCTTCAATTGTACCCATGGGCCTGAGTACTGATCCAGAATCAGCTAGACAGGAGGTCTCCTTAGCCTGGAAGCAGAGGGCTTTGCTGGGTAAGGATCATCCCAAGTTTATGCTGGATTTACTAGCTGGGATGTACTGTTTCCCCTGGACTACCTTGAAGGGTCCTCCATGGCAGTGGTCTTATAAGTCTCCCCAGGGGCTTGGGAAGGTAACGAGGCCACTGGGAAAGAGTGAGTATTCGCCCTGGACAGGGGGAGGCAGTGTACCCAGAGACCCACTGAGGCTATCACATGGATGGATTGTCACATACAGAGGACCGGTAACCACCTGTATAGATGGGAAGTTATCTGACAGGATAAACTTTTCCATGCTATGCTAGAAAGGGGGAGAAATTGTCATGATTTAATTGTTTAAGGACTCATATTGCCAGTAATTTATGAATATGGCCAAGAGAGCATGACATTGTTACATTGTGATTATATATTATTGTGTGGTTATATGTTGCCTGTACATGGTTATTATGTATCCTAGTTATAATATATTATAAGAGGGAAAATGTTATATAGAACATATGTGGAATTGGTAAAAATGCTCTGCATAAAAGTTAGCTGCAGATCATTGCACACTCACACATCCAGACCTTGGGACAAGACAGATGTATGTACAGATGTATGTACTTCAAGTAGTCTGAAGCAAACACTTGAGTTTAACATAAAGTTTTTTTCACTAGCCAGCTATAGATAACTGGTGAAACCATTCAATCGTATGTAGCATTTGTGGGCTTGAACAGATCAATTTACCAAGGCCATAACTCCTGAGATAGAAACAACCAATGGAAACAGAGATCGTCATCATTACGGCTTTGAAAAATGGAGGTTGGATTTCAAAGTCCTACAGGCTTGAATTACGAGTTACGATCGGACCCACATTCCTGAAATATTGCAATATCGATAAAACCGTAAATATGATATTCTATTACATGCAAGTTCCATTATATGTATTAACACATTGATTGCTGGGATTGATATAACATGGAAATTAAACATTTTTCTGGGCCGATTTGCGAGCTTGAGAATGTTGTGCTATTAATTCTAAAACCTAACATCATTTTCCCTTTTAATAAAAGTGCAGTACTGTGTTTATATGGGCATTTACAGTGCTCTGGACATGTCATGAAGCCCTTTGCGAAAGCTCCTTGGAACCCTTATCTTGTGGTTTGACTTTTGCCATTTGTAGGCTTGGCGGGGTGGTTAGCGAGGGAATCAGAGCAATCGAATATCGATTTGCGATTATAGCCATCGGAACTCTTGCGGCCATGAAAGATCAAAGGCTTGGAGAGGCATTAACTTCACAATTAATCAGAGGAGCCTGTAACTCGATCAGAGCCAGCAAAAAGACGCCAATTGAATAGCAAAATAACTTATGGGCTCCATTTCCGAAGCCCGGATCTCCTGAAGCCTCAGTTGAATGAGGCTCCAAGTCTTAAACATAATAGTATTGCTAAAAAACTTCACACTCCCATGTCAATTCTGGGAAGGTGGCTCCTTCCCATAAGTCAGTTCAGTCTCTTCTGAAAAAGCATTTATTTGTTAAGGAAACAGATCCCGAGAAAAAATGTGGGAGGTGCAATGTTGGTAGGGACCCTGACACACACTTATAGAGTCTGGCAATAAGGAACCAACAAAAAAGAGATGTAATTGAAAATTCTTTTTAATAAATACACATATGTAAAAACATGCCAAACACATTATTAAGATGGAAGGACAGACGCATTAAGAAAAAGTCAATTTATGTGGTTTTTGACTTACAAGTGTATTTAATCAAAAGCATTTATGTCATGACTGAAAAAAATATGTTTGTAAATCTAAGAGAATTTTTAATTAGAAACAAAAATGGTGATGTATGTGTTCCATTATTATTCCAAGATATGTGCTGTCTCTAACAACTCTCTTCCTTCAAGGAAACTATTAGATTTGTAGCACACATGCAATGTCAAGGTTCTGATGCCTCAAACCAAGAGGATCTTTGCATGCTGATGTAAATGAAAGTCATGTGCTCTATTCCATCAGTTTTTCTTTCACCAACTTCTTTTATTTTATATAATAAATCCAATTTCAGTTTTCAAAGTTTATCATGTTTCTTCCAGTAAATTCATAAATTCATTATGTACACAAATACACACATATATATATATATACTTTTCCGTTAAACAATGACGGCAAGAAAATTGTAAGCCAGGGAATGCTGTTTGACACACAATGTAAGGCTTTTGGTTCTCTGAGTACCTTGAGCGACAATTGCGAGCCTCAAACTATGCGCCTTTGGCAATCATTGCGTGGCTCATAATGAGCACCTTTGGCGCTCATTGCAAGTCTCTCTCCATGGTGTATTTTTGGTGTTGTGAGCTCCTTCGGTGCTCATTGCAAGCCTTGCGCTGAGCGCCTTCAGCGCTCATTGCGAGCCTCTCCCCTGGTATTGTTTTGGTGGTCTGAGCACCTTTGGTGCTCATTGCAAGCCCCGCGCTGAGCGCCTTCTGCCTCGTTTTCGTTTTTTTTGTCTCCCATTTTTAGGTGATTTTCGTGTGGCGAAACTCTAGAAATTCAACTTAAATTTGCGTGCAACCTCACTTCCAGATGTCCTGGCTGTCCCCTCGTGCTGTGTGTGATGTTTTTTTTTTGTGTGGGGGTTTTTTGGGGGGGGGATGTGTGCGGTTTGGCCGGTTACTTCGTATTTTTTGTAGCTCGTATTTTTTGGTGGTTTTAAGTGCGGGTTTCGTTTACAAAGTGTTACGGGCCATAATTTTTGTAGGCGATTTTTACAAAGTGCTACGGGTCTCGTACTGTGAATTGTGTAATTCAGCGTTGTGTTGATCTGTAGTCCCACGGTTTGTAGGTCTGATGCTTAAGTCGTGTGTGGGGCCATAGGGATGAGCGCCTATGGTGCTCACCTCCACCAGTGCAGGCGCTCCCTGCCTAAGTCGTAAGTGGTCGCTTCATGAGCCCACATTTTTAATGTTGCGTTAGCAACGGATTTTGGCAAGCCTGTGCCGCTGAGAACTATATATATATATATATATATATATATATATATATATATATATATATTGTGACAAAGTCCCCCACCAATTGGTGGAATCTACAAGTTTGTGGTGATGATGAAAGAGTTAACTTATGCTGCAGGTCTGATTAGCTGCAGATTTGCTAAGCATTGAAAAAAGACACACAGAGAGATGGGATCTGGAGTGACTAGTGAGTTACAGCTTCTGTGTAAGGCTACCATTTTAGACTATGGTCTGTGTGACTAGAAAAAATTGAGGATTGAGAATCCAGTTTCTGATTTTGGAGTGAGAAAGTTTGAGACAGAGGAAAACTGTCAACTGTGTGGAACTACAAAGACAGAGATTGAAAGAACTTGCAAGCAGAGGATTCCCAGACTAAGCTGCAAGAAGTAAAGACCAACAATGGGAAAAGTCTTCTGCCATTTTGAAGCTGCTAAGAACGACAGAGGAACTGAATGCAAAGGTAAATAATTATATTCTACATAAAACCCATGGGAAGAGACTGTGGGTTTTGGACTTTCTGTGAATTATCAAGAGCTGAAAAATAAATAATCCATGGGGTGGAGCATTTAGAGTGAATCCGTGAAAAGGATCCTGCATAAACAGAGACTGTAATAATGCATGTTATGTTTTTTTCTCCTGTCCAGGCACAGGACATTATGTCCTGCTGAAGTGTCAGAATTACCAAAAATACAACCTACAAGGAAATAGAGGATGGCAGATTGTCAATTTATATATATTTATTTATTTACTGTGCTACTGTACAGTGGAGGGCTTCTATCACACTTTAGCCCACCATAATTAAATTATTGTTGTGCTAAATTACCTCCTCAAAATATCTACTACATAAGCTGGGAACCAGTCCCATGCTGAAGAGAGGCGGTAACCTTAAAACAGCTGTAGGATTCTTAGCTTGTGTAGAATCCATCCTGAGCTTACCTCAAAGCTGTGTAAAACAGCAGACATATGCTTAAAGGAAGACATATTTAAAATGTCAATGGATTACAAGAGTGATGTCCCTGCCCTTGTTCCCAGAATGCAGTATAATACCTGTATTTCTTGGAATTCTGAACAGGAAACACATTTTTTAACTTGTTTTAGATGTTGAAATGTGAACACAAATGTACTATTTATTTACTTTTACATTATATATATATATATATATATATATATACATATATATATATATATATATAATGTCAAGGTCCAGGCCCGCAAGACCAGTCATGATCAGGAACTTCCACCGCTTAGGTCCTCGTGCCTTCTGTGGGTTGGTTTTCCTTACACTCAAGTCGGTACAACCAGAACAGGGTAGTACTCTCACCAGTAATGGTGTAGGTTATCAGTATGTCGTTATACTTTAATTCAAACAAAAGGAGGATACTTTATTGGGACATTACAGGCATATTTATAGGACTGAAATAATAGGGAACAGTTACACAGGAGCTCAGTTACACAAATTGAGGATTTCATGTCTGAAACTATGAGTCTCGCCCAACTTCATGTGTGATAGGGACATCTCTACCAACGTGCCCAGAAGAGAATGGTAGTTTTCTATGGTAGTTTCTATTTTATTTTATCTTTATTTCTATATTCAATTTTTTTAATTTGCATTTTTTATTTTATGTAGCATATTTCTATTTTATTTTTGAAGTTTTATTGTATTTATTGTATTTATTTGGAGGGCATTATTAGGGACTAATGAGGTCCTTGGGGATCCCAATGTTTGGATAGGGTCTATGGGCATCCATAAGGACCCTTATGGTAGTAGTTACCCTGGCATGAGGGTCCATGGGCACCCCCAAGGTAATAGGTTAAGGTGCCATCAGTTTCCATATGTAGCTCCATTGCTGTAGAATGCTATAACATAAGGGTCCATGGTGTATGGGGTTAATGTTAGAGAAAATGGGTCCCATAAGGGTAGCCTATAGTATAGGTGTTAATTGTAGGTGCAATGGAGTCCATAAACATGGCTATAACTTAGATTCTTAAGAGGGTCCATAGGGTCCCCCACTGGTTAATCTTTGGTGCTATAGGTTCCATAGGGACCCCCATGGACTTCCAGGCCACAGAACAAGGGGTGATGGGAAGGAGACCAGATGGCCCCTAGGTATTAAGGGGAAATCCCAGGGGATATTCTGCTCAAAAGTTTTAGTGGGTCATAAGCAGAGGGGTCATAAACCCTCTGCATTCTATCCCGTAGCTACAACTTAGCCTTACAGGATCTCTTATGGGAGCCATGGATTAGAGGCGTTACTCTGTGCCAAAAGCAATTCATTCAGTTTGTTTACAGCAGGACAGCCAACTTGGATATAACTTCTAAAAGTGCTAAGAACGGTTTGAAGCTCTATGTTGGTAATTAACTGGCAGGAAAGAAACACTATGGGAAGCTGTGCTGTCCATAGGCAGGATGAAATGTGGCTAAGTAATGTGAGTTAGCTAAGTAATTGTAAAGAGTTTTATTAACAATAACATGCTATTAGGATACAAAACACTATCTAGTCATTGGTGTAGCTTTTTAAATAAATGCATTTAGCAAGCTTAATAGATGTTTATAATATTTGTTGTACTGTTTAATTTGTATCTTTAATTTGTAAAAAAAAATCTTCTAAAATAATGACTTGATCACATATAATTTGCCTCTCACAGTGCGGTGGTGGGGGGTAATAAGCCACAAGAGCAGGCCTAGTACATATCATCATCGTGATCATCATAATAATAATAACACTTTAACATTTAACAGTAAATCATTTTTGAAATATTGTGTATGCTAACATGCAACACATAGTGCATGAAAAGGGTGTGAGATCAGTGATTAGGTCTGCTATGGCTTGAAGATCTTTGCCGAAATTATCTTGCAGGGAAAAGAAACACAATGGGCAGTCATGCTGTGACACGGGTAGGATAAAATGAAAATTATTTCTGAAATATTTCAAATTTTATGGCAGATGAAGGATCTAACTGCCTGATAACATTAAAGATCTTTACTTTGAACACTACAGATAATTAGACTGCACTCTTACAGCCTTATTAAATTGTGATTCGGCCAATTGAAAATGGCTCTATATAAGCACATAGCATATTTTTTACAGAAGTTTTTAGTTAGTGAAGACCATCCTTTTGTATAGAAGTTCACTAACTAAAAACTTATGAATATGCTCTGTGCTTATATAGAGCTCTTTTCAATTGGGAGAATTGCAATTTAATAAGGCTGTTAATTAGCAAGTCAAATCAACTAATTAATATGTGTGACCCTCTCATTTGGATAAAAATGCAGCAGCACCAACATGGAATTTTCCAGGATTAATTGACTTTGGTAAAAAATGATAAACATTTAGCCAGTATGTTATTTAATCCAGCACAATGTGTACTACATCACAGTAAAGATTTCCTAAAAGCATGTTTGAACTTTTGAAATATATGCATTTTACACTTACAATTCAATAAAGTAAAGTCTGTGTTTACATGAGTTACTGACTGCCCACTCCCAGACATGAAGATTCAGCTCTGTGTATTGAGCAAAAGGAAAAAAAAAACAGTTAACCGTAAACAAAAGCATCTGTGCAGATCATGGCATGCTGGAATTACTTAAATAGGTCAGTTGTGGGTTACATTTCCTGAGTTCAGGGGAAAACTGCTATCAATTAGTGTCCTCACCTCTGCTGTCTGTAATTAATCATGAAACTGTCAGTAGGCAGGATGGACTGTGTTTGTAAACAGACTTAAAACTATAGATTTTTTTATCTGTTATCAGTGTAATTTAAAAAATAGATAATTTTAACATACAATCTTACGCTCTTTCGCACCATGAAGAGCACTAAATGGTCCTTTAAGAATAACCTAAAAAAACCAACAACTTGATTTTGGGATGACAGCTTTCCATTTATAACAACCAAATGTAATATCTGGGACATTTGCTATGCCATTTTCGGATTCCTGATTGAGACATGTCGAAGCGCCCTGCCTGTTTGTGTATTTATTTTCCTCATCCCTGGATTGTGAGCAGCATTTACCCACTTGGTGTTATGAGCTGTGAAAACCGTCTGTCCTCTTAATCCATTTTTCAATCACACAGCATTTACCAGAACTAGCTAATAAACCTGTAGCCAATAGCAGCATCTGTCACTGTCACGGCCACTAATGCAACGTGCCTCGCCATTTGCTTTGCGCTGTTGCTACA
Source organism: Discoglossus pictus (assembly GCA_027410445.1). Classification (NCBI taxonomy): domain Eukaryota; kingdom Metazoa; phylum Chordata; class Amphibia; order Anura; family Alytidae; genus Discoglossus; species Discoglossus pictus. The sequence goes on from CM050163.1 coordinate 521,814,875, forward strand.
TCATGACTGAAGGATGGGAACACTGTAGCTGAAATCATCCTGCTTAGCAAGGACTGCATTAAGCATTATCCTTCTGTAACAGTCTGCTGGCCATGACTCTACCTGACACGTATTTGTATGACTTGAAGAAAAGCATCCTTAATGCTCACAACATGCTGCAATAGTTATTATATACAGAGCTTTGCATTGATGCCTTATCATGTTTCTATTCGTCCAAGTTTGCTGCAGAGACATTGCTGTGCAAACCTCGGTGACCCAGGCACACACTTTGCAATCATTGTGCATTGTGCTGTTATCATGCTGTGGATGTGGGGAATATGAGTCCCAGACTTCCATTTGAGAAAATGACAATTTTATGCTGTTTGCCAGACGTAGAGTGCTCAACAGCTGCAGATGAAATACCAAGAGTAGAAAACTGGTGAATTGCCAGGGGCACCATTTCCAGTGTTTTCAAATGCACATTGTGTAGCTTACGGGAAGAGTGGTAGATTAGTGAAATGATAGGGGCAGTTAGGGAATGCAAGTATATGAGAAAGACTATCCTAAAGTTTAATTAGAGTGACACTGTGGAGGTTCCAAATATATTATACATTAAAATAATAGGTAATAACTTGGCATATTTAGACCCCAGGGAGTAACTGCACTAATACGATAAATTATGGTACTCACTGGAGTCTTATCATGACCAGTCTTTTGTTTTGCACATGGCTTACATAGAAGACAACAGATTTAGACCTCAGAGGATAATTCGCAATTATTTGCATGATCTACCATTTGCAATAGATACCAGTTGGTCATTGGTGGGTGAATCAGAAAACCTGACTGGTAGGTATAATTACCATCAAGTTTTATTACTATAACATGCAATTGCTAAATTATTTGTTACTAGCCATAGCTTTAAATTATGTTATTGTTAAGTTGTTCAGTCTTGTCCGACTCTCCATGACTTTATGGAGCACAGCACTTCGTACACTGTCAGTCACTGTTCCTCTGAACTCCATCAAGGTCATGTTCATTGCTTCAATGACCTCATCTATCCATCAACGCCTCTGCTGTACCCTTTTTCCTCTGCCTTTAATCTTTCCCAGCATCAGAGTATTCACTAGGGAATGCTGTCTTCTCATGATATGGCAAAAAATATTTTAACTTTAGCCTAAAATAAAACCTTGTCTTGATTTCTTGAAGTATCAATTTGTTGGATCTTCTTGCAGTCCAAGGGAGTCTAAGCAGTTTTCGCCAACACCACAATTCTATGTCTCTCAGACTTCTTTATGGTTCAGCTCTCACATCCATATGATACTAATGGGAATACCATAGTTCTAAATATGAGGACCTTTGTTGATAATATAATATAATATATTTACTTTTTACTAGCATGTCATGGCTACAGTCTCCATCTGAAGAGATATTGGATCCCAGGAAAATAAAATCTGTCCCTGCCTCCACTTCTTCCCCATCTACATGCCAGGAATTAACTTTGCCGTTTGCATGATCTTTGTTCTTTTTAATGTTGAGCAGAAGGCCAGCTTTTGCTCTCTCTATTTTAATCTTTTGCTGTGCCTCTGTAAGCCATGCTTTAGGAAGGCAGAATGAAAACTTAAATGGGCCTACTGGCTCATATCCACTCTCAATCTATGTGAAGATATATCAAACCATTTCAGAGAAAATGAGAAAACTGAAACCATTATGTGTAACATAAATAACTAGTATTCTGTTTTCATCAAACAATTCCATTGTTTTTCCCAGAATACACTGGGAATAGTAGCTTTCTGCTCAGCTTGTAGTATTCTTATACATGTTGTGTCTAATATTTCAGTACTTGTAAAATCTTCCATCTATTTCTGGCACCCTGTCCTCTAACTGAACGCAGAATTATTCCTTGTGATGTAAAAAATGGAACACGTTTTCTAGTCTTCAATTTCATAACACCGGAAAGAAAAGCTTTGCTGTAGAAGCATTCGCTTACATGGCTCTATTAATGAAATCTGCCAATATAAAAATGCTTTCCAAAACCGACTGCATTTTACATTCATTTATATTTCCTACATCTTCTTCATGTGGGAAAGTTCCTTAAGGGTGATCATGCTCAGTTGCAGAAATAAATTCTCACTGTCAATTCTAACTTTACATTTTCCTTGTTCTTTTGATATATTAATGTGTTTTAACAAAAATACCACTTGATCCTGCAACAGTTTTAAAAGTATATAGAAGTTTCCTGGATTATGAATACATCTGATAGAGGAGAGTCTGTAATGTATGTAGACATTTGTTTTGCATGAAAAAAAAAAAAATCCCCAAATAAACATAAATAAACTTACCCTATAGTTTGAAAAATGTATTGTTTCCAGGCAGTTGATTTTGCGAAGGAAAAAACCCTTAAGATCCAAACTAAATTAGCATAAAATTCATAATTAGTTGTGGCAGGTACAACAATGTATCTGTTTCTCTCTCAATGGCTGAGACAGAGCTGCCCGGGAGGCAGTCATGATACTAACAGCTGATTGGCTGAGACACAATTCCGCACAGCTCATTGGATAGGACACTCTACAGAGATGACTAGCTTACACAATTAATTTCAAGTGTACTTTGAAACACAAATATATAGAATTCATCAGTACAATTATTTGATATGAAACATGCCCAATCGGACAACTTAAAACACGTGATATCCCCCAAACTTCCATATACCTTTAAGTTAGGGTGACAGCATTGGTGCTTCCTCCTGCTCTGGCCTTTAGTCACCTCCCTATAATTCCCCTTTTACTTGTTGCACTAAATTAGTTTTTTTTTTTTTCCTATATAACTGAATCACACATATTGCATCTTAACTTAGAGTACTATAAGCGAAGTGTTAAGTGTTTCTGTAGCATTTATGTGCATTTATACATTTTCAGATTGTGGGAATAAATTAACTTGACACTAAAATCCGTCGCACACAGTCCTGACATAATTCTGTACACACATTTCCTGAACACATACACACCTGGGGCCTCATTCAATTGCGGTTTGGACAATTGAATAGGGGTCTAAATAAGCACAGAGCATATTTTTTTTAAATAAGTTTTTAGTTAGTGAAAACCTTGCTTTTGGATAGATGCTTACTAACTAAAAACTTCTTTAAAAAAAATATGTTATGTGCTTATTTAGAGGCCTATTCAATTGGCCAAATCGCAATTGAATGAGGCCCCTGGTCTCTTTCTATACATGCAAACAGTACTACATGACACACACATTCCTGGCCTCTCATAAACGCATACACAATCCTAACCTCCCAATATATACTTATTTAATGTGAAATAGACACAACTGGCCTTACTCTGTACACCAAGATAAAGTAGAAACGGTACACACAGATAGTGCTTTTAAGGCTATTATCAGCATGGGGCGGGATCCCAAACTGTGTGGTGGACCTTATGAGTAGGTAGTTCATTCATTTAATATATGGTGGGCAAAAGAGCGATAGAAGCCCCCCACCGTACAATAGTACAGTAAATAAATAGTACATCTGTGTTCACATTTGAATGTCTAAAAGAAGTTCAAAAACTGAATTCTGGGATGCTGAGCAGTGACATATATATATATATATATATTTATATATATATATATACGCACAGACATAAACTTATGATTTAAGATACAGAAAGGGAGGGGGAAAACTGCAAAGTGGGGCATTGAGGTGCACAAATATGAATGGCATGGGGCAGCATAAAACTTAAATATGCCACTGATATACAGTTTTTTTAATTACATACAATTCAGGCACCATGGGCATAGGACAGTGGTCGGTATCTCACACTCTCTTTTTATGTACCCTTTTCCTTCTGTCTGTCTATCTCAGTTCTTAAGGCCAATGAGAAATATTATCTCTCTCAATATATTTATATCAGTCCTCAGTCTCCTTTAGCTGGTTTATGACTCAAATACACTCTCTCATGCATATCATGTCTCTACCATATATAATTATTATTATGCTTTATTTGTACACGCCAACATATTCCTTAGCGCTACCTGTAGCAATGTATATATCTTGTCTTAAAATGTACACCAAAAATATCCTTGTGTTTATTGTAGACTAGAGCTATGGAATCAACTGCTCAGTACTAGCAGGGAATAGGGTTAATTCTGTATCACCCCCCGCATCAAGACTCGCTGCTTCTCCTTCCCAGCAGTTGAGAAGTAAAGCACTCCACACCAGATGCACACACGCCGCCTGTCCTCGTGTCTTCTCACTCCCCCTCCTAAATAAAAGCACAGAGAGGCTGCTCGGTGCTTATCCCTCCCTGCAGCTTGTAGTAAAGTGCATCACACACTGTCACGTCTCCCTCCCCCCGCATAAATTAAACCAATGAAGCACAGAAAGGCTGCAGCTTCTCCTAAATACAAGCACAGACCAGGCAGGACCAGCAATACATTGCATAGCTTCATTTCCCTGCCATAATATGTCACTGTAAGGCAAAGGGAGCTGCAATTACTGTACTGGTCAGATAGTAAGATTTCATTTATTATTATTATTATCCTTTATTCATAATGCTCAGCGCTATACAGGAGTTAAATACAAATAAAAACACATTGCAAAAGAATGGATGGCCCTCCATTGTTTGCCATATGTTGATATTGAATTTTTTTTTTTTTGCTATGGAATATGTTGGTGCTTTACAAATAAAGGATAATAATAAAAAATGCAAATTTACATTTGATGATAGTCAATGTACTTCTCTACACTCCCTATTAAGTGTAAATTGGTGAAAAAAGAACAGTGTGGTGTTATTTAGTGGTTCAGTCATGCCCAACTCTCTGTGAGCATATAGACTGCGGCACGCCAGGCACATCTTGTGTCTGGTTGTGCACATCCGTAAGGTTTTCTTGGCAAAGATACTGGAGTGGGTTGCCAGTTCCTTCTTAAGTGTACCGCAATTTGTCTGACCTCTCTACTATGCTTTACAAATAAAGGATAATAATAAAAATTGCTGATTAGTAATAAAAATATAAATTTAAATTTACATTTGATGATAGTCAATGTACTTCACTACACTCCCTATTAAGGAGGAAGAGGTGAAAAAAGATCAGTGTGGTGTTATTTAGTGGTTCAGTCATGTCTAACTCTCTGTGAGCCTATAGACTGCGGCACGCCAAGCACATCTTGTGTCTGGTTGTGCTCATCCATAAGGTTTTCTTGGCAAAGATACTGGAGTGGGTTGCCAGTTCCTTCTTAAGTGTACCGTGATTTGTCTGACCTCTCTACTATGACCTGCCAATCTTGGGTGAACCTAAATAGTATAGCTCACAGCTTCATTGAGGTACACAAGCCCCTTCATCACAACAAGGTAGCGATCCAGAAGGTAGGTTTGCCTATAATAGCCATGGTATGGAAAGTGGCAGATAAAGCACAACTGATTAAGACTCCTATCAGGACAGTGCATCTGGTTAAATCTTCTCCCACCATCCAGACTCCATATAGCGGCGGAGAGAAGTCTAAAACACAAAACAATTTTAAGTTTTAAAAGCTAAACTGGCATTTTATCTTCAAAAACTAATTTTGTTTCTAATCAGTTATTAAATAACTAAACAAAACCCTATAGCATTAGACATACACACACACCAACATATATCTATTATACAATTATTTATATTTCTTTATTAAAACGAACATATTTACAATCCATGTAAAATAATATGTTATGTGCTATTACAGCAAATCCCCTACTTATATGGTTTCAATACCACCAACACATTCAAAATCTGACATATAAATTAAATAGTAATATAAATACATAAAATTTGCTTATGGTTGTTATTTCCAATGCTCTGTGTATGCACATTTAAAGGGCCAGCGTATGCACTTTTCATGTTGAACCTATTGTTTATTAAGTAACATTAAAAAATACACATAGAAACAGCAGCAAATCAAATCCTATGGAGAAGGAACTGGCAATCCACTCCAGTATCTTTACCAAGAAAACCTTATGGATAAGCACAACCAGAGACAAGATGTGTCTGGCATACTGCAGTCCATAGGGTCTCTGGGAGTCAGACACAACTGAATGACTAAATAACAATAATAGATAGAGTAAGGAACACAGAAGTCACCAGATTTGATCTACACCAGATAAAAGGTGAAAAATCATGCAGAAAAGTTTTATTTTTTATTTTTATTGATCTACAGTTGGTTTTTAGTTATTGCCTGCATCGCCCCTGAGGCCCATCACATAAACTGCATATATAATAAGGTTCATGCCGTAATTGTCACACATTCTATTTCACATTTATTGATTTCTATGCTTCTTACTTGACATGAAAACATTTGGGGCTGTTGGTAAAATAGAACTGTAAACACCCCTTCTGGGTGTCCTACCTTGTCATGGTGAATGGGGCTTGTTTACTTCAATGAAGCTGTGAGCTATACCATGTAATGTCACCTAAGATGGGCAGGTCAAGGCAGAGAGGTCCACTGGAGAAGAAACTGGCACCCACTCCAGTATTTTGCCAAGAATACCTTATGGATAAGAACAACCAGACACATAATGATCCTGATGTGCTGCAGCCTATAGGAACGACTGAACAACAACAAAACACCCTTTTCCAATTTTACAATTTATATATGTATATATATTTACAATTATATCGTCTGATCAAAATAAAAGCTACTGGAGAAGGAACTGGTGACCCACACCAGTATCTATATCAAGAAAACCTTATGAATAAGCACAACCAGACACAAGAAAGTCAGACACGACTGAGTGACTAAATAACAATTGTTTGCTTATTAAATACATGATTAAAAACTGTTAAATGGTGTGATATTGTAAATAAGGGGCTTACTGTATATACACCAGAGTCCGGGAGAGGCGGATATTCCTCAAGGACTCTGTCTCAATGTCACCAGGTATAGAGGGGACAGACTTGCAGCCTGTCACCAGCAGGTGGCAGCAGAGAGAGGTAGACGCAGAGCCCAGAGCCTGGGCTTCCACATGAGCTGCAGCAGCAGAGGAGAGAGGCTGAGCTCCTGAAGGGCATCACATGAGAGCAGGAGAGGTGTAGACAAGGTGCTCTCTGAGCCCAGTCTGCTTCTCTACATCTTACACCCCAAAAACCAACCTCCCAGCAGCTCTCCTGAGCATGGAAAGCAAACTGAACTCATCGTCTAACAGCAGGGACGACGGGAATAACGTTTTCCAGGGAAAAGGAGAGAAAAGTCTGACAGCCAGCAGTTCCAGTGTGAAAGAGCATGGCAACTCCGTCTGCTTCAAAGGAGACGGCGAGGACCCTGTGGTGGGCTTTGAAGATGCAGAGGGGCCCAGCAGGCAGCTTGGATTCATGCAAAGACAATTCAGCTCCCTGCTCCAACCCGGAGTCAATAAATTCTCCCTTCGCATGTTTGGCAGTCAAAAGGCAGTGGAAAAGGAGCAAGAAAGGGTTAAAACTGCAGGCGTTTGGATCATACATCCCTATAGTGATTTCAGGTAAACAGTTAATCTACTGTAAATCTACCTCGGGTAATCCCAGCTCAAAACTGTGTGCTGCGGGTAGCAGATGCCACAAGTAGTGTACAATTACTTTGTAACGGCATTATGATGAGGATGATTGTGCATATGTGGGGGTCACTGCTTTCTAGTTTGGGATTTAAAATAACAATTACTATATGAATGACACCAGCCTATAAAAAATAAACTTTAAATTTGATATATGTAGTTATGCGAGATAAGGAAATATTACTCAAGTTAAAATCGAATTGTTGACTAGTCGCTCAGTCGTGTCCGACTCTCCCTGACCTTATGGACTGCAGCACGCCAGGCACAATCATTCTGTCTCTAGTTGTGCTGATCCAAAAGGTTATCTAGGCAAATATACTGGAGTGGGTTGCCAGTATCTTTTCCAGTGGACCACAATTTGTCTGACCTCTCTGCCTATCTTGGGTGACCCTACCTGGTATAGCTCACTGGGGTGCACAAGCCCCGTCACCACGACAAGGTACTGATCCAGAAATGGAAGCAAATATTATTCAAGTTAAAATAGAATAGTTATATACAACTAGAATGCTGTTGTATTATACTATCAGTGTGCAAAAAATAATAAAACAGGATGTTATTTTACTGATTTTATTTGTGTAAATTAGTATCATTTGAGCATTTTCACCCTGAAGTTTAGGTTTGTGATAGTACTGGACATTAAATTCCTTATATCGCTATATGGAGAATCCATATCTGCAGAGCAGCCTATTAGTAACAATGACCTTGACAGAAGTCCATGTCTGCTCTATCTCAAACACTTATTTCACACACCTACTAGATTTTATTTCTAACAGGGGCAAATGATTAACCAATGAAAAAATGCAAGCAATTGAAATAATCTCATATAATTGTAAAATGTACAGTTCTCCTGATATTTTGGTCTCAGATCAGTATATATTCTGCATTAAGGTCAAATAAAAATGTATCCTCTATTGCATGTGCTTGTGCTTATATACATGTTTATATTTCTATTTAGGATGTGTATCTATCAGTGCTGATTACTGAACTATGTAGTAGTCACAGGTCTGCAGACTTTTACATATAAAACAGGTTCCACCTATTCAGCAGCAGTGTCAATGCAAAAAAAAAAGGGCCTGGCTCTGATATTAATGCTGATGCAATTTGCTACTATATAGCTATGGCCAGGTTTAGGCCAGTGATTCTACAGTTTTGGATAAAAAATGAGGACATCCCATTGGCATGAATGAACAAGTGTGCACTGTGCAAGCAGAGGGATCTGTCCATGGTGCTGAATGCTGGCATTGCAGGGATCCAGATCTCAGTGTCACAGATATCAGAGGATGTATGCATCCAAACTATTGTACTTAAGGCCAAACTATATGAAATATGAACTGGAGGTGCAGAGGCTTCATTAGTATAGTGTATGAGCCAGATTTGCATATATGTGTCCTTCTTTTTCCATAACATTATCTAGTTTAATTAAACAGTACCTGTTCCTTCAGGTTGTTCTATGAATCTTTTTAAATGGTTAATATTTAATGTTTATTTTTTAACTAATACTTCCATAGTAAAACAATGTGAGCATATATTTATATATGTGTGTGTTTAGTGTATACTTAGTGTATACAGTGTGTGTATGTATGTGTGTATATATATATATATATATACACATATACATGTATACAGGATATATATGTGTGTGTTTAGTGAATACACTGTGCATGTATACATATATATATATATATATATATATATATATATTTATATATTTATACATATATACATGTATACAGGATATATATATATATATATATATATATATATATATGTGCATGCTTGTATATAGAAACAAACAATATCAAATGTGATCTATAATATTCCAATGGAATTATGGAAGTGTATATATACATTAATGTATGGATACACATACACACACACACATTTATGTGTGTGCATGTGTGTTTAGTGTATACAGTGTATATATGAGTGTGTGTATGTATGAGTCTATATAGAGACAAACAATATCACATGTGGTCTATAATATACATTTATGTATAGATACACACACACACATATCTGATTTTGTGTGTGTGTGTGTATGTGTGTTGTGTATACAGGGTATATATATATATATATATATATATATATATATATATATATATACACGAAAATACACACACACACATATATATACATATATATATATATATATATATATATATATATATATATGTGTGTGTGTGTGTGTTTTTTTAATGTATAAATCTATATAGAATCAAACAAACAATATCAAATGTGATCTATAATATTCCAATGGATCAGAAACATGTAGAAGCCAACCTTGTACTAAGTGACTAACAGGGTATTTAAATCACAATCCATGGTCAAGTTTGTGTAATAAACAGATATTTTCAAGGGCAGAGTCACTTATACATCTAATTATTGATTAAGTCTGTAGATTTAAATCTATAGCAGATGTTTGTAAGGTGCACCTGTTGCATCCTGTGTCTTCTTCAGGTGTTTCCTAATAAGAAAATAACCAGTTAAGAATAATTATTGTTAATGCTAATAGTCTGAATGCCATAAAATGTGTATTATTGAGCTTTATAAACAAATCTGTGTAATTTGGTTAAGTAATATATCACTACCTACATGTAGTAAACATTATTATATCCACTTACATATTATGATGTAAAGCTTTATTATACTCTGCATTATTACCACCATCACCACTGTATCATTTGTAGTCTATGTGTCCTTAATTAGATCATATTTGTTTTATTTAATATATTTTAATATGCTACATTTTTACCAAATTATCTTATATTAGTAGATGGAAGCGATTTAAAAAATATGAATTTTTATAATTATTTATCATGCATAGTTCAATAAACTTGATATAAAAGCTTCAGTTATAACATTACATTAAGCATGGTAACTTTAACTGTAATAGTGTTTAATGTAATATTATTTAACTGAACCTCATATAATATATTAGTTCCCCACATATTTTTCTTGTAAGTGTGTTTGCATAACACTGTTGGTTTTTGCAAATTGTTCATTGGTACCACAACTATTTTTCATGTCTTGTGTTTGTAGACATTATTGTATCAATGGATTTGGTCCATTACATTTGATGTCTACCAATGCAGCCTGGATGATGCCCCCAACAGTTATTTTGTACCCTACTACCTCATTTCACAATAGATAACAAAGCCATACGTTTGTAATGCCCGAATTAGGAAATGACCTTGTGATGTCCTTTTTTAAAGTCCCCTGTTCATAATCATATATAAGTAGAAAAGGAAGTATATTGAATATATTAGTAAACACAAATTAAATGGATGCACTCGAATTGTAACTGGGTATAATTTTCATATACAAGGAAAACAAGAATGGAATTATCAATACTTAAAATAGTTTTTTTAGTATTAAATAACTATAAATGTAGGGTTGCCTGGTGGTCCAGTGGTTAGGATTTGGTGCTTTCACCCCTGTGACCTGTGTTCGATTCCAGTCAGGGAACCAAGAGGTCAAAACACCCTAAAGCCATGCAGGGTTGGGCCAGGTCAGTACTTGGATGGGAGACCCACTAGGAATACCAGGCGCTGTATGCTGTGGCCCACCGGAGAAGGAACTGGCAACCTATTCTAGTATCTCCATGAGTGGATCAGCATTTTGTGTTGCAGTCCATGAGGTCATGGAGCGTCGGACATGACTGGCGACGCAAACACAATTATACATTTATTAAAATGCTATAAAAAAAAAATTATGCAGAATATTTAGCAATATCAGACATTAAGGTAAATCATGATTTTCCAGGTAAGCTTGCATTGCCTTACAGGAGAGTCACATGTTTCTACATAGCAGACAAGACTATGTGCTCTTAAAGATGTCCACCTATATAAATAGTATCCAAGTATGACTGACATGGAAAGAAAGACTACTACAAAGCTCTAAGTAAATTGACATAAGTACATTACACCATTAAAAAAAAAACATTTAGACACAGAAATTTAATTTTAGGAACCTAGAAGAATAAGCTGCCATGAATTATTTAGTCCTGATTAAAGTGATTTTGCTACATCTTATCAACATGCCATTGCATCAGCCTTCAGTGGCTTCAACAAATTACTTCCAGAATGGAAAACAAGCAGAAAGAATGTAAACATTAATTAAGGTTATTTCTAAGATTGCTTTTTAATCGAGAAAGTATAAATCAATATGGAGTAATCAGCTGAATTGAAAGAGACAAAGAACATGCTCCGCATTTCATTACATTTGAAATACATGTAATACTTTTTCATTTTATATATATAAAAATACAGCTTACATCACTGGCACTCACAGGTCTAGTTATGGTGATACGTGCAATTTATGTTGTGGTCAAGGATTTGGTATCTTTGCAGATACCTTTATCAAGAAGAAGGAACAGTAATGTTAAGTCGAATAACAATTGTATTCCACTGTTATAGATCCTAGCATTGTGGTGGTACATATCCTTATTATTTATTATTTATGATTCAACAATATTTGTAGAATAAAAAAATACAGATAAAAAAGAGGCTTTATAAATATTTAAGAAATGAGTGAGATATGTAATTGATAGTTAGCTAACTGGAGCATAATGAGCCATACATTAGCATAATGATGCATCACAAACAATACTAAATACCCCAGAATGATTATGTAGATGAAAAATGGCTCGTATAATGTATCAGCCGTTTTTAACTCTCCATAAACAACAAACCTACTTGTTGTTACGATGTTAGTATCGCTTTAATAGTCACTCTCATTTATAATGTTCGTTTTAGTGCACAGAAGTAATATTATTATATAGCAAATGGTAAAATCTCCATACTAAAATATACCCAATCAGTAGTAAAATTATTGAAATAGACACAGTAACAAACTAAAATTAGAAATTGTCAAAAATGTAAATAGGATATTTTGGGGAACTCAGAAACAAACAAACAAAAAAGCATAAAGATAAAATATATGAGATAAAATATGAGAATCCTAATGTATCCACACAAATTCTGGAGCTCTGATTAGAAGTACCCTAACCATATATTTTGCTTCTATTGACAGGAATGGCTCAACATGAGTAGTAAGGAACTCTTAGCATAGGGTCTGGGATTAATCAGTTTAACAGATTAATCAGTTATTATTATTATATTTTATTTCTAGCCCGCCAACAGATTACGTAGTGCTAAGGGTAAATTACACACATAAATAAAAATACATAAATTCTCTTGAGAAGTCCTGTAGACGAGCATGGGCGGAGGTAGTGAAGGGGGTATGAGAGGCATAAATCATGGGCAGAGAGGGCGGGTTCATGGCTTTGAATTGTATTCTTGATAAGACAAGGAGCTACTATAGGGACTGGCAGAGCTGATGATGAGTGTTTGGTCAGGGGGATAAGCCTGCTAGAAATGTTCATGACAGATTGGAGTGGGAAGAGGTGGTTGAGTGTAAGAAAGATTAAAATTAAGTTGCAATAGTTAAATTATGCGATGATGAGAGTGTGGATAGGAGTCCTTGTAGTGATGTAAGTTTGTAGTGTTGTGTCATATTGGAAGGGTGATGACAATCTAAAAATCTGGTCTGTTGGCATTGGGAAGGGACTGAACTTGGGAGCCGCCTGCTAACAAATTTTGTTAAAATGTTCAATCTGTGAAAATGTGTCCAAAAAATTAATTAATAGGGAAGCATTTTAATAAAATATTCACATAAATATTGATTGTAGGTGAGAACCAACTAGCCTATATAGTTTACCCATGCTATATAAAAAATATTTGACCTTAGAAGTTGATAGATTTGTTTGAGACTCAGACCTTTCTTAGATCTCCTCTTTGCACCAATGGATAAGCAGACAAGGTCCTAGAACCGGCTGTTGAAAACCACTGGTCTTGAACCCATGCTTAGATTTGATGTAAAATATTTCATTAACAATTCTTTACAATACATACTATTCTGTGTATAGTATAATACTCTTTCAATCATACTTCAGATTCATACACACTATATAATCATAGCCATGAATATATGTTATGACCTTGATTCTCAATTTCTTTTTTCCATGTATGAGGTCATAAATGCAAAACAATATAGCAGTAATGGTCTCTAGTTAAAATTCCTCTCATACATTTCATTCCGGCAGTTGTCTCTCTGGTAACGTGGACAAAAACACACAGACTGCTCATCCCCTGCTACTTAGCTGCACATCTTCCAAGAAAGATTATGGCATGAAATATGCTAAATGATTGAATAATTGCTCTGTCTACTGTGTTAAAATAATATTTTGTAGAGTAGGTTTTCAGATATTTTCTAGGTAATAAAGAGATTCTGCAGCCTTCTGTTACTAGTAAATCTCTAGTATCCTGAGAATGTAATATTTTGTGAAAAAGTAGTTTGATAATTATGGAAATAGTAGGTGTATTTAGCTCTGAAACTATACTACATGTAGAAAGACACTCTAAATATGTTTTTTATTCCTTCTCAATTAATGTTTTCCTATTCCACCATAAATTCGGAGTGCGACTAAGAGTATAAATGTAAGAAAGCTAGTTTATAATTAAAAACATTGTGATGCCTCAGCTGGAGGCATCTATGATACTTTGGAGTTACATGTGTGAGAGAGGAGTTTATATTTCTTCGGTATAGGGTTTGCACTTAAGGTTGTGAGTTGCTTGCTTCTAAGGATGTGTAGGAGTGGTTTTAGACCTAAATACCTCTCACTCCCCCCTCATTCCTCACTTGTCTTTCCACTAACTTGCCCTCAGTCTCCAAGCTACCAGGAAGTCAGACAAGATGAGAGAGAGAGAGTGAATAAATAGTACATTGAATTCACATTTAAATGTCTAAAATAAGTTAAAGAAAAACAATTTTTCTGCTCAGAATACTGAGAAATAAAATAATTCCACTGCATTCTGGGAACCTGAGTAGGGACATGCAAATGTGCCCACAAAGCTTTACTCTTGTAATCCAATACCATTTTAAACATGGCTTCCTTTACGTATATACAGTAGACTTTCAGTTATCCGGCACCCACAGTGATTGGTAGATGCTGGATAAATGTACTCTCTGGTTGCTTGAAAGTTACTGTTAAAAGAGGCCTAGCTTAGCTGCACATAGGATGTATTTGTCAGTGAGGGCTGTTCTAGCAGCAGCAGCTTTCACTCCTCACTTACACACAGGTACATTCGGCCTTGAGGGTGCGGTGCTGATCCCGGGCAATGTAACGCCATCACTGCACTGTCTCAGTCACTCATGCCTGTCTGCTTTCAGGTAAAACTGAATTGAGGAGACATACAGTGGATGTAATCTAGGTACCTATAAGCATTTAGTGGCATGACAACCTGGCTCCTGGCATTTTATGAGCCCAGAAAAATAAAATTTTAACAGTATTCAGTTTTTTTCTCGTTGCTTGATAGTACTGGTTGCTTTATTTCTGGTTAACTGAGAGTCTACTGTATATATATATATACTGTACTTTTCAGGCTTTTAAGAATGAGGTCAGTAACAAAACTCCAGTAGTTCCTGTGTGGGCTGAACTCCCCACATTAATTTAACGACCTGTTGAGTGATAGTTGATGCAGTCAAATTAATCATTTTACTGCCTCAGGTAGCATTGAGGTAATTCAAAATGTATACTGAACCTAGGAATCAAAATTGTATAACATTTTTAGGGTGCTAAAGGCACAAGTAGGGCCTCATTCAATTGCAAGCCCGCAGATTACATCCTACAGGCTGTATGTCTGCAGGCTTGAAATTTGCTACAATTACAGAGCGATTCAATTGAACAAGCCCGCAAGTTACGATGCGAAAGCCGAAACCGTAAACCAGGCAATTGTATGTAGCATTTCAGAGCATGAACATGATCAATTAAGCAAGGCCGTAACTACCCATTTGGAAACAGCCAATAGAAAATTAGACCATCATCATTAGGTCAGTAATACATGGAGGTTACATGTCAATCAGTTAGCGTTTAGGGATCCGTTATGCGATCAGACTCGCAATCATGCAATGTGCAAAATAATAAAATGAATAAAGGAAATGTTCTAGTCCATGTGGGTGGCCTGATATGTATTAACTCATGCATTCCCGAGATTGATATAACACTGAAATGACATGGCATGAATCACATAACAAACAAATAATGTTTGATTGGAGATTTGTGAGCTTGAGGCTGTTGTGCAATTAATTCTAATGTCTTTCGTCGCTTTCTCTGTCTTTTAAAGTTCAGTATTGATTTTTTAATTGTATTTACATTGCTCCGAACAGGGGTTAAACCCCCTTGCGAGTCCTATCAGCTACCCATAGGATTTTCTTCTACATTTGACATTTATTGGTGTAAAAATATTGTAGGAATTGTAGCACTTGAATAGCAATTTGCAATTGTAACTCGCGGGCTTGAAAGATCAAAGGCTTGGGTTGTAAGTTATGGTTGTAACAACCGCAGTAATTTTAAACCCGTAACCCATAGATCGTTTGCGGATCGCAAAAAGATGCCAATTGAATAGCAAATTCATTTATGGGCTCCGGTAAGCTACAATTTCTCAATTGAATGAGGTCCATAGTGTTATTAATATTTTAATTATTTCATGGCTCACTCAAAAATAGATTTGTTTTTTGTTGAAACTATTTCTAAACTAATATGTCATGATTTGTCTTTAAATTCTACCCATGGGTCATGAAAAGTTGATTTACACAAATATTCAGTTACTACTCTTTGTTGAAGTCTCCACGTCCTATAATTACCATACACATACATATGATAAATAAATCTGCACCAGCAACTTTAGAAAGCCTGCTCCCCAGTAAAAACATGTTCCCATAGGCCTGGGCCTTGTTGCTCTAAGAACAAATACACCCCTAAATTGTACTGTCAACTCTACAAAATAGCAACTTGTATTTATTTATGTTTTTCTTTATAGTTATCTAAAGATAACATTTAAAAATAGAAGGATCATTACATATACTGGTGTAGAAAGCTTGCCAAATCTAATAACTTAATGTTGGCTTATAGTCTCCCCTACTTTCTCCTCTCTTTGAACTACTGTCCTCATGTCATGATTTGTTTCTCATTTTTTTCTGCGCATGAGCAACTCACTTGAGTGACAGATTAACTAGCCTATCCGAGTGAGTTACATGTCTCTTGTTTAAACATTAAGCCTTTGATAAAGCTGCGCTTGTGTCGAAACGGTCAATTAGAAACGCCAGGTCAATAATATTATCTCACAGAGCAATTATCCACTAAACTAGGACCGTTCTGTATTCTGAGCTTATACACTAGCACATTTATTGTGGTATGTCCTGTGCATAGTAGTCCCAATATGGGGCATCAGACTTTAATTGTATTCAGTTTTTAACTGTATGAATGCTGCATATTTTAAATGTTTTGTATAGAGACCTTTTTAGGAGTTTGTTAGTTTCCAACTATATGACTCTTTTTTGGTTGCTCAGGATATTACTGCTATTAGATATAGGGATACAGTCATATTGTGGGGCAAATCATTGCCCTTTAGATAGGAGGTCTCAGATTGAGATAGGGTCTGTTGTTCAAATTATTTTTGTCAGTTGGGGATGTTGCATAGTGACTGGATTTATTCCTATGTCTCATTTAATAATAGGGACCCCAGCCAGGTTGTGGGGCACGCCATTATCCCTGAGATAGGAGGTCTCTGAAACGAGACATAGGTCTCAAGTCTGATAACATAACGATGGTATATTAAATAGGGTGCACTTTGTTGAGTACTTGGAATGACCTTGGTCCAGAGTGTTGATTATTTGGTCTCACTATCCAACCTTACAGTACTTATTCCATATTATCTAACTTAGGCAATATATGTGCCATATACTAGTGGTCGAGATAGGTGTTACCATTAAGTTGGGTGTTTTGTAAAGAGATCAATACGCCGTAATCAACCTACACAATTACCAGACAGTTGTTGTTTTTTATATGAATTTATATGAATGAATGAATAAAGGTTCCTTTTTATTTTTATATATCTTTAGATATCTGCAGGAAAATCCTTTACGGTCATTTACAATCCTTTTATTGGACAATATGTTATAAGGAATTAATAGTTGCATACCAAAATATTAATGAAATACTTTCATTCATTTCCCATAAGTGCATTTTGTTGATGGCATCCTGCATTAAGCTGCTGTTGTCTTAAGCCTAGTACCATCAATATTTTGTAATTTCTCTGCCTAACCATTAGTTGCTGCATTTTATCTGTTGACCAGAAAATAAATATTTACAGACATATCTGTAGTAGAAGATATAAAGTGCCAAATGGAAGTTTGTCTTTGGCAGTTTATCTCACAGAAGTATATTTTATGTTGCTTTACTAAATAATGCAGCATATATCATAGTTCTGGGAACTTCTGGAACAGAAAATATACATCAAACAGTAGGATCATACACAAAGTACATTTTGCTTGCAGTATTTCTTCAATTCTGCATTATTGAGGAAATAGAGATCTAAACCAAGTTTTCTTGCAGTGTTATGTTCTATATTAAATTTAAAATAAAAGTTTGCTTACCCCCAGCTGATCTTGAACCCCCACTTCCACAAGGACTGGCAGAGACAAATAGCCACTTGGTTCAACCAGCCCGCTAGGAAGATCCGCAGGCGAAAGGCACGTCAGGCCAAAGCACGTTTGGATTCCACATTCATATTTAACGGAGAAGACTATGAAGCAGGCTCCACCCAGCACACACAATACAAACTTAGTTAAAGCAAGAAATGGGCTAGTTATCTACTCATTGAGCTGTCTGAGCTGCTCAGTGGGCTCATCTGTGAAATGATCCTTTTTCACTTGGCTAATTTGTTTACCTTAGAAATTTTACATGCTGTAGTTGGGGGAAATCCCTAGGATCATGCCAGCAGTGTGCTATATTAACATACATGAAGTAAACATATTCATTAGGCTGTAATATGTAGGAAAAGAAAAGTAAAGTTCTAAATTGATTGTTAGAGCCATGTTTAGGTAAGAGTTGCTTTCTTTGGATCTCCCCTTTGAACTGTTCTATACATAATGAGACTGTGCCTTGGCATTGAAATATTATGCATAAGGCTATATATTGTTTTATACTTCTCCTGCTACCTGCAGGGCTAAAAAGCAGGAGTTCAGATCCCACTTTGTATAGTTCATTAAGTCCGCATGGTAAAATAAACAAAGATATAATTGCAAGATAGAAAAACTATTGGCTCTGCCATTCATTGAGGGTTACCTACACTGGATTATTATATCAGTCATGTATTCACATATCAAGGATTGTTTCAGGGAACTTTACAATAAATTAAGTTAACAGATCACTGGTCCCAAATACCATGAATCTGCATCAGTAAGTGTAAGTCAATATATATATATCTATATATTATACAGGGCTCCTGAAATTCTGCTGCTGCCTTCTAAATATTTTCCAAAGCTTGATGTGTCTGTATGGAGGGTTTCCTTCCAAAAACAACAGCCTTCTGGCTCCTAAAAAAGTCCTCCTGGCTCCTAGGTTTTAGATATGTTTGTCCACTCCAGCATGCATATATATATATATATATATATATATATATATATATACAGTATATATATATATATATATATATATTTATACACACACATTATAATGTGATTTTTAATCTACCAGTGCTATTGTAACATTATGACCTATATTTATTAAGCTGTAAGGTACAGACAATGCTCAGTGGGGTTTCCGTGCTCCTTGCCTAGACATGTCTCTCTGGATACTTCCATTACGTATTCCAAATTCAGCTGACTTCTACTCCCATCATGAAGTGCCTTGCAAAAGTATTCACCCCCCTTGGCATTTTTCGTGTTTTGTTGCCTCACAACCTGGAACATGCCCACAACTTTGAAGTTGTTTTTTTATTATTTTTTTATTTTTTATTTTTATTATTGTGAAGCAAACAACAAATAGGACAAAATAACAGAAAAAGTCCATGTTCATGACTATTTAACACACCTAAAGCCAATACTTTGAAGAGCCACCGTTTGCGGAAATCACAGATCCAAGTCACTTTGGACAAGTCTCTATGAGCTTGCCACATCTTACGACTGGGATTTTTGCCCATTGCTCCTTGCAAAACTGCTCCAGCTCCTTCAAGTTGGATGGTTTGCGCTTGTGAACAGAAATCTTTAAGACTGGCCACAGATTTTCTGTTGGATTGAGTTCTGGGCTTTGACTAGGCCATTCCAACATATTTATATGTTTCCCCTTAAACCACTCAAGTGTTGCTTTAGCAGTGTGTTTGGGATCATTATCCTTCTGGAAGGTGAACTTCCGTCCTAGCCTCAAATCACCTACAGAGTGGTACAGGTTTTGCTAAAGAATATCCCTGTATTTAGCACCATCCATCTTTCCCTAAACTCTGAACAGTTTCCCAGTCCCAGCTGCTGAAAAACATCCCCACAGCACGATGCTGCCACCACCATGTTTCACTGTGGGGATGGTGTTCTTTGGGTGATGTGTTGGGTTTGCGCCAGACATAGCGTTTTCTTTGATGGACGAAAAGTAAAATTTTAGTCTAATCAGACCAGAGCACGTTCCTCCCTACATTTTGGGAGTCTCCCAAATGCCTTTTTGCAAACTCAAAATGTACCATTTTGTTTTTTGCTGAAAGTAATGGCTTTCTTCTGGCCACTCTGCCATAAAGGCCAGCTTTATGGTGCGCACAGCTTATTGTCATCTTATGTACAGATACTCCACTCTCTGCTGTGGAACTCTACAGCTCCTCCAGGGTTACCTCAGGTCTCTGTGCTGCCTCTCTGATTAATGCCCTCCTTGCCTGGTCCGTGAGTTTTTGGTGGGCGGCCGTCTCTTGGCAGGTTTGCTGTTGTGCCATGTTCTTTCCATTTGGTTATGATAGATTTGATGGTGCTCCTGGGGATCATCAACATTTGAATATTTTTATAACCTAACCCTGACTTGTACTTCTCAACAACATTGTCCCTTACTTGTTTGGAGAGTTCCTTGGTCTTCATGGCAGTGTTTGCTTAGTGGTGCCTCTTGCTTAGGTGTTGCAGCCTCTGGTGTATTTAAAAAAAGGTGTGTATATGTAATGACAGATCATGTGACACGTAGATTGCACACTGGTGGACATCATTTCACTAATTATGTGACTTTTGAAGCTTATTGGTTGCACCAGAGCTTTTTATGGGCTTCATAACAAAGGGGGTAAATACATACGCACATGCCAATTTTCTGTTTTCTATTTCTAAAAAATAGTTTTATGTATATATTTTTCTCATTTCACTTCAAAAACTTAGAGTATTGTGTTCTGATCCATCCCATAAAATTCAGATTAGCAAAACATTGAACTTAAGGCTGTAATGTAACAAAATAGGTAAAAAGTCAAGGGGGGTGAATACCTTTGTATGGCACTGTAGATTATATTATTGTTTGATAGAATATATTGACTGTGTGCCTGAAGATCTGCCTTATGGCTTCCCATGCTATCTCCCCAGAGGAAGGTCACACAAGATATCACCTGCCTTATGTCCTGTAGCACACATTAAATTGGCTTGTTAGTCTCTGACGCAAACATGTTCAAACACCTGATCAATTTTGTTCTTTCATCAGTGGATCGAACATTAGACTGCTCTGAGGCCGAAACCTGAAAAACTGCTGATAAGATTTCCGACAATATGGCTTTCAGGACTGCTTTATTGAGATGAGACCTCTGTCCTTATTAGGCTTTGTTTTTAAGAAAGGAACTTAAATATGTCTCAATACCCCCTCAGCCATCATGTAGAATAATGCAATTGCAAATAAAGATATTGTACGATGAAACAACTAAGAACTGTTACAAATAATTTCTCTAAGTAGTTTTACCTTTTAAATGTGAAATATGTAACTAACCGCATTAGCAGCTTTGTAAACTATTAACATAAAATTACTTTTAGCTAAGAGCAAGACAATTTTTTAAAATATTATGTGTTTAGTATATTATTATTTATTAAGGGAAATGTCTGCCACTAGTGTGTATTATTTTACTAAGCCAGTGCTCAATTGCAAATTTAAAATTAATTTAAAATGTCACAATGTATAATATAATAGAAGCCAAGAGGAAGATATATTGGAAGTAGAAGAGTGAATTCTTTAAAAAAAAGATTAATAGTGAATTACTGTTATGAGCTATATCTCCCAAGTGTCCTTCTTTTAGAGAGAGCTTTTTCTTTTCAGTCTCTCCTAGACCACCCATATTTTATTTCTCTTGTATTTTTTTATTTAATTGTTTTAAGATTTTATGAGAAAAAGATTACAGGACTGTCTGTTCTGGTGTACATGTGTTTTAGAACATTGTGTACATATTTATTGTATATATCTAACATTTGGACACTTTTATCAGGTTGCTGTCATCATTAATAAATAGTAATATCATTAGCAAAAAGTGCATCTGTTTTCAAAAAAATTTGCGTCCCTCTTTGTCCAAAGGGAATATTGGGAAGGATGATCATTTAGTGGTGAATATTGAAATTACTATATTACGCAAAATTATCTTTAATGTCATAAAAGATAAATATCTCTATAAATATCTTGTTCTACATATTGTTCATAAGTTTGAGTTGAACATACGTCTAAACAGTAACACAACATCTGTGTCTCATATACTATGTATATTTCCGTGACATAAATCAGTTATTATTATAGCAAAATCATTCCAAAATTCTCTACTAAAGTATTTTCAGACACTGTTTAATTTATTACACCTTGTTTCATACCCTAGATTTGAAGATATCTATCATTCTGACCTACAAATGGAATTCGTCTGAATTAGCGGTTTTGTAAACATAAATAACCTGAGTTCATTTTTTATGAACCAGCAATATACGTTCATTAGATATTAGTGCATGTTGTGGATATTGGAATATGTGTTTTGGCATATATTTGTAATTTAATATAATATTAAAGAGCCAATGGTTACTATTCTTAGGACATATTTCCTAACTAATTCCTCACTGCTGGTGATAATGAAATTTTTCTTAATGTGGAAGAGTGTAGATATCCCATATATTATTATTGTTTGCTACTAGGTCAAATAAAGAAATAATCACATTAACTTTCAGTGGATATTTGGAGCCTCATTCAATTGCAAGGCCGCAACTCACGGTATACAGGCCATATGTCTGCGGCCTTGCTGCGGGCTTGAACTCTGGTACAATTACGGACCGATTCAATTGAACAAGCCTGCAAGTTACAGGCTGAAAGCCAAAACCGTATGTGGCATTTCAGGGTGTGAACATACAAGGCCATAACTACCCATTTAGAAACAGTCAATAGAAAATGAGACCGTCATCATTACGGCAAAATAAGATGGAGGTTACATGTCAATCAATTAGCGCTTAGATATCCGATATGCGATAAAAAATATAAAAAATGAATGCCAATACTATTCGTCTATATGGGTGGCCTGATATGTATTAATTCATTGATTCCCGAGATTGATATAACCCTGAAATGCAACATAAAAATAATTCATTTTTTATTGCAGATTTGCGAGCTTGAGACTGTTGTGCAATTAATTCTAATGTCTTTCATCGCTTTCCCCGTCATTTACAGTGCAGTTTTGATTATCTATTTGCATTTAAAGGTCTACGGACATGTCTTTAACCCCTTTGAGGGTCCCATCTGGTACCTGTAGGATTTTCTTCAACATTTGCCGTTTACAGGTGTGAAAACATTTGCGGGCTTCCGGAGTTGTAGCAATTGAATAGCGATTTGCGACTTTAGCGATTGTAACTCTTTCAGACTTGAAAGATCAAAGGCTTAGATGGGGTGTAAGCGAAGCGAGGGGCAGCATTTGCGGAGGTGGTGGCTCTACGACGCCTCACAACCGGTTACAAACGACCACACAATACAGAAAAAATAAAATAAAAACCTTACTCACAGCAAGGGGGAACACCCAGGACCTCTGCAACACAGCTTAAACCTCACTTTCAGTCAAATTTACAAAGTTTAGACACTCGAAAATCGAGATAAAAAATGGCAGACGAAAAAAACGAAAACGACCTACAACATACACCATTAGCAAGGACGCTAAATCATACAAACCTGCCTACCACATACACATTCGCCGCCATTTCACAACACTAACTGATAGAATGTGGAAGTACCCAGCTACACAAACGGTTTTCCCTCTAGCACGCAGCCTATTTAGACTACACACTTCACACATTGCAGACACTTACACCTCAGCTCAACAACACTGCAAATCTACATTATATGCTGCAGGAACATCAAAACAGATTGTTAGCTCTTCAACACATTTCTTGCTGCATATATTAATTACAAACAGGTAAAGTATATTAATATATGATTTCATTAATTAATTAATTACCATAAAAAAAATATATATATACACAAGACAAAAACAAGTTAACACCACACTATCGCAAACAATCACAAACACCTTCATCGTGCCACCCAATGGTGCTCATAGGACACAAACTACACCAGTGAAGAGCCTTGCAATAAGCGACAACACTAGATCACTGTGGACCTTACAATAAGCGCAAAAGCGCCTATGATAATAACAAATACACCAACCCAGAGCCACGCGATGAGCACCAAAGGCGCTCAGCGCCAGCCTCGCAATGAGTGCACAAGGATCTCAGACCACCAAATCCCTTAATCTATGTGGCAAACAGCATTCCCTGCCTTACAATTTTATTGCTGTCCTTTTATGACGGGCAAGTCGCTAGAAAATTATATTTTATTATATTCAGAAAAGTACACACCAACCAACTCTTTACTGACCCAGTTAATGGGTGGCCATGTTATAATAGTGTTTTACTCATAGAGTACAGACATAGTTATGTAATTTAATTAGTACAGACACAGATGTCTTCTGGAGCTTTACAGTGGATATATTGCAGACGCACTTTAACCTTGAAAATTCTGTATGCATTATTAAAAGGTTTCTTCAGCTCTCTGAAACATCCAAACTAATGAGTAAAATGTGCTTTTGCATGCATTTTCAAGTGTAATGTAGGGGTGAACAGACTAGTGACTAGTGGGATGTAATTTTTCAGTGGTCATCCTAACAAGATTTACCAACCTACCAGCACAATGTCAACTGTCACATTCAACCAAGATGCACAACATGTATGTCTAAACCTTTTTCTCCCACACGAAAAACTCCATGGCCAAAGGGAATGCTTTTGTTTCTCTTTTTTTCTTAAATGGAAAGAAATTATTAGTTTCACTTGCCCCTATTTACTTTATAGCAAATAATTGAATTGGTTCTGTACAATTATGAAAATCGATTTTGCCAAAAATCTTCACTGAAGTATAATCTAAAGTAATCTAAAGCTTCATTGGCCTCGCTGAAGAAGGGTACCCAAACTAATAAAGAATAATAAAAGAACTAGAAGGTTTTTTGCAATAGACATTGTCACCTGCCGTTTCTATATCCAGTACTTTCTTATAAACTGCAAACATTGGCTGGACTGAAAGGGAATGGAGATTGATATATTGTACATAATGTTGGAATATAACTGTGAAGGACAGTTGTCACTGCGCTGTAATGGCAGTGGATCTGGTTAGGTTGACTTCTAAAATATAGATCCAATATCCCTAAAGTCTTAACAAAAATGGATTTAAAGGAATTAATCACCTTTTTCATGGTGGACTTTACACATGTTATTTACATTGTTTTAGAAAAGGTTATAGTTGGATGGTAGACAAATGTAAGTTTTCTCTATGCACTTGGAATAAATTGCTTTATTGTGATGAATAATTTAATCTCTTTGGGCCTCATTCTATTATTGGCCGTAAATCGGCCGTAAGGCTGCGATTCCTTGCGGGGGTTCTGTTACCTCGCAATTCTATTATACGGCCCCGCAAGGATCTCCCCTTACGGCCGGCCGCATATCTTTGAACCGGCCGTAAGCTCCAAAAGTTTTAAAGTCAAAAATAAATTCAAGACAGCACTGTACAGCTCTGTAAATGCTAGGGATCATATTGGGGGACATGAGGATTAATAGTAACCCCCTCTCAAGCTTGCACATCAGCCCAAATCCGAGTTTACATTAACTGTTTATTTTCCGGCCGCAGCGTGGCCAGGTCTGAGGTGCTCCAAGCACTCTGGACTTTTTCCATGGATATTTGACATATATAATAATTTTTTTTTTTACGGATTTGAGTATAGGGGAATGTTGTGCTATTTTTGCTAACACCTACAATCACTTTATAGTCTCCTCAAAGTGCAGGATGGCTTTATTTGGGCTATATTATGTGCTTAATTGGTGCTAGCGGGACCTTTTTCCTGCAAGTAAGCTGCGGCTCGCTTTTAGCCTTGCAGAGAGGGTTCCCGGAGCAATAAAATAGCAACCGGGCTTTTCTTGCGGCCGAAACTCCTGCGGCCGTTTTAGATCAAAGTGTTTCCACCGGCGCGTGCGGCCGCAAGAGATAGCAAGGCGCCGGCCGCAAGCCTGCCGGAATTCCCGGCCGGAGGGGAATAGAATAGCAGAATAACTTGCGGCCGGTCCTTGCGGCCCCGCAGCGCCTACGGCCGATAATAGAATGAGGCCCTTTGTAATTGTTTTACAGACAAAAATATTAAAGATTGACCCTGTCTAAACCTTATGATGCCTTCTGAACATGAACAGTTAAACATGTTGTGCCATAAGTTTAAATTGTAACCAGGGCTGGATTTACATATTTGGCACAAGTTGGTAGCTAAAAAGTTTGAGCCTCATTCAATTGAGACATCGGGTGATCCGGGCTTCGGAAATGTAGGCCGTAATTTATTTTGCTATTCAATTGGCGTCTTTTTGAGGGCTCCGATCGGGTTACGGGCTCCGGCCTCCGATTCACTGCGATGGTTCACATCGCAAGTTAATGCCCCTCCAAGCCTTTGATCTTTCACGGCCACAAAAGTTGCAAATTCTAAAATCACAAATAGCTATTCAATTGCTCCAATTCCCCCTCGCAAAGCAAGCCGTCAAGCCCGCAAATGGCAAAAGTCGAACCATAACTCCCGGGTACCAAGGAGGACTAGAGAAGGGCTTAAAAACATGTCTGGAGCACTTAAAATGCACATATACACACACTACTGTGCTTTGATTAAAAGAAAAAGTGATGTTAGGTATTAGAATTAATGGCACACTATTCTCAAGCTCGCAAATTGGCCCAAAAAATATTTTATTTCATGTTTAATTTCCGTGTTATATCGATCCCGGCAATCATTGTCTTAATACATTTAATGGAACTCGCAGGTAATAGAATATCATACTTACGGCTTTATCAATATTGCATTATATCTGGAATGTGGGTCCGATCATAACTCATAATTGAAGCCTGTAGAACTTTGAAATCCAACCTCCATTTCTCATTGAAGTTATGATGATGATCTCTGTTTCCATTGGCTGTTTCTAACTTGAGAGTTACAGCCTGCTTAATTGATCATGTTCAAGCTCGCAAAGCTGCATATGATAGCATGGTTTACGATGTGCGCTATCGGGTCGGGACTTGTGGGCTCGGCCAATTGAATAACACCATAAGTTGCAAAAACTGCTGGCCTGCAGCAGGCCCTCAGACATACGGCCTATACCCCATAACTTGCGGCCTCCAAATTGAATGAGGCTCTTTGTGCCTATGTGCAGCACAATTAATGTGTTGAACTTACAACTACTGTAACAAATTTACCATTTAACAAACCTTTATTACATGGCGAATTATGCACACATCCTGTCACAGATTCATTTTCTGAGCACATATGTAGTTTTTACTAGCAATCCCATTAATATTAATGTATAGGCAAGACAAAATGACAGGAATTGATTTTCCTCAGGTAATTGCTTCTGCACTAAGGATAAAAGCTGCATTTAATATAATGTAATGTATAAAGTACCCTTTTTATTCATTTCTGCAAAATGCAATATATAATAAAATTGTAGAAACTAATTTTGCAAAATAACATATGAAATTGAAAGTAAAATCCAATTTACTAGTAGTTTACTAAAACACCACCTGTTTATTAAGTAGATATTAGTAAAAATAATCAGTAAGAATGGTTTGGTTTCTTTTTATTTAGCTAGAGAACATTGTTTTTCTAATTAATAATTAGCAGAGATCTCAAAAATGATGTAGACTTCCGTTGATTCATTTGATCAAGTGTTTTATATTTGGGGACTAATTAATACAAATAGAACACACATAGTACCAATTAGGAAAATAGTTCTGTAGCTCTCTGGTCATCACTTTAGGAAATAGCTTTCATTTAGACTACAGTAGCCCAAATATTGGCCATAAAAAACAGGCCTGCAAAATTATTTCCAGGTGCATGTTGTGTAAATTTGTTAGTCTCCAAAATCACTGGATTTTACATTGGCTGTTCCTAAATAAAATAATTAAAAAAAAATAATGCTGATAAATATTTTTTGTAATATATAAAAAAAAATGCAACTTTTGCAGGAAAACACTAACTGTTTGTAACTCATTCATAGCAATTTAATTGCGATTTTCAATCATAACAGTTATGGACTCGACAGATCAAAGGTCTGCAGAGTTCAAACTTCGACGTCCAAAAGGGTTTTTCTGCCTGTAACCCGCAGATCATTAGCGGTTTACTTTACGGGGCCAATTTAATAGCCGTAAGTCTTGCGGGCTACGTTATGGGCTACGGTTTTACACAATGAGGGAATTTAATAGGGCTGATGGACCGGTAACAGCCAAACTAGGCAAGTTCCATAACTTTTATATAGGTAATTAATCCTATCAAGTTTTCTTCTTTAATATAAAAATAACCAGGTTAATAGTGTGGCACTGATTCTTAGAATATATCATTTTTTTATATCATATTTAAATATAATTATATATATTATATATAAATGTAATATTTAATACATCGGTACCTACTAAATTCTAATTGTGTATATAATATATATATATATATATATATATATATATATATATATATATATATATATATATATATACACGCATATATGTATACATACAATTTTAAGTAGGATTTAGGAGGTACCAATATATTGAATGGGAGGAGCAGGAGCAGTTAGGAGACAGAGCAGCCTCCTTTCATTAAATTCTAAAATAATGTGAAATAGGACCTGGAGTTTTAAACCGAAGAGAAAAAAAATAGTTGTCTCAGAAGGGTCAATCTGTTCTTATTTGCTGTTAATTTCTACATTTCAGTTTTTCTTTATCTGGTGGTTTTCATATTTGTCCTGAGAGGCATGATTTTGAGACAGGTTTGCAAAATAGCAGAAAGATTTACAAATGGATGCATGGCCCTGAGATGAATTGATGTGTGTAAGCATTTAGTAGAATTGTGGATTTGAGCCCCCATATCGAACTATGTCAAAATGTTTTATTGAGCATCAACTTTATAGCATGTTGTGTGTTTTAGATCCATGAATTAAAGACAGAGTAAGATACACTAGGTTAGAAGCTTATTACCTGTCAACTAATCCCCTTAGCATACATTATTATTTTTTATAAAGTATTATTCACCTTTATTTGGCCAACAATATCTATACTGATGCTCTTCCATTTATTGATATCAATCCTAAAATTAAAATAAAATGCAAAACACTTTTGTATACTTTCCTTCATAATTTGATATATTGAAATGCAAGATGTTCCTAACTGAAGCCTTGTCTTGCCAGCACACAGGAGATTATGGAGGTTGGATTCACAAAAAATATGATGTAAAGTGCAGGTATTTATTGAGAGTAGAAGTACGGATCAGAAAGACGGTTTGACGGGTAACCATTGCTCGTGTCAATGTTTGTTTACTGTGCAATTGCATTTAAAGCAAGTTTTAAATCTTTTGGTGCTTTGGGGAAAGCACTATGGCCCTCATTCAATTGGAATTTGGCCAATTGAATAGTGCTCTAAATAAGCACATTACATATTTTTTTAAAGAAGTTTTTAGTTAGTAAGCAACCATTCAAAATCAAGGTCTTCACTAACTAAAAACTTTTGAAAAAAAATATGCTATGTGCTTATTCAGAGCCCTATTCAATTGGCCAAATCACAATTGAATGAGGCCCTATGTATGTTTGATAATAGGATCCTCCATTATTTTGCAATGTGATAAAAATGTATTGATTTGTACTTATCCCCTGTTCAGTGCTACGGAATATGTTGGCCCGTTACAAATAAAGTATAATAATATAATAATAATAATAATAATAACATCCAACTGATAACATATAGTTTTAATACCATATTTGCAACCACCACTGTTTCCCTATAAATTGTGCATGAGGTTATGGATTATTCCTTCCTTTAAAACGTACCACCCAAAGAATTTGAGTATCAAAAAGAATTACTTGCACAAACCTATATTTTAAACTGCCCTTGTAATTGATTCAAATTATTCAAGGGCAATGCTCTGTGTATGTGAATTAGATAACAAAAAAAGAATACACTTGAGAACACATATCCTGTAATATCCTTCAAATTAACAATTTTTAAGTTGAAAACAATTCAGACAATTAAAAGTTATTTTAGACAACCAATGGAAGAACAAATATGAGCTTGCTTGGACAGAAAGAGTAATTACATGCATTTTATGAGGAAATATTTAGAGTTTAAGATAGAAAATGAAAGTGGTCTAAAATTATATGGTACTGACACGCACAGTGTAACATTCTTGTTCTACACAACGAGAGTTCCATTAGGAACTTACTTAGAATCCATCTCACCACTATCATGTTACACTCTGCTGCCACTGCTATACAATTATATACCACTCTCACTTCCTGTCTTATAATTCTAGATCTTTTAATCCTAAAATATATGTAATTACTCTTTCTGACCAAGTAAATTTATATTTGTTTTCCCAGTGGTTGGTTGTTTTAAATAACTTTTAATTGTTTCGACAAAGGTTATGTTCTGAATTTAAGGATGGTTGCTTAAGAACTATTAGCCCTATTCTATCCACTATATCGCAAAGTTACACCAACAAAGTGCAAAGTAAATATCCCTAACTATTTTATTCAGTCATCATAGCATCATTGCAAGAGAACTACCTCAAGATAAAGCCTCAAATTACAAAAAAACATTTCAATTTATTTTTTTCACTGCTGAAATAATACGAGTTACTTCTTCACCAAAATCCTATTCAACTGAGACTCGTAACATCAAAAATCTGAAGAAGAATTTGCGGGTACTAAACAACACTCCTAGGCCCCCTCCTCTTCTCCATCTATACTTCCTCACTTGGAACTCTTCTTTGTAGGGGGGGAGTTGAAAGAAGTAATGGTAAAAAATAGATAGTTGCAGAATTAAGAGGGTGGTTTGGGGTATATATGGAGATAAGATCAGAGATGTAGGAGGATGGGGATGCATTGAGGGCTTTGTATGTGAAAGCAAAGCTTTTAAAAATACATTTTGAATTGGAGGACAGAGTCGAGATAAGGAGTGTGAAATAAT
The DNA here is from genome assembly GCA_027410445.1 of Discoglossus pictus. NCBI lineage: Eukaryota > Metazoa > Chordata > Amphibia > Anura > Alytidae > Discoglossus > Discoglossus pictus. The sequence goes on from CM050163.1 coordinate 521,845,778, forward strand.
TGTGTTTGGATAGGAGGAAGACTGCGAGAATCAGGATTTCCTCCATAGCCTTTCAGCTGAGCGAGCACACTTTTGCAAGTAACTTGTCTGCTTTTTGTACAATATCTGGGACCAATATTGTGGGGCCTTGCTACTAGGGTATGAGTGACCTGATCAAGGGAAATGGTTAATATACTGTTATAATGCAAAGTGGCCAGATGAGGACATAGAAATGTGTTAATGGAGGAGAGAAAGTTTGGTGGAAAGTTATTGGGGGTATATGGCTTGGAGGTTCATGTAGCTTATTTTTGATGGATGTTTTGATGGGGCTTGTGCCAAGAATGTGGTGAGGTAGCAGATTAAGAGGTGATTGTCAGATAGTGGGAATGGGAAATTAACAATTTTGCAGACTGAAAAGAAATGGGAAAATATGAGGTGAATGGAGTTAGCATCACTGTGAGTGGGAAAATCAGTCCATTATAAGTGACCAAGTGAGGAAGTGAACGAGAGAGGTTTGGAAGCAGCGGGGTACACCAGACTTGTCAGTGGGGATGTTGAAGTCTCCTAGAATTATAGTTGGCACATCAGTGTAGAGAAAGTATAGCAGCTAAGTTGCAAAATGCTCAAGAAATTGTATGGATGGACAAGGAAGACGATTGATGACTGGAGCACACAGAGGAATGGCTGAGAAATGATTGGATCTGAATGGAGGAGAACTATAAGGAGATAACATTAAGTATGATATGAAAGGTGCAGCGAGGGGACAGTAGAAAGCCTACATCACCTCCCTGCCTATCCCCAGACCTAGGGTTATGGCTGAGAAGTAGCCAGCCATGCGAGAAAGCAGAAGGAAATGCAATGTCTGTTGGGGCGAGCCCAGTTTCATTAATTGCTAAGAGATTAAGCACCAAGAAATAAAGAATTCATGAATTTATGTGCCTTTGCTGCATTCCAGAGGGAACAGGAGAATGGAACAGTGGACTTGGGTTGACAGGGTATGGATGTTAGGTTCCCTGCTTCAGGAGTGTTTTGACCTGTAGGTTGTGCTTGGTTAAGAACATGTTGGAATGCTAATAGGACCTGTATTTTTGGGAAGTTACCCAAACTGTATACATTTTTAATCAATTAATTTCTTCAACCATTAAAAAGTTGTAAGTACATATAATATAATTCTACAAGCAACTATTTTAGGTAACAGCATAATTTGGTACCAAAAGAATATTAAGATGTAATTCACATATCACAGATAGTTTTTACCTTTTTTGTCTGTGCATTTTCCTTGACATACTATTAATAGAGTTTTAAAGTTTACAATGTCATTAGAAATACTTAATTAAGTTTGAGTTTCAACAATTAAATGGATGAATAATGGGATCATTACAAACATCACTAATATTTGCTGGCAAATAGAGATGTAATACAAATTAACTATAGACATTGTTGAAATGGTTACTAATGAAATTGTTGAAAAGAGTTAAAGCTATTCCTTTTCTCATTAAATTATTTAGTGTTTCACAAACTGTGTTTCATGGAACTCTATGTTTCCATTTTTTGTTACTAGGGGTCACAATATAGTTGACAAACAAAGCTGTTTTTTCTATAAAGTAAGTTGTGTTCTACAGAGCAGAGGCTTCACATAGATGACAGCATTTTCCATCCATTTTTTATATACTTTTACTGTCTTTTCCCACACCATATTTGATTTAGGGACAGCTTGGAAAAAGTGCTTTTCTTTTTAAAATCGCTGTTGGGCTGTTATAAGTGTTTGAAAATAGGTGGTATTAAACTGTTATTCACCTGTCCTTGGATTTAGCTTTGGAATATTGTGTAGATAATGTCTCTTAAACCTGCATAGCTTCCAGAAAATGTTATTGACAACAGCTGCTTTAAAGGGTCCTGTAAAGTGAATATGGGATTTTGTGCAGTGATTGTTTGAATTCTGGGAACTAGAACGATTTTGTGTAATTGAATTGGAGATTTTGGGGAGACCTGGTGTTCCATTCAATTGAGCAAATTCTAGTTACTGGATCCTTTAATGTAGCCCATAAAAAATTTGCTATTCAATTGCAGTCTTTGCGATACCCGCAAACTATTTGGAGGCTGAAAATACCTGTGGTTGTCAAAATGAATACTGCAATTTAAAAGACGGGGAAAGTGATGCAAGACATTAGAATTAATTGCACAACACACAGTCTCAAGCTTGCAAATCTGCATTAATTTTTTTTTTTTTTTACATTTCATTTCCATGTTATAACAATTTCAGTAATTAAGAAGTTAATACATATTGGGCCACCCACATGGACTAGAACAGTATCGTCATTCATTCTTATTATTTTGTACATTTCCGGATTGAGAGTCCGATCGCATATTGGACTTCTAAAAGCTAATTGATTGACGTTTAACCTCCATGTTTTACTGACGTCATGATGACGGTCTAATTTACTATTGTCTGTTTGTAAATCGGTAGTTACGGACATGTTTAATTGATCATGATCACGCTCTAAAATGCTACTTACGGGTGCATGGTTTACGGCTTCGGCTTTCGGCCAGGTAGCTGCAGACTTGTTCAATTGAATCGATCTGTAACTGTTGCAAATTTCAAGACAACTGCGGGCTTGCCATTGAATAGAGGCCCTGGAGTTTTATCAATGCATTTGGAGCCCAAAAATGGAATATGTTGCAGAGTTAGTTTGGGGAACATAGAATTAGAACAATACAATTATTTGTTTAAACTATATTGCCACAAAATATTATTATTATTATTATTTTTATTTGTATCATAAAATAGTTACTATTGATCAAATATTAATTCATAGCTAATAGCTAAATCATAACCATTTGAGCTTTTTGAAGAAGACATACACGGCATTGCTTATAATATTGCATAGTATATTCTTCATCTTAGTTTTATTGTATGTAACAAAATACTACTGACCTTTCAAAATATCTGAACATTTGTGGATGTTTGTGAATTATGTTCTGCATTCAACACCAAAGGCATGCTAAGTATTACATGCAATCAAAATCAGAAGTTCCTAGGTAACTCCAATCCAATCACTTTACACTGTATTTTAAACAGTCTCGTAATTATAATTGCCACTCAAAATTTGTTGAAAGCATTTTAATTATCAGATATCTTAAAGCTCTGCACTTTTTATGGAGATCATTTAAATTAGCAATCTACAGTCCTTACTACAAAAAACAATGTTTCTCTGACATACCCTTAACCTTTGTAGTAATTTTTGTTATATATTTTTTTATTTTACTTTACATTATATAGCCTATTAATAAGCAAGTAATTCTTGAAGTAATAGCAAATTAAAGGGACAATAAATTATAATATCTATCAATTTTACTGCTTCAAAAGATCACACTTTGATGAATGTATATTTTGTTAAAAAAATATATAATCAAAAACTAAAAACTTTATTGTTTAACTCCAAACTAAACTTGAACATATAGAAAATGTTTCAGAATGTAAAAAAAAAATACAGTCTCTAAACGGATTACCTTTTATATAAAACTATAATACGTTACAATCTACTATCTTTGTTTCTGGTGATACACTTCAGTTTGGAGGAGACTTTGAATGAAAAGGGAGTTTCTATTTGAGCAATGAGAATGGAAATGTACCAGTTCTTTCAAATAACTAATGGAAAGCTTATTGACTTAAAAGGACACATGCAGTAAAGAATAAGGGATACTTAAATGAACTCACCAGATTTTCAGAGTAAGTGGATTCTGTAATTAACTGGGTGATGCTAAGCTTTCTATCAACGTGACTGGTTAGTGGTCAGACCCATCTCAACAAAATGTTCTTATTTTAATTAGTAGCATTGGTTATTTACTTGAGAGTTACTTGGTCCAAATATCACAAGTAATCAAGGAGCCATGTTAAAAATCTTATTGCGTTAAAGAGTGACAATGCATTGCGGCTTGATTTGCATGCACTTACCCAGTTTTTTCAGACTGTAGTGTAAAAAATGTATTTTCTTGAGATTATAAACAGGAAATACGTTTATGTACACACAATTGTACTATTTTTTGCTGTACATTTAAACAGTTAAGAAATAGCAATAATTTTGCTATAAATCATATAATAGGGGACATTTTGAATGATTAAGCACTTATTGTTTGCTTGTTATTAATTAATTGATACATGGTTTTAAAATCCATTAAAGGCATATTTAAGTTTCCTGGATTATGAATGCATCTGTAGGGGAGAATCGGTAGTGTATGCAACATTTTTTTCATGAAAAAAATACCAAAATAAACATTTACAAACTCACCCTGATGTTTGCTAGATCTTTTTAATTTGCAAACTGACGCTTTTGTTAGTTGACTCCCCTGAGTGCCCCAGCTAAGATTAGCATAATTTGTTTTCCCCAATCAAGAGAAAGCAGATATATTTGTATTATACTCTGGGGTTGCTGTCTTGCAAAGAAGCCTGGGATATGCAGTCTCTTTCTTTATATATCCTTGTGATCTAATTCCATTGTAAACTTAGACCCCACCCAACCATGTGATGCAATACAGCACCATGTACTTCCTTTGAAAGGTCAAACTCCATACCTAGATACATTTCCTCTGCATACTTGGTAATGTCAGTTTCCTCTAGGTGTGCTGGAATTTACTTTCCTGCCTATAAAAGTACACTGAACTTATCTATATAACACATCTTTTTTTTTGATAACCACTGCCTGTTTCTTACCAAACCCAGGAAACTTATTTATACCTTTAATTATTTTTAATAGGGGAATTGAGCCGGCAAGTATCAGATTGCAAATATTGTGAATACAGACTCTTACCATATAAATATAAATAAATAAATATATATATATATATATATATATATATATATATATATTTATTGTCACCTAATGATAATGGTGTTGATCTTACCTCTCTTCAGTATGCATATTTTCATTGTCTCAAGAATTCATTGAATAATATTGTGTTAATATATCAGTGACCCATAGTATATTGTCCAGCATTGATCAACTTATTGAGTTTCCTGACTTTTCTTGACATTATTGTCAAAATATCAAAATTATTTCTATATATATTTAATCATGAAATTAAAGCTTACTCAATAATTAGCAGTGCCCGTTATAATATCTCCAAACATAATCATATGGTGGGTAACTAGAAATTTGCATTAATAATAATAATAATAATAATAATAATAATAATATCTACTTTTCCAAGCACGTTCTCTTTTGTAATCTTGAAACACCATATCAATATAACAAAAAGAGCAACAGAAATGTTAGAGTAATTATATTCATCTAGTTTAGTCCAATGGTAACCTTAAATAAAAAAAAAAACTGAAATTATATATTTATTATGACTGTAAAAAACTGAGCTTATTAAAAGGTAAATCAGGAGCTACCATAACAAACACAGGTATTTTATCATTAGGGTTACTGCTAATGCAACTTCAATTTGTCTAAGTAAAACATATAGTATAGATTGTCATGGTCCAGTTTTATCTTGATAATATTAAGTCAATATCTATTTTAAATTATTTTAATGTGCTTTTTTATTTTTTTAAATACTTTGTAATCCAGCAAAGGGATATAGTTTGTGGAAAACATAAATGTATTCCATGAATGTTTGTAAAATATTATTTATCTAAAATGAAGGCTGACTCATGGGATAGATGTGTGAATGAGTCATCATAAACATATATGTGTGATGACTGATTCACACGTCAATGAAATGTCCTTGTACTCTTGATTGGCTGAAATGCCCTGTGCATAATAAAGCAATTATGCTGGATACAGAATGTTGTGTTAGCTTCTCTATTTCTTATTAACTCAGAGTAATGAATAATCCTATTGACATCCCAACTGTATAAATAGTGATATATACATTGATAATATTGTTTGAAGAATCATATGTAACACATTCCCCGATTATATTTATATGAAAATAAAAAAGAATAATTGCAATGCTTGTTTGGTCTTCCAACATGGTGACATGGTGAAAACCGAATTCCTTATCCATATTAACCCCAAAACTCAGTCACTTCTTATATAGCTATATTCCTTGACTCCCAAAATGGTTACATTCCAAGAATTTTCTTTAAGTGTACCTTCTCACCTTTTTCATCCTTTTATTTCCTATACTATGACCAATTTGGTCCATACGCTCCTCTTCTTTTCTGTTCTCTTTCTTCACACATAAGCTCCACTGCAGCACAAATTCCTCTTACCATCGTCATAAAGTTGGGGAGAAACTACTAGGCATCTGATGTGGCTTAGATGTATATTCTTGCACTATTTCCATTTCAGCCCTTTTTGTCTAATTGAAGCCACGGGAGCTACTTAGTAAATCCAACCAGTATTTAATTTTCCCCTTCCTTGCTCAGTGACATAGGCAGCCAACCGAGCTACATACATATAATTAAAAAATACATATTTATTCGAAGACGTGAATTTTGCATAATTAAAAGAAAAAACAAGGTATTTTTATGAGCCTGGAAGGAAGTTCTATATACATTGGGCCAAAATAATTTTGCCCTCCATTTGCTAGCACTGCCACTGGTTAGTAGGACCATTTCTTTTTCACATATATTTTTAAGTATTCTCACGATCTGTGGGCCTAATTTTGCTAGATGTAATTAAATCAACTCTTCTGAAATCTAATTTTAGGAATTGGCATGTACAGAATATAATATAAAATCTGAGGCAAAAATATGATTTTGAATGCTGCCATCTCCAACTAGGATTTTTTCCATCTCTGTTTTTCTCTGATTGCTTGTTTTCAACATCAAGGATAGATAAGTTATCTTTCAAGAAATGTATTAGTTGACTAGAAATTTACAGATGTTTAATTTATTTTGCTTGCAATTAAAATGTATATTTTGATTTGATATCTTAAAAAATGTAATTTTCTTGTACAATAACTACTTCCATTGCTTTATTCTTGTTTGTGCTCTAAAGTACTAATTAGCTGACTTGATGTGCGAATTAGTGCATAGCCTGCTTGTTTGTTTCTGTGATAGCAAAAACAATGTGACCCAATGATATAATGTAGTTAGATTCCCTCCCACTTGACAAGCACTCTGTGCTAAAGATTTGCATAAGGAAGCCACACAATTCTGATTATCACAGAAGTGATTTTCTTGGAGAAAAGTTCCTTTAGAAGTGCAGTGTGCAAACTGAAGGCTTAGTAATGCATCCCATCAATTTTTTCAATTTCTACGTTTTACTAATGGAAGTGCTCAGTGCCAAAAAAAGTGAAATCAGTGCCAACAATAGTAACGTTAGGTTCCAAAATTAAAATAATCCAGCACAATTTTATATCATGAGATAAGACGTTATTTTTTTTTAATATACAGTGTCACTGCATAAGTTCCATCCCAGAGACAAGAAAAGGAAACAAAAAAAAAACTCAGCGGTCAAGGAGATACTCTAAGCAACACTCTCTATATCTAAGGCACTACACTCAGAACAAGAAACCTATAATATTGGCTGCCAATGTGTTGGCTATCATCCTTGGCTATTATTATTTTGGTTGGGAATTGAATGTTATTCTCACTTAAAAAGACATTATGTTAAAAAAATATCTATGTTTTTAAAGAGGTTCTCTAGGCAGATCTTGATGTAGTTACAGTTTGATGTATGTTGGGGGCACGACAACCTTCGCGCACTGCAGAACAGCGCGCCGTCTTCAGGGCGCAGAGAACTGCGCCCTGACGACGCTCTGCGCTCCAGCCTGCATCCCATTTGCCCCATCTCATATTTACTGGGCCTGCTTGGCAAGGTAAGGGCCATATGCATGTAGTGATAAACATGCAATGCAACATGCTCCTAGTGACACATGCACACAGTGACATTATATGCAATATGCTCCTATTGACACATGCCAGTCCCACATGGTAGACTGTCAACCCCTTACCTTAGCCTTGGGAGCCTCCAGAAAGCAGGTCCAGTAAATATGAGATGGGGCAGATGGGATGCAGGCTGTAGCGCAGAGCGTCATTAGAGCGCAGTTCTTTGCATCCTGATGACGGCGCGCTGGTCTCCAGCGTACAAAAGACGTGCCACCATGTTGGGGATAAGTCCTTCATTTCTCAAAAAGCCTTTAACACTTTAATTATTATTTCTAGAACTGCTGGCATAGTACTTGGTTTAGGTAATCAATTCATTAGCCACTGAGACACTAAATGGAAAAAAAAAACTTTTGTGCTTTTCCAGAACCTCTGCCTCAACCTCCTCTTATATCTCCCCTTATCCTTACATTAATACACCTAATGCTGTCTACCAGTGGAATGCATTTGTGCTAGAGTATTCATATAATCCAGTAATTATTGATATTCTGTCATTTTGGTCTCTAAAACATTGCCCTCTCCCCAAGACAAAAACCTCTTCTTAAAATCTATAGTGCAAATTAGCCAAATATCTTTAAAAAAATGATTTAAAGATCTAAATGACTGACACAAAATCTTCTGGTTACGCAACTACATGCGGCAAAGATGAACACCAAGCTGATGTATCTCTTAAGAGACAAATACAATTAATACAATTTCAGCAGAACTAGATGAAAAATATAAAAAATGTTCATCCTGCTGGACATTTGCAGCCTTATTAAATTGCAATTCGGCAAATTCTAAAGGGCTCTATATAAGGACACAGCATATTTTTTTTTACAGAAAAAATATGCTCTGTGCTTATATAGAGCCCTTTAGAATTTGCTGAATAGCAATTTAATAAGGCTGTTGGACTCTAAAATTAGGCTGCATTATGGAGATCGTCTACAAAATTCCATACCCCCCCCCCCCCCCCCACACACACTTTGCTACCCCTGCCGCCCTTTTTTTCTCAATATTATTATTGGGTTTTTTTTATGTAATATTAAGCTTTTATGGTTAAAATCAATAAGAAAATAAGGAAATAAAAAAAGGAAAAGAAAAGAAATAAAAGGTTTGGAGAAGTTTACTATACCAATATAACAATATACTGTAACAACATGCAACGTATAATTAGATTTCTGTACTTTCCTTGTATTTCAATAAAAACTAATGTATTTAAAAAAAATATTTAAAAATGTAAATTGATTCTAAGGTTTTCAGCAAGCAAATGTTTTATCTAATAATAGTTTACTTATTGCCAGTTGTGCTTAAAGCATCTGAATAAATAGCATACATTTATCGTAATATGAAGGATCTGCTGATAAAACAGACAGACATTATCAATTTATAATAGATATATTTTACATATTATACTTTTTTGCTGCATAATAATATGTTCTTTTGTAATTTTTACACATAGTTTTATCACCTGTGCAAACACAGCTTTTCGATGGTTGTGGCCAACCTGCACAATGATATTCAGATCAGTTACTCCAGCACATCTCCATAGAACTCAATAACTCAGCTGGTGCAGTCTGTGATTTGCTACCGTGAACACACAAATCTACCCCTATTAGAGGGAGATCCTGACATTTTCCAAAAGTTGTCTTGCACATGGGTTAATACCTAGTTGCATATTCCATTAAGTCTTTTCTCTATCTGTCTGTCTATCTATCTATCTATCTGACTGTCTATCTATCTATCTATCTATCTATCTATCTATCTATCTATCTATCTATCTATCTATCTATCTATCTATCTATCTATCTATCTGACTGTCTATCTATCTCTCTATCTATCTATCTATCTATCTATCTATCTATCTATCTGACTGTCTATCTATCTATCTATCTATCTATCTATCTATCTATCCATACCTACCTCCCTCCCTCCCTCCCTCCCTCCCTCCATCTATCTATCTATCTATCGATCTATCCCTCCCTCCCTCCCTCCCTCTATCTATCTATCTATCTATCTATCTATGTATCTATCTATGTATCTATCTATCCTATCTAGATGGGTTATAATACGAGTAGAATTAGATTAGGAGAAGCCTGTCTATATCTGCATCTCCCTATTGATAGGTTCTTTCATTTTTGTGCAACTGCTGTATCTAAATGCTAAAATTCACTGAAAAGATGATACATAATTTGCTATATTCATAGAAAACAATGTTTGTGGATTCTTAAGATTATTCTCCCAGCTTTTCATTCCTTAGAGATAAATGATTCATTATAATGCATTCATGCAGAGTACAGTAGCCATTCTTTCTATTATAATGCAAATGAAGTGGGGAAGCATGTGATGTAAAATAAATACCTTCCTATGTAAATGCCGGCCTGTAATTATTTTGCATTTTTTGGCTCTTGCAGGTTTTACTGGGACCTGATAATGCTTATTATGATGGTTGGAAATCTTGTCATTATTCCCGTCGGAATAACATTCTTCACAGAACAAACAACAACACCATGGATTATCTTTAATGTCGCATCTGACACCGTTTTTTTATTTGACTTGTTCATGAATTTTAGAACTGGGATTGTCATTGAAGACAACTCTGAGATAATACTAGATCCAAAAGTCATAAAAATGAGTTATTTAAAGAGCTGGTTTGTCGTTGACTTCATCTCATCAATTCCAGTGGATTATATCTTTCTCATTGTAGAGAAAGGGATGGACTCTGAAGTCTACAAGACGGCTCGGGCGCTACGTATTGTGAGATTTACAAAGATCCTCAGTTTATTGCGTCTCTTAAGACTTTCAAGATTAATTCGATATATTCATCAGTGGGAAGAGGTAAGAAGTCTCCATTACTATGTCTTCTATTTAAAGAATGGAATGATCTTTTATAAATGTTTATTACCTCTCGTTTATTATTATTGTTATCTACAAAGCAGAACTCAAAGCAGTATATTGATAGAGGAAAAGGTAGACTTTGTTAATACAACTGATATTGAGCTGCTGCCTTCCAACCAGGGCCGGATTACCCATTAGGCCAACTAGGCAGCCACCTAAGACCGCTTCCTTGTGAGGGGCACCACTTTAAAGAAAAATGGTTCCTGGCTTAAAAAAAATGAAATGCAGCAGTTCATAGACTGGCTACTAGGTACTAACCACCTAGAACAAGAGAGTTACAACAGGAAAAGGAACTTACACGCACAGAAAAAGCAAAAATTGGTCTGTGCATACCTTGCGTACTCACTTGCAGAGGCTCCTCCACTTTACTGCCTAGGGGCTCCAAAAAGTTTGATCCGGCCCTGCTTCCAACATGTGGCTCGAAGCTACAGATGAGTTAAACCTTACTTTTATTGCTTTCTAGATCATGATACATTTTTATAGACAACTATATTCTCTGGAACACAAGGGGAAAATTATTTTTATTTAAAGCTTCACTGAAGTGGCATATATATAATTTGCTTCTTTTTAATATTTATCTAATGGATTCAAACAGTATGAAGAAACATATTTGTAAGTTTTCTTACCCATATTTCATTTTGCAGTTAAGTATCTGTTATTTCCATTTCTAATACAGTGGAAACTCTCATTATTAATCTGTTCTTGAGGGACTAATACTGAATCAGACAAACATAGATATATGGATTATCAGATGAATATTGGATTTTGAAGATGAATATTGGGTTTTTGTACAAATATTGGAGCATTTTCTTGCTAAAAAATGAGCCAAATATAGAATTTGACGAATCTAAGGGCTGACGCATATAGAAGTTCCCCTCTATATTTAAGTCTTTTAAAAATAACTTGACTAATAACAGACACAATGTAAAAAAAAAAAAAAAAAAAAAAATTTTAAACATTTGTATAACATTTTTCTTCCATAATTTAGGTTCTTTTCTTAACCTGATTCCTAACGTGGGAGGGACCTTGGATGTTGATATGATTTTTATTCAGTTCTATTAAAAATCTACCACAAGGGTAGGATTAAATGAAGTGTGGCTCATACTAGGATATCCCCCACCCAGGTAACAATTAAGAAAAGCAAATACCATAATACAACAGACACTAATTGTAAAGAATAATTGCATGTACTAGTTAGGAAAGGCTGTATTTTCAATTTATAAAAACATTATTTTAAGAATGGTTTCATATTTTTTTAAAGAAAAACCTACAAAAAAGAAATGAAAAGAGTTATAATTATATAGTAAAATGCCAGGCTTTGTTAATAAAGTTCAGATAAAACCACAAATAGTATATAATTTTTCACTAATGGCAAGATATCCCCATCACCCATCATATAGATAATTAACCTACCATGGTATGATAAAGTAGTTTATAATATAGGATTCATTTGATTACCACAAGATTACTTTGCCAGTAGAACCTGCAATATTTCAATTTATGCTTATGGAAAAAGGCTTGTTATTTTTCTGGAAATCTTTTATATTGATGATTCTTAGCATCTTTCTGCTTGGGGAATATTCATTAACTTAAAGTGTTTTTTCTTAATAAGCAGTAATACCATAGCTGTTGTAGAAAAGAGAAAAAAACAGAGAATATACATATTAATAAAAAGTAAGCATTTTTTTGAATGACTGCTGGTCAGGTTAACTTTACACAGTGTAGATTCCAAATATAGTATAACTGAAAAATATAACAATGAACAATTTATCTGCATATTGCAGATCAGAGGAGATCTTTAAAGGTTGAACTTGGTGGGCTAAAAGTCTTTTCAACCTCAATTACTATGTAACTATGTAACTATATAGGTAAAAAGTACTTATTTGAATTTTATTTTTTTTAAAATTCATGGTACAATTATTGCTAATTATGGCCGCTAAAAATTGCAAACTTCAATACAAGATCACTGACATTCAGTTGAGAAAGTACTTATGTACAATTACATGTTATATGTCACTTTAGATTAAGTAATCAACTTTTGTTTTTGATGGGAAGCTTCCATTTCATCTCAAAATAAACAAGAAAAGCAGTGATCTGCTTTTCTTGTTTAAGATTTAACAGAATTGTTAAAAAAAAAGATTTTTTGTTGATTCAGACGTGTTTTTTTAACCATGCAATAATTCATTGATAGATGATATCTATCAATACATCCCATCTCCTTTAGAGATGTTAGTGTGTTTCCTCTACATCCCGTACGGGTCTACTTTTAAAAGGGACATGAATGGGTTCTGTATTACACAAGGAATATAATATAGCTTTGTATCTATTTACGTTTATGTACTTTATTTTATTAAGAAGTGCTTAAAATCTCTGTTTTTACATGTTTGGGTCTGCCCTCTGTAGCTCATGCAGCTCACGAATACATAGACTGTGAAGTGCATTGGTTCAAAATAGCCAAGCAGAGACCTCTCTCAAGTAGCAGGTTGCAGAATGTTGCCACTGATTGGTTACTATGAGACAATGCAACCCCTGTACCTAGAAGTACACTGTATTGATGAGCTGCAGAAGATAGAAACCAGTTAGGAACTGTTTGTAGGGGGTGTTGGGGATGGAGAAGCAGATCTTTTAAGCACTCTTCAATAAAATAATGTAAACGAAAGTAAAGGGATACATAGATATATTATATTACTAGTGAGATCCAGAAATATTCCATATCCCTTTAAGTTTCTCTGTCATTAGTACAGTAAATTATAATACTTGTTACCACTCAATACAGTCTGTGTTTTATATGTAATGTGCTTTAATTAATTGAATGTTACTAAAATTACACTGTTGTGTCAACACTTGGTGCATCTGAACAACGGTGACTACACCATCCAGATGCAGGTCTGGCTGCCAAACATTCCAGTACAATATCACATTATTTTGCTGCCATCAACATTTCCTAATCAGATTTATTTGTAATCTTTATTTTGAATGTGCATCATGAAGTCCAAGCACAATGGAACATGCCCACAGTATTGCAAATATCTGTTATTCCTGGAATAGAAGTGTATAAACTGTAAATCAGCCATGTTTTGATTTGTTCTGGAAATACAATTAGTGTATATCTGTAAATAACTTTCTGTCTTGAAATCTGAGATTGTTACTGTAGATTGTACTGTGAAATGGAGTAGGGAGGGTTTATGTATCCTCATGCATTATACAGGTAACATTAGATCTGCTAGTTTACAGAAGAGATCTTGTGGGAATTAAAAAATGGTACTTTTGACTATGATTATAGTGCTGGCCACACATATATAGCATACTCTTCTGGATGTGCGTCATTTAACCAGTGGTGGAAAAAGACTTACAGTATGTAAGTTTAACACCTCATACTTTAGTACCTATGGCCAATCAACTTGTACAACAAGCATATAATACAATTGCATTTTTAATACTTACATGTTTTATTAAATTGAAATTAAATTAAATCTTAGACACTTAATTCAGCACATCACAGAAAACATGTCCTAAAAGCATGTTGAAATACTTTTAGAATTTTTGACACCTGTGCATTTTTCACTGAGAAGTCAAATTAAATAAAATCTGTATTTACATGTGTCGCTGACTGCCCACTGTCAGACCCACAGCTACAGCTCTGTGTCGTGAGCAAAAAAAAAAAGTACTATCTTGCCAAATTAATATATTCTTTTCACAAGCAAATACAGAAACACACACTAGTGCACTAGTGCTGGGTTTAATAATTAAAGAGCCAATCTGTGTAAGGGACCAAAAAGAGCCGGTGTAGAGATAAAACAGCACACTAATATGTGGCCAGAACGATATTGATCTGTACTGAGCTTTAAAGCCATAATTCCATCTTCTTGATGGATCGTCTTAATTTAATCATTTAGAGAAAAGTTATCCTGGAATTTGGGATTTGGGTGCACAAGGTTAAACGGGCAGTTAATTGAGCACAACTTGGAGCACACCACTGTAATGTACTCCTGAAAACATGTTAAAATACTTTTTGAATTTTTGAAATAAGTGCTTTTTTTACAGAAAATTATTTTTACATGATAATTAGGCATGTCTCCACAGAGACTGACAGCAAGAGCTGTGTGCAGAGAGCAGATCATCTGTGCAGGGAAATGACTGCTGGAAACTCACAAATATGGTACTTGGGGGTTAACTGATGGCTGATGACATTCCTGAAAGCAGAGTTAAACCATAATTCTTTCTCTTCACACAGAGCTTGGAACGGCCGTTCCCTATTCCCAGGAGATGATGTAAATCATGGGGCAGTCTGCAGTGTGTTTGTAAACAAACCTAAGACTGCACATTTTTAACTGTTCTCAGTTTAATTTAAAAAAGGCAAAAGATCACTTTAACATAGAATCTTGTGCTCTTTCACACAATGAAGAACACTTATAGTGAGCCAAATATCCATTTAATGTGAACTTTCAACATGGTGTTTCTAGATCTCTATTGAATATTTCACTTCTGAAATTTCAAAGTGTTATACCATAACTTAAAAAGATAGTCTACCATTTGGCAATAAACTATATTTCCAAATGAATATTTTCTTTTCACACTAAATACAGAAATACACACTCTAGTGCCAGGGTTTATATTTAAATAGCCAATCTATGTAAAACTCTTAGTAAGGGACCAAAAAGAACCAGTGTATAGATACTCATATTTGAAACAGCACACTTATATGTGGCCAGATATATATGGCTACTTCTCCTTTAATTCATCATCAAAGCAAAATAACACTTATTTGAATTCACAGTTATCATCGATTTAAAATAAATCTGACCAGTTTGGGATTAACAGAAAATCGTAATAATAATAGAAAAAATATATATAGGAACTATAGGGTTTGGAATGGATGATTCCTTTAAATGAGCTACTAGCTGGTATATTCTTAAGTTCCTACAGTCTTCCCTCATATGGCAAAATGAATTTGCTAATCCTTGGGAGGACAAAAGTATGAACAAATATATAAATAGTGTTTAGCTCAAAAAAGTGTGGTTAAAACCAATGTAGAAAAAAGCGCATGGAAGTACTTTACTGGTTATGAAAAAAGGTTGAGGAGGGTTTATAAAAAATATGTACAAATAATGTGTTATAGCATACAATAGTGATGCAACTCCTGTTTGCCTGAGACTACTATATGTCATTAATGCTGACTGGCAATTCACAGTAGTCACAAGGAGTAAAGGAACACAGGCAAAAAAATAGCTGAGTAAGCCCCAGAAGGGGTGAAACGGGACCGTCGGGACTATCATCTAAGCGCAAGTACTCTGGTTATTTGGTTTATTGATTACAAAAGAGAGGTTTATATATGTTTGAGCTATTTTTTTGCCTGTGTTCCTTTACTCCTTGTGACTACTGTGAATTGCCAGTCAGCATTAATGACATATAGTAGTCTCAGGCAAACAGGAGTTGCATCACTATTGTATGCTATAACACATTATTTGTACATATTTTTTATAAACCCTCCTCAACCTTTTTTCATAACCAGTAAAGTACTTCCATGCGCTTTTTTCTACATTGGTTTTAACCACACTTTTTTGAGCTAAACACTATTTATATATTTTTTCATACTTTTGTCCTCCCAAGGATTAGCAAATTCATTTTGCCATATGAGGGAAGACTGTAGGAACTTAAGAATATACCAGCTAGTAGCTCATTTAAAGGAATCATCCATTCCAAACCCTATAGTTCCTATATATATTTTTTCTATTATTATTACCATTGTTAAGGTGTTAGGCACCAAGGAACTTTTTTACAGTGATATACTTTATCATTAACAGAAAATCAACATGTTGATCTGTACTGAGCTTTAAAGCCATAGGTTCCCATAGCCATAATCCCATCTTCTTGGATAGTTTTAATTCAATGACTTGCTATCAGATCCCTTCCCTATTCTCTCTCCTACTAAATGAAAACATTCCTACTTAAGTAAGCTTTCACCTCCTTCCAGACCCATCTTAATCCTTATCTGTTATTCTTGCCCAGGTTTCTTCCACTCCCTTTATATCGTGTAGGGTGCTTTGGGATAAAAGCACTCTCTACATAATATTTTAAGCTCAAAGACAGGGCCCTCCAAGCTTTTTTTTGCCATGTGTTCAATATTGTATTTTCTATGTACTTACCCCCTATGTAGCGCTACGGAATATGCTGGCTCATTACAAATAAAGGATAATAATAATAAAAATAATTGAATCATTTAGAGAAATATCCTGGGATTAGGTGGTGAATACTGTGGGTGGAACTCCCACGGAATTCTAACTACAAAGGTGAACCGACAGGGGGTGGAGCAAACAGTTGGTCTTGTCTTCATCTCATGAGATCTTTAGGGTGCGTTTTAAGATGTGTCTACATCTTAAACATAGCGACTGATTCCTGATTTTGCTGATTCTATGAAGAAAACCCAAAGCATTAGAGAATCCCTTAAAAGCAAATCCAGCATCCTTAAACAACATACATTTCGATAATAAACACAGCAGCTAGATGAATACTAAAATGCATTTCCCTAATTACAGCTGCAGATGTAACACGTTAAGGCACCTGCTAGCACACCCACTCATCGGATGCTGGGACGCATTTCTGGAAGAGAAACCATGCTATGTCTGTATATAGATTTATGTTCTGTTTCTGCGGATAAGTATCCCAAACTAATAGCATCTTCACACATTCATTTTGCACACATGAATACAAAAAGATGCATTAGCATAAAATACCACTACACAACTTGGCATTTCATATAAGCAAAGAAACTATGGATTATCTGTATCCAGAATCTTATTTTGTTAAATGTAGCTGGCCTGTTCTTGTTATAAACTGAAGCTGAACTTGGTGTTATTAGATCACACTATACCAGTAGAAAAGTCAAGATTAGTGGTATCTTGTGAATAGTATAAATTCACAAAACTTCACAGGGGCTGCAAAGTGTTTCCACATAGGAAATACAGACTGCGTCCTTTTGTGACGTGCTTCTAAGCCCTTTTTTGTTTGTGTCATTCAGTCGTGTCCGACTCCCCACACATCATGCTGATCCACTTGGTATTCATAGCAGAGATACTGAAGTGGGTGGCCTGTTCCTTCTCTGGTGGGCCACAGAATACAGTTCCTGGAATTCCTAGGTGGTCTCCCATCCAAGTACTTACCAGGCCCAACCTGCTTATCTTCAGGGTAGTGCAACCTCTTGGTTCCCTGACTGGAATCGAACCCTGGTAACAGTGGTGAAAGCACCGAATCCTAACCACTGGACCACCAAGAACCTGTGGATTTGATGCTGTGTACTATAATGATCCATGTTTATTTTATTTTTGAAGAGTGAGGTAGCAGTAAGTAACTTAGATGAATATTTAAAGTATTGCAGTATATATATGGCTGACAAGAAGATCCTTCATATTCTGCAGTGATCTGCATACTGCGCAGGGGTCAGGTGGTCCTTGGGTTACAGACGTCCTGTACTTATGAACGGGCTGCCAAGCCTTTTTGCATGAGTTTGTTAGTATGTTCTGTTTGAAAGAACCCTAGCTTCTGTAGCTTATTATTACAGTATAGGAGTATTAATAGTATTACAGTATTACACTGTATTATTACCACAAGAGGCATTATGGTATTGTTGTTGTTATTATTATTATTATTATTATTATTATTATCCAGGCATCTGAGTTACATACAAATCTGACCTAAAGAAGTTCTCAGGAACGTATCAAGTCCGTAATGTCTATATTCGAGGGAGATTCACAAAGCATTACAGGGGCTGCAGATTTCTTCTCAGAAAGTGTGTATTGCATGAATAATAACAGATAACTAAGTACCCAGTGAAGACAGTGATTGATAGCAGATTTTTGGACTCAGGACCGCACTGACCAGTAAACCCATAACTGACCTCTTTAGGTGATTAGATTTGTTATTTTGAGGGGAGGAATAATTTCCCAGAGCTGGTCTACATTGCTAAAATTTCAGAGAGACAAGAGAGCAGAAACCAGAATTTTCTGTAGTAAAAAAAAAATAACCCATTACATGGTCTGTTCCCATCACCCTTTAAATACTTGAAATATAAGCAGTCTTACTATTGACTTGAATGGGGTACACACCCCTGCAACCTGATTGGCTGCAATAATGCAAAAGAAAGCAGGCAGCCTGATATACACATATTTGATTTGATTTGATTTCTTGGTGAAACTTGCACATATGTCAAAAGGTATTTGAACATTCTTTTAGGATATCTTTACAGTGATGTCCAAATTGGGCTGAATTATGTGACATATAGGAGGACAATCATTATGATACACAGGATACAGCAACTGTAAGCTATCATGAGAGCAGGGCCATCATCTCCTCATCTACCAATGTGTTGTCTTGTCTTATTTATACTGTCTTCAAATGTATGTAAAACTGTATCCATTGTTTCATAGTGCTGTAGAATCTGCTGATGCTCTAAAAATAAAACAAATATGTATAATATTAATAATAAGGAGGGGGGATATTAGTAGGAATGACCTATAGTGGTGTTTATTATGCTGACATAGCGACAGTATTTGGAATATAGACTATAACCAATCTTAAAGGGCCAAGTGTGGATGCCTTAGCTGGGCCCTGATGGAATATATAATAGATAGGTGGAAATTGTGTGTGTAATAGGGCATTAACATTTTAGGATAGATATGGTTGCATTTCCTGAAGCAGGGCCAATTACCTTAAATGAACAAGGAGGTTTTTTTTAAAAATGTATACAATTACCTTAAAGGGACATGGAGGGTTTGATTTATTCTGGAAACAGAATTACTGTTTATCTGTAAGTAAATTTCTGTCTTGAAATCTGAGATTGTTACTGTAGATTGCACCATGAAATGGAGTAGGGAGGGTTTATGTATCCTCATGCATTATACAGGTAACACTAGATCTGCTAGTTTACAGAAAAGATCTTGTGGGGAATTAAAAAAATGCTACTCTTGGCTTGGATTATAGTGTTGGCTAGACATATATATCATACTCTCCTGAATGAGCATCATTACTGGAGCTACTTAACCAGTGGTGGAAAGATAATTATACTTCCTGGATTAGATGGAGACTTGCATTATTCTATGGGCATATGGTTTGGCATCTCCATTCTACATTACAGTACATATAGCTTATTAAGTTGTAGGACAAACATATAGCACAACCTTTTGTATTTTAACTAAATGGATATTAAATAACTTACCTATGTATTTAATTTACCTTTGCATTTTTTTTACTTGTACTGTATGTGTTTGTGTCTTCTTAATAAAATAAAGGGTAGACACAGGTTTATATATAATAAAATCCAGAAGGCTCTCCCTTCCTTCCTTCTCTACTCCTTTCACCAAAACACATACCCTCATGATTCAGCTCCGAGTAAATGATATAACCAACTAAGGGCATCTTTATACTTAAAAAAAGAGTTTTCAAAAATTCAGTAAAAAAATGTTTTATGTCCATGGCATACACAAATTGTTAGTTTGGCTCATATTTGATGTCACTGATTATTACAGAATCAATATCTAAGGAGAAATTTGATATATAGGAGGAAAATCTCAATATGGCGTTCCTAGTTAAGAGGAGTAGTGCATTAATACTGTTTAAATAAAATACACAGACACATCTACAACCCACAACCCCCCCCCCAAAAAAGATCACTTTCATACAAGAGTGTTTAATGTACTAATAATATTAAAACTTTGTGGCACGTGGCCTCTGGTTAGTAACTACATAATGAAGTGGCACAATGGGAAGTAAATAAGTGCTAACTATTATTACAGATAATGTTTGTTGAACTGATTAACTCTCACAGGATGTAAAACTTAAATGTGAAGATCTTATTTCTTGTGATTCCCAGAGATAACACCTATTTATCTATTTATCTTTGCTAACAGACATTTTTAGTATTTATCCACTCTACACTGTGATATTCATTACTGCATATTTTTCATTCTGCCTCTCTGAGACTAATTATGGAACGGAAGCTCACATCATAATATGTCTTTGCCCACCCTAGTTATTTATTACATTCAGCAGATACAATATATACCAGAAATTGCTTGAACTATATATAAATATGATTTATACAATTCTTTGCTGTAATATATATTAGATTCAGCCCTAATCTATTTACACAAGCGGGCGTGTCACGCATTTACATGTTCAGTAATAGTCATAATCAGACAAGAAGGTTATTAATATAAACTTAAAGGGCAATCTACCACACTGTAAGTGCCGTTCATGTTGTGAAAGAGCACAGTATTATATATTAAAATGTTTTTTTTTTATTAAACTAATAACAGGTAAAAAATATAAAGTGTTAACACTCTGTTTACATACAAAGTGTATCCTGCCTACTGCCTGTTGCATGAGTAATAACAGATAGCTAAAGGGAAGACAATGATTGATAGCAATGTTTCCCTGGACTCAGGTCCCACCACAAGGAAGCAGCTTCAGGCCTTGCTGTATCTCTGCACTGTGCTGCTGTTGGATTGAAGTTTGTATTTATTTTTTGCGTTGTTTAGTTGTTAGCGACCCCCCTGTGACCTCATGGACTATAACATACCAGGTATATCATTATGTCCATGTCCATGGTAAGGCTGTTTTCATGGCAGAGATAGTGGAGTGGTTTGCCAGTTCCTTCTCCAGTGGGCCACAGCATACATCTCCTGGTATTCCATGGTGATCTCCCATCCAATTACTCACCAAGCCCGACTTGGAAACCAACCCAGGTTGCACCGAATCCTAACAACTGGACACCAGGGAACCCGGCTTGAAGATTGGTTAGTACCAGGTGTCAACTGTGGGCGTGGAAACCTTTTTTTTTTTTTTTTAAACAAAATAAATCTGTATGTGTATAGAATGAATCAATGTAAAGTTACCCCATGGCCGTACACAGTTAAGGAGAGTGGGGGATTGACAGTTCTATAGAATGAATCAATGTAAAGTTACCCCATGGCCGTACACAGTTAAGGAGAGTGGGGGATTGACAGTTCTAGGAATAGGATGGGAAGTAGGAATAAATGGGGTTAAGTTTATGGGAGGTGCTGAAGGGGTTAGGTTTTGGAGGGCAAACTCTATATGATAACAAGTCTGTTTATCCCTGTCAGTTAATTTATGAAGCCAGTTCACCTTCCCCACCCACCCTCACTGTATTTTTTGTCATTGGAGTAAGTGCAGGTTAGTAATGACCTGGGTCAGGTGTTTTTGTCACAGCTAGTGGGTTGGTGGGGGTGCTTGTCCACAGTGGGTATTAACATCAGTATCAGCTCTTTGTGTTATCAGGGCTCATGGGGCACCCTTGAGTCGGTTATGGGTGGTCATAACCGACTCAAGGGTTTCCATAACATTTTCAATAAAAGCTGTGGCCAATTAAAGTCCCAACTATATGTAAGCGTATTTTATTGAGTGGTGTCCTTTTATTGGGAATCCGTATTCACTATGCAACGGTCATGTATGTTTCTGATATAAGCAGTATGTGTGTGTTCAATTAGAAAAAAGCTAAAAACAGGGGAAATTACATTTACCTTTAACGAAAGTATGAAAATGATAAATAATGTTTTATAAAGAATAGTGCAATAAGATGATATATGTAATATCATACAAAATATAAATTATTGTATGATCACAGTCAACTAAGGAGACAAAAAATCAGTGAGCATCTCTTACCTTGTTGTAATATTCAAAACTCCAATCTGCAATTAGTCTTTTTTAATAGAAGATGCAGAATGAATGACGCAATATGACCTTCATATTTATATAGCTGCAGGGGAAGTTTACTGCAATTTTACCATTCGCACCAAGCACTGCTGTACTTAATTAAGTTTGTTTTAGGGTGAAAAATTATTTTGCCCCAAGAAAACAATTTTTTTTATTTTTCTGTGAATTTCTCATAAATATGTAAAATACTCGACATAATTAAATTCACATTAGAATTGTACATTTAAAAGCTACATAAAGCAGACCTGGTTGGGTTTTTTTTTTTTAGGCAAAGTGCGCAATAGGTTTATAAAGTTTTTTTATAGTGAAATTGTATGTCTTCTATACCTATACTGGATATATCATTAGGAGAGATAATATGGAAGAATATTGGAAGAAAAAGAGTGATTGTTAATTTGTTAAATAAAAAAATAAAAGAAATAGCTTATATGATCACCTATAGCTAGCGGTTCTTTTTTAAAATATGAAAACATACAAACAAGCAAAAAAATGTAATTATTTCCAATTTATGCCAATCCATACCTCTGTTGAGTGGGGAGATGATTCTCATATAACTTATACCGCAAATTTAATGACAGCACAAACATCTTTAGAAGCTTTGGGTAAAGTTTGACTTTTGGTTAAAATTGTCCAGAATTCTTTCAGGAAATTACAATATGTTCCAAATCTCAAGACATCGCAGTGTACAAATGCCCTAAAATATACATAGGCAAATACACATGCCAAATGATACCACTTGAACATATTAGAAATAGGCTAAAAACATTTGTAACTCAGCACATCATACCAATGATCTCAACTGTATGACCTTCAGTCTAACTGGACAGGCCATCACAAACCAATAAAAGGAGAATATTGACAAATAATGTTACAGAGTGATACCAATGGATTGATATTCTAAGATCCCAGAATCCAATACAACTGAATGAAGCATTCTCACTCAGTGCATCTTTATAAATCGGTGAACTACTGTCATATGTTCTTATGAATTTCTTGGAAGTTCTTCTGCAAATTGATTTGAATTACTTTACTAATTCATTTTGATATTCATTTAGTGGATAATATGATTAGTATTAATGGGACTAAATAAGAATGTATGTGAGGACCCACTTACAAATTCCAGTATTCTTGATAATTAAGGGACCTAAAAACCTATATCGGAATATATAAGGGGTCATAATAAGAAAAAATATATGGATATATGTATCTATATTTAAATGCAACCATATACAGGCAGAATTTAAATTTGAGTAAATTGTTTGAGTACAGGAATACCCCTTTTAGCGGTATATGTGTTCCTGCTGTAAGTTTGCGAGTTCTCAATCATACGTCGGTGCTTTGGAAACAAGCACTATGTGCATTTGATTTTAAGTTAAAAAACACTGCCTTCATTCTTTGTAATTTGTTAATTTTATTTTTGCCTTGTACTTAACCCCTATATAGCGCTACGGAATATGTTGACGTATTACAAATAAAGATAAAAATAATAATAATGCAGGAGCGCTATACAAAAAACGAGACATTTTATTCAGCGCTTTAGCAAAAAATAGTGCACTAAGTGGGGATTTAAATGCAACGAGATTAAGCACTTTGTGGCGACTGTGACCGGAAAGAGCACCGTCACGAATCAGTACTCTGCGGGGCTACGCAAACTATGGTATTGCTATATTCAGCGGCTGCAAAGCAAATTACTGAACAGTGTGTTATCTGTTTCTGTGTGGGGCATTGCCATTGTTTAGTGAATCTACCATAAAGTGTAATGCACTCCTCTGGCAGTGACACAACGAATACATTACACATTTTATTATTCTTTCTTGATAGATATTGTGCATCATATCTAAGACAATGGAAACCCTTTCAGCTTCAGTAATGGCGGAACCTCATCACCTCTAAATGAGTCGACAAAGCATGAATGTGACCGCTTAAAGTGAGGATTTAACATTCACTTTGACTGAAGACTCAAGTACCACTCCCAGCTCCAAAAAGGGACTGGGAGATGAACACATGGAGAAATTATGGGGCCATTTTCTTTTTATACTCCTACAAAAAAGAGCAAGATGTTTCCATGAAACATTGCTTGTGATATACTGGACGTAAGACAAGCCTGTGGATGCATTGTGACCCGATACCTGATAAATCAGAATGAAAGCAAGAATGAGAATGAAACAAGCTATGACTTTCATTTCGATATTACCATTTGTGCCTGGGTTTTGACCCCAAGTAATTATACACATTGGTTGCTTGTGATCCAGTGGTTAGGATTCAGTGTTTTCACCACTGCAAACTGGTTTTAATTCCAAGTCAGGGAACCAAGAGGTCACACCACCCTGAAGCCGAGCAGGCTTGGGCCTGGTGAGTACTTGGATGGGAGACCACCTAGGAATACAAGCAGCTGTGGCCCACTGGAGAAGGGACTGGCAACCCACTCCAGTATCTCTGCCATGAATACCAAGTGGATCGGCATGACCATGGACCTAACGATGTCCTGGTATGTTACAGTCCATGAGGTCAGGGAAAGTTGGAAATGACTCAAAAATCAGGTGCAAAATACACTTGTAAAGACAATGGAACCTGATATTGAAATAATCTAAATATTGTTTTAAGTTTTGCAGTGATTTCTATTGCAATGTATGTGATGGGGGACTGTAATGCATTTTCAAATATGCTCTTTAGGTGCAGAAAAAGTGGGATTGCTTTTGCCTTTGATTACCCAGTGTAAATTTGTTTTCCATGCATAAACTAATTTAAGGGATTGTTTCTTACATTTTTATAGTTCAAGCTAGAATGCATTAATGATACACACACTTGCAGAAATAAATATGACAAATCATAAACTGTTTCAATATAAACAGCTTTTAAGTACAATACCTCACGCTGTGCAGAATCAAGATGACCACACATTACAGTTGGTTACACACTTTCACAGAGCATTCACAATGTTAAATTGACTGCATTTTACTAACCATATTGAGATGTTAGTAACGGAGCCCTGCAGGGTGAACCCAAATAAATAATATTCTTGCAAAGTCTAAATAAGCATTTAAAAATCTTCTAGTTCATGTGTGGGTGTCTTGATTGTATAGAGCTGATGATAGGCCACTGTTGCCACATTTACAGCTGATACCTTTCAATTTCCACCTGTTAAAAATGATTACAAAACCGTGGGAGGGTGCACACTTACTCGTTCCATAAGTGCTTTTATCTCCATGATTTAAAAGTTTTAAGAACTTGTTCTTAGATAATTTTAATGTCAATACTTTTGTATATTAGGTTACATTTTCTTTATGTTATCAACATGCCAAAAGCATATTACTGCTTTCTCACTTTTTCAGTGCACTTGATAATGTGCAAATTGTTGTAGAAAATCAAATCATTAATTAACTAATATATACAATTTACCTTAACGGACCACTGTACTGCATTTACAAGTAAAGCTCATATGTTTGTTTGCTGGCTCATAAAAACATTTGCAGTTTTAAATAAATAATGTAAATTTTTCTTAGCTTTTAGGCTGTCCATTTTCTCCTCAAGCAGAGATGTGCACTAACTGTTACCTGTGTCAATCAGGGGTGTGGCAGCTCTTCCAGTGTACTGGACTTTCATAGAGCTTGGAATCTGGTTGGGATGATGTCACTGGCCCTACCTCATGACATCATTGGCTCTGCTCCCATTGTCTACAGAGAGGTAACAGCTCTATTGTAACATGCTGCCACTGCCCCAAATGCCCCGCCCAGCACAGTTCATGAATCATCATAGCCCTGCCACTTTTTACTGAGCATGTTCAGTCTGAAGCATAACCTGCACTGGTCAGACTTTATTTTTAGCCCTGCAAATAGGCAGAGCTGTCCATGCCTCTGATGATTCAGGTGGGAGGAGATACGCAGCTTTGCTTGAGGAGAAATCCCAAAGGTAAAAAAAAATATTAACTTGTATTTATATTAAACGATATACTGTTTTTAATAGCAAACAAACATATGATCCTCACTTGTAAGTGCAATACAGTGGTCTTTTAATGGGTGCAGCCATTTTTTTAACCTAACTTGCCACTTGGGAGTTGAACTTGGATGGAGATAAGTTTTCTATTCCATTCACTTTTAAGGTCTTACACACTGGAGCAGTGGTTCTCAACAATCAGGCTAAGAGCTTAATTGCTGGTCCTCAGGGACAGGGAGGGATGATGAGAGCATAACACTTTAAATATGCCATTACCATTAGTCACAGTGATAGATTGATTATTGGTAAATGTATCTGTATGCAAATCAGTGCAAAACTAGATAAAAATTAAGTGTGTCACATGTTGTGTCACCCTGTTAAAAGGTTCCAGGTCAAGATCTGTCCCTGTGAGCATTGGAAGGCAACAAGCTTGTCTCCAAATCAAAAGGTTAAGAGCTACTGCTCAGGAGAACAAGCTTCCATAAGAAACAGCTGGAATCTTTTCAGTAGCCAAGGCCCTAATCCACAATTCCAATTGTTAAGATCTATACATGTGAGTGTTCTTACATATTTAATTTTTTTCCGCTTGTATTACTATGTATTGGTGACCCGCACTAGGAGGTGGTGCGCTTCTCTCCCCACCCCCCTTTTTTTTGTGTTTCTTTTCTATGATCTATGACTGTTGAGTACAACGAGGACGGTACTCTGTGAAGAAGCTGAAGACAACACACACACACCCTATTACCTTATATAGGATCTGCATTTCAAACTGTTGTTGAGACTTAAATATATTGGGTATTTTAACCCTCATCTTTTTGTATGGACAATATTTTATGACTTTTTGAAGTCTGTGTATGAGTTTTATTTAATTTAATAATCAAATTGTGATACATTATTGGATAATAAGTTAATTGGCACACTTTTCAGTAGCACTACATCAAGAGTACTCATATGTAAGGTTGGGTACATTACACCAGTTTTTGTTTATGTGCTACATTGGTCTACCATTTTGTTTTTACCCTGGACTCTGGAGCAACATAACTCGTTACTACTTTTTGTACTGTCAAGCTAATAAATTATTTGCCCTCCTGTAATCTATTTCTTCAACTCTGTCTTCCAGCTATTTACCATGTTCTTTTGACTCTCTCAAACAAGATAGCACTCACACCCTAAGACATTATATCAAAGAATAACCAAGAATAAAATAAAAGTACTTTCTACATGAGATTTTAAGCTCAAATACAGGGCCCTCCACTCTACTGCCATATGTTTAATATTGTATTTTTTTATGTACTTAAGCCCTGTATCGTGCTACGGGATATGTTGTCATTGCAAATAAAGGATAATGATAATAATAATACAATTTCCCTTCCATTTAGCAGTCTAAATCTTCCTCTTCCTCTATCACTTCATTGTCCCATGAAGCAACCTAAACCTTTCTTCTTTTAGCGATCT
The DNA here is from genome assembly GCA_027410445.1 of Discoglossus pictus. Classification (NCBI taxonomy): domain Eukaryota; kingdom Metazoa; phylum Chordata; class Amphibia; order Anura; family Alytidae; genus Discoglossus; species Discoglossus pictus. The sequence goes on from CM050163.1 coordinate 521,873,586, forward strand.
GACATTTTCTATCTGGTGATCTACAACTGATCTAGAAATATACAAATTTACATCTGTATTTTAGAATATTCTTACAAGTTCCTAGAAATCTATAATTTTCTCTCTAGTCTGCATCACACTTTACCCTCCTCCAGAAGCTTTCTATACTCAATCCCCCTCCAGCAAATATTCTCTGTTTCTGAATGATTGGATGCATTTTAAATAGACACTGCTCATAAAGATTCTTTGGATGTGCGTAATTGCACATTTCACATTATATTTCATTAAAATAAATGTACTTGTGCTCATCAAATATGCATTTTATGTAATGGCCCAGAATGCTTTGGTGCATTACGTTTTTTAAATAAATTGCAATTTTTTTTTTATACTAAAATTAGTACTCATGCTTTGTGAGTATAAATCTATATAATATACTCTAATTGGAGAATAGTGAAATCATAATAACAATACTGCAGATTATGTTGTCATATTTTGCTTGTTTATTCACAATCCATTGATAAATCAGACATTCATTAAATAGATCTGGAATATAAAAATAAATTGAAATTACGTAGATAGTAACCTTACAGAACTAATAACTAAAACTCAAATAACAAAATATTAAAAAGCCTCAATACTACCAAAACATTGGCGCAGGTTTCCATGTGAAATAAACAACTTTATTTTCTGAGTTATTCTGTAAAGTCGAGTCAACTAAATGCCTAAAATAACACAATCTTGCTGTTTACAGTATCCGACCACTAGGGGCAAATAACATATTGCATACTGCAGTCATTGACTTCACACTGACTTTACATCAGATCCCTTCCCTCTCCAACTAATGAATAACCTTCTAACTTTTTACTCCTTCCTACCTATGTAATCCTCATTTCCTTCCTGAATTCCATGTCTGCTCCTCTCCAGGTCTCTGCCTCTTAAATACCCTTTAGATTGTAAGTAACAAGTTTCCATTCTAGTAAGGTCCTTTGGAATAAAGCACTTTTCACAAGACTAAAAGCTCAAAATAGGGCCCTCCATTTTCTACAGTTGTTAATATTTGTATAATGTTGTACACATGTTCTTACACATGTACAGCGCTACGGAATATGTTGGCGCAATACAAATAAAAGATACTAATAATAATAATAATCTTGGCAAATGGCAAGAACTTTTTGATGAGTATGACTCTGGTTCAGATTGACTAAAGTAGCCTTAATTGCATTGAGTTTACTGTATTCACAAGGATTTCACATTATCTGAGGTTTAGAAAGGGCAGTGAGCCTCAAAAGCACTTTCCTATCTTATCAGTATGAGAGTGCCTGTTGGCCTACTGATAACTAATATGAGATTATATACCAACAATGTTTATAGTTGTTATCACAGCAAGATTGTTTAGTTTTTAAGCTTAAATTTAAACAATTTAGCCCATTTGCATTATAATAGATATAACAGATGGAATAGATAATATGTGCAATATTATATATAAATGATATGCAAAATATTTAAACACAACTGCATTCTCTAGAACGATGGTGACACAAGATTAGTCATTATTGTATTCATCAACTGTCATCATCCACATATCATGTTGTGAGTGTATTTGGAGCATAATGATACCTCTAATGAGAGCCAGGGAAGCTGTCCACAATACAGAGAATGACGGGAGCAATACATTACTGCTATGGAGATAGTTGCTAGAAACATTTCCCAACATTTGGACAGAAGAAATGAAACAGATCACTTAATGAATGAACTTGTTGCCCCTGAAAAAAGATCATAGTGTGACCCAAAAACAGATTGTAGAGATATTTTAGCACACTAATGTAGTCCCATATTTATAGCATGCTATTAAAAAGATGAATTTGCTAACAAACAAAATGTTTTTGGACAGAAAAAATAATAAATATAGGGTTTCATTTATTAACTATTATATCAATTTATAATTATAATTTTTTTTTGTGTCAGTTATTATTATTATTTTTTTAATCTTCTATGTTACCTTTGACGGGACTTCAGATAAAGAAAGTTTTCCAGTTGATTATTTTTATAAAGTAAAAAAAATAAAAAAATATAAAAAATGGTTCTTTTTATAAGGGATTCATATTTTTGATACATTTTATTTTGTTATTAGCTATACTTTCCAGGCTACTATATACATCATATTAACTTACAGAAAGTACACAAAGAAAAAAACAGTTTGACATATATTTAACTAAATTAAACTCCAATTTTGATTGTAAACAGCTACTGTATTACACACATTTGAAAGTGAAAACATTCATTAAGTTGAAATTACTTTTTTTCAAAAGCAATGCAGAGTGAGATTTTCTAGATCAGTCATATATTGCTACCTATCATAGCTTTTATGACAGATCCCTCCCTAAGATTATTTTATTGTAATGATGTCTGTGATGCCTGTACTAGATCTCCACCAAACTGCTGTGGTTATTGCAATTATACATGAGGAGATCCGCAATGAAAAGTAATTCAAATTGTTCAAAACCAACTACAATTAATGTAACAATAGAACTAGATATTTCAGGCAAGCTGTAATAAAAATGTCCTTAATATGTTTATTACCATATTACAGTATATTCACATATCTATAGGCTGATTTCTATGTTAATTGACGCCCCAAGTAAAAAAAAATATTTTTATTTGCTGCATTCTATTAAAATAGACATTGAGAAAGTAATAAAATAATAAACATATCCATAACATGTTATTCATACCTTGATTATGCAGTTTTAAAACTAGATACAATTGTTAGAACAGGTATTATGTCATGTTTCAGATCCCAATGTTGGTGTAGAACCCAAATTCCCCAAACCCGAACTACAGTGATCATGACTGTTAGAAATTTCAATTGTGAATGGATTAATATCTCATTCTCAGTGCTGGTGATGACCAGTGGAATGGGGAAAGGCCAGCGGTGATCTTATCTTAGCTGCTTAAACCCACCTCAAGAAGACGTAACCTTTCAATATGGTGTAGATCATAGGTTACCAAACTTTTGTTTCCACCGCCCGTTTTACAAGACAAACATTTTTTAACCCCCCCCATTATAACAGTCTTCCAGTTCAAGCCATCTGATATTTGCGAAAAGTAATGGCCAATACATCCTTCCTTGGAAACTGCTATTGCTATACCGATTTTGATTAAATGTAGCACATATAAAAGGATTGGTGCTAAAGTAGCCAACCCACTGCCGCCCCCTAGAAGGCTCGGTCACCCACTGGTGGGGGGTACCGCCCACTTTGTGAACCTATGGTTTAGATAAAAGAGAACCTGTACTTTACACTATACATTATGGTATACAAATTAAGGCTGAATATTAAAAATCAAGTGGAATTGTCCTTCTTGTGTAGCAAGTTGCAAGGTGGCCAGAACATGCGGGTGGAGACTTGTAGAGATGTATAACTTATTTTATTTTTGTGTCAAAGACACCCTTTCCAAATATTATAAAATGAGTCTAGTAGTAGCTACATGTAAGTAAGTGCCCTATCTACACAGATGTGCACCAAATACTGTTTCATAATATGCATAAATAAATGAAACTAGCGGATTAAGGGGCAAAAAACAAAGGAGAATTTTGGTCACATTTCAACCATGATGAAGACGTATATAGTCTAGTGTGGATGTAATGAAGCATGGACTGTCTAGTCTATCATTGGAATCAGTGCCATGTTTTAAATCTCCTAAACGTTCCACGTTTCCTACAGTGTTTTTATAACATGATGACTTAAATACAGTGAACAGCTTCTTTATTTCGCACATTACCGCATTTAAAACTGTCTCCAGCAAACTCAGAACTGTGTTTAGATATTAAATGCATTGCTAATCCTAGACGCCGAGCCCTTTCTTAACAATATGTGAGAACTGAGAAAGTACAACACGACTGATGATAAACTATAGGTTTAGTAAACTGTAGATAATTATTTTCTAATATAATATATTCCATTAATATTACTATTGCATTTATGCTCTTTTAAAACTACTAATTCATGGAATGATTTTTTTTCCAGTTGATATATAGTATTAGAAGCATAGTATGGTAATTAAATAGGATCATTAACTGCATATTTATTCATATTAAAACTGAAATTCTGCCTTATATAAAACAGTTGAAGTATTGTACTATAATTATATTATAATTAAAAAAATATTACAGACAGAAGAGGGATGTGGTCAGAGCGAAATTGTGAGGCAATAAACCAAGGGCTGAGCTAAGGAATATCGGGCACAATATAGAGAGATATTGCATTAATAGGAATACATAATTACAAGGGTTATTTACCTCACTGCAAGTGCTCTTCATGGTGTGAAAGAACACAATATAGTTTGTTAAAATTATCTATTTTTAATTACACTAATAACAGATAAAAAATCTAAAGCCTCTGTTTACATACAAAGTGTAACAGATAGCCGAGCACATGGTGATTGGCTATAGGGAAGACAGTGATTGATAACAGTTTTCCCCTGGACTCAGGACTGCGCTGATCAGTTAACCCATAACTGACCTGTTTAAGTAAATCCAGCATTCCATGCCTACACAGATAGATTTGTTAAGGGTTATTTTTTTCTTTTGATCTCTACATGGACCAGCACCAGATTGAGCAGAGCACTGCTCTGCATTGTTCAAATTCCAGAGATTCAAGAGAGCAGAAACCAGGAATTTTCTGCCATAAAAAGTTCCCTTCAAACTGGAAATGTAATCAACCTTACCACTGACTTGAATGGGATACACAACCCTGCAACCTGATTGGCTGCAGTAATGCAAAGCAAGTGGGCAGACTATGACGAATGTAAACACAGATTTTTTTAATTCTATTTCTCAGTGAACAATGCACCTATTTCAAAAATTCTTAAAGTATTTCAACATGCTTTTAGATCTTTACTGTGATGTGGTCCAAATTGTGCTGAATTTAGAGGCCCTTTAGCTAGGGAATATTGCTCTTTAGCTAGGGAATGATAATAATATTGCAGCATTGTAGATAACTGAAATATCTTTTCAAAGCATGCCATTTTTCTAAAGTAACAGTAATTGCGAGTTGCACAGAACAGCGATATAATAAATATAATATTATTGATTGGAAAATCACAATGGCATTTTGATTTGGAATGACAAAAGGGCATGATGTTGATCTGTACAGAATCACATGTGCCGCAAGAGCCATAGGTTGCACACATCTGCCCTGGGCTATAGTCTTCTTAACAATGACTGGCAGTGACTATAAAATTATTATTTCTCTAATAAAAAAAATAGAATTTTACAAGTTTTATTCTAACTAATTTGGAGAAGTCCTTGATACAAATAAGATGATATTAATTTGTGGCTCAGTGAACATGAAGAAAAATGCTGATGCTGAGTAAAAATAATTACTGACATTTTAGCATCAATTATCTGCACGTATGGGGAAAACACGGTTGGGATCTCTCAGCAGTAGCCCTTATAATACTTTACACACATTGAGAGAGGACACAAGAGATTCTGAATGTCACAGTTGTAGTACAATGTCCCTATTAAAGCTAACATGAAAGGGAAAATGTTCACCTCAGCTGTGTTTTGAGTCAGCACTTACTGATGTAGAGTTTCAAAGGGAAAAAAAAGAATAAAAACACATTCAACGTGAATTATTATAACATTTCTGGTTCTAAAAAGGAAATATGTAAAATATCAATATTATCACAAGTATCACAAGCACAGAATGTAATACTAAATCCCCAAAATCGAATAATTAAAATTAATTCAGAAAAATATAAGCATTTTTTCCTTTGATTTTACATAATGATAAGCTGGAGTTATAAATGTTGTTGGTTTACTTGAATTTTATAAGAATTATATAAATTAATAAAATATTATTTCCTATTTTTTGAGAACTGTGTATAATACTTTGATATATATTAGATAAAGAAGACTTTAAAATCTGCTTATTAGAAAGCTTGTAAGGATGACATAGCAGTTTTGCCATAGGCCTGGGTAATATTGCAGCCATTTTGATTCTGATAGGATATGAAATAAAACTTTAGAACCTTATTAGTAAGAAATTATGTTATTTCAATCTAAAGAAGAAGAAGAGAACCATGTACCATGTACCATGATTAAGTTTGCAACTGTGTAACTTTATATTCTGACATACAGAATGACAAGCAGACGAAAAAAGTTAATGGGTTCTAATCTATTGCCCAATTTATAAATTTATACACACTTAAAACTGCTCTTAATGTTGCCACATATTCTATTAGCTATTCGCAATCAGATTACGAGTTACCCGCCCACAATCACTACGGGCCAGCCAAAACTGGTCTTAGAACTCTATTGGTTTTAGCACAGCTTGAATATTATGAGCTCTAAATAATTAAAGTTACACAAAAATCAATATTCTATTAGACCTGAAGCTCTAGCTTGCAAATAAAGTCCAACTCGCAATTGAAAAAAGTGTCACGTTTTTGTCAAAAATATTGCGAGAGGACTTGCAAGGCATTTTCAATCAATTAGTAGAGCCTTAACATCTATTAAACACACAATACTGTACTTATGGGACAGCACAGAAATATATTAGAATTAATTGCACAACAGTCTCAAACCCACAAATATGCAATTTTTTTTTTTTGTGTGTGTGAAATGGATCCTGGAATTTAAGGGTTTAATACACATCATGAAACCCGCATGGACTAGAACAGTTGATTTAATTAATTTTATTGATTTCTAAATCGCAAGCCTGATCTCTAAATTTCCTTCTCAACACTAATTAATTTATAGTCTCTGAGTGAAGTTTAAGTATAAGGGCCATGTTTTACTGACGGCATGATGATGGTCTCATTTTCTATTGGCTGTGGCTAAGAAGTATTGCGAGTGTTTAAGAAGTAAATTATGCTTAAATATTGTCAAATCATATGATGACACCCACAGTAATCAGACTTAAAAAGGCAGGGTTTACAAGTTCACCCTTACGGTCAGAATTTGCGAGCTGTAGTCAATAGAATACATCTAAACATTTATAATAAAAGCACCTGCCGCCACATTTGTGAGTTTGAGGCATTTACTAGTGGCTAATAGAATATAGCGCAATGTTTTTAGAAAGAACACAAGTAATAATTTTAGAATAATTCTGATTTAAATGTTAACACCCAGATGGTTAAATAGATCCCTGATTGCTGGAGTTAATTGACCAATGAACATTTAACAAATGTATTAGCAATTTACAGTTTTCTTTGAGGCAAATAATTGCTCAGAATTTGGATGATGTTCCTCTGTGTCTTCATATTGAGATTTGCATATTGGATATCTAATTTTTAAAGAGATATCCAATATGCAGCAGATGCGCATGCTGATTGGCTAAAGGAAAGGAAAGTGTCTGACATCATGTGACTTCCCACAGTAGGGCAGACTACAGGTGCTAACTGAGCATGCCTGCACAATCCCCAGGCAAAAAAGAAACATTGTATAAGTTATGCTAATTATCACTGTGAATTTCAGGGGGTGTCAACATTGAGAGAAAACTCTTTGCAAATGCAAGAAATTCAGCAAACTTCAGGCTAACGGTTTAACTGTTTACTTTGGAATTTTTCATGCAAACAATTTTTTTCAGACACTATAAATTCTCCTCTCTCAGATGCATTCATACCCCAGCTCACTTTCATATACCTTTTTATGCAATTGTTTTTGACCAAAAGCTTCCCCTATAAAACAAAATGTATATTTATACTTTTTAGAGATATGATATCATCTATTTACATGTGTAGGATAGATCATATTGAAATGCGGAAGTCCCAGTTATTATAATCATGATTAATTATTATGAGAATAATAATAGCTTGCCGTTTAGATCACACTTCTATCTCACTACTAAACCAGAATGGCATTTAGAATATTTTTTTTAAATAATTCTAAACCCAGAGGAAATTTCCATTTGTATTTTCTTATCTTTCTCTGGTTCATAGTCTGAAATGTACTTTTGTCTCCTCAGCAGCAATAGCTCTATTTTCTATCAGTTGTTCAACACTTTATAAAAGCAAGATAAAAGTGTATTTAGTTCAATAAAAGCAGCATGAAACTTCCCCGAGTATTCAATTCGTATTTTCAAAAGGCCATGTCAGGGTTATTGTTTACAGGTCACAGAACATATTTCATTTTCTGAACATGCTTTGTAGTAGGAGAGAATTCTGTGGCTCGTCTTCATCTGCATTGCAGTGAGCGGTATCTCAGAAACAGGAGCCAACTTTGCTATTTTTAATGCTATAATACTGCTACACAAATTTAGGATAAACAATGACTTGTTCATGGATTTTCTTGAATGCTCAATATATAGTAACAAGTCTGGTGGCAAATACATAGTTACATAGTTACAAAGTATTAAAGGTTGAAAAAAGACTTTCAGTCCATCAAGTTCAACCTTTTAAGATCTCCTCTGATCTGCAATATGCGGATTAACTATTAATTAATTAGTTGTATTAAAAAAAAAAAATCAATTCCCTCCGGATCCCAGACCCCGGCGACCGGACTTCTCCCTGGATCAATACTGCCTCTCTAATTATCCATGATAACCCTGAATTCCCTTTTTAATGAGAAATAAATCTAGTCCCCTTTTAAAGTTATCTATCGAATCCGCTGTCACCACCTCCTCTGGTAGAGAATTCCACAGATTAACCACCCTTACTGTGAAGAACCCTTTTCTTTCTTTAAGGTGGAATCTTTTTACTTCTAACCTCAAGGGATGTCCTCTTGTCAGTTGAAAACCTCTTGGCACAAAAAGCTCCCTTGACAAATCTTTATACTGACATTATTAATAATAATAGATAGTGTATTATTAAAAGTACAAATAGCAGTAGAACATATTATTACATCAAATATACTACAAAGAAGAAGCAAAGCATACTTTAAGCCATAGAGAATTGAATTATTCAAACTATAACATGGGCATTAAAATTATAATTTAAAAATGGATTAAAAGTAGTTTGCCGTCATTGTCTAGATTAGAAACTAAATCATGTAATCAAGTCTGAAGACTTCTGACCAATCACCTACGGAACCATGTAGTATGGTAGTAGCCAGCAGGATGTTGCCCAGGCCCATGATGCCCATGGCAGAACACATCTGTCTATAAGCATACCTGACACATTCTGATACATTGTATATATAAATAAATATGTATACTCTTATGATTTTATTTACAGATGAGACATAATGTCAGGTTTCTGTGCTGTAAAAAAATTACACAAAGATAAATCATTTCAGAACTTTTTCCACCTTTAATGTGACCTATAAACTGTACAACTCAAATGAAAAACAAACTGAAATCTTTTAGGTAGAGGGAAGAAAAAGAAAAAAGAAAAATAATGTGGTTGCATAAGTCTGCACACCCTCTTATAACTGGGGATGTAGCTGTGTTCAGAATTAAGCAATCACATTCCAAATCGTGTTAAATAGGAGTCAGCATACACCTGCCATCATTTAAAGTGCCTCTGATTAACCCCAAATAAAGTTCAGCTGCTCTAGTTGGTCTTTCATGAAGTTTTCTTTGTCGCATCCCACAGCAAAAGCCATGGTCCACAGAGAGCTTCCAAAGCATCAGAGGGATCTCAAAACATTTTTAACAGGGGTGTGTAGACTTTTTATATCCACTGTAGTTGTTTGGCTCCCTTTTAAATCATAATGATAACAGAAATCATCCAAATGGCCCTGATCAAAAGTTTACACACCCTTGAATGTTTGACCTTGTTAGAGACACACAAGGTGACACACACACAGGTTAAAATGGCAATTAAAGGTTAATTTCCCTGTAGCCTTTCCTACAGTTAACTAAGATTTTCAAACTAAGTGCAAGATTTAGCTGTTAGTCAGCCTTTCTGATCCACTCACATTCCAAGATTGTATTGTTGTGTTAATGAGTCATCATTGTCTTAATTATTTTATTTGCCCGAGGTATTGGTTCTTATATCTTTTAAACAGTCGGCTACACAGAGATAGACTAGGTATGATTAGAAAATGTGGGCAGGATGATCATTACATAAGTACAAGAATATGGAATCTTAATGTTGCAAACATGGTTTGTAACAAATTGCCACTGAAAGTAATAGTTATATCTTATTAAAAAAGCAATTAACCCATCGTAATTAAATGAGCTAATTGTGATTTTGATTATGTAGATGGAAGATGCTGCTGGTATAGACCAACTTTATTTATATAAAAAAATAAAATGTGATCCACTATTTCTTAGCATTGCGTAGAAGCTGTCATATCACATTTATTTTTTCTCTTAGCTTTCCTGAAAAAAAGAGCTTTAAGCTCTGGGGCCTCTTTCTATCGAGAAAAAATAATTTTCCAGTCTAACATACATGTTGATTTAAAGCACCTATGGCAAGTAATTATAATAAGATGTGGTCTGTTTACCATTCAACTCACTCACTATAATAGATAATGAATACTCCAAACAAAGTAGTGAAAATGCTCAGGTCTGTACCATGCGTAGCTTACTATTAATAAACTAGCGAATTGCCCGTCAAAAAATGACGGCAATGAAATTGTAAGGTAGCTAAATTAGTAAATGAATATATTGTACCTATTTTGAAGCATTGTGATGAAGAGCTGGCAATCTGTGTTGATGTTGCTGCAGCATTAGTGGTGTGGAGCTGCTGTATAAGCGTGCTGAATGTGTGCAGTGTAACACTGTGCGTGCGCGAGACCAAACCGTTAGCGTAGTCGTGTACTTCCGCATTGGTGTAAAATGGCGAGTAATGTGTGGTATAGGTCTGTATCGGAATATCCGTAGGTGTTTTGTGGTGTTTTGCGAGTTTCTTGTGGTGTTTTGCGAGTTTAGAGTGCTGTAGCCTCGTTTTCGTTTTGTTCGGCGGCCATTTTTTCTCTCGCTTCGTTTTTTTTTTAGTCTCTAAACTGTTTTATTTCGAGTAAAATCGATGTGTAAGTTGCATTTTTGAGGTCCTGGGTGCTCCCTCTTGGTGTAGGTAAGTTTTTTATGTATGTGCTGTGTGTATGTATTGTGTTTTAAATGTTTGTATGTCGGCGTGTTGCGTCCGATGTTTGCGAGGTCGTAATGTGTGGTAACGTGTTTCGTACGTTGTTTGCGTGCCTCGTAAAATTTAGCGAGTGTCGTAATTTGTGTGTCGTGTTTTTTGAGTAGCGACGTGAATTTTGCGAGGGTTTGAGGCCCTTGCCCAGTGACCTCGCCAGCAACTGAGTCCCTCGCTTCGCGAGGGGCCTCAGTTGCTGGCATGGAGCGCCTTCGGCGCTCCATGCCAGCAACTGAGGCCCTTGCCCAGTGACCTCGCCAGCAACTAAGGCCCTCGCTTCGCGAGGGGCCTCAGTTGCTGACATGGAGCGCCTTCGGCGCTCCATGCCAGCAACTGAGACGCGTGCCCAGTGACCTCGCCAGCAACTGAGGCCCTCGCTTCGCGAGGGGCCTCAATTGCTGGCATGGAGCGCCTTCGGCGCTCCATGCCAGCAACTGAGGCCCTTGCCCAGTGACCTCGCTACGCGAGGGCCGCGGCTCGCTGCGCGAGCCCGCAAGCGTGAGCAACGACTCGTACGCTCACAACTATATATGTGATGTCTCTGCTCTGAAGTGCTTGTAAATATTAATAATTCTCAAAAATAGGCCGAAGAAAATGCATTCTTTTGAATAAAAAATATTGCTTAATATCAAGAGAAAACCCAGAAAACATGAAAACACTATATATATATATATATATATATATATATATATATATATATATATATATAACATTTTGGAACAAGTGTTTCTAGGAGCCTGGGAGGAAGCCCTTCATAGAGATATGTGACACTTTGGAAAAATACTTAAGCACTGGAAGCCCACTTTTTAGCAGTGCAGCTATGTATATATAAAGTTATCATCACAATAGCCTATAGTATGGAAATATAATGATAAAATAGCCAACGCGTTTCATCCTTAGACATCATGGATCAAAATACGTTCATTCCATTCCCATATTGTATACTAGTGTGACTATACCTTTCATGTGCATATAATAATCATTCTCTCTCTCGCTCTCTCTCTCTGCCTCTCTCTCTCTCTCTCTCTCTCTCTCTATATATATATATATATATATATATATTTATTTTGTTGTTTAGTGATTCAATCATTCTTTCCGCGAGCCTATGGACCACAGTAGGTCGGGCACCTCTCTCAGCCACTGATGTTCTGAGCTCACTCAAGCTCGTGTTCATTTCTTCAATTACCTCATCTATCCATCTCCGCCTCTGGCGTACCCTTCAATCTTTCCCAGCATCCAAGTCTTCTCTATGGAATTCTGTATTCTAATGTTGAAACCAAAATATTTGAGATTTAGCCTCATGATCATACTATCCAGTGAACAGTTGGTTTTGATTTCTTGTAGTATGGATTGACTGGATTTTCTTGCAGTCCAAGCAGTTTTCTGCAACACAGCAATTCAAAGGCATCAATTCTACAGCGCTCAGCCTTCTTTATGGTCCAGCTCTCACATCCATATGCTATGGGAATACCATGGTTCTAACTGTGGACCTTTGTTGAGAGTGTATCTTTACTTTTTAATAGATTGTCCAGGCTTGCCAGAACCAAACGTCTTCCTGGTTGCCAACTATCAGTAGAGACCGTAGAGCCCAGGAAAATAAAACCTTTTACTGGCTCCACTTTTTCTCCATCTATTTGACAGGAACTGAGATTGCTATTTCCCATGATGTTTATCTTTTTAATGTTTAACAGCAGGTCAGCTGTTCTCTCTTCATTCACCCTCATAAATAGAATCTTTTAGTTTCGCCTAACTTTTGCCCATAAGAGTAGTATCTTCCATGAGGTTGTTGACATTTGTCCCAGCAATATTGATTCCTGCTTTGGATTTGTCCATCTCCATACGATGTATTCCACATATAAGTTGAATAAATATGGTAAAAGTGGCAGAGCACATGCTTGAAATACTGAATGTTTTCTCTGTATTTTAACTTTTCTGGATTAAACAAAAGATAACAGATATAATCAGAAAATAGTGGCTATAAGAATGTTCTAATCTCTTAATTATGTTCAATTTTGATTTAATAGCCACTGACATTTTCTTTTTGGTCTTAATAAGATCGGTTACCTGAGGTGAATCAGAAAAAAAATTGGATTTTCATAACATCTCTACTCAAAGCTCCTTGCCCACAAGACTGTGACATGAATATACCTGACAGTAGGACTAAATAGAATAGAAAGTCCAAAATGGGTTATTCCCCCCTCAAACTCCAAGCTGTCCAAAATGAAAGCGCCGATGACACCAGCAGAACGTGCTAAATTTAAGATTATCTCTAAAATGCCTTTTATGCTCATGACTTTTACATTTGTTTTTCTTGTTAGTTTGTAATATACTTCAAAAACATGTTACATTTTCCCTACATGATAACTGTCTTTAAATCACTAAATTTTTATTATTGTGCCCATATCACTACTGTGTTGCCTCTTTACACTACATTATTCTTCCCTCTGGAGTATTCATGAATATTAAATATTTCCTTTTTCTTAAATGTCAGAGCAGCATTTTTTTATTCCGTTCATTCATTTTTCTTCCTAGTAATTTACATCGTCTCCTTCGCCTTCTCCTGTTCTACTGCTTGCAGATTTTCCTGCCTTATCAATTATACATGCTTTTAGATGTTCCATTTCCAAAAAAAACTCCTCCAAGGCTCAGAGATTACTAGAATTTATTTTAAGGATGGAGCAGAGACTCTTAGATTTTCATTCCTGACCTCTGAAGTCGTTAGCACACTTCCTTATCTTCTTGTTAGATTATGAAGGCTGGATGTCAGGCTCTTACTTGTGCAAAAAGCAATGTACTTCAAGCAAGGAAAGGTCATCTTTGAGACTGTACTAGTTTGTTGTCTTTTTTCTGCATAGCTTCACAGAATGATGTGAAATACTGGAAAAGACTTTAGGAAATGTAGCAAAAACTGCTATTTTTTTTAGCTTTGCTTTTAATTAACTTTCTTTTGTAATATTGGTACAAAATAGACTGTAGTTGTAATTGTACAATTTACCTATTTGTAATAAAAAATAATGTAAAAATGAAATGCAAGAATTATTCTGTGGGTCAGTAATTTAGGAGTACAGTGCCAAACGTGTCTTGGTTTCAGCTCATCATATATATTTTTTTAATCCTCAAATGTGGGAGAGCAGTTATCCAGTTAAACTAAAGTAAACATGAAAATGAGAAGCTTTCCCTGGTGAAGATAATATAATCTGTTTGTGAATTCAAGTCAGTGTCTGTTTGATTCATTTCTTAATCATGGAAAGCTTCTGGATTTTACTTGGTATATAAAATGTATCTACAGTGGAACCTCTATATTCATCAGCCCCTATATTTGTCAAAAAAACATTTTGAAAAAAATGGGATCTTTCCTGTTATGTTGTCGGAACAGGTCCTTCGCTGCAGTGCAGCCTCCAACTGCTAGATGGCGCTGCCGATATTTGAGAAAAGTTCTAAACTTATAATGTGAGCCTAACCCTTGAACTAACCCTAACCCTAACTCTCCCGCTAATCCTAACAGTTTACCTAAGCTTTGACTCTATGATATGGCACCGGAATATCGGCAGCGCCATCTAGCGGATGCTCACTGCCACTGCTGCTGCCTTGTGCTGCGCTACCATAAAGGGATAGGTCCAAAAACTTTTCCTATATTCATCCAAAAGTCACATTAGTCATAAAATGAAAAAAAAACAGACAACATTGGAGTTCAGAGTTAAATTGAGTGCTAGTGAGTCATCACGAAAGGGACAAAAAATACATCTATCACCAGAATTGGAGTTAAGTGATGTTTTAATGGAAGGTGACTCCTCCTCAAAATAATAATTCCTTTGCTCCTCTTCTGCTTCTGCCATCATTGCGCCTCAGTAAAGGTAAAGTTGTGGTTCCATTTTAATTTATTTATGTATCAGATTCAGGGCTTGGAATGGATTATACCAATTTTTATTAATTCCTATGGAAAAAAATAGATTCTATATTCATCCGATTCAGTATCCGTCCCTCAGGAACGGATTAATGCTGAATATAGAGGTTCCACTATTTACGTTTATGTACTTAATTAGGATTAATTTAACATAACACACTGCCTATACCATGGGAGTCCCACAAGGACCCCCATAGTCGCTAACAGTATACATTCTAAGAAGCAATTAAATTCAAAATTATCACAGAAAATAAAACAATAATAACATAATATATATATATATATATATATATATATATATATATATATATATATAAGATTTAAAGAAAAAAATAATGAAACTAGAATAAAATACTACTACTCATACTGTATGTGTGTGTGTGTGTGTGTGTGGGGGGTATACTTATACTCCCCTTGAAATCCTTGGCGCATGGGTTCTCATTCTTCAGCCTTGGATAAAGGGGGCACTTCCATGTCAAGTGAAGGCTCTCTGCCACCATGTAAGGATCTCCCCCACCAACTAAAGGCTTTCTGATCATGCACTCACTTATTTCACTTATTATTAATCTTATTATTAATGTCTTCTGATTGGCTTAAAAATGTGTTAATCATATTTCACCCAATCAGAATCAAGCATTTTAATTACTCCTGCCTAATTTCTGATTAGTCATTAGTTTAATCAATCAAAATGCACCGATTGAAATCTGTGCATTCTTATTGGTTAGCCTTTTACCAATCATATCACTCTATTTGCTATATTCTTATAGGTTGAAATATCAGCCAATCAGAATAATAGTTTCATTATAATATTACCCTTCTCTGACTGGCTATTGAAATAGCCAACCAAAATAGAGAATGCTATCCTATGGGTATTGAGTCCATGTGAGACTATAAGAATCCCTATGGTAGTAGTAAGGGCGCTATCAATGTCCATAGCAGTCTTTTTTGGGAGGATAGGTTTAGGTGACATTGAGGTCCATAGAGACTCCCATATTTATAATATAATATACCATGGTGTCTGTAGAGACCCCCATGGTATGGTGTTAATATTAGGTGCCATGGGGGTCCCCATGGGGTTTATGACCCCATCCCACAACATAAGGGTTGAGGAAGGGTACCAATGGTCCACTGTGTATCGAGGGGGGAAACCCAGGGGTTCCTGGGCTCATAGAGGGTAGCAGATCATAGGTGGAGTAGTCATAAACCACCTGGATTTATTTATTTAACCCCCTTTCTGCCATGGGAAGAGTTTTATATAGATATGTAGGGATATGGGGGATGTTTAGACTAGTGTAGTGTGTTATTGTTAGTGGTTACCATTTAGTACGGTTGCTAAGAAGACTGCTGGCCTATTTATCCATTAGATGTTTTTTTTTTATCAGCTCAAGGGACCTAGTAGCCCAATAATACCTATGAATATTCCTCAAAGGGATATTGTAGTCATATATTTGAAATACTTTCTTTTGGACAACTGCTCTTGATCATCGAAAATCTGTTTTTAGAAATAAAAAAATAGTAAAGCAATACCTTTAATTTCTTAAATGTTATGTTCCAGTTGTACATCAGCGCAATCTATTGTTTTGGTTTCTGCTGGTCTCCTGCCACTACCAATATGAGACTTTGAATTATTTTGCTATGTGTAAAAATTGTCATGATGTGAAAGAGCATAAGATTGTATGCTAAAAGAATGTATTTTTTTATTACACTAATAACGTCTTAAAAAAATACAAAGTGTAGCCTGCCTGCTGTCTGTTGCATGAGTAATAACAGATAGTAGAGGAGTGTGCATTGATAATAATTCCCCCGACCTGCTCTTCCTCCCTGAAATTCCAGAAAAGCAAAAGAGCAGAAACCTGAATTTTCTGCAGTAAGTAAAAAAGTTGACCCATAACAGGGTCTGTTCCTTTCATCCTGGAAATATAAGCAGTCTTATCAATGACTTGGATGGGGGACACAGCCCTGCAACCTGATTGGCTGAAGCAATGCAAAAACAAGTGGGCAGCCTGTTATACATGTAAACAGCAATTCTATTTCATTTGATAACTACAAAAAATACACTTATTTCAAAAATCCATCTACTTCAACATGCTTTTACTGTGATGTGGCTTTGTAATCCCTATATAGCTGCACAGAATATGTTAGCACGTTAAAAATAAAGGATAATGATACTAATTGACTTGAAATGTGGCTGATAAAAATGGAAAGTTCTATTGTCCACAAGGATACACCCTCCTGAGACACAATATGAATGAAGTTGCCTGGTAAATGAAATAGAAACTTGCAGTAAAGAATTACGTTTATGATTTTGCTTTTATTTTGTTGTCCATTTTGAGTTTAAGTTTAATTATTTAAAATATTATACAGAAAAAAATGGAGGAAATAGGGTCATTTCACCCAGAGAGCTTTGGTTACCAGCTTTGTATTCGTATGGATACAAAACACACAGACTCATTTTTTTTAAATAAAATTTTAATTACCATTGTTAGTACCTTTAGCTGTAAATCTTAAGTTTACAAAGACGTTAATGAGTCTGCTCGTTAACAGGTACTTGTTTTAAGTGAACCTGAAGTAATCAGGCTCATTAAAATACCCGATAGAGAAATCCATGTAATTGGTATTTTAATGTAATCAACCCCTTACTACACCTTTTATTTCTGAAAAAAGAGAAGTTTAGCACTTGTCTACACCTTATCAAAATAATAATAGTATATTGTCAATGTAGGGTTTAACCTGTTTGATACATGTATATAGGTCCTATATATATATATAGATGCTCCTGTTATACCCTGTCATAAATTCAATACCATTCTACACAATGCTATACATCGTTAGTTTAATTCCTACGATATGTGGTTTTTATACACTTTGCAGTAATTGTTCATTTAAAAGTGATCATTTTTCTGCACAATTGCGTTCAGTCCAAGTAAAGAGATTTGTTTAATCTGGCCTATTTTTAAAGCGATATTACCATGTGACTTAGGGAATTATTGCAGGAGAACTAGATAAACACATTACAGTAATTAACCTTCTTGAGAAAATACAGCTTCCTGAATTTACTAAAAGGTATTTTAATCTTAATCCAGTTGAATTACAAGAGAAACTTTTTTAACAATTTTAAATTGATTGTGGAAAAAAAAATAGTGCAATGTAAAAATCATATAAAACATTATAAAGTTATTTTAATCTGCCAAAATATACTTTTTTAGGAAATAACTTTATTATGTTATAGCACAAAGTTTACATGTGTAATTTGTAAGATTCACAAGTGACATCAACATATTACATATTATAAATATAACTATTTTAATGTTATTTGCAGCGCAAAAAAAACTATTAAAAGCAATGTAAATCATTAACTACAGTAAACCATCTTGATGCAAATTAAAGGGATATGGAAGGTTTCTCGACTTTACTAGGTATCTAATATACCTATCTCCTTCTGGATTGCTACCTTGTCGTGGTGAAGGGGCTCTGTGAGCTATACCATGTAGGGTCATCCAAGATGGGCAAGCTATAAAACAGACATCAGACAAATTGCGGTCCACTGGAGAAGAAACTGGCTACCCACCAGTATGTTTGTCATGAAAACCTTATGGATAGCCACTAGTGATGTCCCGAACATCAAATTTTGGGTTTGCGAACAGCGAACGCAAACTTTACCAAATGTTCGCGGACGGGCGAAACATCGGCGAACTGTTATAGACTTCAATGGTCAGGCGAATTTCAAAACCCACAGGGACTCTTTCTGGCCACAATAGTGATGGGAAAGTTGTTTCAAGGGGACTAACACCTGGACTGTGGCATGCCGGAGGGGGATCCATGGCAAAACTCCCACGGAAAATTACATAGTTGATGCAGAGTCTGGTTTTAAGCCATAAAGGGCATAAATCACCGAACATTCCTAAATTGTTTGGAATAACATGCTTTAAAACATCAGGTATGATGTTGTATCGATCAGGTAGTGTAAGGGTTACAGTAACAGACCAATCTCTCCGTTTAATGCACCGCAAACAACCGCAAACAGTCCCTTTGCACAACCGCAAACTCCCCATTTGCACAAGGTTGGATACCAAGCTAGCCATGTCCCGTTCCTTGTCCTCACTGATGTCATTGAAGGTCTCTTCCTCCACCCAGACACCAAGGGTCCCCGAAAGGTGACAACAAGCCCCCTGGGAAGCCTGCTGTGTTTGCTCTTCCACCTCCTCAAAGCCACCTTCCTCCTCTGACTCCTCTTCTTCAGACTCCCAGAGTCTGGGGGCTTCCACTGCCCAGCATGGAAGATTATACACAGGTCAGAGTCTGGGGGCTTCCACTGCCCAGCATGGAAGATTATACACAGGTCAGAGTCTGGGGGCTTCCACTGCACAGCATGGAAGATTATACACAGGTCAGAGTCTGGGGGCTTCCACTGCCCAGCATGGAAGATTATACACAGGTCAGAGTCTGGGGCTTCCACTGCCCAGCATGGAAGATTATACACAGGTCAGAGTCTGGGGGCTTCCACTGCACAGCATGGAAGATTATACGCGTTGCCTTTGTCTGCGTTATTATAAGGTGTGTACTGTTAAGTAGTACTATTCCTATCGGTTTAATCCCTGTTACGTCCACTATCAGGGGACGTGTATATGGCATGGATTTTTGGAAGCGGAAGATGGAAAAAGATGCTTGGTCTGTCCTCCCACTTCAAATTTGAGCCACGTATTCCATGCTTGGCAGCCGTCACCAGGTTTACCCAATGCGCAGTGTAGGTGATATACCTGCCCTGACCATGCTTTGCAGACCAGGTATCAGTGGTCAGATGGACCCTTGCCCCAACACTGTGTGCCATAGATGCCATTACTTCCTTTTGCACAATCGAGTACAGGTTGGGGATTGCCTTTTGTGCAAAGAAATTTCGTCCGGGTACCTTTCACTGCGGTGTCCCAAAAGCTAAAAATTTTTTGAACGCCTCAGACTCCACCAGCTTGTATGGTAAAAGTTGGCGGGCTAAGAGTTCAGACAAGCCAGCTGTCAGTTGCCGGGCAAGGGGGTGACGTTGTGACATTGGCTTCTTACGCTCAAACATGTCCTTGACAGACACCTGACTGTGGGCAGATGAGCAGGGACTGCTCAGTGCAAGACACGGAGTAGCGGATGGTTGAGAGGGGGCAAGCAGGGCAGCAGTGGTTGACGTGGCTGAAGATGCTGGACCAGGAGGAGGATGGCGGCTTTGACTTTGTGTGCTTCTTGTACTCATGTGTTGATCCCATAGGCATTTGTGATGTGACATCATGTGCCTTCGCAAATAAGTTGTACCTAGGTGGGTGTTGGACTTCCCACGACTCAGTTTCTTTTCGCACAGGTTGCAAATGGTATCGCCGTTGTCACAGGCAGACACACCAAAACATTGCCACACTGCTGAGCTCTGCAATGACGGCATTCTGGTGGTGGCAACAGAATGCGTTGACTGGCGTGCTGTCTGGCTGACCCCGGGTGCCGATGCATGCTGTCTGACTGTGCCACTAGCTATTTGCGATGACCTCCCCCAGCTTCCAACTCGTCTCCTCCTCCTCTCTGTCTCCCTATCTGAACTTTCCTCCTGTTCTTCTTCTCTTATAGCGGGCACCCACGTGACATCCACGGACGCATCGTCATCATCAACCGCTTCACTTGTATCTGACAACTCAACAAAGGAAGCAGCACCGGGTACAACATCATCATCATCAGACCGTACGTCCATGTGTGTAATGCTGCCTGACTGGGACATATCCCTGTTATCTACATCCTCTGGCACTAATGTTTGCGCATCACTCATTTCTTCCAACGGATGTGTAAATAACTCTGCTGACGGATCAAATGAAGTGGCTGTGGTGCTAGTGTTGGTGGTGGCGGCAGGCGGGCGAGTGGTAACTGGAGAGGTGCCCGAAGCTAAGCTGGAGGAGGATGGTGCGTCTAGGTTCCGAGCGGAAGCTGTAGAAGATTGGGTGTACTGTGCCAGTCAACCATGTCCTCAGAACTTTTCAAGTTCAGGGTACGTTGCCTCTGAAAACTGGGCATTATTCTAGGGCCAAAGGGAATCACAGCACCAAGACCACGACGGCCCCTGCGGGGTGGCCTGCCTGTCATTTTTTTTTCGATTAGTGGTACTATGCGTGCAAGCTACTGTGACACCAGATATGAGTGTCACTGTGCACTGGCAAAAGTTGGCAGAGTAGATGCAATAGGCTTCACACACACGCCTGTAGGCAGGCAATTGCTATTCAATCTATTACAGTCAAAAAAAGTGATGTTTTATGTCACTGAGCACAATATAAGCTGTGAGCCTGATACAGGCAGGCAACTGAAATTAGATTACAGGAAAAAAATGGTTGTTTTCAATGTATGTTACACCACCAGGTATGAGTAGTGAAAATAAGCACAATATAAGCTGTTAGGTGTTAGCCTGTCACACACACACGCTGGCAGGCAGGCATAGTGTACACCAAAAAAAATTATAAAATAAAATAAATGATGTTCAAAGTTTCCTCAATGATAAAGTATATGGGGCGAACCGAAAAGCGCATGTGTTCGCCGTTCGCGGCGAACGCGAACATGCGAAAATCGTCGCGAATGGTTCTTCGGCGAACTGTTCGGGACATCACTAATAGCCACCGCTAAACACAATATGTGCCTGGTGTGCCATAGGGTAACGTAGAGCCAGACATGACTAAACGACTAATCATAGCGAATATATACCTATTTATTTATTTACTTTATTTTATTGAGAAGAGCTTAAAAGCTATGTTCATGCAAATAGTCCCTGTATGGAGCTGCCGACTGCAGTGTATGCAGACACAGACTCTGCGTCTGCAGTGTATGCAGACACAGACTCTGCAGTGCTGGATTTACATTGTAGTGTCTTATCCTATCAGGAACAACGTATCAGAAAGCATGCTACTTAGACTGGTCCATTATAGGGTAGGGCACTATAGTGAACATGAAGCCCTAGAGAACCTGTGTTTGCATATATGGGCAGGCCCATGCAGGTACTATTTGTTTGATTTCAGGCAGTAGAATAAAGCTTATGTGTTTCATCGTTCAGCTCTATCCGTGACCTCATGGACCGCAACACATCATGCTGATCCACTTGGTATCCATTGCAGAGATACTGGAGTGAGTTGCCAGTTCCTTCTTTAGTGGGCCACAGCATACTGCGTCTGGTATTAATAGGTAGTCTCCCATTTAAGTACTGGCTAGGCCCAACCCTACCTCTGCTTCAGGGTTGTGTCACCTCTTGGTTCCCTGGCTGAAATCGGACCCAGGTCGCAGAAGTGAAAGCCCCGCATCCTAACCACTGGACCACCAGGCAACCTAAAACCAGAGCTTATGAGCACTTCTTAATAAAACAAAGTACATACATGTAAATAAATACATAGGTGTATAATATATCTAGTAAAATCCAGAGACCTTCCATATCCCTTAAAAAAAAAGACATGAGTGTAGTGTTTGCCATTAAATATGTTGTCACCCTCAAAACAAGTCGATTTCTTCTTATTAAGCATCTTAAAAAACAGTTTACATGTTGTATTAGCTATAAGATATTCATCATTCTCAGTATGCTAATTTGTTGTGCGGTGTGATTGTTTTGGTGTTGGGGGAGAGAATCTACCTACATGATAATAATGGGGTGTATTGTTTTGTTCCCACAGAAACAAATAAATATGTTGCGTTGTAAATCAGCACATCATAACCTTTGCATTCAGGCACCACAAGTTATCTTAACAGTGTCACATAGGAAATGGTGAACATCATAAGAATGATTTACTTTACAAAGAAATGGCTTGCAAAATATATTGCCAGTTCAAAATATTTGTTATTACAGTGACAGAATCCCTAAGATGTGACATAGATGAGAAGTAAAGACATACAATGTTCTCATTGTTCCTGTATTGTAAAAACTACAAGTCTAAATAAGAAAACATCTGCAATTCATTGTTCTTAGTAAAAGGTAAATCTTAATTTGTAGATTGTATTTCCTTAGCTATAATCACTGAATCACTTAGCTATAATTACTCCGTTTTTCAAAATAGGATTTCTGGCAATAGATAGATTATGTATTAATAACATTATATAGCAAATTTGCTTAGTGTAAACACTGGAACTATAATGTATTACGCTGTACTGTAATGAGTACTGTAGGGTTTAATATACAGTGATACATTAGACAAATCGCATACAGGCAACTGAAGGCATTTAAATGGAAGCGTTTCCCTGTTTTAATATTAAAATAAAGCTCTGTTTGCACTTACTCAAGCCCTCCAAACAGTGCCTGCAAAAGTCTGCCCCTCACAGCTCATGCATATAATGCGAGTTGGTCAAATGAATAGGGCTCTATTTAAGCACATAGCATATTTTTACAGATGTTTTTAGTTAGTGAACTTCTATCAAGGTCTTCACTAACTAAAAACTTCTGTAAAAAAAATGCTCTGTGCTTATATAGACCGCTATTCAATTCGCCAAATCACATTTGAATGAGGCACAATATTTCTATTGGTAGGAACTGTACTAGCCACCTACAGACTGTTTCTCACCAGTAATGTTTGAAATGTGGCTAGTGTCTAGTACCCCCCTTTAAGGGGGTAGCATGTTTTTTTATAGTTTAGAACTGAATGGCATAAAGTAACCCTGCCCCTCAAGCTACAGACAGTTTAGCAGTCTAAGGGCCTCATTCAATTGCGATTTGGCCATATATAAGCACATAGAATATTTTTTTACAGAAGTTTTTAGTTAGTGAACTTATTTCCAAAAGAAAGGTCTTCACTAACTAAAAACTTTTGTAAAAAAATATACGCTTATAAAGAGCCCTATTCAATTGTCCAAATTGCAACTGAATTAGGCCCTAAGATGGAGTACCCCATGACACAATCAGAGAAACTATATGATTTTCTCTAAAAATGCCTTTATGTCCCTGCTAATGTTATTATTTTGTTATATACTTCTCAAGCATTTCAAGTTCCCACCCAACTACAGTAGTCTTTTAACACTAACAGCTACAAAGATTAACAAGTCCTGTTGGTTGAATAAGCATTGTCTCAGAGGCTTATAAGTCTCTGTCATTATTCAAATTCAACCAACTGGGCTTGATGTTCCTGCTAATCTCCACCGACTGTGTAATTAAACACCCGAGATAAGCAATCGTGCCAGGTACGAGGACCTCTACCTACAAATAGCAACATTCGCCATCAATTATCCGACACTAATGGGCTTTTTAGTAACAAGCAACCAATTGCTAATATCTTATTTGTAGCAAAGTTTTTATTCCAAATGTAAATTGCTAGACATAAAACAATAGATACACGGACAAACAAGTGGAATAATAAAAGCATGAAAAGTTGAGTGGCGGACAAGCCTGCTATAATTTGCATGGGAGCCTGCCAGTTAGCCAGAATACTGAGACAGAGAGCTCTGTGCTGGGGTGGACAGGGTATGGAGGTTCAGTCCATACATGATGTCAGTGAGCACAAGGTACTAACCTGACATTGCCCGCACTATTTCTCTCCATGCAGTGACTACTCTCACAGCAGCTTCCTCCCTCTTGTAACTGCCTAATTCCAGTTCGCCCCTTTGTGGTGAGTCCGTGAACTGCAGTATTTAATTTTTTTATTACAAGGAACATTTTGAAGTGTGAAATAAGGCGCCCTTCACAGGGAACCACCCCAAGGTGGCTGCCTGGTCAGCCTAATGAGAAACCTGGCCATGTGCTTATATAAAAATGAAGTAGTACTCGTAAATAGTTAATTATTATTTTGAATGCAGACTAGACTAAACTGCAGAGGAAGTTATCCACCTGCTTCACCCCTGCCAAACATTTTGAATATGGGTCAACAAAGCAAAAACATTGATGTATTTGCAAAATAATGTAACATTTTCCAATGATTTTTGGTAGCCGCTTTATATCTGAGGAAACCTCAGTTTGGCTAATTTTGTGTTAATATTCATCTTTAGACAGTATAAACAGACATAATTTGTAACATCTAATATTACTTTTGATTTGGAAAGCAGGCTGACAATATAAATATGTTTTCTAGTGATAAAGTTATCACTGTATACTACAAACCGTTTTCATCGCTGTTAACGAAAATTACAAAATGTGCTATTTAGCGACCAGAATTAAAATGTTTATCTGTCTGATAAATAGCTCCTATAGAAAACATAGCAAGTGGCGATTTTTTATGTTTTACTCATGTTGGGGTATATCTAAGCAGGGATAAAAGAAGGTATAAGCAGGGATAAGTAGAGATAAGGAGTACATGGGGATAAGCAGAGATAAAGGACCACTGAACTCTAGTTTTTATTATATTGAATCAAAATAATCTCTCCTGTACTTTTTAGAAAGATATTAAAGAAATATGAAATACTTTGTCACTGTTAAGGGCATATTTAAGTATCATGGATTATGAATGCATCTGATAGAGCAGAATCAGTAGTGTAAGAAAAAAATATTTGCATGCAGAAAATTCCAAAATAAACATTATTAAACTCACCTTAAAGTTTGTTAAATCGAGCAGTTGATATTCATAGATAAAGCCAGTAGAAATCCCTTCTAAAATTAGCATAAAATTCATAATTAATTTTGGCCAACAACAGGCAGCTAATACATTGTATCAATTTTTGATGGCAATTTGTACAGCAAGGCTTTATAGGATGTTTAGTATCCTGCACAAGGAAGCAAGGAGGAGCTCAGACATTGCTGTATGGATCTCTGCATTGCTTCTGTTGGCTTGGAGGTTAGTTTAGCGTTAAAAATTGAAATGCAGTGTTTCTATTGGTAGGTATGCTGTGCCTATGTAAGCAACTCCGGGGTGTGGAAAACAAATAAATAAATAAATGTAATGTGTATAGAATGACTCAATTTAATGTGTGTGTCTGATATAAGCATAAAAATAGATGGCTGGGTTTAAAGCTAAATATGGATATACCTAGCTATATATATATATATATATATATATATATATATATATATATATCTTATGTAATTATAATTCATTTTTATTACTCTAAGAATTGTATGTATTGTACAGTAATTTGTATTACATTCTATATATTTAATAAGTATTAATTTTCTGACTGATGGTTTGCCCTATCATGTAAGTGGACCCTGCCCAGTTGAGTGGATGGCTGCGCTCCCAACAGTGACACTTTTGCTGCTAAAAAAGATGGAGAAAGATCTTAGTGAGCAAGAATGTGAGGGAGAAAATGGCAGCTCCTATACCGTGCAATATGAGCAGAAAAATAATGCAATTAAACCCAAAATATACCATATATTGCACTAAATGTTTTTAAAAAGTATAGAAGAGATTATTTTTGATTCAGTAAAGTTTTTCCAGAGTTCAGTGTTCCTTTAAGAGGAGGTAATCAAAGTTAAAATATAAAATATGTCCACTTCCATTTTTTTCTGTAGAAGCTATTTATCAAGCAGGGACAAACCTTTACTCTGTTTGATAAGTAGCCCGTAGAGGAAACAAAAGAAATGGCGATATTTAACTTGCCATTTTTTATCCCCACTTGATAAATATACCCCATTTTCTCACAACTGTCTTTACCTCATGATCAACATACTTCATACATTATGTTGATTGTTTTTCATTTTTGTTTTATCTTTATACATTTCTTGATATGGTATTTCACACAATATTTCCTCTTTCAGTTTTTGATTTATGAACTCATTTATCACCATAAAAGTGCTACTTTTTGCAGTTCTGTTTATCAAGTACATTTGCTGCAGAGTGAAGCAGTCATTGCTGTTATCGGGGCTGCCAGGACTGAATGAGGACATCAGAAAATGATCATCATGGTGGGATGTGATAGCTGCTGTAATTGCAGTTGTATTGTTAATATAGCCCAAGGCCATCATCAGCATCATTACTACGTTCTTATTGCTTCTTCAAAGTCACTTCTGACTCAAGCTAATTTGTAAATTCTTCAGTGATTTATGTCCCCTGCTGGCACAACAGCATTTGTTGTTTCAAATAGGTCCATTCTCTCATTTTGTGCCAAAACCTAGTATTTTCATTCCCAATTTTCTGTCAGCTGCTTTATGACTCTGGCCATAAAAAAAAAACTTCTTTCGTGATGCACTCTTCTTCTTATTGTAAATAAGTGTTTGCAGGTACAGCCATTCATTCTTTGTCTAACTGAAATTCCTTAGCACAATAGTAACACCATTTACAGATTGCATTAAAAATGGCGTGAGTGCCACCGATCTCATGATCAGATACTAAACAAAAAAGACTAAGATAGAAAAAGGCTATTTATGCAGAGATAGTGCCAAATTACAACAGTAAAAAAAAAATTAGAGATGAATACCTGCAATCCTGCCCAAGATTCACTGTAAGGATTTCTGGAGTACATGGTCGGAACTTCCAGATTTGTTACCAAGAAAACGTAAGGTGAGAAAATTAATATTGTGTAGTTAAAAGACCAATATACAATTAAAAAATATATGTTTGAAAACCTTGAGTATTAACTGTTTAACTTGGCAGATAAAAATACATATATCTAGTTTTAATTAGAAAAAATAGTCTTCTGCTGGACCCTGGAGGCATCCATGACACTTTGGTGGAAGCTGTGTATGTGAAAGGAGTGTTTTAATTTCTGGAGAACCAAGCTTTCACTTACTGATGCAAGCAAACTGCTTCTAGGCAGGGGTATTGTGATAATTTCAACCAGATACAATTATCTATCCACTTCTCACCTCTCCACCCCCTCTCGTGATCTAACTCTCAGGAAGTAATAATGAGAACATTTAATAATGATGTAATAATGAGAAAATATATTTCTTTATTCGTAAACATTCACAAATTATGTTTTTCCCAAAAATGATTTTATGTCCATAGCTAAATAGTCCACGGCACTTGAATACGTTTTTTCCCAAACCATAATTCAAAAAAGTAATTTCAAGGCACTCAGACTCTTTTACGGTCCACTTCTTGCATTCATATGTTACTACTGGGAATATCTTAGTTCTAACTTGTGGCCCTTTGATATTGTTCTATATTTTCTTTTTAATATCTTATCTAGACATGCCATAGCTTTCCTCTCAAGAACCAAATGTATTTTAATTTCATGGCTGCAGTTACAATCTGCACAGACATTGGAGCCCAAGAAAATAAAATCTGTCACTGCCTCCACTTCTTCCCCATCTATTTGCCAGTAACTGTACTCCCTGGTTTATACCGTACTTCTCCCTGAAGCATAGTGACTAATCTCTCCCTATGGAATGTGCTGACTCTTTAAATTATTATTATGAATTTATCACATATATAGTTGTGAGCATACGAGTTGTTGCTAACGCTTGCGGGCTGACGTAGCGAGCCCGCAGCCCTCGCAAAATTTACGTCGTAAGGCGCTCCTTGCCAGCAACTGCGACCCTCGCAAAATTTACGTCATAACGCAAACAAAATACAAGACACGTTACGACCCATTACGACCTCGCAAAAAACAGCCGCAACACGCGCTCATCAAAACATGAAAAATACAACAAATACACACAACAAATACAGGAAGAGGGAGCATCCAGGACCTCGAAAACTAAAGTTACACCTCAATTTAACTCAAATTAAAAGAGTTTAGGCACTAAAAAATTCTCTAAGCGAGAGCAAAAATGGCCGCCGAAAAAAACGAAAACGAGGCTACAGCAGTCTAAAGACGCAAAACACCACCAAACACCAACGTATTTGCCGAAAAACACCTACGAGATTAGAAAACAGGGAAGCAACCCGCGCCACCTAAAAACATTACAAACACAACAAACACATAAAAAGGTTACTCACAGCAAGGGGGGGCATCGAGGACCTCTGCAAGTGAAGTTACACCTCCATTTAACCACAAATTTCGGAGTTTAGACACCCGAAAATCACCTAAGCGAGAGAAAAAATGGCCGCCGAACAAAACAAAAACGAGGCTAAAGGTCCCTAAACACGCAAAACACTACCATAAACACGCAAAACACCACCAAACAGCTACGGATATTCCGAAAAACCTGCACGACATAGAAAACTAATATTACGAAAAACCTGTACGACATAGAAAACGAACGACGCTACATCAGCCACATTATATACACCAAACACCCTTAGCTCACTTACAATTTCATTGCTGTGTTTTTTTGTCGGGCAATTCGCTAGTAATATTATAATAATGAGTAATAATAATAAAAATAATAATAAAAATAAATAATAATAGTAATAATATCAGACAGATGATCCCTGATGACCTAACAAAGATCTATCAAGCAGCTCCCTCATCTCATGCCAAAGCAAATCCCTAGAGTGTACAATATAGCTGACAAGTCCTTCCGTACCAATATATATGCTTGGAAGTGATACTTGTCTTAAAGGGCCAGTGCAAGTGCTTTTCCTGTTAAAACAATTTTTTCAGTCCCCCATTTATTTACATTGTGCAAATCAAATATTTAGACAGAAAATATA
Source organism: Discoglossus pictus (assembly GCA_027410445.1). Lineage (NCBI taxonomy): Eukaryota > Metazoa > Chordata > Amphibia > Anura > Alytidae > Discoglossus > Discoglossus pictus. Next base: position 521,902,947 of record CM050163.1, read on the forward strand.
ATTTAAAAACAAAGTTTATCTCATTAATGGCCACCACTCATTAATGGCCACCTATTGCCCTGAGCACTGCTGAAAGAAAGCGGAATATTTAAACTGCAATAACATTGTTCAAGCCTTACCAAGATTACCTTATCAATGTTATTACAGCTGAAATCTTTCACTTCTTTTCAGTAGTGCTTAGAACAATGAAATAGGCAAGGAGGGGTACAGTACTGTCCATTAAAGAGGTAAACTATGTTTTTAAATTATACTTTCTGGCTAAAGATTTGCTTTTCTGCTGTTTGCACATGCATTTTGATTAATGTTAATTAATTGTGTCTAAAAATTATTTTAACATGAAAAGCACTTACACTGGCCCATTAATTACGGAGGTTCATTCGAGTTTAATAATACAGAATATGCTAGAACGAGCAAACAATAATTTCAATACATTAGTCTAATCATAGATATGGGGCAGTGAGTGGTATAGATAAAGCCCATGAGTTGTCTATAGACAACAACTCTTCTTAGTGCCTCAATTTAAGTAAGACTTTATTGACAAAACATACCATGGTATAGGGAAGTTGCAATATTGAATTAAGTCGATCTTACTTGAGGCATTATTTTGTACCGCACACTTGAAGTAGCAATATATGACCCCAGCATGATCCATTAGGTACTACTATTTAGAATAACGAAGGACACCAGGTTGGGCCACAGCTTTATTTAGAATAAACAAATCTTTAACAATACCAACAAAAAAACAGGAGGAGGAGTGCAGCCGTGGTCGTTAACCTCACACCCTCGGTACGTGCCCAGGGTCCCCCAATGCTTTCACTAAGCACACCCATGAGGTAGGGCCACGCCCATGTTATCCACTGGGCTGGGCCATTCCCCTCTTGCCAACACATAACATAGCCATAACACTTTTTTATCTGCCAAATACATAGGATTTTTTCCTTAATTTTCTTTTATTTTCTTCCTTTATACCCATTTAAAAAAAAAAAAAAATGATTATAACACAATACATGAAACAACAACCTGACCATAATACAATACTTAAACTAACAGGCTGGGTGGGAGGAAAATTATGAGATGGCTGACCGCGATATGCGCAAAAGCCTGTCCACCTATGGCGTGCACCCAGGCTCCGATGGGTCAAGGAACACTGCGTCAGACCCCAGAAGCCTGGGGCAGCCTCCCCGTCCACCATTACTAGCCCCTGGTATTTTATAAAATGAAAACTATCTTGTTTGGGTAATAGAGCAATAACACCATTTATAAACCCTTTCCTGCATACATTTTCCAAGCACACTAATTATTAGGCACTATTGTGAATCACACTTTAATGTTTATGAATACCTAAGACAATCTCTACCACATTTTTGTTAAGTTTGCTCTGATTATACAAAAAATGGTATGATAATATATAAAAAAAAGATAATAAAAATTATTGAAACAAAAAAGTCAAACTTAAAATATATATATTGTACACAGTTTGCTAAATCCACGTGAATTAGGTACTCTGAAGATCAGGATTTAGTACATTTTCAATTTAAATCAGCAGGTAAGAAGCACAAATGTACTGTCAATAACTTGGTGTGTCTAAATCACAAAATACCCCTATGGTTTTACATAAAGTAATTTCAATCATTTGCTTGCCATATTAGTTTCTTGAGGCACATTCAAAATCCAAGAAATTCTTGTAATAACCAAATTATTATATTAACTGATACATTTAGATTTATTTTTCTAATCATCAGTGCTAGGCTCAGTTACTATTTATTTACTTAGAAATTACTGTACGTTTCGGCGCATTAATTATTATCGGTCATATAACTTGGAATTCGTTATCATGTAATTGTTTGCAAAATGTACTGTTTTTCTGATGCTAGGAGAAATAACGTATAAGTTAGAATTGATCAGTTGTTCTTTATTAAACAATTTTTATATTATTTCAAGTCTAATGATAATAATGAACAAGAATGGAAAGAAAATGCCATTCTGAGTAAATCTACATTTCCAAAGACTTGTTTTCTTCAGTGAAAAGTGCTTCGCTGTCTAGTGATCTAAGTAGTAACATGCAAATGAGGCTCAACAATCATAGTTTTGTGACTTTTGTCCATTTAACATATAATTAATTTGAGTTTCAGAAACTGTACGCTAGCTATGTGCTGAAAGCTAAGAAAGCTGCACATATACCTAAATGCACAAATACCTAATAAGTGGGCTAGAGGCATAGGGCCTCATTCTATTATCGGCCGCAGCCGTTGCGGGGCCGCAAGGACCGGCTGCAAGCTATTCGGCTATTCTATTCCCCTCCGGCTGGGGCTTCCGGCAGGCTTGCGGCCGGCGCCTTGCTATCTCTTGCGGCAGCTCGCACCGGAGGAAAGCCTTTGATCTAAAACGGCCGCAAGGAAATCGGCCGTAAGAAAATCCTATTTGCAATTCTATTGCTCCGGGAACCCTCTCTGCAAGGCTAAAAGCGAGCCGCAGCTTACTTGCAGGAAAGAGGTCCCGCTAGCACCAATTAAGCACGAAATATAGCCCAAATAAAGCCATCCTGCACTTTGAGAAGACTATAAAGTGATTTTAGGTGTTAGCAAAAATAGCACAAATTTCCCCTATACTCAAATCCGTAAAATATTTTTTTTTAAATATATGTCAAATATCCATGTAAAAAGTCCAGAGTGCTTGGAGCACCTCAGACCTGGCCACGCTGCGGCCGGAAAATAAACAGTTAATGTAAACTCGGATTTGGGCTGATGTGCAAGCTTGAGAGGGGGTTACTATTAATCCTCATGTCCCCCAATATGATCCCTAGCATTTACAGAGCTGTACAGTGCTGTCTTGAATTTATTTTTGCGTTTAAAGATTTCTGAGCTTACAGCCGGTTGCAAGATATATACGGCCGGCCGTAAGAGGAGATCCTTGCGGGGCCGTATAATAGAATTGCGAGGTAACAGAACCCCCGCAAGGAATCGCAGCCTTACGGCCGATTTACGGCCGATAATAGAATGAGGCCCATAGTGTGTATGTTTTGAGCCTTATTTACATGTCACTACCTGGAATAAATCCCTGGTCATAGTAAACACCTTCTTCCAACAGCCCCAGAGATGTATCTATACATGGACATCACCAAATGGACAATATAGAAATCAGAATGTCTATATTCTTTATAGCCAAAGATGGAGGAGCTCAGTAGAGTCGGCAAAAAGAAGGCCTGGTGCTTACTGCAGCTCAGATCAGGAGCTTCTTATTGTAAAGTTCAGAATTAAACTGAAGAAAAGATGTAAAATCATCAGACAAAGCAGTTACAAAATAAATAATACCCCCTGTGAATTTGCAGTAGAGATAAAGAATGAATTTAAGGCACTAGACAAAGTAGATAGAACACCAGAAGAACTTTGATAAAAGTTTATGGCATTGTCCAGAAAACAGCAACAAAGAATATCCTAAAAATAAATAAAATTAAGAAGGCAAACTGAATGTTGAGGAATTGGAGATAGATAAAAAAAATTGTCCAACTGAATGCAGAATTCCAGAGGATAGCAAGAAGAGACAAGAAGACATTGTATAATGAGCAATGTAAACAGATAGAAGAAGATAAGTGAGAAAGTCAAGGGACCTCTTCCAGAAAATTGAGGATCTCAAGGAAACCTCTAATGGCAAGTGTTAGGGTCTTAACAGAAGCAGATAAGATAAAAAAGAGGTGGCAGGAATACGCAGAAGATCTATACAGGGCAGATCATAACAGATTTTATAACCTCCATAGTTTGTCCAATGAGCTGCAGCTAGATATCTTGGAGAGTGAGGTGAGCTGATGACAAGGCTGCAAGAGTTGATGGAATCCCAGCTGAACTGTTCAAAATCATAAAAGATAATCTTGTGAAAGTGTTACTTGCATTATGCCAACACATTTGGAAAATTTAATAGGGGCAAGTGGTCTGAAAAAGATCAGTATAAATGCCAAGAGTGCTATCATTATCAAACAACTGCACTCATTTAAGTAATGTAATGCTTAAGATTCTACAAGTTTGACTCCAACAATATATGGACCGAGAACTATCAGATATGCAAGCCGAGTTTCTCAAAGACAAATCAGATCAAATTGTCAATGTGCACTGGGTAATAGAGAAAGCAAGAGAGTTCCAGAAAAATTGTATATTCATTATCATATTTCATAGTTCATATTTTTTCTTACTTTATAAATTGTCGTTTTTTTCCTCAAGCTGAGCTGCTTATATCCACATTCCTGTGCCTTGACAGGGGGTGTGGTGAGCTCTGCTTTGGGTTGGACCATCATGGAACTTAGAAGCAGGCTGCGCTATGATGTCACTGGCCCTGCCCCATTATCCAAACAGGTAACAGCTGTATTGTAACCTGCTTGCAGCTGCCTGATAGGCCTCGACCAGTGTCAGTACGTGAGCCATTATAGACCTGCCCCCTTTTACTGAGCATGCTCAGTCTGAGTCAAAGTCATTTTGTCAGACTTTTTTGGTCCATCTTCCAGGGAGAGCTAGCCACGCCTCTTGATAGGCACAGCGAGGTGGAGAGAAGCAGCTGTGCTTGGGAAAAAATTATACATTCAAAAGTAAGAACAAATATTTACATATGAACAATACTTGTAAATGCACTACAGTGGTCCTTTAAATACTTATCAAAAATTCCAAATAATTAGATTGCAACATTTTCCTTACTTTCTACAGTTGTCAGAATATATTTAAGAGAAAAGAGACACAAGATTGTAAATCTGTGAGATTATCCTATTTCCATGCCAAGAAAAGTTCTTGCATGTTACAGTAGTTTTTTTTATTACAGCTTGTGTTTAGTAATCCATTTTCAGGAAGGTAGATTTCTCATATGTTGCCATTCACAGATTTCTTATTATATATGGAACACTTGAATCCATAGTTAGGATATAAAGCTTCTTATAAAGCACTTGGTGAGCACAGTTTCCAAGAGACACCAGTTAGGTGTTACAAGGTGTTGGGGTCTGTCACTTCTCCTCTGTAGACAATAAGGAAGCAACTCCTCCCACCATATGTGAAGTGACATAGTATCTTCAAAAAGGGTGTGGCAATGGGAAACAGAAGTGTTTGTTACAGTATCTTCATTTTAAACAAATTGTCAATATAAATAATCATAATAATGATGGTACATAATAATAATTAATTTGCATCTAGTGATTTAAGTGCATACATAACCCATAGTAAAAACTTGTATTAACCTTTTGAACAATTAATAACAAACTATAAATTGCAACAAATTCCACACAACTATATCAAAGTCCTCCAAAGTCCCCTTCCAAACATGTATTTAAATCTTGACAACTAACAAATAAAAATAATCAGGGATGTAATTCCACTTTGTCATATCCTTTTTTCCGTGTGCAAATGTAGGTGTGTCCTGTTAACTGCTCTAGATTGGTTTTCTGTACATGTACTGTCTCCAGAGCTATTTATTGGAAACGGGAAAGTCCAAGTTGTTGGCAATGCTCATACTTGTGTTTATATACAATTTGATCAGCTATTTCAGTGGTTATACCTCTGTGGCAAATATGATTATCTCCACTCTATGAAATCTCCGCCTGGAGATGGCAAGTGGCAAATTGCAACATTTATTGAAGTTGACAATTTTATAAGGAATTTGCTGCTGACTAAGCATGGAACAGCTAAATGGTGCTGAGCGGTGCTATGATAGAAATATTTTTCATGTAGGTAATTGGTTTATGGAGGGAAGAATAACAATAGAATAACAGGGAGGCTCGTTTTTAACTTTTCATCTAAATACATTTTTTAAAAAGAACATGGGCAGGAATGGCAATTCAAGATTTGTCGGTATATTAGTAACACTTGGGGGAACATTTACACAAGCTCGGAGATAAGTGAAAGTCATTAAAGTCCTAGAAAATAATGAGTGTAAGAGGGCTCTGTTATTAGGGAGACATAAAGTAAAATGCTTCACGAGGACTGATTCAGCCTGTTAATTGAATATATTCAGTTCTACTGCAGCATATAAAAAGTAATTAATTAAAAAATATATTTTGTTACTTTAAAAATGCACCTGATCAATTATAATTCCTCAAAATATTATATATTAAATATAGCACTACAGTGATCATTTAAGGTTTTTTCATCATATTCTACTTACTTTTTTCACAACATTTTACATGAATAAAGTTAACATCACATATATAGTTGTCAGCGTATGTAACTTTGCAATGTTGGTCACGCTTTTGCGTCCCTCGCACAGCGGAGCGAGGCAAGTCGTCGATGCACGCATAACCAACACCGGACGGGGGCAGCAATGGGTGCCGAAGGCGGTCATTGCAGGGCTCGCATCACCCCCACTACCTGGTTCCTGCCAGTGGAGGCCCGTAAGTTACAGGTGGAAGAGCCAAGCATTGTCTGGCAAACAGCATTGTCAGCTTTCAAATTTTATTCCGTCATTTTTGACAGGCAATTTCCTAGTAATAAAATAATGTTTATGTCATGCTGGAGATAAGGATAACTTGATGAATGAACACTATAGAAGCAAATGCACTTAGGTTTGCACATGAAGGTATGATATATTTATTAAGAAATGTATTACATTTTATGCAAATTACCAATTCATGCCCCTTAGATTGATTGATGCTAAAATTTGAGAGTGAAAAATGAAATATACTAAGCTAGTACCAACCTGAATGTAGAGCAGGTTTCACATTATCACAGTTTGGTGTCTGATAAAAATGCACAAACTAATTCACCTATGGGATTATAATGAATATCTTTATAATGTCGCCAGATACTATTGCTTGTGGTCTGATGTTATGTTTTAGTGCATTGTTCTTTGGCAGGGATGCACATTGGCTCATGTGATATACACCATTAGACCACTACAAAATTGAGCAAATCTAATTATTTATATTCTCCAACTTCCATGGAGATGTATTTGCATTTTCATTTGTGAGTCGATTCCTTTTTCAGTCTTTTGTAATATCTTCTTGCGGAAAACTGAATGGCGTCTTCTCACTAAAACATAATATAACTGGTCTCTATGATTGATTGGGGAACAAAAGATAGAGAATCTATTTGTAAGCCATAGCCCATTATTTGCTGGAAATGTATTCTTTCTTTCCATCTGTCTTTTTACTTTCCTCTCCTTTGTACTTTCAATTATTGATTTATAGATGGAACTCGCATTATCTAAAAATCTGCAGAATGTTTCATTCAATCACTCTATATCCATTGTGTGCCATGATCCAGCCCCATCCTAATGTCATTGTATTGTAGGATATAGAGTGCTAGATTCTATGGCAGTGGAATAGCTTATCAGCCTTTTTCATAGAAAACAACAATCAGTGTTGCTTTGCTTTTCCACTTGGAAGTCTGGTTTCCTTTCAGAACTCGTGAGCTCTGGCCAAGAGACAGTCCCACATTTTTACTAAAAGGTTGTACTAATATAAGGTTGTACAACAAAAGATACATATAACTAAAGTATAAGACAGAAACATAAAGAGGAAATACCGTATTTATCGGCGTATAACACGCACTTTTTCTCCCTGAAAATAGGGGGCAAATGATGTGTGCATGTTATACGCCGATATAATGTTAAGGACCATGTCTCTTTCCCCCCCCTCCTCATCCTCAACCCCCCTCCTCATTGTAAACCCCCCTCCTCATTATAAACCCCCCTCCTCATTATAAACCCCCCTAAATACCTCTCCCTTTCCCCTCACTTACCTGCTTCTGCTCCGGCCTCCGCTCCTTCTTGACCCGGCGCACATGTGACGTCACATGCGCGCCATGTCATTAGCATATACCGGGTGCCGGCACCCGGTAAATGCTATTGGCGTGACGTCACATGCGAGCCACGCCATTAGCATATACCGGGTGCCGGCACCCAGTATATGATAATGACGTGGCGCGCATGTGACGTCACAAGCGCGCCGGGTCAAGAAGGAGAGGAGGCTGGAGCAGAAGCAGGTAAGTGAGGGGAAAGGGAGAGCGGGAGATATTTAGGGTGGTTTAGGTTGAGGAGGGGGGTTGAGGAGGGAGGTTGAGGAGGGGGTTGAGGATAGCGGGGTTGAGGAAGGAGGATGAGGATGGGGGGTTGAGGAGGGGGGTTGAGGAGGGGGTTTGAGGAGGGAGGTTGAGGAGGGGGTTGAGGATGGGGGGGTTGAGGAGGGAGGATGAGGAGGGAAGTTGAGGAGGGGGTTGGGGATGAGGAGGGAGGTTGAGGAGGGGGGTTGAGGTTGAGGTTGAGGAGGGGGTTGAGGATGGGGGGTTGAGGAGGGGGTTGAGGAGGAGCAGCGATTTCTGAGTAAACTTTTGTAAAATCATATCATATCCAGTTTCTTTGTTAAAACAGTTGCTTTTACTGTAATTTTACGTTATTTACCTTATAAGTGTTAATAATATTAATAAAAAAAAGTTCTGAGCTACCCTTATTTTGCTTCAAAGTTCTTTATTTGAAATGTAAGTTTTTTTTCATGAAATTTTCTTCTTAAAATGAGGTGCGTGTTCACGATCAATGATTGTGTGTATGTGGGACAAGAGCACATGTAGGAAGACACATGCTTCGGAAGGTATAAAACTGGTATGTTTTAGGGTGAATATGGGGTGGGGATATTGTGAGAGAAAACTGAACATATGTCCAACCTGAAAATGGGTTTGCATGTGAATGGAGAAATTGTGCTATAATGACCTGTCATTTTATGTGTATTTGTATTTTTGCCAGTCATAAAAGGCCAAAGCAGATGACATGTATAAATGTGGGCCTACACTGCAATACTATTTAGACCATCAGATCCTCTTCAAATGTTTTGTATTTATTGCCAGAGGTAAAACTAAAAAAAAAAGATTAAAGTAATACACATCAAATCTATAAGCACTACCTGCAGTTTATTTTGTTATAAAAACTAGAATTTATAAATGTGGGTCAAGTTACTGAAAATCAGATGGGGTATATTTATTAAGTGAGAATAAAAGTAATTGGATTGCCTTTGACAAAGTCCCTTTTATGGAACGAAACGTCTGTTAGGCTTACTTAATTGTCGTGAAAGCCTGTATTAGGCAATTTATAATTGACCCAGTGCTTCAGTTCCCTAATTCTGGAAATAATTAATTGAGGCGTTCTCAAAACAAAGATGCATGTGAAGTTAGAATATTGTGGAAAAATGAGGGCATAGTTTGGACATGATAGTTTTTAATAGTGTGAATGTGTGGGTTTTTAACTACACCTGCAAATGAGAGAAAAATAATAGATAAAGTTGTGAAAATTGGATATGCCAGGTATTGGAATTTAACAACCATAATATATTGTGAAACCCTGTATTGAATTTTAAATTAATCTACCATTTAAAGAGGACAGTATCTTAATTTCTTTTGAGATAACCTGATAGGGTCACTGACTGAATATCTTTTTTTTTTTAATTAATTAATTTTTTCAATTACCCAATAAGTTGATATCCTTTAATGCATAAAATCTAAGTTTTCCTTTATTAATAATATATATATATATTTATATATATATATATATATATATATATATATATATATATATATATATATATATATATATATATATATTAAATAGCCCCTAAGGAACGGAGTGCATCGATGCATGTGATGATTTAAGAAGTCTTACTTATGTAACAAAGAGTGAAGGGCAAGTTCAAGCCCTGTAACTACTTCACAACTTTCCTAGTTTTAAAAACTACTTTGAAAACTTGCCAACCATGACCTAGCTGTCCTGTTTGCATACACTTAAAATTTCTATTCTTGATATTACACAACTTTAGGCTGAGTTTTCTTCAAATGCTCAAATCCAATTCTTTGAAGATCACTGTGTGTGAAAAACAAATCTGTAACAAAAATGTTAATTTTGTTTCTGCTTTGGATAAAAAAAATTGTATGAATATAGGATTTAATCTTAACTACAAACTCTAAAGGGAGAAGAGAAAAAATAAAATACACTTTTTAGTGCCACCATTGTTTATCATCCAAGTTTGGGACAATTGACGTATGGTATGGGAGATAAATTATTACTAATACTTAACTTTTATTTGTTATTAAAAAATATTAACAAAAAAAAAAGACCTTTACATGTTGCATTAAAAGACAACTAAAAAATAAATATAGTTATAGGGGAAAATGTATCCAAAATTATTATAAAGTTAATATCCTTCCTATTGTAAGGTTAATTATTGAAAAATGTTTATTAAGCTTATTTAAATTGAAAAAGAAAACTAATCTAAACTTCTTTACAATAGGGGTTAGGATTGGAGTCGCCTGGAGATATTACCTTACCAGTCATTCATTTCTATACCCCCTTTAACACCTCTACAGCCTTATTAAATTGCGATTTGGCCAATTGAATAGGGCTCTATCTAAGCACAGAGCATATTTATTTTACAGAAGCTTTTATTTAGTGAAGACCTTGCTTTTGGATAGTTCACTAACTAAAAACTTATGTAAAAAAATATGCTGTGTGCTTATATAGAGCCCTTTTCAATTGGCCGAATCTCAATTTAATAAGGCTGCTAATCTGGTTTTGTTATTCTCTCTCAGTGGAAATATCTCTTTTCACAAAAGAGCCACTTATAACCCAATCCTAAAATGTTTTCATTTCCAATAAATAGCATGAAGCATTGCTTGAAAACACATATTCACTGAGCCAATTATCTAGTGCTTTTTGAAATGCTTGTGGTTCAGAAGCATCTCATTTGCTAATTTTTTGTTGTTGTTTAGCCATTCAGTTGGGTCTGACTCTCCGTGATTCTATGGACCACAGCACACCAAGTACATCTGTTAGCCAAGCTTGTGTTCATTGCTTTTTCGACCCCATCTATCCAGTTAGTTACAATTGTTATTTTGCTTTTTTTTTTAAATACCATTTAAGTTTTGCATTACCATATCCCTACAGCTCCTGCATGTCTGTGTAGACTTAAACAAATGTTAACCATTGGTACTTGTCTTTAATTGGTTCCAGAAGGCACAACAAATGGCAAAAATGACAAGTTCCAAGTTTCAAAAAAAGAGTAATGTAAATTGATTCATGCAGGTCTAAGCACACGCTACAAGTACCAATCAAGCCTTGGTACTAGTCAAAATGCATGCAATACCAAATTCAATGAGTTTTGAGGTAGATGAGTGCCGAGGTACCACTGTATCTTTTAATTTATGCCTTTTTTGAGTATTCACTATGACAATTAGTTTCAGAGAGCAGAGCATAAAGAAATATTCTACAAATATCCCCATTGTGTGAAGAGGACATTGACAGGAACACTGTAAAAAAAATGAATGCTACTCTCAAACACTCTTATGCTTCATTATGGTTGATTTCAATGTAGTTCTTATTCTAATTATTTCACACAAACTCAGTTACTCTGTATGCAATGCAGAAGGCACATTGATACCTACTTGAACATGCTCAGAGGTTACAAATGCTCTTTACATGGAGCCTATTTCCAGACATTACAAGGTAGATCATTAGTGGTAGAGCTTTTGTGTTGCATTAGGAATTATCTGCTACCAGCTAATTACTAATATAGAGAGGTGATCAGATCACCCGTGAAAGTTAGAGACTGTCACCTTCTAAAGCCTTCACATTACCAGTATCTTATCCTGCTGCATGCAGACAGTGACATGCTGTATATCTATTTGTAGCAGCACTGCACTTGTAGTGTAAATCCAATCTCTTGTGGGTTTGGCCTTTGGGCACAGCTGTATAACATGACACCTTGCAAAAAATAATTGTCACCTAGTTAAAACAGGTATATAAACAAAAAAAGTGTCCGCATTTATATATTTTTCAAGATGGTCAGTATTCAGAAGGGTGTGCATGAATACATGTGATGATTTAAGAAGTCTTACTTATGTAACAAAGAGTGAAGGGCAAGTTCAAGCCCTGTAACTACTTCACAACTTTCCTAGTTTTAAAATCCATTTTGAAAACTTGCCAACCATGACCTAGCTGTCCTCCTGTCAGATCAATTTATGTGCTGGACTGATCAGGAATCCCCTTGTCGCCCACACATGCACTATATTTATATCTGTCTACCCAACTATACCTTAATAAATTATACATGGTGCCAATTTTGCTAAGTCATTGCGATTGGCAAACATCTCCATTTCTAAGGGCAAACCAATTATGCACCAAATGTGTTTTCTTTCATTGTCATTCTTTGGGGACACTTGAATGGCACAATATGAATATAAATATGTTGATGTTTTATATAAAATGCCATTGTTTTAGCATTTTATGATACAACAGGCAAATCTAGAAGCAATAACTTGCTTTATGTAGAGATATAAAAATTAGATAATTTGCAAAATGTTTACTAGGTAGTTTTTATGTTTTTCTTAATGAGCATAAAAGACAACTATTTAGCGCAGAGATATTCACTGAACTACTCTCTACAAAAATCCCCACACAAACCAGGCACTCACACCACACTGCGGATCGTCAGTAACCGTGAAACAGTGCTGTATGTGGTTAAGTGACCTGGATTGTGAAAAATCCATCTGTTGCCATGCCTAAAAATGTGAAATACAGTATGCATATGCTTAAAAGGAGCCATGTTTAAAATGGTTTGGATTGACAGAGTGACAGTGCATTATGTGGTCTCATTTGTATGCCCAGTTTTCCCAGAGTGCAGTGCATATACTGTATTTCTAAGAAATGTGAGCAGGAAATAAGTTTTTATTAACTTATTTTTTAGACATTCAAATAGAATCACTTCTGTACTATTCCTTATTTGTACTATATATATATATATATATATATATATATATATATATAATGAGATAATACAAGCGTATGTGTGACAATTTAGCACTACCTGAAAGCCAGAGCCACCACCTCCATTTATCTTTGAAAGTAAGTTTCAGTCTTATTTATTTTGAAGTCATGGCATATGAATTTTTTGAATATTCAATGTCTAATTAAAACATCTTGCCACTGTTTTTAGAGCAATATTGTGGTCCTTTAAAATCCTATCACATATATAGTTCTCAGCAGCCGGGCTTGCCAAAATCCATTGGTAATGCAACGGAGAAACTGCGGGCTTGCCGAAGGCGCTCCTTGTGCTGTTGGAGATGAACGCTGTAGGCGCTGATCCCTGCGACCCCGTATGACTTTCGGACGGCAAATGCGGACCCTGGCAAAGTGAGGGGCCGCATTTGTGGAGGTGGAGTCTCCCACGTCGGCTGCAATGAGCCGCAGGCTCATTGCAGCCCGTAAATGTGGACCCTCACAAAGCGAGGGGCCGCATTTGCGGAGGTGGAGGCTCTATGGCACCTCAAAGCCGGTTACAAACGACCACACAAGTGGGACTTTGACAAAAAACAATAAACACCCAATGACTAACTACGGACTTACACTAAAAATAAAAAAAATAAAAAATTGAGGACTTACACAAAAAAAAAACAACGACCCGCGGACAAAAATAAAATAAAAACCTTACCCACAGCAAGGGGGGACACCCAGGACCTCTGCAACACAAGTTAAACCTCAATTTCAGTCAAATTTACAAAGTTTAGACACTTGAAAATCTTCTAAGCGAGAGAAAAAATGGCAGACGAAAAAAAACTAAAACGAAGCTACACAAACCCTAAAGATGCAAAATACCACAAAGCAAATACGGCTTTTCAAAAAACCTGTATGACCTACAACATACATCATTAGCAAGGACGTTAAATCATATAAACCCGCCTACCACATACACATTCGCCGCCATTTTACAACACTAACTTACAGAATGCGTAAGTTCCCAACTACACAAACGGCTTTCCCTCGCGCACGCAGCCTATTTACACTACACACTGCACACATTGCTGACACTTACACCTCAGCTCAACAACACTGCAAATCTACATTATATGCTGCTGGAAAATAAAAACAGATTGTTAGCTCTTCAGCACATTCCTTGCTGCATATATTAATTACAAACAGGTAAAGTATATTAATTTATGATTTCATTAATTAATTAATTTGCATAAAAAAATAATAAACAGAAAACAAAAACGAATTAACACCACACTATCGCAAACAACCACAAACACCTTCACCGCGCCACCCACAAGGAGCGCCAATGGTGCTCATAGGACACAAACTACACCAGGGGAGAGCCTTGAAATAAGCGACAAAACTACATCACTGCGGACCTTACAATAAGTGCAAAAGCGCCTATGATAACAACAAATACACCAAACAAAGGCGCTCAGCGCTAGCCTCGCAATGACCGCACAAGGATCTCAGACCACCAAAACATTTACTCTCTGTGGCAAACAGCATTACTTGCCTTACAATTTTATTGCCGTCATTTTTTGACGAGCAAGTCGCTAGTATATAAATAGGTACTGTGAGACTGCAGGGGCCTCATTTAATTGCAAGGCCGTAGCTTGCGGGCTACAGGCCATATGTCTGCAGGCTTGAGATTTGCTACAAATACAGAGCTCTTCATTTGAACAAGGCCATAATTGACAGGCCGAAAGCCGAAACCTCAAACCATGCAGTCGTATGTAGCATTTCAGAGCGTGATCCAGATCAATTAAGCAAGGCTGTAACTCCCAATTTGGAAACAGCCAATGGAAAATGAGACCGGCATCATTAGGTCAGCAAAACATGGAGGTTACATGTCAATCAATTATCGTTTAGAAGTCAAATATGCGAACAGTCTCACAATCCCGCAGTGTACAAAATTATAAAGACGAATTCCAATACTTTTCTAGTCCATATGGGTGGCCTGATTTGTATTAACTCATTGATTCCCGAGATCGATATAACACTGAAATGAAACATAAAAAATATATTTTCTACTGGAGACTTGCAAGCTTGAGATTGTCGTGCAATGAATTCTAATGTCTTTCATTACTTTCCCCATCTTTAAAATTGCATACATTTTTTTTTGACATTTTCGAGTGTGAATATATTTGTAGGCTTGAAGAATTGTAGCAATTGATTAGCAATTTGCGATTGTAACTCTTGCGGGCTTGAAAGATCAAAGGCTTAAATGGGGTGTAAGTTACCGTTGTAACAACCGCAAGGATTTTCATCCTGTAACCGGTAGATCATTTGTGGCTCTCAAAAAGACACCAATTGAATAGCAAATTAGTTTACGGATCACATTACGGGCTTCCGTAAACAATAATATCTCAAATGAATCGAGGCCAGGTATGGTATCCCTTTAAACTTCTCCAGATTTGTTCTTCATATAAAATCAATTTATGCTTAAATGGAACTTCCCTTTTATTCCAATATTCACTGACTTTGGTAATGACATGGGCCCTCATTCAATTGCAATTTGGCCAATTGAATAGGGGTCTAAATAAGCACATAACATATATTTTTTAAAGAAGTTTTTAGTTAGTAAGCATCTATCCAAAAGCAAGGTTTTCACTAACTAAAAACTTCTTTAAAAAAAAATATCTATGTGCTTATTTAGACCCCTATTCAATTGGCCAAATCGCAATTGAATGAGGGCCATGGTATTTGTTCTACTTTCAGTCCAGATCTGAATACACAATTAAGAACACATAATTTAAACAATTATTTCTCATTGCAATCACTGATAATGCTTTTTAGATAAAAATCCCTTCTTTTTTTTTACAATGTAATAATTCTAGAATAAATAGTATGGACTTTTGTTCTTTGTAAATGTAATTGTTTTTGTTTTTTGAAAAATCCTTTTTTTTGTTTGTTTTGGCTTTCCAATGTATGTCCTACTGGAAGCACATGATATGGAATGAAATGTTAGGAATCTAATCAATTTCTGCTGTTTCACAAATTCTTATTTAGTATTCTGCAAATCTGTTATACACAGTGCAGTACTGATTGTCTAAAAATGTATGTTGATTGTAATTGTTGATTGATTTTCAAACCTGAATAGTACTAGAGTTTCCCATAGTATTCTCCTATCTAAATAATAAAATAGATTTTGTGCAACACCTTTTTTTTCTAGGCAACTCCATCTGGGGCTATGAATATATAATAAACTAGGTTTTTTTTCTCAGCCAACAATCTGTATTAAATGAAGATTTTAAGCCAATATGCAGTCTCAAACAGCTTTTTCACATGTTTGTGTCTCATTAAGATCTATTGCCTGACAAAAAAATATTTATAGGTGGCTACTGACCCACAGGATTCAGTGCGGGCCGCTAACAAAACCAATAACAGCCTTATTAAATTGCAATTCGGCCAATTGCATAGGGCTCTATTTAAGCACATAGCATATTTTTTTACAGAATTTTTTAACTAAACACTTCTGTAAAAAAAAAAAATGCTATGTGCTTATATAGAGCCCTATTCAATTGGCCGAATTGCAATTTAATAAGGCTGTAAGCATCTAATTCAAAAACAACAGCAAAAAGATCACAAATAGTAATGATTAAAGCCTGCTCTTTTAAATATTTGTCATGTAAAAGTTTAACTGCAACATATGAGTGACTTAAAAATCTGGACTTGACTGTCTTTTGGATATACTTACATTGCATTGGAGACTCATATTGTTTTGGTTCATTAAACTCATGCCTGCAGCGGATAAAACAAGTCTCACAGAAGATTAGATTGAGATGCTGAAAGAAATGCAGGAGATGTATGAATTAAGAACATGGTGAGGTGATGATCGAAACACAGAAAGAGGAGATAGAGAAATCAGCATGCCACAATTTGTCTTTTCCTATTGATATGAGTGCTGAGATTCTCTTCCTTGAGGGCAAAGTAAGAAGATGGCTGTTGCCCAGGAGATAGAGGAGTCATAGCTGTGACAAATGAAAGTCACCAGTAAAAAAGTGAGAGTTTGAGATGAAATATGTAAAGGTCTTGTAAATTGATTCATGGTAGACAAGGATAAACCTCAAAGCACCACGGTGAAGTCAAAGAGAAAAAAGTACCATTGCTTGAAAAGCAAATAAGAGACATCATTTATCTCACAAGGAAATGAGGTGTATAAGAAAGAGACATCATCCAGATGACGGCAGCATTGCCATGTGGGAGCAGATAGGGATCTACAAGGATAAAGAGGTGAAACTTGAAATGCCAGTAAAGAAAATAAAGACAGCTGGAAGCTAGGAAATGCAGAATGAACCAAATGTGTGACATTTCAGAGTATTGGTTCTTTATTTTGCTTAAAAAAATTAAAAATATATTTTTGTGGTTTATTGAAAGATGCATGAATGTGTGAGTAAAATTGGATGTCCAACTGGCTGCTATGTAGCCATAAGGCAATCATCCAACAATGTTTATGTGGCCTACCACTGCACAAAACTGCACTGTATTCTTCTAAACTAAAAGAGCAGCAGATCATCCCAAACTCCTGGTGCAAAGCCACGTTCTTTTTCTCCCTGTCCCTTAATTTCATTTACCATTACCTTCTACTGTCTTTAAGTTAATAGTAACTGGTTTATAATGTTATACAGTCAGTAAATCTACATGAAACTAAACAAATTAAAAGATGGTACCATCCCCTATTTTAGTTCTTATTTCCTTGAAGATGGCTATACTGTGACAAGATAGAAGAACAGATATTATTACATGCCCTACATTTCTCACCATATCAGTGTTAAATATAGTGATGGATAATCAGAATAGATTTTCTAGTTTATATAAATATATATTTGTATCTATTGATATAATATCCGAACTTTACTCATTGTTTTTTGGGGTGGGAAACATTCCTATATATGGTCCCTAGCTGGACACCCTTGAGTTAAAGGTTTAGATTAATTAAAGGATCAGAAACAAGCATGAGTTTAAATGTTTAGCTCTCCGGATAAATTGCATTTTGGTTAAGCTGTAACTGCCTGAAATTGCATATTGTATTGTTTAATGTTTTTTTATAATGCAATTATACTAACAATATCATAAACATCTGCCATTTTATCCTATTTTAGAAATTGCAGCCATTATCTGGCCTTATCTTATTTTTTAAAATAGTCCTGTGCTAATCATAGTAAATTTATAACATTAAGGAATCTCACTTTGTCTCCTAAGATTCTTAGCAAAGTTATGCAGAAAGGTCGGAGCAGGAATCAAACATGGGGACCAGATTACACCGATCAGATTTGTTAGTTGGTGGGAACATTGACTTTAGCAGAAGTTACGGACTGAACTGAAACATAATCTCTAGTGTACAAGATTCACATAAAACCGATTATCTCAGAAAAATTCATAACAGTGAATACATATATTTTTGCATTTTTTAATTAAGACGAGTGAAGCAGTTTTAATTTTGGCATTAAGTGACTAGTATTTTATATTGTTATAACATGTCAGAAAGTTGGAGCCATTATCTGTTACATACATTGGTATTTGCTTGTTATCAGTTGTTCAGCATGTTTTTCCTGTGACTGAGTGTTATAAAATATTTACAATTACTCCATAACACCCAAGAAACACATTTTTTTAAAATAACAAACAAAAATGTATATTTAGAATATTTACTTGGAAAGGCAATGGAATTACACAAGTAGGATTGCTCCTACCGGTTGGATGCTTGCCCATCATCTGTAGAGATTTGCCAGCTTTACTGCTTTACTGATTTAAAGCTGCATGAAGGTTATATGAGCCTGTGCTATACACTGAACTTGTAACCTCTTTTAATGACTGCATTCTGATGTCTACCACACAGTGACTAAACAAATTTGTTGTTTCGGTTATAAAAGTAAAGACCAAACAACAACTCGAGAACCAAAGATACATCCCCAAAAAAAAACACATTTTTGAAATAGGAATTCATAAATTGGAAGTCTTAAGGGCAACTACAATTCACTTTCCTTTGGAAACTCAGTATGGATGGCTATTCAACAATAATGCTCAGTCGGCATAAGCACATGTAATTTATCCCACAATAATCTATCTGTCTATCTATCTGTCTGTCTGTATATATATATATATATATATATATATATTTATCATTATTTTCCAGCACTGCTTTAACCCTCATGGGCATGGAGTTCACCAGAGCTTCACAGGTTGCCACTGGAGACTTTGCACGCCTCCACCTTCTGTTTGAGGATGCCCCACAGATGCTCAATAGAGTTTAGGTCTGGTGACATGCTTGGCCAGTCCATCACCTTTACCTTCAGCTTCTTTAACAAGGCAGTGGTCGTCTTGGAGGTGTGTTTGGGGTCGTTATCATGTTGGAATACTGCCCTGAGGCTCAGTGTCCGAAGGGAGGGGATCATGCTCTGCTTCAGTATGTCACAGTACATGTTGGCATTCATGGTTCCCTTGATGAACTGTAGCTCCCCAGTGCCAGCAGCACTCATGCAGGCCCAGACCAAACATATATACACATATGTCTATATGTGTATATATGTTTTCTATAATATGTTGTGTTGATTCCCCCTATATGCATTTACCTACGGATGTCAGATGCTGCCTCCACTCTCTCTGCATCGCTGTTTACATTCAAACTGAGAGTTTCATGTCATATCAGTGGTTTTGTGATATTTGTGCCTTATCTGTTTATCTGTCACTTTGGGATTATTTCAACTACCTTTCATCAGTATAGATGTATACTTTTGGTGGTGGGAGTGTCATGGTCTGGACCTGCATGAGTGCTACCAGCACTCAGGAGCTACAGTTCATTGAGGGAAGCTCTGGTGAACTCCATGCCCATGAGGGTTAAGGTAGTGCTGGAAAACAATTGTGGCCACACAAAATATTGGGCCCAATTTGGACATTTCCACTTAGGGTTGTACTCACTTTTGTTGCCAACAGTTTAGACATTAATGGCTCTGTGTTGAGTTATTTTGAGCGGGCGGCAAATTTACACTGTTATACAGGATGTACACTTACTACTTTAAATTGTAGCAGAGTGTCATTTCTTCAGTGTTATCATATGAAAATATATAATAAAATATTTACAAAAATGTATATATATATATATATATATATATATATATATATATATATATATTTATATTTATATACATATATATATATATATATACAGTATATATCAGTGGTGCTAAAAAAGTTTGCATACCCTGGCAGGAATTGTGAAATTTATTTTGAAAATATGATTGATCATGCAAAAAAAAATACTTTTTTGAAGTATAGTGATCATATGAAGCCATTTATTATCACATAGTTGTTTGGCTCCTTTTTAAATCATAATGAGAGAAATCAATTAAATGGCCCTAAACAAAAGTTTACATACCCTTGAATGTTTGGCCTTTTTACAGACACACAAGGTGACACACACAGGTTACAATGACAATTAAAGTTTAATTTCCCACACCTGTGGCTTTTTAAATTGCAATAAGTGTATATGTATAAATAGTCAATGAGTTTGTTAGCTCTCATGTGGATGCGCTGAGCAGTCTGGATACTGAGCCATGGGGAGCAGAAAAGTACTGCCAAAAGACCTGCATAACAAGGTAATGAAACTTCATAAAGATGGAAAAGGATATAAAAAGATATCCAAAGCCTTGAAAATGCCAGACAATACTGTTCGATCACTTATTAAGAAGTGGGACATTTGGGGATCTCTATATACCAAGCCCAGGTCAGGTAGTCCAAGAAAGATTTCAGCCACAACTGCCAGAAGAATTGTTCAGAATACAAAGAAAAACCCACAGGTAACCTCAGGAGAAATATAGGCTGTTCTGGAGAAAGACGGTGTGATTGTTGCAAGGAGCAACTATACGTGAACAAAAATAAGCTGCATGGTCGAGTTGCCAGAAAGAAGCCTTTACTGTGCCAATGACATAAAAAAGCCTAGTTACAATATGGCCGACAACACCTTGACACGCCTAAAAGCTTACGGCACACTGTAATTTGGAGTGACGAGACCAAAAATAGAGTTTTATGGTCACAACCATAAGCGCTATGTTAGGAGAGGGGTCAATAAGGCCTTTAGTGAAAAGAATACCATCCCCACTGTGAAGCATGGCAGTGACTCACTGATGTTTTAGGGGTATGTGAGTTCTAAACGCATGGGGAATCTTGTGAAAATTGAGGGCAAGATAAATGAAGCATGTTATCAGAATATACTGGCAGACAATTTGCATTCTTCTGCACGAAGGCTGCGCATCGGACACTCTTGGACTTTCCAGCATGACAATGACCTTAAGCACAAGGCCATGTTGACCCTTCAGTGGTTACAGCAGAAAAAGGTGAAGGTTGTGGAGTAGCCATCACAGTCTCATGACCTTAATATATTGAGCCACTCTGGGGAGATCTTAAAGTTGCGGTTCATGCAAGACGACCAAAGACTTTGCATGACCTGGAGGCATTTTGCCAAGATGAATGGGCAGCTATACCACCTGCAAGAATTAGGGGCTTCATAGACCTCACGCTATCATTAATGCTAAAGGAGGCAATACACAGTATTAAGAACTAAGGGTATGTAAACTTTTGATCAGGGCCATTTGGGTGATTTCTGTTATCACTATGATTTATAAAGGAGCCAAGGCAGTATCTCTATAAAAGTTGTTGATGTACAAATTTTTGGAACACGCTTTGTTTCGTCACGCTTTGCAGCCCTCGCGCAATGAGGGCCCTGCGAAGCGAGGCGAGCAGTTGACCCACAGGCCTGCGAGGCCCGTGGGACTTAGGCTGCAATTAGCGCCGTAGGACTTGGGACTGAAGCACGTAAAACTACTGTACCACGCAACTGCAATCGCGCACCCCCTAGTACTTAGGACCTAAGCACGTTAAAAGCCCGAACCACGCAACTGGGAAGACCACCAAAAAAACACAATTATGCCTCAAATTCACTTACACACTCAAATTCACTTACACACAGCACAGTGGGGGAGCCAGGGAGCCTGTGAGTGAGGTTGCAAGATCATTTGAGGCATATATGCCATTTTTTCACAATAGAAAATCGGGGGGAAAGAATGGTGGCCGAAAAAACATAAAAAAAATGAAAACGAGGCTGAAGGCAGTAAAAAAACAGCCCGAAGGAAGTAACACTTAATGCAAGCCAGTAACACTTACACCAAGCCAGTAACACCTACACCAAGGCATTAACACTTACACCGAGCCAGTAACATTAGCGCTGAAGGTGCTCAAGCGCAAGGCCTATAAAGTACACAGGGGCTCATTACGAGCCACGTGATGAGCGCTGAAGGTGCTCATTGTGGCGCTCGCGATGAGCGCCAAAAGTAATCATTGCAAACCAGGAAAGTTAAAGTACACAACGGGAGAGGCTCGCAATGAGCACCAAAGTTGCTCAGAGGGGAAAAAAGCTCACATTGTGTGGCAAACAGCATTGCCAGGTTTACAATTTAATTCCCGTCATATTTTACATGTAATTTCCTAGTGTGATAACAAATGGCTTCATACGATCACTATCCTTCAAAAAAGACATAGTAAATAAAGTAAATATAGTAAAGTTATATATATATATATATATATATATATATATATAATATATATATATATTTATATATATATATATATATATATATATATATATATATATATATATAGCCTTATTAAATTGTGATTCAGCCAAAGGGCTCTATATAAGCACATAGCATATTTTTTTTACAGAAGTTTTTAGTTAGTGAAGACCTTGCTTTTGGATAAAAGTTCACTAACTAAAAACTTCTGTAAAAAAATATGCTGTGTGCTTATATAGAGCCCTATTCAATTGACCGAATCGCAATTTAATAAGGCTGATAGTGTCTTTGCAAAGGAAGACATTTCTTATAGTGTTTTGCAGGTTTCAATGACAGCATTTTAGGCTGGGGATATATTATTTTTCAAATGTTTCAAAATATACACATATTCTGAGCTAAAGTAAAAAAAATATAGAAAAGAGTTCTAAAAGCAAGGGTGAATTCCTCCTTGAATCAACACTCCATCTGTAGCTATTCAGGATAACCCTGAATGCCCTTTTTATTCAAAAATATATTGAATCCCTTTTTAAAGTTAATCTAATACGCTGTCACCACCTCCTTTGCTAGAGAATTCCACATATTAACTACCGTTACTGTGAAAACAAATCATTTTAAATTTGATGCTAATTTAGCCTGGGTTTGGAGGATGTTAACCCTAATTTGCAACTGTCAGAAATTGTAAGACATTTTGATGACTTTCAATGTAAGTGTTTAAATGTTTATATATTCATTCAAAAAATGTTTGCATACACTACTAATTCTCCTCCACTATCAGATGCATTCATAATCCAGAGAAATTAAGTATGCCTTTATGTTCACTAGGGAAGACTTTCTGACTAGTAAGAGAAGACCTTTATTGTTCCTGTGCTATAATATGGATCAGATTAAACACAATTTGAAGAGATATTTTGAAAATTGCATACTTGGTTAAATAAAATAACATTGGGATTGAAAAGATTTGATCTTACTATTGAGTAAAAACTCACCTTATATTGAACATAATAACCATTTGTCATGGAAACTGTTCAGTGATAAATGCACAATAACATGTTGCTAGTTATTTTAGAACTATAATATATTTAAATGTGTTAGCCATAAAGAAATCAAAATATTTCCAAATGGCCTGTTTTCTTTCAAGTATGGAATCTTAGTCAGAGAACCCGTGTCACTGTTGCCAAAATACCTCAAAATACAATAACAGGCAAAATATTTGGTAAAAACAAAATTATTTGAGTAATCTGTATATATTAATAAAGAATATGCTAAATCACATTTTAAGATTACAATCATAATTGGTAATTTTATTTTGCCATTTAGTTTTTCCTCTGTTATTCATAGATTGCTCTTTGTATATGTAAACTCTTCTCCCTAGAAACACATTGGAGTCATTTTGTCTGCGTGTACATCTTGGAACTCATTAATACCTTTACAGTCTCAAGTGCTGAATCCTTTCCACTAATCCTTTCTTTGCTCAGTCACATGCCACCGTCACACACTGTTCATTGCAGCTAAGTCTCTCGGCTTCACAGCTACAGATATAGTAAAGATTTATGTTACGTCACTTTATCCACCATTTGTCCAAATCATAAAGTCAAGTTTCTCCAATCTGTGCTTCACGCTTTGCAGGCCATACACAACACAATAAATTTACTTACTCCTGATATGTTTGTGGCAAAGTCATTTTATCCTGTATATTGTCAATACATTATTATATTAACATAGGCTCCTGTTCAGAAGGATTTTGTGATTATATTACATCCTGATAATAATAAAATCTGCTCCATTTCTTTGCACATTATGCTTTAATAATTATCTATATGTTTATCTATTTTGTTTCTTTTTCATGTTTAATATAGTTTTGAAAATCAAATCAATATTTTGCATTTTATTATTTATTGATTGTAAGTTTACTATTTTGTAATGTAATGTTTGCTTAGTTTCCACATTTTAACAGTCATTTTACAGTATTATTTTTTTATTTTTGCATTTTAACATCAGCAATTTGTAATATTATTTTGCATTTGTTTTCACCTTGAATAATGTCATATTACATTTTAGTGTATATATTTGTAATAATTATTTATTAATTAATACAGTTTTATTTATATATTTGTACTTATATACATTTTGCTGTTTTAGAACTATTTATTTTCAAATATTTTATTTTTAAATATTTTGCTTGTGTATATCTTGTGTACCACACACATCTTATTTATAGCTGTGTGTCATGTCCCATAAAGATTAGTGGTCCACATGGACCCCAACCCTCCTGCTTTCACCTTACAGTAGACTCCTGGATTGTGAGATTTTGTGTTTAGCTCAGCGCCCAGCATGCCTTAGGACCATTTCTCACAAACTCACTGGTTACAGGCTCTTACTAGCTTATTAAAAATAATAAAGCATTCTCCTTAATCCTTTGTACTTTGGATTAAGAACAAGCACACACCATTTGATTAGTGTATCAGATAGAGACATGCATCTCTTTAATTCAAATAACCTGCACTGTGCAGAGAAAACAAACATTGCATGTGCATATTGGACTGGGCTGTGTATACAGGGGACTGGAATCAGAATATGCATTAAACATTCTGATTAACTCTGTCTACCTGGGAGGGGAGTAGATGACATCAGAGTCTTAAACGATAAACATGCGCATATTGATTGTAACATATGAAGTCCCATAATGTCTTGCCTAATATCATTTATGAATGCCTAGCCTGCTGCCAAAGGCAATATCAGAGAATTTAGTTATCTGTCATAGGACTGCCTCTGACAAAAGAGAAATCTTGTCATGCTAGTATACTATTTATTCTATAGGCAAACTAGTTACTTTGGCTATCTATCTGATTTATTGTGAGTGCCTGTTGTTGTTTGATGCTGTATATGCCCATTAGCAAATCAATATAAACATACACATATATGCACACAACCATGTATATATATATATACTAGTGACTTGCCCGTAAAAAATGACAATAAAAGTGAAGCCTGGCAATGCTGTTTGCCACACAATGGGAGCCTCTCCCTCTCTACTTTACTGGCCTTGCGAGGAGCGCCTTTGGCACTCATCACGGGCCTCGCAATGAGCGCCTTCAATGCTCATTGCGAGCCTCCCCCCCACCTCTCCCACTGCCTACTTTACCTTTTTTGCGATGAGCGCCTTTGGCGCTCATCGCTGGCCTGGCAATGAGTGCCTTTGGAGCTCATTGCGAGTCTCTCCCCCTGTCTACTGTGTCTCATTTCCACGCTCCTCTTCCTCCCTTGTGTCTCCTTTCCCCCGCCTCTCCCTCTCTTGTATCTCCCCCCCCCCTGTGTTTTTACCTCCCTCTCCCTCCTGTGTCTCTAACCCCCTCCCCTGTGTCTCTTTCCCTCCTGTGTCTCTTTCCCCCTCTCCCTCCCATGCGTCTCTAACCCCCTCCCCTGTGTCTCTTTCCCTCCTGTGTCTCTTTCCCCCTCTCCCTCCCATGCATCTCTTTCCCCCTCCCCTGTGTCTCTTTCCCTCCTGTGTCTCTTTCCCCCTCTCCCTCCCATGCGTCTCTTTCCGCCTCCCCTGTGTCTCTTTCCCCCTCTTCCTCCCCTGTGTCTGTTCCCGCCTCCCCTGTGTCTCTTTCTCCCCCCGCTCCCTCTGCCTATTTACCCTACATACTGCACACATTGCTGACACTTACACCTCAGCTCAACAACACTGCAAATCTACATTGTATGCTGCAGGAACATCAAAACAGATTGTTAGCTCTTCAGCACATTCCTTGCTGCATATATTAATTACATTAAATATACACAAAAACAAACAAAAACACAGTATCGCAAAAAACCACACAAGGAGCGCCAACGGTGCTCATTGGACACAAAGTACACCAGGGGAGAGGCTTGCAATACGCGACAAAAGGAGATCAGCGCGGACTTTACAATAAAAGCAAAATCGTCTATGATAACAAAAAATACACCAACCCAGAGGCTCGCAATGAGCGCCAAAGGATCTGAGACCACCAAAACACTTACTCTCTGTGGCAAACAGCATTAGCTGCCTTATCGCCGTCATTTTTTGACGGGCAAGTCGCTAGTATATATATATATATATGTGTGTCTTCAGTCGTGCCCTACCCTCCTTGATTCTATGGACCACATCATGCCAGGCACATCTTATGTCTGGTTGTGCTCATCTATAAGGTTTTCATGGCAAAAATACCGGAGTGGGTTGCATGTTCCTTCTCCAGTGGATAGAGATTTGTCTGACCTCGATGGATTAATTTCCTGTATAAGAAAATACATATGGACTAGTTCTGTGTTACTCGTGGGGCTTATGTGATATAATTTGATAGTGCTGTGAGTTAACAAAGACCTTCCCATTATTTCCACATTATATTGCATTAAACTGCAGGAATAATGAACCAATGTACTTGGAAAACTGTTGGTCATTTGTGAAGTATATAATAAACTAAAAACATTAGCAGCTATATATGCAATAACAAATTGCAATTGTAACATACATTGAGCCCTAATCTATTAGAAGCCTGCAAATGTCTCTAACCCATAATTTTGCTGTGGGTGTTTTTTTTCTCTAATTGTTTAGATTTTTTCTATTGACCCAAGCCCGCAATTTACCTCCTGACTTTTTAGGTAGGATTTCAGGGGGTGTGATCATATGGTCTGACAATGTTTAAGCAAGCTCGTAATTTACTTCTTAGACACAGCCAATGCTAAATGAGTCATCATGACATCAGTAAAACATGGAAGTTAGACGTAATCTGCATTCACAGACTACAAATGAATTAGTGCCAATAAGTAATATTTGCCGATCGAGCTCGCACTCTATAAAATGCATTAGATTTGTTTTAGTCCGTATGGGTTTCATGATATGTGTTAACCCTGTGTGTCTCGGGATCAATATTACTCAGAAATAGGCTTTAAAAATTATATTTTAATAGCATATTTGTGAGTTTGAGACTGTGTCTGTTTATTCTGTAAAGAATACTTCCAATGTAATGTTTTATTATGGGTAATAAAGCTATTTGTGTATGAAGGATCTTGGTTGGATAATAATTGAATGGAATTATGGAGTTAGACAATAATCATTAATTGTTACTTAAATAGCCTCTATCATCTTACTGGAATACTATGTCATATCTACTCTTTGTCTGTGACAAATAAATGCCATACCAAGATGGTCTGTATAGTCAAGATCATTCTTGAATTCTAAAAAAATACTTGCCCAATAATGTGTTTAAATACGTAGGAAACACATAACATATTATTACTCTGCAAAGTCACAGATAACATAGAACTGATTATTTTTGAAACAAAAAAATTAAATTGGACAGGTCAAACAGTAATAATTCCAGTCACTCCCCTTTATCTCTACTTACAAATAGAGTGCTGTTTTCACTTAAAATTAGCTCTTTTGTAATCAATTTTCACTACAATGTTTAGTTAATCAAAAGATTAGGACAAACTATTTATACATACATGTTATTCTCAAACACCCAATTATTTATGTATTGTTTGTTTAAAACCCTCCTCGTTCCAGATATGTTATCATTTATATGATAAGCATACAAGATAAACTTTAACTCTTTTTTGTTAAACTAATTTGCAATCATGCACAAAATAATTGTTTGAGAGATCTAACCTATAATTGTAGAGAAATTTCCAACATCCTACATCAGTGGGTTATGTATACTTTTTCTAATATGTTGTTCGTTTCTCAAAATCATTAAACTTGGAGAATGCTTTTAAGAAGTCAGAAGGATGCCCACTAATGGAATTCTTTGTGGCTTTCTTGATAAGGTCATCTCTTCTAAAAATAACCAGACTCTTCCTTCTGTGATATTTTAAATGTAATGCAAAATATAGAGCTTTACCATCTTCTAAAACGGCAAATCAAATATTGCACTTAAATGCAGTCTGCAAATGGAATTTGTATATTGTATTTATGTTTCCATTAGGTTTTATGTAATTTAATAAAGAATTTATTCTTTTTTTCTCATAAATAAATATACTTTTTTTTTTTGCTGCGGCATGCTGTTGTCTCTAGCTCAGTAATCTTACAACATTATTGATCCGTGTTTCATGGTGGGATCTCTTAATCCCTAAATCAGAGAAAAGGGAGCATACTTTATCTCAGTAAAGACATCTAATACTTTATATTTGGGTCTATAGTGTAATAGTATTAGGAAGATTTGTCTTCTTAATCTGCCACATTCTACTGAAGACAAGGCATAGACTTAAACCTTTAGAGCTGTTCTAAACCATATTTGGGAAACATGAGCAATATATTGAATGATGATATTAAAAATGCATAATTGTTAAGTCACTCAATCTATTTTGCACCATCACATACAGTGTTCAGAAGCATGTGGGAAAAGTATTTTCCTTTTTGAAATTGCTTCTAAGTTGATTGAGGTATAAGTATTTATAATTCAGGGTATTAGACCACGTGTACACCCCCGGAATTGAATGTATATATTATAATCTGCACTGTGTGGTGTCACTAAATAGAAATATCTATTCAGGCAGGGTAAGGAAGTGTTGCATTTTGGATATTTATTACATATTAATTTTCACTCATGTATGCAAAGGGTACAGTGGTTAAAGGGACTGCTTTTCGTATGGATGGTTGTAGACTGCTTTTTGCATTGATGGTCGTGGTTCTTACCGGGATTTCTTAATAATACATTACTTGGGTAATAGGATAAAACTAAAAAAAAATCATTGTATTACATAAACATATTAACATAAAAATGGAGAACAAGAACTTGAACCTACAAACTACTATATCAAAAGCTGTACTTTAACCATTGTACCATCTCTCTGTTTGATAGATGGCTAAGTAAATATGGCCTCCCTTATATGGCTCTCATAAGGATAAAACAAAAAAAAAAACATTGTATTACATAAACATATTAACGTAAAAATGGAGAACAAGAACTTGAACCTACAAACTACTATATCAAAA
Source organism: Discoglossus pictus (assembly GCA_027410445.1). Taxonomy (NCBI): domain Eukaryota; kingdom Metazoa; phylum Chordata; class Amphibia; order Anura; family Alytidae; genus Discoglossus; species Discoglossus pictus. The sequence goes on from CM050163.1 coordinate 521,932,224, forward strand.
GCTGTACTTTAACCATTGTACCATCTCTCTGTTTGATAGATGGCTAAGTAAATATGGCCTCCCTTTTTTGGCTCTAATAAGAAAAGAACATAGGGAAGGTCACTCGTAAATCAATACCGAGCTATCACATCGCACACATAAATCTAACTTCGAAGAAATGCAATCCGAGTACTCGAAATGTCTCTAATATAATAAACTCTATGTGCCTGTCACTATAACATGCCTCCCATAACGATATCCGATCTCTCTACAGTTTAAAAAAGCCTATTGGTACTTTAAAACCCTCATAAAGGCAGCAATAATGACTAGTGTGAAGTCATCTCTATGAAGAAGCTAACACTTAAATTATGTCAGATTTGAGATTTGATTGCTCAAAATGTAAGGGGTTAATACTGCTACTTCCTATATGAAAAGGGATCCCCAGGATCCCCCTCAATACTTGGTGCAACCTATGAGCCCAGGTATACCCCAGGATTCCCACTTAATAACCGCTTCCCCTATAAGCTTGGTATTCCCTGTGATTCCACTTTAATACCTACTAACCCCTAAAAGTACAAGTATTCCCCAACTAAAGTATAACTATGGAGGCCATTATATAACCTGTTACCATGGGAATTCCTATTGACCCCCATAGTAATCTAATGTATAACCATGGGGATTCAGATGGACCCCCATGGTACCTAATAATAACCCTTAAACCATGCAGATTCTTACGTACCCCAATGGTATACTAATCTATGACCTTGGGGTTCCTCATTGACTCTCATGGCACACAAAATTAACTCATACCACGGAGGTCCTTATGGACCTCAGTGCCACCTAATATTAACCTTTATACCATGAGGCTCACAACGGACCCCCCCCTAAGCTATGATCATGGGGGTCCTTATGGACCTCCATGGCACCTAATGTTAACCCTTATACCCTTCCTACCACCACTGTGGTCCATACTGGACCATAAGGACCCCAATAGTCCCTAACACTAAATACATAAAAAACACTACATACAATAGAAAAATATACTAGCTTTTAATGATCTCTAGCTGCCAGACTACTATTTTTTATTTTGCTTTGTCCCATTCTATGTTAACACATTTCCTACTTTCTCAAACTGATACTACATTAACAAACAAGCAGAATATAGACATCTTTGCAGGACAGTCTGACCCATTCATCCTCACTTATCAGTGTCATGTTTAGCAGACAGTCTAGTAAATTATTTAAAAGACATATTTGGCGGTCAGTCCTCAAGCTCTAAGACTTAAAGTCTGAATGAGAAATAGGATAGACAATAAAATGCTAAAAGATCAGGCGAACATAAAACAATCTTTTATACTGTAAAGTGTGCCTGACATGTATTGTACACCTGGGCGTGTTAGAAATGTAGAGGGATTATGAGGATATGAACCAAGCTTCAAAAGAGAACAAATATAAAATGTGAAGCAGAACAATAAAAAGTGATAAGGGAATAGTATTCATATCATAGAATGAGAAAATGAGCAAAGCTAGAGGTGGTCAGGATAATATAGAGATGTCAGTGAACATAATAAAGGGTTGTTCAACTCTAAGGGGTATATTTATCAAAGTGGCGATTAGTTAAGTATTCAGATTTCCTTTGTTTTCTATTTGCAATACTTATCAGAGTTAAATTTTATGCCACTTAAAGTACAGGTCCCATAGAAAACATCCCATAGAAAACATTAAAAGTGGAAATATTTTATGTTTTAACTTACCATTCTTTAGAAGAACATCATGTTTTGGAAGGCATAAAATAATAATACAGCATGTAATCTATTATCTTTTATATGCAGTTATGCTGCTGTGGCATTGACCATTTTGGTTTAGATCAACTTTCTGAGGTGGGAGGAGACTTTAAAGTAGAGGAATTGTCTGTCTGAACACCGGGAATATAGCAGCTACATATGCTGGTGCTCTGAGCAAGACTATAGTGAAGCTAATTATAAATTACAAGGATATATTACAAGGTCCACTAGAGTAATAGACAGCGGCAGACAAGAAAACAAAATGGAACCCAGTGTTAAAGAATAACTATATAAAGCTGCAAAATATAAAGGTTATATATATATTTTTTTACAAACATCTGTCCATTTTCCTGCTTAGGTATTCAAAAGATCATATATAACATAACGCTCTTTACAAATACAATAATGATATTCAGGAATATATACAATATATATAGGCCTGGGTGGTTTAGCTATATAGGCTAATGGGTTGACAACATGACTTTTAAATGTCAACATATTTGTGGAAATTGGACACTTGTACAGTGAACTATTACTACTGCAAAATAGCATTAAATAACTGTATTTTGTGATATTGTACTGTAAACATAGAATAATAATGCTGTAAAAATCCCATCAACTGTGAATTAAATTTTGGCCAAAATATTTTGTGCACTAAAATTTAAGAATGGCCAGGATATGAATAACTGTATCCTAATAATTAAATAATGATTAAACACATCTTTAGGTAGATCGAATTGTCAGACTAGATGGTACAAATTGTTCTAAAACATTATTTCAAAAGATTAAAGATTAAGATAAACTATCCCCAGATCCTGTGTTTTCTATAAGAGCTATTGGTCAAGCTGAGCTAAAACTCTTTTCATAAGTAGCTCACATAGAAAATATAGGAAGTGAAAATATTTAAATCCACTTTTTTATTCTCCCTTTTATCCCTGCCTGATTAACATACCCTATTAAGGTGAGCATACATGATTTCCCTACGCTTGCATCTGCTTATTCCCATTTACCCTACTAATCTCACCCTATTCATTTTTATTAAATACCTTCAATGGCATGTTAAGTTTATGTATCTGAATTATGTTTTTGGTGAAAAATAGCTGTACATAAGTACTAAGTACCCTCGGATATAGCTGTAATAGGGAACTACGGGCACTATTCTTTTGCCCAGAACGTGCAATTATACACACTTAAAACCACTCTTTAAATTGCCACATATTCTATTAGCTACTCACAATCCGATTATGAGTTACCCGCCCATAATAACTTACTGGCCCTCCAAAGACACCACTTGGGCTTCAATCTCCATTACAAGCTCTAATTAATTAGAGATACACAAAATCAATATTCGCATCTAGAAAAACCTGCAACTAGAAAAAGTGTCAAGTTTCTGTCAAAAATATTATGAGTACTAAATAGGACTTGCAAGGGTTTTTTCAACACTTATTGTAGCTGTAATAGAAGTTAAACACACAGTACTGTACTTTAAAAGCATGGGAAGACATGGAAAGAGATTACAATTAACTGCAGAACAGAATATGGTTTATATGTGGAGGCTTAAATACTTAAGTTGTAGGCTTGAGGCAATACATCTAGACATTAATAGAAAAAAACACCTACTTACGGGCTTTCAATTAGAATAGTGCAGCAAGTGATTCAGTACAAAAAACTGCCTATGTAATGTACTAACTATTTTAAAATAAAGTAAATAATTCTTGAGATATACATCATTATTAGTATGCTTATTAGTAGAGTCGTATTCTAATTTGCGACTTACAGCCCTATTAAATTCCCCCAATGTGTAAAATCATAGCCCGTATCCATTGCCATTGTAAAGCTACCCGCAAATGATCTAAATGCAGAAAAACCCTACGGGCTGTTAAAATCGGAACTCCGTTGCTGCAAATCTTTTGATCTGTCAAGCCCGTAACTGTTATGTGCGTAAATCGATATTAAATTGCTATTAATCCACTGGCGTTCAAACCTGTAACCCGCAAACGGAGCCAAAAAGCCTGCGGGTACTATAGAGGACCCACAAGGGGGATAAAGTCCTATCCATAGCACCGTGAATGCAAATACACACACACTACTGTACTTAAAAATAAATGAAAGTGATGTTAGGTATTAGAATTAATAGCACAACATTCTTAAGCTCGCAAATCTGCAATATAAAATACTTTTTTTAATGTTTAATTTCTGTGTCATATTGATCCTGGCAATCAATGTGTTAATACATATAATGGAACTCGCATGGACTTGGATATCATATATACTGATTTATTAATATCGCATTATTTCTGGAATGCAGGTCCGATCGTAACTCGTAATTCAAACCCTTAAGGGATTTAAATCTAACCTCCATTTCTCAGTGATGTAATGATGACGATCTCTTTTACCATTGGCTCCGTTTAAACCCGCAACTACGGGTTTGACTAATTGATCAAGTTCACAGTCGCACATGCGACGGGAGCCAGAAGGATTTACGGTTTTGCGTCTCCAGCCCGTAACTCGCTGCGTGGTTGAATGTAATAGCTAATTTCCGTAGGCTTTGTGGGTGTTCCGTTGCCGTTATGGGCTTGGAATTTAATGTGGCTGTTAGTGTGCCTGATTTATGAGGAGGATGAGACATAAGAGGATGGAATTTATTATAATACAATGATAGTCACCAGCACAGAAACAAATTAACAGTGTTATCATTGTACATACATCATTTCAATTAGCACACAATGCCACTAATTACCATGCCGTGCCACTCAGAGAAAAATTGTATATATATATATATATATATATATATATATATATATATATATATATAGTATTATTTTGTTTCTAAAAAATGGTTAGCTCTGTACAGTACATTGCCAGTTTTGAAGTACTTGAAAAAGAACAAATAATCTCAAACCCTGACAGTTCATTTTAGTTAAATAGTTTTTTATTGTTCTCACATAAATGGACTTGAACAATATTTTTTAGCGTATGGTTTACTATATGATCCTTACTGGAATACAGCTCAAGTCTTTTCATGTGGATGAAATTCAAAGGAACCATTTTTCACTAGTTCTAGGTTTGCTTTTAGTGCTAAATTTTATATTTTTATTGTTTAGAATTTTATGTGAAGCCCCCGGCATAGAAAGTATCATCAAACTGCTGGTGACAATTATTTTAATGGCCACCCTACGCCTCCAGATTACCAGTCACGTACATTAGTAAATTTGTACATAAAACGCCGATCCCAGGGAAAATCTGCATTGTTTCCTTGAATAAAAGCAATATAAAGAATATGAGTATGTTTTCTTTTTTTAAAACCTTATTGTTCAGAATTAATATTAATTGAGTAAGCGCTTAATGTTTATTTTATTCTCTGGTTTTGGAATGTAATTCATGATGGAAAATTATTACAATGTATTTTAATACTAAATATAGAGACAAAGAAATCAAAATACTCTGCAACAATTTAATTCAACAAGAACACCCTGTCCATCAAATGGACAGGGAAACGGAATGAATCATTCACGTTCCAAGAGAATGCTCGCTTTGAATGTAAACCTAAAAATAAAACTGAATGGACTCATTCAGTCATCACCTACAGCCTGATTTTCAATCAACTCAAAGATATCATAGAGACTTACTAATAGTTAAGAGGCCTACAAATAGCCTCTTAACCTCAGCAGCATACTTACAAGAAACAGAGGAAATCTACCCAGAGGAAGATAACCAAAGAAATATAGCCTTCAAGAAAAAAGATAACGGCCAAGTGAAGAGGTTATGTTTCAATAGTTAAGAACAATATGTAAGGGTCATTCACATGTCAATACTACGATGACGAAATACACCAAAAGGAACTATGCTCGAGAATCTAATACGGTTCCTCAACACCAAGATAAATAGTTCTCTTCACAGACATGGCATTCACTTTCTGATCTATCAATAATAATACTTAAATCCAATTACAAACGATGGATGTAACAATTATTATTATTGTATTACTATTGTTACTGTTTATTTGTAACGTGCCAACCTATTCTGTAGCGCTGTGCATGGGTATATTTGAGGCAAAAACAATAGAAATATTAACACATTGTAAAAGATGGAGGGCCCTGTCTTTGAGTTTAGAATCCAGTGTCCAGAGAGCTTTCCCCAAAGCACCATGCAAGATTGAAAACTTACAAATGTGCCATCTAAAACAATTTACTTAAGGCAATGGTAATATCAATTCTTTTATTTGACACAAGGATGTTTTGGTTGATTTAAAGGACCACTATATCAGTTTTTTTTGTAAAATTTAAATCTAAAAGCATAATTAGACAGGGAAAGTGATAAATTTAGTTTTTAAAAAATATTAGATCCCAGACCTGTCCATGCTACTTTGGTGAAGGTGTCATGTACGTGAGGAACGTCTACACGAGCGGCTCTTGTAATTATCCTTGCAGCAGTCTGATTCTGAGCATATGTGGTCAAGGGAGTAGGCGTTAAATACTTAAATCTGCCATGACATAACACATCTCCATCCTCTCTCATCCATCTTTGCACTGATAGATAAGATAAGCACATCCCTCAAACTCCTTGCTAGCAAGAATTGCTGAAGCCATATACAGAGTCTTCCAAAATTACGTTTTTCTCTGAAAATGCATGTATGCTCATGGCCTGCACAACTTATAATATTGCTAGTTTGTCACATATTTCACAAACGTGAAGATTTTTCTAAACTGCAGTGGTCAGTACACACAACATTTTGTTTCAAATGTATGCCCATTCTTCCAGTGCACTTGTATACTTCCTGCCTCCTTATTTGCACTCACATACATAATTCTTAGTGGCAGTGGAGATATTGCAAGCGGGCATTGCAACATGTAACATTGTACTGGCTTGATAACTGCCATCTTGAACCTGACACCCTCTTCTCTCATATTCTTGTCTTGCCTTATAGATTGTAAATTGAAATTTTGAATGACCCCACCTTCAGCCAATTTGGTGGTAAACTCTGACACCTTCCCAATACCCTTTACATGGAAGTTTCCAGGATAATAAACTCTGAGCTTGTCTATGCAGAGAGGCTTACCACATACCTTTGTAAAGTCTACTATGCACGATCTTAAATTTGACATACTGTTCAAGATTACTTAACAGTACTTCTTGGTATACGTCTGTTCAAACTTTAACTTAAGTTATGGGTCTTGTCTAATGTGTCTCTTACAGATCCATGTTTGAGGTGAGAGGGAACTGACATTTAACATTTGTTTTATGTTCTTTTGTCTCAGTGAAACCTTAGAATCTGGATCCTGTGATCTGACTGGAGATAAAAATAACTTAGAGCCTCATTCCATTGCTCAAATCGCAATTACTTGAACCCAGTAATGTAGCCTGTAAATGTTACGGAAAATCAATTGGCTACATTTAGCAACTCACATTCCAATTGCATGTTAAAGGCTCAAAAGCACTGCGGGCATGTTAAAAATGTGACTCTGTCCTATCTCCTCCTTTGATTTTTCAAGTCCGCAAATGTTACCAGTGCTAAAGATGTGGAATTGATATTCAATTACAAACGTTCATGTAGCCCACAATTGCCTTCAAAACCGTAAATGGCAAATGTATCAAACATTTATACGAGTACTAGATAGGATCCGTAAGTGGGTTAAACACCTATTTGTATAACTCCAGCAGCAAATAAACATACACTACTGTACTTAAAAATACTGGGTAAGCAATAAAAGGTATTAGAATTAAACGCACAACAGTCTCAAGCTCGCAAATCTGGAATAAAAAATAATTTGTAACTTTGATTTTCCTGTTATATCGATATTGGAAATCAAAGGGTTAATACACATCAGGCCACCCACATGAACCAGAACAGTTGCTTTATTGATTTTTATTGATTTCTACATTGCGGGATTGCAAGTCCGATCACACTAATTAATTGTAGTATAAACTCCATGGTTTACTGATGTCATGATGACGGTCTCATTGACTATTGGCTGTGTCTAAGAAGTCAATTACGGGCTTGCTTAAATATTGTCAAAACATATGATCATGCCCCCTGAAATACTACTTACGAGTACATGATTTCCGTGTGGAAGATGCGAGAGGACAGTTGAGAGTTAGAGACAATTGAATACATCTAAATGCTTAGAAAAAATGTAACCCACAACCAAAATGTTGAGTTACAGGTAATTAGAATTTTAAGTGTTTGGATAAAAACAGAAGAGAAACGATATGGTATCTCCATGTCCTCTCAAAGCTAGAACTGTAAAAGGCAAAATAGACATGTTCTATAATATTTTCATTTTTCCTAAATATGCTCTTACAAATAAATGCACCCTATGCTTAAATTCAACGACTCTGTTAAAATAGGAAATTATAGCAATCTGTATGATTATGGAGAGTTGGTGCACATTTAATATGATTTCTCAAAATAAATCATTATTAATATTTTAGGCCTGAACAACAAAATACTCATGTATATCACCTCTACAGAATGAGGTTCCTTTTCAGTTGTGTTTGTTTGCCTTCATTTGGTTATAGGTGACATCCATACTAATCACAATTATGTAGACCAGTGATATTTTTATGTAGATTAATACATTGCATTTCCAAGTGTTATTTTGTAATTAGTCTGTTGAAGGGGTATTCTTTGTCTTCTTCTGTCTGGATTTTAAGTAGGTCACAATGTACAAAGTGTTCAGAAATTTCTTTTCGAAAGTCAATTCAAGTAAACATGTTTTAAGTACATGAAAAAGTGGAATGCTATTTTTCCAATAACACTTTTGTCTGAAAATACACAATTCTCATGGATAGCATCATTAATAAATGTCCCCAGGTGTAAAACTAGCAAAGAAAGAAGACACAAGCTGAGTTAGTAAAAATAGTGATATTTATTTTAATAAATATTTTACCACTGGTAACATGTGGTTAAAATGGTAGGCAGTATTATAAATTATACTGATATGCTTTGGATTAAAATGATGGACTATGTTGTGAAGGGTTTCATATTCTAAACTCTGGATTTAGCCACTTATTGGTCATTACATCCAGAATTTTGGGGTGCACCCATGCTGCAAAGTAGGCCTTAAATGGAACTCCAGCCAGTCTATGACCCCTGTATTTGTTGTGTCACAAAATAGATTACTCTAAGAGCATCTAGTTGGAGTGCAGGCCACAAGTAATTGGAAGGTGTCTTCTGGATCGCTATTCTGTTGTGGTGATGGGGCTTATGTACCTAAACGAAGCTGTGAGCTATACCACGCAGGGACATCCAAGATGAGCAGGTCATTGCAGAGACGTCAGACAAATTGTGGTCCACTGGAGAAAGAACTGCCAAACCATTCCAGTATTTTTGCCATGAAACCCATATGGATGAGAGACAGATGGACCTGGTGTGTTGTGTCCATATGGTCCCCAAGGGTCTGACACAATTGAAGGACAGAACAACCACAAAAAGGTGTCTTAGGTGTTTCTTGCATTTAAAAGGGCATGTTTTAAAAATGACCAGTTGTGTTTTGCATGAAAAAAAATAATAATTAAAACATGTTTTTTGAAACTAACAGAAAGTCCATATATATATTAGTAGATTTCATTGGCAGTCATATGTCACTCATACATCATTATATCTCATTGACAGATAAGTTAAATATAAAAAAAAAAAAAAAACACTACATGGTACATTATCAAATAACCTTTTTCAATGCCCCTTTAAGTAACATACAGTAGATTAGTATATGGCCTTGCCTCTGCATATGTTATATCACTCATCTCACCCTATATGCATCAATGATCTCTACAATCCAAATCCTTTTAAACATTAAAAGTGTATTTCCACCCTGTGCCTGTCATGTTCAGGAGGGCACTTTTAACTCCTGGGGACTGTTGGAATGGTATTGCCCTCTTGTCATGAGGTGTTTAATATTGGCTACACAATAATGGGAGTTGTTTTCCCACCCTGCGTGTGGCAGGTTATACTGTACTTATCTATATGTGATGTATGGATGGTACCCAGCTATGTGTAGTATCAAAATGACAGGTTTTCCCAGAGGAATATAATAAATTATATTTCCTGAATCCTCTGGGGTCAGTGTTAGAGTTATGGGGTGACCTGAATTTGCCAGCAGAATGAAATATGAGGCCTGGGGGGAGCTTATATGAAGATACTTTTAGGTAGACACTAAGTCTATAGAATGACAATAGATTTACACTATTCTGCACCTCACCATTTGGCTCTAACCAAGGGAGCAGAGATGACACTAGGTGCTAAATCACAACATGTTAATTGTCTCTTCCTAATTAACAGGAGATCAAAGGGCAGGAGGGAACATTGTGAAATCTTAGACATTCAGGGTCTTAAGCTCAGTGTGAGGTTGGTACCCAAAGTTACAGGGTGGGGGGAAAAGCCATGTGTTTTTTTTTTATTGTTTTGGTTAAAAAATTTTTTTATCTGAAGCAAGAATAAAGGCTCAGCCTGCATCTACACTAACTAAAGGTGTTGTTGGTCCTGCTTCTCCATGAATGATGGTCTGATCTGAAATGCTTGGTGCTGGGATGCATATAAAAGTCACAACCTGCATATTGCTCATATAAGCTACAGTCAGAGAATCTGGGTCGTGACAGTGCCCTTTACCACTGTTCTTTCCTCCTCCTTGTGCCTCTCCACTGGAACTTCACATCAATCAGTCTCCAAACCGCACAGATTCCACATCTTCCTCAAGACCCACTTCCTTGCTGTTTCAACTCCTGATATAACTTTTCTCCCTATTAATGGATCTCCTAGCTTTATCTATTAAACCCTGATCTAACTTTATGCTCTGTCTATAAAGTTTATTCAGTAAATATACTATTTTATATTCCTAAACAATGATGAACCATTTTATAACTATGTACAGTACCTTGGGAAAAGACTATATATGCAAATGTTAATAAATACATGACAACCCAAGCCAAGGTGTAGTATGAAGAGATCACTTACCTGTTTGTGGATGAGATAACCAAGATATTTTTCCCAAAATATGAAAAGTAACTTCTGATAACTACACTAATATCAGTCATTTCAATTAAAAAAAGATCATACATTTTATTACATAGATCAGGGATGCCCAAACATTTTGATCTTTTTGATGTATTCCTGATAGTAGCTGGGCCCCTTTGTATAACCTAATTTCTTCAGCCCCCCCCCAAAAAAAACTTTGCAATTATGCTTCTCTACTGGATCCCTATCTTCTATATGATGTGTTTATTTGTCCCTGCTATGCCTACATTTTATCCCTTCTTTATTCACAATTTCTTTAGCATTGAGCTTCAATGGTACATTCTGGCATTGACTGGACTCCCAGCTGAAGCCTTTCACTCCCATAAGGGATCCCTTCCTTTAATATGCCGAACCCTCAAATATATGACAGTTCCTTGTGCTTCTTGGCTATATTAAGAAATAAAAATAAACTTGAAAATATATACGAATTAATTACATCAGTATGCACATTACAAAATCACTTTATATTTAATAATTAATTAAAATAGAAAAGATCTGGGTAATGGTGGGACATTTTCATTTACGTATAAATCTATATGTACATTTTTTACTAGACAAGGATCTAAAAAATATCATAATTGTTTTCAAACTGTTCTCCCAAAGAAAGCAACAATCAATGCTAAACTAAAATAAGCATCAATCAATGAGTTGGAAAAAAGACAATGCAGGGGACTCAGGGAAACTTCTCTAAAAATCGTAATAGTTTAGAATTGAATCAAAATCTGGATTTAAACATAGAGCTATCAAAAGGCTTTCATACTGTGATAAAAGGACAACCATGATGATATATCATGGACATGATCAAGTTCCAAAAACACTTCCAATTGAATCACAAATCTTGCCACAGAAACTGCATCCACCTCACTAGCACTGATGCTGAAAGCACTTTGAACAACAGCAAAAGTAATAAAAAGTCATAAAATTGACTATAACGATCTTAGAACAATAATTACAGGCGTTCTAGCAAAAAACAAAGTCAGAGGTGATCAGTCAGATAACAAGCAAACCTTAATAGGTTAGTTCTATGGACATGATAATCCACTCTGAGAGCAACCTCTTTTAGCCACTTGTGCCCGTTACTCAGAGAAATATCCTGTAGTATATCAGTCTGGTCTCACTCAGTAGAGCGATCCAGCCCTAAAATACTAGGCAATTCAATCCTGATCCTTATTTTCTGTGTCATTCTTTTGCAATCTCAACTTCCACTCCCTTTGGATTGTAAGTTTGCAAGTTTTCCATCTTGTAAGGTGTTTTTAGGAAAAAACGCATCATATCTTTAAGATTTTAAGCTAATAGACAAATCCATCTCTTCTTTTGGCATGTTAATATTGTATTTTGCTTTGTAGTTAACTCCTGTATAGCTCTACAGAATATGTTGGCATGTAACTAATGAAGGATAATAATAATAACACTGTATAACAATGACCAAACTGCCCTCTCTGCTCTTCCCACTATTTTCTCCTCTCATCCTCTATCACTACATCTGCATGTGCTTGCTTTCAGGACTTCTCAAGATCAACCCCATTCTTGGGAGTTCACTACCTTGCTCTGTAAAACTCTCCCCATGTCTTAAAAAATTCAAAAGTTCACTAAGAAACCTCTTCAAAAAAGCATACCACCTTTAACTAATCTGTTAGCCACAACTTTATATAAGGTTACCCGTTCTGGTTTGCATACCTCTCCCTCATTACACTTGAACATTAATCCATCGAGCAGTCCCCCTCATGTTCCTATTACCTCTTAGATTGTAGGCTCTCCCGAGAGCAGGTCCATCTTGTCATCATGTATAAATGTGTTCTCTTCTCTGCCTTTCATGTTTGTGAATGTCTACCAATGCCTTTATTGTGGCGCTATAAAAATAAAATATAATAATAATAATGTCTGCATAGGTCTAGTGGAAGCCTGTTTATGGACAATAACCAACATGTCTGCAGCAAGTACCTGCATGTCGTATACAGCTAAAATACATATATTCTGTTTTTGCCATGCACTTAACCCCTGTATAGCGCTACGGAATATATTGGCACGTTACAAATAAAGATAATAATAATAATAATATTTCCTACCCTTTGAAATAAGGAAAAATAATATATTTGTAATATTACTTTATTCTATATAATATATATAAATATAGACACTATACAATGAAGCACAGACACACCTACAACTAACTGTAAGTAACAGAGCCTTCTTGTATTAATCCAGGGACAAACAGCAACATCCCGTGCAAAAGGCTGACAAACTGGAGGAGTGTTGCAAATTTGGTTGTTCTCCACCATCTTTGGACTGAAACTGAGTTATATCTTTTTAAAACCCGCCACGTGTTCAGTGCACTTCCCCAGACTCCTAAGCTTGTACAGAAATGAGTAAGCTGCACAAAAAGCTGCTGCAGACTTTGCCAAAAAGATGGGAGGAGCTCCAGCTTGAGGATGGTGGGAAAAAAACAGCAATTTTTACTGTAAGATTTCTCAAAAATTATACAATAAGGTTGACAGAATAATTCTGATTTAACCAATTGGGTACATTCTTCCTGCTGGTATCTTTCCACTGTCTTACCTAATAACCTTAGATAAAAATCTTGGCCCGGTGGATGGATACTTAAAATAAATGTCCACCTAAAACTGCAAAATTAATTGTTATCTTTCAATCATTTTAATAAATAATATTAGTTTATAAATATCCTTATTTTTGTTAAAGTTTTGCTTTCTCACATAATTAAAATTTATTGTGTTCATTTAATAAGCCCTGCTATTGTATGAGATATTTAGTACAGCCCTTGTGAATAAAAAATGACAATTCCCATAGGTTTCTAAACTGGTTAATTATTATGCAGATGGTAGTTAGCATAATAGTTTTCTAATAACCCAGGCAAGTATCCAGATGGAATGAGGATGTTTTGAGTCATCAAGGTCTCTGTAGAATATTTGGAAGAATATCCTAAAGGCAATGGAATCAAATGTAGATAGCTGTGCTCCGCAAAGTCATGACTAACAGCTACATCAATTAAAAAAAAGTTTTATATGATTTTTAAAAATGATCCTTAAAGAGTAATGAGATTTCCTTCCGGCCACCCATTGCTTCTTTTCCTTAATAATACATTAAAGCCTTGTTAACTTTATGTTAAATTTGAAATGTAGACATTGTTGGTTTATTTTCTCCTCCTCTGTTCTGAAATATTACAGGAAAGAGAGAACCGTGAACTTTTTAGATGTCTGAACTGCAACATACTGTGCTTTTGTTCCCATTGATTTTAATGTAAATTAGTTAAGAAAAAAACAGGGTTTCCACAAGTTGTTGCTTATACTTTTTTAATTTAAAGACAAGATAAAGGAGGATCAGAGATTGTCTAACTGTTGATTTAGTGTTCATTTTCTTCACTTAATATACCTTATTTTCTTACGAGAATGCGTTTTGCAATGAATAAAACCTGCCCTTTTAATTGCATGACATAATTGGACTATAGTGTCCCTTTATAGAAACGCTGAACTGATGTATACTCCTCTGGACTATTATGTAGAGCAATCAAAATCAAAAGGAGAAGCTGTAAAACATTTTAATTTCCAGCTTTTCACAGTTGTTTCTATACACTGTATAGAGAGAGAGCTTGTACAGCCCACAACATGTCTACTTACCTTGAGTGTTATTTATAGTTCAGCTGCACCAACTGATATATTGAGCTTAAGGGGACAAGCTCTGCCAAAAAACAGGCCATAAGTTACAATGCTCATGTAGGACCCTATTATATTGCCCAAATCATACATTTATACACACTTAAAACCTCCCTTAAAATGACCACATATTCTATGAGCCACTCACAATCCAATTATGAGTTACCCACCTGTATTCACTACAGGCCAACCAAAGCCGCAAAACCAACCTTATAACTCCATTGGTTTTAGCATAGCCAGATTATGACGAGCTCTTACTAATTTAAGTAACACAAAATCGGTATTCTATTCGACCCGTAGCTCTAGCTTGCAAATAAAGTCTGACTCTCAACTATCAAGTTTCTGTAAAACAAATCACGACTGCTAAATAGAACTCGCAAGGGCTTTTTCAAACACTTATTAGAGCTGTAACAGATATTAAACACACAGTACTGTATTACAAAATCATTGAAAGGCATGGAAACACATTAGAATTAATTGCACAACAGTTTCAAACCCACAAATATGCAATTAAAAAATATAATTTTTAACTTTTATTTCTGAATAATATCGATACCAGGACTCAAGGGGTTAACACATATCATGAAAACCACAGTGGCTAAAACAGATGATCTAATGCATTTTATATTTATATTGGTACTAATTGATTCTTAGCCTCTGATTACATCTAACTTCCATGTGTTACTGACATCATGATGACGTTC
Organism: Discoglossus pictus; assembly: GCA_027410445.1. NCBI lineage: Eukaryota > Metazoa > Chordata > Amphibia > Anura > Alytidae > Discoglossus > Discoglossus pictus. The sequence goes on from CM050163.1 coordinate 521,947,372, forward strand.
TCCTTTACTAAGAAGTAAATTACGGGCTTGCTGAGATATTGTTAGATCATATGATCACACCCCCTGAAATCCTACTTAAAAAGACAGGGTTACCAGTTTGAGCATAAGAAGGTAATTTTGGGCTTAAGTCAATAGAATATATCTAAACATTTAGAGGAAAAAACATCAATAGCCAAATTTTTTGAGTTTGAGGCATTTGTGAGCTTTTTATGGAATAGGGCCCATACTCTTTTTCAATAGAATAATTTCCCTTTTTATTTTCCTTTCAGTTAAGAAAACAAATAAAAAGGTGACATTTTTATTGTAGCAAACCGCAATTGTTGGCATTGTTGGCATGTGCACTTGTGATTTTGGTCCCTCTCAGAACCTACATAAGTAAGCGATCTGCAGGCAAGATTTTCTTTATTCATTTTACAACATACAATAGCGACTTGCCCGTCAAAAATGATGGGGCAATAAAATTTGAAGCCATGGGAATGCTGTTTGAGACATAATTGAAACCGTTTTGTACTAAGAGGACCTTCGGCGCTCATTTCGAGCCTCAGGACTTTTGGCGTTCATTGCGAGGCTAAGTGCTGCGGTTTAATGTTTTGCCTTGCTTTGCGAGGCTCGAAGCGATGAGCACCTTTGGAGCTCATCGGCTAAGCGCTACGGTTTAACGCCAAGCTTCGTTTTGTGAGTCCTACGCGTTAACAGCTCGCAAACGATGAGCGCTTGCAGCGCTCACCGCCTAAGTCGAACGCACCTCGTAAAGCGTCATGACGTCTCACAGTTTGACAATTATTATATGTGATTACTTTGTTGATACAATATTAAAATAAAGGGATAACGCCACATACTCATGATTCAGACTTTTACATTTGCACAATGAAAGTAGCCTTTAATTGTTCTCATTCCTTCCTTGATAACAAGACTACAGCTGCAAATTAATATGCAACACAGGCCCAAACATGCTGTGTCCTGTATATGTCACATGCCTGTTTGTTGTCACCCGTGTGGCCACATTGTCATCGGAGTGCACACAGACGAGCCTGTGTTGCATATTAATATCAATGGATTCATTAACAAAATGAAGCTAAGACACTTAATAGCAAAATGGCTCTGACCATAGTGGAAAATAGAACGTCTACAAGTCAAGAGTAAGTAGTATTATTCTTAATTTAAAAACATATGAACAAAAGTATATTATAAAGGGAAATATTGATAAAACTAACATTTTTCAGACTTTAGTGGTCCTTTAACTGTATCATATAAAAGTACAATATACATCAATTTTACATATATATTTTCACTTGGTTTGATGATGTAGAGCAGACTTCATAAATTATATGTCCTGTAAAATATAATGATCTACATTGTCTTCGAAGTATATACATAAATTGTTGGGCATGGCATTTAACCACTCATTTTTATTTCTGTATTGTTTATTTGGCAAACATGAGTTTGTTTCAAGTACTAAAATCAGGTTATGAAGTAACCCTTAAGATGTTCCCGTGTTAAATCTTTTACTTCTCCATTTGTAATACGTTTGTAAAATAATTGTTGTAATGTTGTACAGTCTGTAGCTGAAGATGAGCAAATTATCCAGGGGATCCAAACTGATTGCATATTTGCAGAATTTTCACTGCGCGCTGTTGATCAGCTAGGGCCTACTTTATAATTTAATTCAATGCAAAATGACTGTCCAAACTTGCAATTTTGCAAATGCATTCTCTTTTGCAGAAGTACAATACCGTGTTGGTTGACTTACATTTCTAAAAAATATTTAAGAGTCAAAATAAAAAATTAGGATCCTTAGGAGCCTCAACACCAAACCCTGCAAAATCATATATATGTGTGTGTATGTGTGTTTATATAAGTAATCACGCATGAGCAGTTTTGTCTTAATCGTGGGGGACAAAAAGAGAGAGGGAGGTATTGAGAGAGGGAGGGAGAAAGGGAGGGAGGGAGGGAGAGAGACTAGAGGGAGAGAGAAGGAGGGAGAGTGGGAGAAAGAGGGGGGAGAGAGGGCGAGGGATTGAGAGAGGGAGGGAGTGAAGGAGGGAGGGAGAGAGAGTAGAGGGAGAGAGAAGGAGGGAGAGGAGGAGAAAGACGGGGAGAGAGAGGGGGAGGGAGAGAGGGAGGGAGATAGGTGGAAGAGGGATGGAGAGGGACGGAGGGATAGGAGAAAGGGAAGAGGGGGAAGAGAGGGAAGCATGTGAGATTGAAAGAGTGAGAGAGAGAGGGAGAGTTAGTGGAGGGAGAGCAAGGGGTGGAGGGCGAGAGGGGGTGAGTGAAAGAGGTAAAGAGAGGGGGAGGAGGGAGAGAGTGAGAAGGGAGAGAGAGGGGAGAGGGAGAGAGGGAGGGGGAAGGAAAGAGGGAGAGAGAAAGGGAGGGGGAGGGAGAGAGAGGGGAGGGAAGGAGAGGGGAAGAGAGAGAGGGAGGGAAAGAGAGAGAGAGAGAGAGAGAGAGGGAGGGAAGGAAGGAGGGGCGAACAGAGAGAGAAGGCACAGAGAGGTATAGGGAGCACAGTGAGGGAGAGGGTGCACAGAAAGGTAGAGAGGTATAGGGAGCACAGCGAGAGAGAGAGACAGAGGGCACAGAGAGAGCAACAGCAATGAGAGAGACAGAACATACACTTGAAGATAGTATATGATATCGTTATTTATGACGGACAAGTTACTTGTTTTGTAGAATTAAGCATATTATAATACAATAAAAGTGTAGTGTCAGTTCAATCATATAATTTTTCATTATATATACTGCAGGTCAATCTGAAGATTTAAAGACTACATCATGTATATATTCCAACAATTCAACAATGGTACAGTTATAGCCCTTTGTTCTGAAAAGAAATGTAGCTAGTTACTAAGACTTTGGAGTACACTCACTGAGATTTGCAAGGAGTGCAAAGTCTTTCACTAAGGCTCCAACCCCAATTTGCTCCAAAAGATATAGACACCACAGTAATATTGAAGTTTATTGAATGTGGTTGAGTCAGTCGTCAATGACTGTGTATTAGACATTTATATCTAACAGTTTGGTCTACTCACACAAAGCTTCAAAATCAATACGTGTGACTCTAAAAGCATTAACCTATGTAACGGATTCTCACAGAGATGTAGAATCCCAATTAATTGATTATTTAAGGTGATTATTTAAGAGGTTAAGTGCTCACATGAAAGAACTAGTGATTGCTAGAAGGTTAAAGGTCAAATGTTATATGATAGCTCTGACATTTGTGTTTATTGTATCAAGTTTGGATATGCCACTTAAGAGCACATGGTGCACATTTTTTGGTGTTCATGTGTCTTTTGTCATAGGTTGTATAATGGCTTGAGAAGGGGCTTTGGCCCTGAAACATTGCTAGCCTTCTCTAACGCGAGCATAATAAAAGCACACATCTTCACTTCTTGAGTTTAGGTGCCATGGTCCTTTGTTACCGCTACAGTTGTCTTTCTCTCTCCTTCTCTCTGTATATAGCATATACTATACTATATCACAAGACAAGTAAGTAAGCTGTTCTTGCAAGTAGTTGAAACAGGTAGGCATATTTGAAGGAGCAAGCAATCATCACCAATTATTTTTAGTCAATGCATAAAGATGCAAAAAAAAATTGTATGCATAAAGATGAAGGGAAAAATTTAAATATTGACATTTAATTATTGGGTCTTTCTTGCAAACATATGCTTTTAATATTATGGGGCTATCATTTTTCATTGTCTTATTTGTAACATTTGAGCTACAGTTTGAAGAGGAGTGGGTGGCTGCAAATGGCATTATCCACTTGTCTGACAATGTTGCCTCCTTGGAACAAGGCAGGTTGAGGGATGATAAGGTTTTCATCCAAAATATCCCTTGTCACATTCAATGGAAATCAGGGACATATGGGTCCACTGGAATGGTTTCTAAAACCAAAAGTTATTTTAGCAATTTACATATGCACAGATTGAAATAGAATGACTTTGGATATTTGCAATTTCATTTTAGTACATTTTGATCTGCTGTGGCAGATTTTGCTCGGTATTCATGCTAATCATTGGCTTTAATTCACTTACTGTAATTTAACGTAGAGCCAACAGGCAGTAAAGCAGACACACAGCCCTATTAAATTCCTCCAATGGTAAAACTCGTAGCCTTACGGCTTTTAAATTGGCCTCTTTCAGCTATCCGCAAACGATCTGCGGGTTACAGGTGGAAAAAATCTACAAGCTGTAGAAATCGGAATTCCGTTGCCGCTAAGCCTTTGATCTGTTAAGCCCGTAAATCGCTATTAAATTGCTACAAATCCACAAGGACGATCTGCCGTTCAAACCCGTAAATGACAAATGGAGCCAAAAAAGCCTACGGGTACTAGAGATGACTTGCAAGGTTTTTAAAGTCCTGTCAGTAGCACAGTAAATGCAAATATCAACACAATACTGTATTTTGAATTAAAGGGAGAATGGTGTTAGGTATTACAATTAATAGCACAACATTCTCAAGCTGGCAAATCTGCAATATAAAATACTTTTTTTTATGCTTACTTTCCATGTTATATCGATCATGTCAATCAATGTGTTAACACATATAATAGAACTAGCATGGAGTAGAATATAATATTTATTGATTTATTAATATTTCATTATTTTTGGAATGCGGGTGCGATCGAAACTCGTACTTCAAACACGTAAGGGATTGAAATCTAACCTCCATTTTTCAGTGACGTAATGATAACGATCTACTTTACCCATAACCCGTAACCACAGCTTTCACTAATTGATCATATTTACGGCCACAAATGCAACGTGAGCAAGAATAGTTTACGGTTTGGATGAGGGCTATGCTGTTGCGGGCTTGGCTAAATTTATCGCTCTGTAACTCCGCCGAAATTTGGAATTGAATATGGCCCTAGGTATTCAGGATACCACTACCTGAATAAAAGCGTTTATTTTAAAATGGCTGAGGTACTAATTAAGCCGACCATAGTTCAAACGGGAATACTCATCAAGGGATACCACAGTACGTTTTTCCTCCATTGACTTGGCAATGGTATCCACAAAAATAGAGGAATTAGAGTACACATGCACACACATTTCTTCTAATATGAACTATACTTATATGAGTACCCAAAAGAATACATGTGTTTCATTCTTTCATTGCCAATTTTTTTCCTCTGTAATTACAATCCCATGTGGGCTTATTAGGCTATGACTGGCTTGTTTTGCCAGTATTGTGTTGTTTTCCCTCTAATGTCTATTGATTCACTGAGAATATTCTTTCCATATAAGAAAATGCTGGCAGGGGGAAGAAGAAATATTTAGATATGTATTTCATATGATTAAGATTAGAAAAATTTGGGAAAATGCTGTTTTCTTTCAGACACTATTTAATCTATTTTTATTTACTCATTTTCTAGTTCCATGCAGAGGAAACAAATAGATATGATTCTTGGCATGTTGCTGTGAGGTTTCACCTAGTGGTGAGATGTGCTGTTGGATTAGTAGTCATCAGGAGTCTGCAGTGCTGTGCAGAGGTATCATTGTAAAAATTGACCTGGAGCTTGACTTATCAAGATCCAGTAGCTGTTACGAGTAAAACTGATGATCAGACATGACAGCAGACAGGCAAAATGAAAACACAACAAGAAGTATAGGATAGAAGAGGAGCAGACAGAGGTACACAATGCAACCATGATAAAACAATGAATTGGAAAAAGCACCCTTCCTTTTAAAAGCTTAACCTGCAGCAAATACAAAGGAGGTATTAGACAGGTCAAGAACTTACTGTGGAACAGTGGCATGCGGATCTCCAAAAGGGTTGGCCTGGAGTCAAATCTCGACTGACAACACATACAGAAGCATTCCTCTTAGGCTCCAGGGTCTATGCTTTGCGATTTTCTGTATCGTTCAGTTGTTTATGATGGAGATACTGGGATAGTTTACCAGTTCCTTCTCCAGTGGGCCTGGTATTTCTAGGTGGTTTCCCAACCCAGTACTGACCAGGCCCAAACCTGCTCAGCTTCAGGGTGGTGTGATCTCTTGGTTCCCTGACTTGGAATTGAACCCAGGTTGACAGCGGTTTAAGCACTGAGTCCTAACCACTGGACCACCAGGGAATCTATGTTTTGCGTAGGATAGATTTAATTATTTTCTACTTCACTCCTTATCTCTCAGTAGTTTGACAATATTTAGTTTTTTTGAGGACAAAGCTTTAAATGAATTGTGATATATCTTGAATATACAAGGCTCCATTTTACTTGTCTTCTGCTGGTTGTCTCTTATTTTGTTTTATAAAAATACCTGGTATCAACTTTTTTCGAAGAAGATCAGTATCATTATACTAGAACACTTCAATGAACCTAGTGGAGGCTCATGTTAAGTGGACTTTCTAAGCAATTTTTTTTATATAAATGCTTTAACTATGTTCTTTAATTTTATTAAAAGTAAAATGAAGTTTTAAATTTTTCTTAAGACAGGCAACATTTACAATATTTTGTATTTTATCAAAAATAATTGTATTCATATTGTAGCATATTTCCACCTTTCATTAACCAAAGCAACTTTCCACTGAAACAGTTTCCTATATGAAAATTGTTTTAGTTCTGTAAAATTTGAAAGGTAGCTTGACCAGTTGTGAAACAAAACAAAGCAGAACAAAAGGTCATTTAAATTATTTTTTTAAATAATTTGCTTATCTACTGGAAATATTTGTTTTCAGAGCAAAAATATGCATTTTCATCCACCAACTGGTATTCAACTATATATCAAATGAGACGACTTGGAACTATTGACTTTTATGCTTGCCAGACTTTTGATCTCCGACACAATGATTATGAGTTGCAGTAAATCAATTGGCTCAATTACTACTATGCCAATACAAAGCAACAATTCTTAGTATATTTATTTCCTAGGATAAGTTTAATATTTTGTAGTTAGAAGCAGATTTTTTATATTTAGTGCAAAACTGTCCTATAATGTATGTTTTTAGACTGAAAACTGTGTCTATTATTGACTCACAAGTTTTGTAAATAATTATTTTACATACAGTATGGTAAGAGATTAGTCACCCATATGTGAAAATGGACAAAGTTTATCAACAAACTGACAAATGAAAACATATTTATAAAAAGTAATATTTTAATGGCATTTTAGCAGCATATTAGAATTTTGCAATACCAACAACAGAAGTGCTCAGGCAGAGAACAAACTATCCATAATGGCTAGTTCTATGTATATGGTCATACACTCTGAGAGTGGCCCCTTTTAGCTCGTATAAGAAATGTGGCCATTTGCCATTGTTAAAGCGACATGGAAGGTTTCTGGATTTCACTATGATCATAATATACCTATGTATCACTTTATTTTGTGTATGTCATGATCTGCATCTTCAAGGAGGCTTGATATGAACCTAGTTCAAACCTACCCCAGCAAAATAATGTGGTTCTTGTTCTCTCTGGCACAAAAGATGACTTCTGATGAGGATTATGCCCAAATATACAGGCAGAGAATACTGGATACACGTTACTAGTGGCCTCCAACAAGACCACTCCACAATTCAGGGTACAAACACAATAAACGCCTCACACTGTGGATATGTGAAGCTAGAACTGAACCTTTATTGAATCATAGAACTGACATATTTATATTCTATCTCCCATACCACACCCTTGTGTTCCTTTGTGTATGTGTGTGATGTCAGATCGAAGTTCCATCTGCCTTTCCTCTTTGGTTGATATAGAAGCTCTTGAGATAACTCACCAGGTATCTAAGCTACATGACAGGTGTGTATAGCTGACTAGTGCAACAACCTTGATGTTAATCTCCAGTGTTTGCTTAGGACTCCTGAAGTGCAGGCATCTGTCTTGGCTGCTGTTTATCAGGGCATGTATGTGCGAGGATGCAATGTTCTGCAGTTAAGCTTATGTGCAGAGCATTTTTACCTTTTCCTCATGTATTCTCCGGTTCTATATCACATTTTCCCTCTAACATATTATAACTAGTATACATGATAACAATGTACAGGCAACATATAACCAAACAACAGTAATATGTAATCACAATGCAACAATGTCATGCGCCCTTGGCCATATCCGTAATTAATTGTAATGCTACAGTCACTAAACAGTGTAGTGTAGTGTAGTCATGACAGTGTACTTTGTTTTATTAAAAATTAATTATAAGCTCTGTTTTTGCTGAGCTTACTAAGCTTTTGCTGTGGTACTTTATTGGCCTAGATCATCGATTAGCTTCTGTCTGGATTTATAACTAGACAAATATTTTGTTGGCATCACACATGTGCAGGAATTGCTCTAGTGACTGTATTTACTACTATTTTTTACCTTTTCAACAGATACACATTTATGGGAGTCACAGAAGGGCCCCTGCTAAAATAATAAATTCTAGCAGGGGCCCTTCTGTGACTCCCATAAATGTAACAGGTTTGCTTGGATTTATTGTTTCTATCTACATGAGTTGGGTGGCTCCAGTAGATTGTAAAGGCAGTGGATGACAAATATTTCACTCAGGAGTCATAATTTAGCATCTACTCTCTTATTTCTCTTATTTATTAACGGTAGTCCTCATTCATTTTTAGGAATAGTCCCACTTGATCTGTATGTACTGTTTCAGTAATTACCAAAAATAAATAAATACATATACTTTTGCCATTAAAGGGATACAAACCTAGTGGCAAACAGGCTTCAACTTCATTCAGATTTCATTAAAATATGTGGAAATAATTTTAAATGTTTTAAATTGATGCTTTTTTATCTTATTTTGAAGATAAAGTCTTTTGAAGTCTTCTCTGCTATTTAATGGGGTGACTCTTTAGCCAGTTAGAATGGCGATGTACTTTCTGGCTGTCTGCTCTGTTCACTTAAAGTGAATAACCCCAGTTACTGCTCACTCCACAGCAAACCATTGTTCTACAGTGCAAGGTAGATAGATAGATAGATAGATATATTTTCCTTTTATGCTGTTTTAAAAACTTTCTATTCTGTGAATGAGATTCATGTGTATAAAATATCTATGATTGTGTGTATGCATTCCCTATAACATCAGAAATTAGATAGAAAATCCATGCTGGTCTTTTTGGCATAAATAACTGCTCCCATCCCATAATATACCTATCAACTGTCACATCTTGTTCTTCTGCCTGTGTCCTACATAATTTATCTGAATTTCTGAATACACTCTTACAGCCCTTTAACGTTTAAGGTCAAATGCTCTAAATACAACTTCATGTGCATAAGCACATACACACATTTTATTCTGCTCAATACATTTCACTTGCTTTTCCTTATTACCTGCGTCATACTGTAAGTTGTGGTGTAGGATACAGGCAGGAAGATACACAGCAAGGTGAGTCTGTGGATCTGTAAGCAGGACACAGCATCTTAAGCATTTTGCTTCCTCTGTCCGTATCTAATGAATGAGAAGCTATGATAACTCCTGTAGTGACGTCATCACTATTTTGTACATGCTGGGAGTGTCAAACTTTGAGTCACAGTCAGCTCCATAGTCTCCAATGTACTGCATTGTATGCAGCCTATTGGCTACAGCTGCTTCATACCCCTGCTCATTACTAATGCAGAACACAGTACAATGGCTATAAAGAACATCAGAAGCCTATATAAACACTAAGATATATGGGTGAAGAAGACATCATTAAAAAAAAGCTGTAAGTGCATTTTCACATATTTTAGGTGCTCTTTCTGTATATGATGAGCAGTTTGGATGACTTCAGTGGCCCTTTAAGAAAATGTACTTACTAATATAACATATAATACATTTCCAAAATTCCCTTAATTACAAAACTGTAAACACAATAGTTAGTTAAACTCCACAACATACTACAAAATACATTAAATATTAATGCATTGCATAAACAACAAACAATAAAAAATGACATACATTTATGATATTGCTTGTGATAGAAACAAATAAATAAAGCAGTTGTTCATTAAATGTATACCATCCATCAGAAATAGTATAAGGAGAAATTCAGTATAAGCATTCAAAATACTGGATTGATATCAATGTGACAACAGTGTTAAACTTTTCTCCAGAACCCATTAGCAAAAAATGTCCAAATACATATCTGACATATAAAGTTGCTTTTAGCGTTTGCTGCAAAGCCAGTGATTTCATATTGGGACAATATGTGCCTTATTTATTATTAGTACAGAGACACCAAAGAGTTGAATCTCATTTCACGTAGCAAGAGAATGATGGAAGTGCCCTCAAGAGACAAGACAGAAGCAAAACATCAATATATAACTCTGACTTGCAAAGTATTGATTTTGTAACCTTGAACAAGGCAATCACCAATGTCCCAGATGCGAGTAAAATATGAGTTTATTTTTTTTTTATGTAGCAAGAATTTACATTTAGAAATTGTTTATAGCACGGCCTATTTCAAAAAGCTTTCCCATTCTATCAACCTTTTAAGATAATGGCACAATCAATATTTGGCTGCCATACATTTGTGTTTATTTATGTCAGGTTTTGATGTTTATAATTTTAGATTCTTTAATATGAGCAAGTTCAGGATTATCAGAAAGTCCCTGCAGAGCAGTATGACTGTTATCTATAATGATCAGTAGACATTGCTGCTCACATATTTCTGACGCAGGTATTCCCTGTACTACATAACTTACAATCAATTTTTGCAGCACAGTACAGGTAATTAAGGTGAACTGCCTAATGCCACAAGAAAACAGGACAGCTATCAAACCATGCTTACTTTCTTTAGACTCAGTCTAGTTTTATTTTTATTTATTTTGAATTAAATGGTTTCTTATTCCCTCTAATTACTACTTAATGCAATCATTTTACAGTATGTTTATGAGCTTGCTAATCAGTCAGTCAATATGACAGTCAAGGTGAAGGAGCTTGTCTATCTCAATGAAACTGTGAGCTTTACCAATCAGAGTCACCCAAGATGGGCAGGTAATAGTAGAGCGATCAGACAAATTGTGCCTAGTGGAGAATGAACTGGCAACCCACTCCAGTATCTTTGCCAAGAAAACCTTATTGACCTAAGCATAAGCGACCATGGTCCAAATGAATATTAACCAGAAACCCCTATCCCCCAAATAATGACACACCACACCTGTATGGGTATAACCAGGCCACAGCTTTATTAATAACATAACATGATAACAAGAGGTAGCGGCACATCCCTACACGGAAGGAGCTCACCACCCAGCCAGAGGGCCAATGGAACCCTGTGCCCATGGGACCTCTGGCAACAACCACTCACCGGAAACCTAACCAGCTAATGAGCTCCCGCCTAGGGTGATGCAGCACCCCCGCCAAGCTGCAACAAATTAAACAGTAAACAACATTCCACAAATAACAGGGTGGGAGGGAGGGAACTATCTTCACCATGTGTCACTGTCAAGTGGCACAATGGCAGGAAACACCCCTATTTATCACCTCACCTCAAGCTCCACCCACCAAACACTAACCTCTACCCCAGGACTCAGCCTGGTCAAAAGTCCCCTTCCTTATTGCTTTCCCCAGGGGCTCCCTGAATAAGCACGACCAGAGACATAAAGACAGATGTGTCTGGCATGCTGCGGAGTCGCGTAGACTATGATACGACTGATCAACAACAAATGTTCGCTTTGGCAAATTCATTTGACTAGTGGCTTAGATTATGGTTTATCTGTAGCACCATACAGTTTTTGTGTCATTATTTTTGCGGCTGAAGGAGTGAGATACACTCACATAATAAGCATACTATAATATGGTTTGATTTCAAGAACATAATACAAATATGCTTATGCTGCTTTTTGTGTGTGAGTTCATGGTCCTGTTTGAACACAGATGAGTTAAGTAGGTATATTGATTAAGCCAAATCACATAGATCCTTAAAAATCAGCCTGTGGCCCTTGAGCAGGTCTGTCTTGAGGGGGATACAAGGGATACTGGTGTAAAGGGCCCCATAAAAACAGGGCCCTGAGGACATCTGATTTCTTTCACATGTGCATAACTAATTTAAATAGGTGTGCGTAACCAACCTCAACTGACATATTGAGTTAGGCCTATTGAGATTGGTAACAAATTGGTTAAATGTTCAAACTAACACTTCCCTCTTATTATATCAATTTATTTTGCATTTGCATTCCACAGATTTGGAGATTTTCATCTGATATCTAATTAAGACAAATTTATTATCACACAAGTATTTAATATGTCATAAAAAACTATTTGCACAAATAAACCTTATATAAGGTATATGCTTGTTTTAATTTTTAAAATGCCTGTCTCACTCAAATGTTACAGGCAAATATAATATGTCTAATTCAAGAGCCAAGCATGATCCATTCAGGCTTAGCTAGGAAATAATTGGACATGACTACTGAGTGGGAGAAACAAGGGCACACAGCTTTAGTAGAATACATAACAAAATTACCAATACCATAAATACAGTATTAACATATTCAGGGGGAGGAGCCCAGACACGGACAGTGACATCACGCTTTGGGCACGTGCCCAGGGCCCCCAATGCTTATACTAAGCACGCCCATGCAGTAGGGCAACGCCCACTTAGGCTTGTGGGCCGGGCAACTCACCTCCCGCCTATACATAAATTAGAATAAACATTGAACATTGAATAAGGCCTCTCTCTCCAACATGTAAAACCATTTTTGATCTCATTTATTTATTTATTTATTTATTTTAGTCATTTTTACAACATAATTCCAACTGCTACAACATAGTTAACACAAAGCCAAATAGCAGGGTGGGAGGGTTCCCAATGGCGGCCGCGCTGCTACTGACCCGAAGCGCACAAAACGGGCGGAAGTCCCGCCCCCGGACGCAACTAGCCAATCCCAACGCCTAGCAGGCTCCGTTGGGTCAAGCGATGCTGCGTGCTGACCCAGGGAGCGTGAGCAGCCTTTGCATTGGGCAATTGTTTCTTAGCATGTGTTTATGTTTCAGGGAATGTTGCCTTTGTACCTTGTGTCACTATGTAACTTTGAAAGTGCCACTGTAGTCTAAAACCTTTTGGTTAAAAGAGCATATTTTATAGATTAAAATTTTTCCCCATGGACACTAAAACAAAAGACAGGCAGATGAAAAAAAAATGTGTTTGATTTATACCTTACCAGTGATACCTCTTTACCAGCGAATTAAGAAAATGTTTTTCTCCTACCCTTATACTCTATTATTTTTTCAGAGTTTAAGGTGTTTGTTTTCTGATGTCACCTGTTAATTTCAGAAATCAGATATGCAGCAGTGCCGTCCTTTGAGAAATCATTCTGCCAGGCAGTTCATTAATGCAAACATACAGCCCTGTCAAGTGATAAGTAACTGTCCCCCAAAGCCTTTTTTACTAAAGATGACAAGCATTCTAGACAAGAGTGATAATAAAAACCCCTAAGATCTCATGCAATGGAAAATGACATGTTGCAGATCTGGGCGTCTTCTTTGTCTCTAGGAGTAATAATGGGATATTTTAAGAATTTGTTTTTGGGTGCATTTAATATACTTTAATTATTAATTTCAGTTTACAACTATTTGATGTTGTACTAGTTTTATAGTTCTAGAAAGAGTAAACATTGTTAAAAACGAAGAATAAAAGAGTATTTTTTATTTTTTTTATACAACTAATTAATTAATAGTTAATCCGCATATTGCAGATCGGAGGAGATCTGGAAAGGTTGAACTTGATGGACTGAAGGTCTTTTTTCAACCTTAAATACTATGTAACTATGTAACTATTACAATTTTTATTTATTATTGTTTATTTGTAGCGTGCCAACATATACCATAGCGATATACATGGGTTACGATCAAGGCAAAAACAACAGAAGTATTAACACATTACAAAGGATGGAGGGCCCTGTTTTTGAGGTTAGAATCCAGTGTCCAAAGTGCTTTCCCCAATGCACCATGCAAGATTGAAAACTCACAAAGTTACAATCTACCATTATAAAAACTTTTGTTGTGTTGTTACATAAAAACAGAAAGATCTACTAAATGGTACAAAGTAGCCTTGATCTCGTATAGGCGGCCATAAAATCAATTCCCTGGATTTACCTTCTCCTGCACTGTGAAGACCTTAGCTGAGCTTAAAACAGCAAATTTCCCAATAATCAATCAACACCACAGCCTTCTGAGAACTGCTTCAATGCTCATGCAAAGCTTAGAGAACCTGGGGGTAAGAACTCTGATCACCTTCCAAGGTCTCTTCCCAACTTTATTTTATTTAACAGATGAAATTTGTCATAGAGCAAATACCAGATCATTGATTTGTCATGCCCAAAAAACTTTAGCAGTGTGATGGAATGAAGTCTCTTTAATAAACACATATTTTATTGATGCCAATTATTTTGGATCAAATCAACCACATTTTAGAGGCTGGAGGAGAGAGGAGCATACAAGTCAGTACAAGTCAGACTTGCAAGTTGTAGTTAGGGTTAAGTCCCAGAAGTTATTCTAGGACTGGAGTCCAGGGTTACAGGGTAGACGAGGGCTTTGCAGATTAAAACCTTTGAATAAGTCTCAAGACACGACTCTAGGACTGGTGTAACTAATACAGTAGAATTCATAGAAGTATCAATACCAGAAGTAGTAGAGAGGAGCTCTTAGCAATTCAAACGCTGGATAAACATCACATTAAACTAATAGTAATCTTTGTTGGATATGCCACTAAGGCATTTAACATGTTCATTTAAGGACCAGTGTACAGTAACAATATATATATATATATATATATTTGAAAACTAATAGCATAATTAGTACAGGAAAAGATATAAAGCTAATTTTTAATTAAAAACCCCCCACAAATGTTGATACTTCACTGAATCCTGGATGTGTTCATGATATTTTGGTGGAAGTTGTGTGTGTTAGAGATGTCTACATTTGTGGAGAGCTGTGGTTGCTACTGATGCAAACTTTCTACTCCTGGTCCTATAAGGGGGAAGGTGCATGGTGTGCAATCCAATTATCTAAGACTAATGGCCTCTCCCAGTACTCTGTTCCCACATTCCTCCTCCCACTTATAGACCATAAACACACCCTCACAATCCAGCTCTAAGGAAGCAATAAACAAAAACTAAATGGATTCCTATATCCATAAACAATCATTCTCAAAAAAACATGGTTTTCAAAGCAACAAATGACGTACATCACAAACAATTGTCTTTTTTCTTGAACTACAGCAGCTCTTTAATTTTGTTTGGTAAAACAGAAAATTGTTATTATGCTGTAAAACGTAAATTAAATGTTGATTGCACAAGTACTGCAACTGTAACATAGAAGTGAAAATGGAAATATAGTGGGACTAATGTAATCAGTGACCTTGCAGTGCTGTCATAATCTGTAGGATTAGCTAACAGTAAATAATATTATGCAATGATTCATTGGCATGATTTAGTATAATAATGTCATTCAAATCAAAAAATAAAACCAAACAAAATAAACAGATAAAAATAAAATAAAAGCAAATAATTTATGGGGTTGCCAAATACAAAATATTTTCCCTGTGTGTTCAGAGAAAACAAATACAAGTTTCCAGCAGATAAAAAGTGCAAAATGCAAATAAAGGATTACATTCTGTACTAAAATGTAGTGCGTTAAAATATGTACAAAAATAAATAACAAACAAATAAAATAACAAAACTAAATATGAACTGAATTGTAATAGAGTAAAGTAATCAAAAAACTCAAACTAAAATGTAATAAAATAAAATCATGTGTGTGTTGAAATCAGGAAAAAATACAGAAATAAAATAAAAATAAAGAAAACGCATATGTTTTAGCAATCTATAAATCCAAAATTGTGCTATATGCTTATTTACTGTAATGTTTTGTGATAAACGTGCAGTCAAAATCGTATAAGTTAAACATCCACAGTGAAACAGGCAGCATCTGTGTTACAATATAACAATAAATGTATCTAAAATACAGGAAAACCCTGTTTAGCGCGGTACATGCGTTCCTGTATGCAGGAGCGCTATTTGAAAACTGAGCTAAATGGGGCATTTTATCGCCATAACGCTGAACGTCACTATAACAAAAAAAGTGCAGTAAGCCGGGATTGAAATGCCCCGCAACACAATTTTTTGCGTTATCGCAAGATTTAGCTCTTTGTGGGGACTGGAAACAGAAAAAGATCTATCGCGAAACAGAGCTCAACGGGGTAATGCAAACCAGGGTATACCTCTATCTCTGTAGCCTATATTTTCTATAGAACCTGCTTATCAAACAGCGTAATGATTAATCCCTCTCAATAAACAGGCTACTTTAGTTTTTTTTTTACTGCAATGTTTTTTATCCTTATTTTTTTCTTTGCATGATAAATATACATCAATATTTATCATATAAGTGCATAAATTAATTTACAGACATTGGCCCTCATTCAATTGCAGTTTGGCCAATTGAATAGGGGTCTAAATAAGCACATAACATATTTTTTTTAAAGAAGTTTTTAGTTAGTAAACATCTATTTAAAAGCAAGGTTTTCACTAACTAAAAACTTCTTTAAAAAAAATATGCTATGTGCTTATTTAGACCCCTATTCAATTGGCCAAATCGCAATTGAATGAGGGCCATTGTGTCTTGGATAAGCTTAAGGCTCACCTTAGAATTAATGAAGGCAGACTTTTATGTAGATAAAATAGGCAGTCTATGTTAGTCATTTGGTTCTTATCTGTTGTTAGCTCTAACTTTCTATGTTAATATTCTAAGTTACTCTGATTTACCTTGATAAATTGTTCACCTTTCAAAATGTGCTCAGCATTACCTTATTCTATACTCCATTATGAAAATATTTGAATATATTTCTATATTCTGTTCTCAGTAACTCCGTTATTATTGAATGAATTGAACTTTCTTATAGATCCTCTAGATGGTGTATTTTTAGCTTTCCTTCTCTTATAACATAACATTTTTCATTTTTTGACAGATTTTCCATATGACATATGACCTGGCCAGTGCTGTGGTGAGGATATTTAATCTTATTGGAATGATGTTACTTCTCTGCCATTGGGATGGCTGTCTCCAATTCCTGGTACCATTGCTTCAGGATTTTCCATCAGATTGCTGGGTGTCCTTAAATGGTATGGTTGTAAGTATTGTTCATTTTTCATTGTGTTCTTAAAGTATGGTAAATTACATTTGTCGTGTAAACATAAAAATGAGTGTATTTTGAAAAGTAGTTTGGAAATATGTTGTTGTAAGATTGTTTGGCATGAGCGAAAGGTTCTACCAGCCAGTAATTCTCAGAGAGAGCTATGACACATGTAGAAAAGCTGATTTTCAAACATATGAGGTAGACTACATCTATAAATTTAGGCATTCACACTTGTATTTATGATTCCTATAAATATGTTCTGTAACCCCCATTTGTCAACCTTTTTTATTTTTATCCTTATATACAGTGGCGATTTATTGAGTTAAATTAATTGAATTAATTAATTTATAAAGACAGTCTTTTCTAAGAGTACTTTTCTAAAAGTAGATAAAGGACCACTAATTTACCATATTTATTTTAGAATTATTTTAGAACCTGTTGTGAAAATTGGCAAATTATTTAGAAGATGGAAACCTTAAATACAGTGGGGGGGGGAGTATTTGATCCCCTGCTGATTTTGAAAGTTTGTCCACTAACAAAGAAATGATCAGTCTATCATTTTAATGATAGGTATATTTTAACAGTGAGAGACAGAATAAAAAAATAAAAAAAAGTACAATGCATGTCAGAAAAGTTATAAATTGATTTAAAGGTCAGTGAGGGAAATAAGTATTTGATCCCCTATCAATCAGCAAGATTTATGGCTCCTGGGTGTCTTTTATACAGGTAACGAGCTCTCTTAAAGCGACTGCTACTAATCTCAGCTTGTTACCTGTATAAAAGACACCTGTCCACAAAAGCAATCAATCAATCAATCAGATTCCAAACTCTCCACCATGGCCAAGACCAAAGAGCTGTCCAAGAATGTCAGGGACAAGCCTGGAATGGGCTACAAGACCATCGCCGTGCAGCTTGGTGAGAAGGTGACAATAGTTGGTGTGATTATTTGCAAATGGAAGAAACACAAAATGACTGCCAGTCTCCGTCGGTCTGATGCTCCAAGCAAGATCTCACCTCGTGGAGTTTCAGTGATCATGAGAACGGTGAGGAATCAGCCCAAAACTACACAGGAGGACCTTGTTAATGGTCTTAAGGCTTAAGGCCATAGTCACCAAGAATAGACAGTAATCCGTGAAGGACCAAAATCCTGCAGTGCCCACAAGGTCCCCCTGCTCAAGAAAGCACATGTACAGGCCCGTATGAAGTTTGCCAATGAACATCTGAATGATTCAGAGGAGAACTGGGTGAAAGTGTTGTGGTCAGATGAGACCAAAACCAAGCACTTTGGAATCAACTCAACTTGCCATATTTGGAGGAAGAGGAATTCTGCCTATAACCCCAAGAACACCATCCACAAACATAGAGGGGAAACATTATGCTTTGGGGGTGTTTTTTCTGCTCAGGGGACAGGACAACGGCACCGCATCAAAGGGACGATGGACGGGGCCATGTACCATCAAATCTTGGGTGAGAACCTCCTTCCCTCAGCCAGGGCATTGAAAATAGGTTGTGGATGGGTATTCCAGCATGACAATAACCCATGACACACAGCCAATGCAACAAAGCTCAAGAAGAAGCACATTAATGCCCTGGAGTGGCCTAGCCAGTCTCCAGACCTTAATCCCATAGAAAATCTGTAGAGGGAGCTGAAGGTTCGAGTTGCCAAATATCAGCCTTGAAACCTTAATGACTTGGGGCCTTATTCTATTATCGGCCGCAGCCGTGGCGGGGCCGCAAGTACCGTCCGCAAGCTATTCTGCTATTCTATTCCCCTTCGGCCGGGGATTCCGGCAGGCTTGCGGCCGGCGCCTTGCTATCTCTTGCAGCCGCTCGCGCCGGAGGAAATCCTTTGATCTAAAACGGCCGCAAGGAAATCGGCCGTAAGAAAATCCTATTTGCAATTCAATTGCTCCGGGAACCCTCTCTGCAAGGCTAAAACCGAGCCGCAGCTTACTTGCAGGAAAGAGGTCCCGCTAGCACCAATTAAGCACGAAATATAGCCCAAATAAAGCCATCCTGCACTTTGAGAAGACTATAAAGTGATTTTCGGTGTTAGCAAAAATAGCACAAAATTCCCCTATACTCAAATCCGGAAAAAAAATTTTTTTTAATATACGTCAAATATCCATGTAAAAAGTCCATAGGGCTTGGAGCACCTCAGACCCGCCCACGCCGCAGCCGGAAAATAAACAGTTAATTTAAACTCTGGTTTGGGCTGATGTGCAAGCTTGAGAGTGGGTTACTTTTAATCCTCATGTCCCCCAATATGATCCCTAGCATTTACAGAGCTTTACAGAGCTGTCTTGAATTTATTTTTGACTTTTTAGATTTCAGAGCTTACGGCCGGTTGCAAGATTTACGGCCGGCCGTAAGAGGAGATCCTTGCGGGGCCGTTTAATTGAATTGCGAGGTAACGGGACCCCCGCAAGGTAAAGGCCCTTGGAGAGGATCTACAAAGAGGAGTGGGACAAAATCCCTCCTGAGATGTGTGGAAACCTGGTGGCCAATTACAAAAAAATGTCTGACCTCTGTGATTGCTAACAAGGATTTTGCCAACAAGTACTAATTCAAAGGGCTCAAATACTTATTTCCCTCATTGACTTGCAAATCAATTTATAACTCTTTTGACATGCGTTTTTTTTTTTTTTTGTTATTCTGTCTCTTACTGTTAAAAAACACATACCATTAAAATTATAGACTGATCATTTCTTTGTCAGTGGACAAACATACAAAATCAGCAGGGGATCAAATACGTTTCCCCCCACTATAAATAAATGGAAACTCTAATTTTAAACATTATGTACAATTGAGCATTAATGTGGCAGACCGAACCAGAAAAGTCAGCTTTTCGGAGCATGGGTGCAGTTGTTGTGACTGTTCAATTCTGTTGAAAGACTGCACAATTTTATGTAAAATATAAAAATATTAAATGGAAGGGAAACACAGAATAGAGTCACCTTCCCAAGTAAAATTTAAGAACATAAAATAAATCAGTGGACACAGAAAAATAATTCCATATCACAGTTAATAAATTAAAAGATGTGTTAATTTTTTGACAGCTTATCATTTTTTTGCCCATTATCAAGTCAAGTTCTTCAAAATAGAACCATTTAAATAAACTTCAGTGGCTCCTTAAAAAGAAAAAAGAATATATTAGGACAATTAATTAGTATTTTCTTAGTAAATGAGTTTAGACAAAAACTTTTTACGTCTCTTGACTTAATGCTATAATACTCTTACCTTAGAATTCATCCATTTACTTGGCCAAGTATTTAGACAATAGTTTGCGTTCATGACATGTAACAATAGAAAAAGTCTGATAAGAATTTTTCAATTGATATTATTCCTAGTAGAACAATCCAGACTTTAATCACACACAACTCAAAGGCTATTTGAATTTAATAAAAGTTTATAAATTTTTTTGTAGCATTTTTCAACACTCAGTAACCTATGTACTAGAATAAAGAGATTTGTTTCATGCAAACTGAATTAGTGCTTTGCAGATGAAAAGAAGTTTAGAATATGTTAAATAGCTTACATTTTCTTTTTCATTCATATGCTTGTTTGTAAAACAGTAGGAAGGATTTACTAATTTCTATACTCATTCTTTACCATCCAGAGAGATTCCTAAGTAGTAAGGGTTATCCCCTCTGACATAATAGGTTGTGGTTTAAGCCACAGTTCTCTCACTTTTAACATTTATATATTTTTGTTAGTTCAAATAATTATTTTTTAAAGTATTACAACACACATATTTGTCTTTTTACTCTTTTCAGTTTATTTTTGTTTTATATTTAATCCTGTTACCTAGATAAAATGTATTATTAAAAACAGGGAACTGAAGGGATTTGATTCTAACAGACTAAAACGGGTGAATTTACTTCATAAAGAACATATCAGTTAAATTACGTTTATAGCTAATGGTCACTCATTGGCTAGTATGAAACACTGCCCAGCAAGTACAGCAGAGTCTGTGTCTTCGACCCAAACAGGTACAATTTTTTTGATTTTATGCAGTAAAACAGCACTTATAAGCACACCTTAATAAAATAAATGACACAAAAGTAAATAGATATACAAGTATAATAAATTCCTAGTAAAATACAGAAACATTCCATATCCCTTTAACTTGCCATAAGCAAAAAAATAAAAAATTTCAAAGATATAAAGAAATTGAAAAAAGAAAAGCAGCTTTGATTAATCTATTAAAATTCATAAATTATACATGTTGCAATCAGAAGCTACAATTACTCCGTTGAACATGTGTATTTTCATCAATCTAATCTGAGCATGGAATTTTTCTTGAAAAACAAAGAAAAAAGGTATTCCTGTCTCATTTTATGACCAATGTAACCATTGATAAAGTACAAAGTATTACATATGTCCTCCTACATAGGCGTGTGATACTAATTTTATAACTATGAATACTTCAAAATAAATAGTCAAAGAGCAGATCTGACTAAAACTGTATTACAACCATGTAATTGTTAGTATGTTGTATAGGGTTAATATGCTTGGTAACAGACTTGCATAATATATTAGATATATTAGTCCTCGTGGGCCAAATCCAGGTCATATTTTCATGATATCTCTGTCAGGAATGTGACCTACATCTGCCCCTCAAATCTAATGTTATACAGAAATACCATCTTTACTTCCTGTGCCTTTACTTCTGTTTTATTACTTGTCTCAAATAAAATATTATGAAAAATCAGAACCTATGTATATATATTTTGTCTTCAATTAATTTTGATTGGTTGGTGGCCAGTGTTTAAATACATCTAATTTTGTGTTAAGCTAATTATAATATTACAATATTTCACACATAATATTTTATGTGAAACTCAAAATAAAAAAGGATGTTCTAGATCAGTGTTTCTCAAGATATCAAAATGGTTCCACAGGACCAGTTATCCATTTCAAGTATCCCTCATCCCCAGATGGTTATTCTATGTATATCACAATCCTTATAGAGTAGACATAACTTTTTGGAACAATTTTTCTCATGAAACCCCTGGTCACACCTAATGATGTACTTCAACTCTAAGGTTTATTTGAGTGGACTCATTAATTATTATCAAATCATGATACATTTTTAATGCATTTAATATAACTTTCTTTATAGTTCAATAGCCAAAACCCTATATATGCCTAAAGCTAAATATGTGCTGACACACAAATAGAATGCATGTTATTTGCAATTTTGCATAAGAATGTTCACATTGTGCATATCAGAATATGGCTTAAATAATAGGAAATCTAATATGCAGTATAGTGTGGGTAATATTTTACTGGCTTGTCAAATTGGGCATTATATATTTATATGTTTTAATACGTTAATAAGAAATGGACATTTTTGATTTTTCAATTAGTAACAGGAAGTTTGATTCACAATGAGTGATATTAAATATTTTTGTAAATAAAAATATGCTTGTTACATAAAACGAGATAAGATATATGTAAGTGAGGATATAAGATTTGCATACAGCTAAATACCAAAATACTGTACATTCTATTGTGAAGGCTTTAAAGTTTACTTTTTTGTGTAAAAAGCCTTGTATTGCATTTGAAATAATTTGATAAGCCACAACAGGGGATTTAAACCTTAAGTATTTCAGTCTTTTTATCGATGCATTCAGTTACTCCATATGCCTATTTTTTAGCCATTTGAATCCATTTTACCATCAAATAGGAATTGGGCTCAAGTACATGGCTACCATGAGGAAAAAAAGTTTTCAGAAGCTTTAACATAGTTATATCACACCCTTAATTAATAAACTCTTAGAAGTGATCACTACATGTTGTATGAGTAAAATTATCTAAAGTGCCATCACATGGCTCCCGTTGGAGCTTATAGAAAGTGCTAAATTTACTCACTAGGATCCCAGTACTAGAAAAAAAACAGCCTAAAGAAGCATCTTACAGGACCATAATAAAAGAACAGTTAGGCCTATACATCTCGCAACATAAAAGAAGCCTTTCTAATGATTAATCCAGCCCTCTATAATAAGAAATGCTAAAGAACAATAATATGATTTCCAATGCCAATTACAAATACCTGCCTAAACAGTTAAACACTGAAACCCAACTAATGTTAAGTCACATCTGCTTAATATAGAGCCACAGGCATGAATGAGTACCCAACTGCCCTAAGAATTCAGGACAGACCTCACCACTGCCAATCTAATGTGCACATAACAATCACAAAATTAAGTAGCAGACACAGTGAATCAGGTTCCAATAAGAAACCTATCTAACCTTTCACACTGTAGAAAAATGCATAGCATTTACATATCACTAATATCTAGTCAGTACACTAGATTAACTAAAAATTAAAAGAAGTGATTCTCTAAAATACAACCAATCATAATAGTGTGTAGTATCTACATATTTTTTCCTATTGACTATAACCGAAGAGAAGGGAATCCTATTACCTGCACAAAACAAGTGTCATTGAAAAACGTAAAAATAATGTGACACCGCTGAAAAAATGGAGGGATATGTTCAGCTTAGTAAGGTTTACATTTTGGTGTTCAAATAAGCAAACATACGTGCTGTTGACTTTCAAGTAGTGCTTTCAATGCTGTATTATCTGTCAAACTATAAAGTAATATAATAAAATGCATATTGTTTATTTCTGATCTGTGATCTCAAATGTAGCATTGGGATGACAGTCTAAACAAGAAAACTTGCTCTATACACATAACATGCTATCAATATACATTATCGGCAATCCACTATGTTAAATTCTTACTGCTGCTAAAAATAGAAAAAAATACCAGATAGAAGCCCCTATCTTCTCCTCCTTTTTGACACAGGGGTCCACACTCCTGTGCCACCATAGGACCTAGTAGGCCGTCATGTAGGAAATGGAGGCTGAACAGCAGCAGTTGGGTCAAGAGGGTGTGGTGGAGGCCTGTGTTGGAGACATCTCTTCTCCAACACAGACTGTGATGCAGAATGTCTTGGGAAATGTTCAGGCATTGCAAAGAGGTTCCACATTCTGGACATGGTTTGGTTGAGAATGGAGAGCTGCCCCACCAGAGACCAGGAAATGTCCTGTTATAGGTAATATCTTTCCAGTTCTGTTACCATATGGCGATGGTACCTCAGGTTTTCATGCCAGATCATCTCGCCTCAAGGAGCAGCTCTCTCTGTAGGTCCTCCAACTCCAAAATATGCCTGCCCATCTCCTCTTGACGCTGCTGGATTTTGCTGTCAAGTTCTTCCTTCATCACCATGTGGGAGGTCAAGCAATCATCATATTAACGCTTAATGCTGTTAATATCCCAGATGTGAACTCCCACAGCACTGACTTCTGATGCCAACTCTCTACACATCTTTCCCATCTGATCAGCTCTGTCCTTCCTGCCTTAAGGGAAGATATAGGAGTCATGAATGGTGTTTAGGAGGACAATAATTTACTCCTGATAGAAATTTTGGATTATGTGTTTCTTGTCAGCCTTGTGACCCCCTAACTATGACTGGGGTTCCTAACCACCCTATGCTTTGAACTCAACCTCCTTTCCCCCTTAACCCTTTGAGGTATTATCTACTGGTTATAATAATGGTGTGCTTGCACAGGGAGCAATTCCAGTTCCCTCCCCTCTTTTCTCATCATCGCCTCTCTCCCTCATCACTCCTTTCCCCTCTCTTCTCCCTCCTCTCTTCTTCCCTTTTCTCCTGGGTGGGAGGTATTTGTTGTGGGGTGAGGAATATGTCTTGGAGGCTGGGAGTTATCTGTTACAGTAGAGTGGGTATGGGATATAGGGTATATTAGGTAAGTATAGGTAAGACCTGTGCAATTTCTAATAAAGCTTATTAAAACAGAGGTATGTAGCTTAGCTAATTAACTTAATGGTGAATTTAAGTGTAAAATATAATGTAGCAAAAAAGCACAAACCTCATACTCTCTAAAACAAGCCCCTACTTTCTCAGTTTAAAAAAAACAAAACATATTCTCCGCTCCTGGGAACCTGTCATTTAGAATACATAGTCACAGTCAACATTTGAATGGGAAACAGGTAGAAATATAAATTCACTGTTGCAATATTTTCTGATATTCTGTATCTTGACTGTTGTTGTTTTGTTAAGTACTGTGTTTATAGGCTCCTACACACTAGTTTAATGCCTTAGTTGCTTATGTAATGTGTAAAAACCATTGCAAGTGCTCTTAAGTCATTTTTACTTATGTACCAAACCCCATGGCTACGAGTACACAAGCTAGCCTGAGGGAACAATGTAATACCTCAGTAAATTATAAGGTAACTCCATAGGAACGAGCCAGCCTTATGGAATTGAGTTCCATGCTTCCAGCCCTGTCACATATGTATATTAAATGTTATTAGGTTTAGATAGACATCTAGGGCCATATTCAATTCCAAGCCTGCAAGTCGATCGCAGACAGCCGAATGTCTGTGAGTGAGTTGCGGGCTCCGGTTCGTCTCTGATTGCTATGCTATTCAATTGCTCAAGACTTCACGTTACGGGCCCCAAGCCGAAACCTTAAACCATGCACTGGTTCGGAGCAGTTCTGGGTGGGAACATGATTTATTCAGCAAGCCCGTAACCACCCATTTTGAATCGACTAATAGAAAATGAGATTGTCATTATTATGGCAGTAAAACATGAGGATTTCATATCAATCAATTAGGTTCAGGGGTCCGATATGCGATCAGACTCGCAAAAGATAAAAAATAAAGAATTATGAAAATTAATGCCAATACTGTTCTAGTCCATGTGGGTGGCCTGATATGTATTAACTCATTGATACCCAAGATCGATTTAACCCCGAAATTACATAAAAATTTATTTTATTTCCTGACGATTTGCGAGCTTGAGATTATAATGTCTATCATCGCTTTCTCCATTATTTACAATGCAGTATTGATTTTTTATTTGCATTTACCGTGCTATGAATAGGTGTTTAGCCCCCTGGCAGGTCCTCTCTAGCATGTAGGATTTTCTCCTTCATTTGCCATTTACGGGTGTGAAAACATTTGTGGGCTTGGGGAAATTGAGCAATTAAATAGAGATTTGCGATTTTAGCCATCATATAGATCAAAGGCTTCGGGAGGCTGTAAGTTTCGAGGTTAACCATCGCCGTTTTTCCAAGCTCGTAACTCGGAAACCGTTCTGAGCCTTCGAAAAGACACCAATGGAATAGCAAAATAGCTTGCAACCTCACTTAATGGCCTCTGGATCTCCCGAAAGGAAATAATAGTGGCCTTGGCTTATATTTAGCAGTGCCTTCAAAACCTTCTTTCACAAACTATCAGGAAAAATAAGTTTTGTTCATAGACTTAATATCTGACACTTGACAGTTTGTTATTTCTTTTCAAATATTTTTGTCATTTCCATTTGAAGATACAACATTCATCAAGTTTGTATTGGCATATTTTCACCTAATTGCATGTCTATTCTCCAATACATTCAAGTCCAAAAAAACAGGGGCAAAATTACTGTTTTTTTATTTTTCATATTGGCAGAGAAGAAAAGCTAACAAACAAAAAAGCACTATCCTCAAGAACATTTTGAGATATTTTTAATATTGTGTCATTCAGTCATTTATGGCCATGGTCATGCTGATGCACTTGATTTTAATGGCAGAGATACTGGAGTGGGTTGCCAGTTCCTTCTTCAGTGGTACACAGCATGCTTTGGTGTGACCTATTGGTTACCTGACTGGACTGACATCCATTTCTGTCATAAACTGTTCTACATTGGACTGTACAATTCTTCTTTCTTAGTATAGATGAAACCAGGTCAGTTGCCATACCATGAAGAAAGTTAATTAGATAACTGACCTTGACTCTGTCATGTTCTATAGTACAAAAAACACTGTGCACTGTAAAATAGCCCTAATGTACTGGCATCATCTATAATTAAAGGACCACTGTGGTCACATTTTTTGTTTCTATATGGTATGTTGAATGGTATGGTCATTTTTTACAAGTTGTATTATTTTTTTATTGTGGGGTTCATATTCTTATTGATTTTTTGTATCTTGTATATGTTCTTACACACTCACATTTTTTAAACATACTGTATATATTTATTTTCATCGAACCCAGGTTTCAGCGGTGAACGCACAGAATTTTAACCACTGAACCACCAGTGAACCCTCTGTTATTATTACCTTTCAATACATTTTCCTGATTTTTATGTTGCAGTTGTTTTGTCTGTTGATGGAGGGATCTACAAAGCATCCTAAGTAGCATCTGTGTATTTATTATGTACTATTTCCATTGAGGAAAAAATAAAATCACAGCTGTTCCCGCCTCATCTCAGCTACTTGAGAGGCTTCAGTTAATTTCCACCTCTGCAGTAGCATAGCCACGAGAACCTTAACATACTACAACTTTGGGAATTCCAACAATTACTCAGCACAAGTTTCAGTTTTTCATCTTTGACATATTAAAATGGATATCTCCTATATTAAAAAGTCTCTTATTGTTTTCCTGATTATTATATCAGTTCAAACGCTTTGACAGTGATGTCACGATGAGCATAGATGCCCGCTTGATGTTCCATACATTCGTATCTTCTCCTATGCAAATTTAGGTAGGCGGGTATTCAGTGAACTCTTTAAAAGATTTTTGTCCAAGTTGATAATTTTTCATAATTTCCAGTTATGTATTCACATTTTTATCATGAAAAAGCACTGAAAACAACATGAAGTGTCGTCTCGTTACTCACTGGCAGCTGTTCGCAGTGTAGAGTATCCTAACCTATGCTTTAGATTGTATACAAATTCCCTCCTGACAGTTTTCTGCAAAAAAAGTTTGTTAATGTCCAATAAACTTGCATAAATCTTCCTTGTTCGGGGGTTTGAATTATAGATGAGGAGTAAAAATAGCTTTGAGGTGCTGCTTCATTATGGCGGCCTGGTGGAGCAAAACAGCTGTCCCTGGATCCACTCCCAGTCGCTGTCTGTAAATACACAAACCTTTTTTTATATGTTATCTTTTGCATTCAAATAGAAATATATGTCCTTTTTATGATTTCATAGTAAGGAAGATCTCTTCTTTGTTGACATGCAACATTACTTGCTTTAATCATCCCTGACTGCCACTGCAGCAAGAAGAGAAGTCTAGAAAAAGGATTTGGCTGTAGGGTCTTTGCAACACAGCATAGGTATGTGACATACTTTACAACTGAGTATGATGAAGGAGGTTTCTGTTCTAGTATCTGATTTAGTTCCTCATTTTCATGAGCATAGAGGGAGATTTACTAAGCATCACAGTGGCTGTGATGTTCATCATGGTATGTACAGTAATATATATATACTAGCGAATTGCCCGTCAAAAAATGACAGCAATGAAATTGTAAGGTAGCTAATGCTGTTTAGTGTGTAATAATGAAATATATAATACATTAATAAATGAATATACTTTACCTATTTTAAAGCATTGTGTGGAAGAGCTGTGAATGTGTTTTGATGTTGCTGCAGCATTAGTGGTGTGGATCTGCTGTGTAAGCGTGCTGAATGTGTGCAGTGTAACACTGTGCGTGCGCGAGCCCAAACCGTTGTCGTGTACTTCCGCATTGGCGTAAAATGGCGAGTAATGTGTGGTATACGTTTGTATGTGTTGTATGTGTTTTGTGGTGTTTTGCGAGTTTCTTGTGGTGTTTTGCGAGTTTAGAGTGCTGTAGCCTCGTTTTCGTTTTGTTCGGCGGCCATTTTTTCTCTCGCTTCGATTTTTTTTTAGTCTCTAAACTGTTTTATTTGGAGTAAAATCGAGGTGTAAGTTGTATTTTTGAGGTGCTGGGTGCTCCCTCTTGGTGTAGGTAAGTTTTTTATGTATGTGGTGTGTGTATGTATTGTGTTTTACATTTTGTAATGTTCGCGAGTTGCGTCCGAGTGTTGCGAGTCCGTAATGTGTGTGAACGTGTGTCGTATGTTGTTTGCGAGTGTCGTAATGTGTGTGTCGTACTGTTTGGGTTGCGACGTAAAGTTTGCGAGGGTCGCAGTTGCTGGCAAGGAGCGCCTTCGTCGCTCCATGCCAGCAACTGCGGCCCTCGCTTTGCGAGGTCCTCAGGTGCTGGCATGGAGCGCCTACGGCGCTCCATGCCAGCAACTGAGACCCTCGGGCAGTGCCCTCGCTTCGCTACGCGAGCCCGCAGCGTTAGCAACAACTCGTACGCTCACAACTATATATGTGATTTTTTTCTTCGTTTTATTTCTATTGTGGAAAATTGCCATCACAGACCTTTACACACCCGCATAGCTGTTGTGATTGCCTAATAAATACCCCCATAGACTATAACTTCACAAGATTAGTGGCCTCATTTCCTTATGCACCACTATATGTAAACAAATGAGATGTCTTGTCTGTACCCTGTCTTCAAATATATGTTCCGGTTTTATCAATGTGTTTATTGCACCTAGTGCTACTAACCGTCTACAAATATATATAACAATAAAGCACCATTTATCATTTTTATGTGCAACCATATAGTATAATATATATTTGTGCTTTAAATACATTGTTAAAAAAGTAATATTCTTGATTTTTTTCACTGTGTGCAGTATTTAGCCTTGACTAAAGTCATTTCGTTTCAAAGACTTGCTATATTTTCCACCGCAGGTCGATTTGGTTGTGACAAACCAGCAGAGCATTTGCTGAATAGTGTTGTGGGTCAACAAACATCCATTTCTGTCAAAAACCATTCTACATTGGACTGTACAATTCTTCTTTCTTAGTATAGATGAAACCAGTTCAGCTGCTATACCATGAAGGAAGTTAATTAGATAACTGACCTTGGCTCTGTCATGTTCGATAGTTAACACAAAATACACTGTGCACTGTAAAATAGCCCTGATGTACTGGCATCATCTATAATTAAAGGACCACTGTGGTCACATTTTTTTTGTGTCTATATGATATGTTGAATGGAATGGTACTTTTATACAATTATTTTTTTACTGTGGGGTTCATATTCTCATTGATATTTATTTCCATTGAACAGCGGCACTTTAAACTACCATTGCCATGTTCTTACAGCACTGTCTAATTAATTTATTTACTAACTGACTAGCTTAAACTTACTTTTAATTATCAATGTTTAAGAATTCAGAAAAAAATATACTTTTCTCAACTATTATCACCTGTGCAGGGGAATGATCGCCCAGGTGATTGTCCTGATCATTAACCTTCTGACTGCAGTTCAAATAGTGTGGCCACTGCAGGAAAACCTAAACAATCAGACAGGATTTTAAGACAGCATCCTGGACAGATTTCCCTATCCAATAGGGGCTGGGAAGTAAAACAGATCTGCTACTATCTAACAGATAAAGTTTAGATGTAAGTTTTAAAAGCTACATTTAATTTTGTTGTCTTAAAATACAGTTTGTACTCCTAATCAGTTACCAAAAACGTACCTTATATTACCAATATAATTTCATATTTTTACTTATGACTTTAGAAGGCATATGCTACTTTGCTAATAGTTTGTGCCTTTAGTTTTATTAAATAATCAGCCTTGGCACAATCTATAGAACATACACTTAAATCAAAATTGTCATGCTTAAAACAGGTGAGAAAATCTACTTCCAAGACAAAGTTCCAAGACATTCGCCACAAGATGCTAATACAGTCCGGTGAACAAAAACTTCACACAGTCACAAAATAATAATAATAAGAGATCGAATCAGGGGTCATCCTAAATAGGTTAATGTTCTCTGTAAATCGTCCATCCAATGTAATAAAATGAAGATTTTTGAGTAGTAACAATATAAAATATCAAGTCTTCCAGAATGTCATTATACTTAATACCTCTTGAAAAAGTCCTGCAATTTTACCAGCAAGTGTTCCAGTTTTTTTTATTATGATACTTTAGTTATAGAAAACCAGCATATTCCAATTATCTTGGCTCATTGAGGTTATAGCTGGAGGTCCCTTCCTAAAGGAAACAATTTACCTCACTGTTTTTGGAGAACTGCTGGCATCAAGGGTTTAATCTTTAAGCTATCTCCATTGCTTCTCCAAATTACTGTACTGTTGCTCTCCCATATTTTTGCATACTACACTCTTTCTATAAACCATTTAGAAAGATGATAATTCAGGACAAGAGTCACTGTGCCTTAGGGAGTAAAGCTGCACCTCACTGACGAGGCCCACAGAGGCCGAAACGCGTCTTAGGTTAGCTGTTTCTCCTGTTCAGAATCGCCTGGTATTTCGGGGCTGGGTCACTCTTTGGAGTGAGACCAGACAGATATACTTCAGGATATTTCTTCCTGTCAAGGGCACAAATTAGCTAAAAGAGGTTGCTCTCTGAGTAGGTAACCAGACATATAGGACAAACCTACTTCAGGTATTGTTCGTTCTCAGATTACCTAATTTCATTGTTGTGTAGGACAAGAGACACGCCTACACAATTGTGATTGTAGTATGAGGGCCATCTGAAAAACTCCTAGGTGACATACAAAGCTTCTTTAAAAATATTTAGTTGACGTGCCAAAAAAATATGGTTGTATCTATACTTGCATAATGGGATCAAATAAACTGAGAGTTTGCTATCACAACTTCATTTACATAAATCTTCTTGAAGGTATATGGAAGTTTCATGGATAATGAAGGACATTTCAGATGTACTTTAAATTATTCCTCAATAAAATTATATGATATGGGCCCAATTATACCAACTCAAAATATCCCCAAAAACTTCCATATACCTTTAAAGCATGGAGCCTTGAAAGTATTAACAAATATATTTCATCTATATGCACTCATTTTCAAGTGAGCAGCTGGTAGTTAAAAGTCTAGGCTGCTCATGGTGGATTGAGTAGAATGTAATGCTGCGAATTGAATGGACATTACTCAATATCTCCATTGACGTCACTTTACCATATGTGTCCCTTAGAGTAAAATAATTTAGTCAAAATAGATAGCCAGTTGTTGAAGATCACAAATGAAAGCAAAGAAAAATAAAATGAAATCAATCATAAAGAATACCAGCTGAACCACCTCTACAAAGCTTTGCAGGCAAAGTAAGTTGTAACCTTTTAAAGTGTAATTGCTCAGATACAAAAGTAGGTCACTGCCAGCGTCACGCTGACTTTTATGTCTCAACACTGTTTTCTGCTTGATAATTTCTTTCTTTCATGTTCATGTTGTGCTTCTTATAATTTTGACTATATACCTTAGCAAACCATAACACAACATTCTTATAGAAGGAGGACCACAGTGTTCTATTTTAAATATTGTTTATGTAGATATGGTTATTGGCGACTACTAATAAATGTTATTTTAGTGTATGTGCATGTGTTCATGTGACGTAAACATGCTGTGTGTTTTTTTTGTTTTTCCCCCCAATATTTTCATGCATATAAAAAGCATTGGAATATAAGGCTCAACCAATTTTTATGACATATACATTTAATTGAAAAACATAGTGCATATGTGTAATTTATGATGCAAGCCATTATAAGTTTTTTTTTCTGGGGAAAAATGCAAATCTTATATGGTAGTAGCTACCATTTTTAAATTTATTAGGTTAAATATTTGGTACCATATTTGCTGTCCTATAAGCCATTCTTTTTAACAGAAAAAATGTATTACAAATGTTGCCAGCCTGTTATAGTATTGGACCTGACACAAATTGTGCATTACATGTTAATGGACCACAAAAGCCACCATATGTACTCTGTTCCCAATCATGGGGAAAATGTGTTTACATTTTTAAAATTGTTTAAGGATTTTAAAGAACCACAAAAGTCGCTATATGTACTCTGCACCAAGAGTTAGAAGGTGAAAAGTTTGTTAACATTTTTTAAATGAATCAAGAATTTAGTTAGATAATATAATTTCAGTTTAGCCCTTGAAGTCCTCCCATAAGGATCTGCATAAATAATAAGGCTGGAGTCTGTAACTATTACACAGTCTAATCTACATTTACATTGGTTTTAAAAACAGAGTGTGTTGGTGCAGTAGTAAGTTTTCTGTTTTCCATTAGTAAGTCATAGGTTTGATTCCACTGGCTTCCACCTGATCATTTATATATATAAATCAAATGTGTTAATAAATATCAGCTAATTAAAAAAACAAAGCAAGTGGAAGGCATTGGATTAGAACCAATGACTTATCAATGAAACATTGTATACCACTACACCAACACACTTGTTTTAAAATTTACATTTAAACTAATTTCAATATTTGAACCATATATATATATATATATATATATATATTTACAATTATATGAACTAGTTATATATATAACTAGTCCCCAGATTACAAACGAACACAATACTTTCTGTAACTTATTATTATTAGAGTACAGGGATATTATTATTATTACCACATATGGGCCATTATAGTATTGTTATTATTATTATTCATCAGGGATCCAATTTACAACCAAATCCGGTTTAAGAACGTTTTCAGGAACAGATCTTGTCTTAACCCAGGGACCACCTGCATATATGTATGCATGCAATATTCTGTGGGAAGTTTGGAGAGCTTGTCCCTGTGGAATTGTGCAGAGGGAGGTCAAAAGAGATGGTCATATTCCTATGCAGAGTCATCTAAATTGCTAGTGTCATGTAATCCCTGCATTCAGAATCTCCATATATATTATAGAAATATGTTTCTTAGTAACAACTACGGCTTGCAGCCCTTGATATTATTTTTCATTCTGAAAATGAACCTATTTTAATTCCATGATTGATATTTCTTTATTTCTTCTTATATGATATGTATTTGCCATTCATAGTATACATTTAAATCAACTTTAAATTCATTACTAAGTACATAATTATACATCATTTTACTCCACACAGAAAATTAAATCTTGCAGTGTTATGTATTACTAAGTTTTTGCAATATTACTTACAGTGCGTTTGCATAATTTCCCATATTTTTAAATGACTTTGTTTAGTGATGCAAAGGGGGTACATTTAATAATAATTATTAGTGTTTATTTGTAATGCACCAACATATTTTGTAGCACTATACATGGGTTAAGTTCTATAAACACATTGCAAAGGATGGAGGGCCCTGTCTTTGAGCTTAGAATCCAGTGTCCATAGATCTTTCCCCAAAGCACCATGCATACAGTCTAAAAGTTTTGGGTGTGGTCCAGGAGGGTGAGAGAAGTTTTATTATGCATTTTAGCGTGGAAGGTGACAGGCTTCTTTAAACAGATATGTCTTTATTGAGGTTTAGAAGGTTTTGAGGTGGGGAGATAGTCTGGTGGAACAAGGCAAGAAGTTCCAGAGAATAGGGGCAGCACGAAAAAAGTCCTGAAGGCGGAAATGAGAGGAGGTAATAAGAGAGGTAAGAAGGTCGTTAGCAGAACAAAGAGGACGGGTGGCGGAGTATTTGGAGATAAGAGCAGAAATATAAGATGGTGCACTCTGGTTGAGGGCTTTGGAAGTTGAGGGCTTTAAAAGTTAGAATTTTACATTTTATTTTAGGGGCTATGGGAAGCCAGTGCAGTAATTGACAGAGAGATGCTGCAGCCACTGAACCTTGTGTACGGTTTAGCAGAGGCATTCATTATGGATTGAAGTGGGGATAGATAGTTGGTGGGTAGGCCGGCAAGAAGCGAATTGTAGTAGTCAAGACGAGAAATTATGAGAGAATGTATTAGAATCTTTGTTGTGTCTTGTGTAGTAGTGACGTATTTTGGAAATGTTTTTTAGATGGAGAAGGCAAGATTTTGTTAGTGACTGTATGTGAGGGATGAAAGAGAGGGCAGGGCCCAGCAGAACCCAAAGACAACGGGCTTGGGAGGTGGGAGTGATGACGCATTGTTGACAGTGAGAGAGATGTGAGGAATTGAAGCTGTAGTAGAGGGTGGGAAGATTAGGAGTTCGGTCTTAGACATGTTGAGTTTGAGGTGGTGGGCGGACATCCAGGGGATATACTTGAGAGGCAGTTGGAGACATATGTTTGAAGAGAAGAGGAAATGTAATCAAATTTGGTTCATGTTTGCTTGTCCTGCTAACATGAATAACTTTTATTTAGGCTTTATGCAATTTTTTACAAACCACTTTTTTCAAAAAGTATTTTTTTAGAAATCCTCTAATAGCTGTGAATGGTTAATAAAAAGGTTAGAAATGCTAGAATTATTATAATTATAAAAAAATCATAAAATCCAAAAGCCAAACATGTATAAGTGCATCACACCAGAGAAAGATAATAGCGTAGATCTATGGGATATTACCAACTCAATGGGCAGTTCTGTTTCTTAATTTCTGATTTGGGAAAATAATTGAAATGTACTATTACTTTTTTTTTAAACATACTCCTTCTAATGGAAGAAAGGGTTGATTATTAATACATGCTAGTGAAATCAACAGGTGTTAAACAGTTATCTACCATGTACTTAACAAATAGCATAAGTCTCAACCAAATCTGTTATGACCATTAGTTGCTAATTTAAATTTAGTTTTAACTTTACACCTGCTGTTGTATTAACTCCAATCAATATGTAGTTAGGTACTTACCATTGATCATTGTATATCTTGATCAGACTGTCGATATCTTTAGCAATTACTTACACCTCATCAATACTGATCAACATGATGCCATTAATGGAAGAAGTCATTGGAAGAAGCACACTTAAATAATCTTTAAACCTAAAATTATCTGCCAATAGCAAGGTTTAGTTTTAGCAAATGTGCCACATTCTATGCTCGTCTGCTGACTTCTGTTAGGAATGGATTTTTCTTAAGTGTGGTAAGTTTGATCATTGGTTAATCTCCCACTTAAGTGGTCTGCACATGTCACTTGAAAATGTTAAAATGAATAATGGCATAGATGAGTAAATAAGCACTTACAAATATATAGTTAATAATATAACTAGTCTTTGTACAAATGGGTATATTAGAAGAGTTAGCAGAAGACAGAGAGTAAAGTGAGATTTAATTTAATGATGAAAAAGCAGCAGTCCAAAGTTGTAATCAATGCAATGGGCATGACAAGACATATCAGGAAAGCTTAATGGTGGTAGGATGATCACTTTGAAATGGTCTAAACTAGGGTAATTGCAATCAGGTGCTGTTAAATTATATGGTATCATTGCAAAAAGATAATCAGGCAAGAGGGGCAATTATGGAGATGAATGGTTATTTCAGATAGTAAGGTTTCATTCTCTGCTACATAAGTTAACTTGTACAGATACTGGGAGGAAGTTACTAAGCATATTCTCACCTGAGAAGAGGTGGGAAAGGCTTTGTTCTCCGTTTTACCAAATATAATACAGGGCATAGTAAAACAAGGGATGTATGTGAGATACACTTGAGATACTTAGTAAATTGCCCCAAAGTACCTTTGGCAGAGACTGACAAACTAGATGATCACTATACTTTAAAGGGCTCCAAATTAAATGGTAGTGGGTTTTTTTTTCTGTATAAAGGGAGATATTAAAAATGTAAGTCTCAAATATTATAAAATTGTAAAGCATGACTATACAGAATATACAATCATATGGTGTATCTGAAGTAAAAAGTCAAGCTCCCTGGGCATTTATATGTTTATTAGGCTGGACTTATTATTATTATTATTATTTATTTATTTAGATCATGCCAACATAATCCATAGTACTGAATACAGTGGATACAGTGAACATAAACATGACAAAAATATATGTTTTGGTACAGAAGGTATAATGGACCCTGCTCTTGTGAGAGTTTACATTCAATAGAGTTTATAAATGTCCATCTTTTGTTTACTTTAGCTGAATTTTTCCACTTCCTATATACTGTTATTTTAATAGCAGTATACATTTTGGTAACATCTGGCTCTATATTTCTAAATACTTGAAGGATTTTTTTAATTATCATTTTATACTCTTGTATTTAGCACATTATTTATAATGGTTGGTCCCCAATACACTTCTAATTATTTTGTACATTCTTAGGGCCTCATTCTATTAGCGGCCGTAGCTATTCTGCTATTCTATTCCCCTCCGGCCGGGGACTCCGGCAGGCTTGCGGCCGGCGCCTTGCTATCTCTTGCGGCCGCACGCGCCGGAGGAAAGCCTTTGATCTAAAACGGCCGCAAGAGTTTCGGCCGCAAGAAAAGCCCGATTGCTATTCTATTGCTCCCGGAACCCTGTCTGCAAGGCTAAAAGCGAGCCGCAGCTTACTTGCAGGAAAAAGGTCCCGCTAGAACCAATAAGCACATAAAATAGCTCAAATAAAGCCATCCTGCACTTTGAGAAGACTATAAAGTGATTTTAGGTGTTAGAAAAAATAGCTCAAATTTCCCCTATACTCAAATCCGTAAAATATATATTTTTTAATATATGTCAAATATACATGTAAAAAGTCCATAGGGCTTGGAGCACCTCAGACCCGCCCACGCCGCAGCCGGAAAAAAAACAGTTAATTTAAACTCGGGTTTGGACTGATGTGCAAGCTTGAGAGTGGGTTACTTTTAATCCTCATGTACCCAATATGATCCCTAGCAATAACAGAGCTGTACAGTGCAGGCTTGAATTTATTTTTGACTTTGTAGATTTCTGAGCTTACGGCCGGCTCCAAGATATGCGGCCGGCCGTAAGAGGAGATCCTTGCGGGCCGTATAATTGAATTGCGAGTTAACAGAACCCCCGCAAGGAATCGCAGCCTTACGGCCGATTTACGGCCGCTAATAGAATGAGGCCCACAGTGAATTTACCCATTATTTATTATATACTGTTTTTATTATATTATTTGTGTTCTATGTTTAAACCTTAACAAAATCTGTTTTATTCTCTTTGGTTCTGCTAAAACTCTATTAAAATGTAATTAATCTCATCTAAATATTGATGGCACCCATTATAATATATATGCTTATAGATCTACTGTTTACTAAAATATTATCTTACAAAGTATTTGTAATATCAAATAAATATAAATTATGTAATGTTAAAAATAAGCCAATATTTAGATTATTGTTGGATTCTGCACTCTTCACCTATACAGGTCCTCACTTTTGTCCTACAATTGTCCGCCAATTGTCCTCACCCGTATATATTTACTCGACTTAAGTTATGGTGAAAATAATTTCGTATTGAACTTCGTATTGAAGTATAAAATTGAGAACCCCTAAGTAGCAGCGGTGTCAATTTAAAAAAACAAGAACAATATTTACTTATTTTGTTTATTGCAGTGACTACATTAAACTTTATTCTTTTGAGAATATTTTACATTCAAACCTTTTAATCTACTGTACTTATTATTTTGTACTACAAAATTTTGTGGCAATCAGTATTGTATAATACAATTTTAATATTGCATTAATGAAGTAAAAGTGATTATACTTTCTACTTGTCATGTTCTGATTTATATAAGCACATAAAGTAAACCGGTATCCATAACAATGTGAGAACTGTCTCTCATAAAGTTTGGTGAATGTTTTATGAATCTCTTTTATGATAACACTTTACTGCATTGCTTTAAAATAAAATAAAATGTCGACATTAAAATAGTTTATATGCACACTGAAAATTAAAACAACTAGCGATGAGATTTCTCAAAATTGCACACCTAAATCCTTCTAAGGAAATTAAAAAAGTTAAGTTATTATAAATAATATATATATATATATATATATATATATCTGCAATGAAATATATTTACCGTTTGAGACAATTGACAATGTTTCAATGGGGTTTGACTTCCTCTGGATCACTTAACAATTAAGAACGAATCCACATATTAGAAGGATCAGAGGAGATCTAAAAAGATTGAACTGGATGGACTAAAATTATTTTTTTCAACCTCAATTACTACATAACCATATGTATGCATTTTTAATATAATATATACATTTGTTTAGATAAAAATTACATCTATATTCCTTTGCATTATCAGGAAAAATAACTTCAAATGTAATATTTGTTTGTTTGCTCTTATCTGCAGTTTGGAAGGACAAGGATAGTGGGTCAATTGAGGACATTTTTGATTTAAGTAAATGTGTCATGATCAATGAAGAGTAAAGGAAAACAAGCTATGATTTTTTTAAGATCATGACTAAAGATTTAGCACTGTGGGAAATCCTTTGTTGTGTGTATTTTTATATCAAAGTAATATGTTATTACATTCTTATTTGTGAAATTAGCCCTTGAGAATTATATTCTGGCATTTATTTTCTGGCATTTAGTTTAACTATGAAAAATAAGATAACCATAAGTATTGATTGTATTGACAGTTCATGAGGAAATAATATCATAGGATAGTATTATATTTGACTTAAATGTTACGTTGGTGGTTTCCATATTCGTTTTATTCTATATTCTTGAGATAGGCAATGGGAGAGGACAAACTAAAAAAAACACATTATATCATTTCTAAAGTTTTTTTTTTCAATAAGGTTGTGTTAGTTATTAGGTCTAAACTTCTTGTGAATATGTACATACTGTATAATTTTTACAAATAAACAGTCTCGCATTTTAATATAATCACATACAAAGTAAATTAGTGAAACAATTCATTAAGTGAAAGAGACACAGAGAAGACATTTCAATAATTTATTTAAGGAGAGGCACTTCAGAAATAATAAATAGTACCTTTAATAATTGAGTGGGCTTCTAAAAGACAGGGGCTAGAGGTTCAGATTTTGACTTACATTTTAAATGCTTAGATGTTGAAATAAATATGCAAAGTTATCTATTTTATCAATGGCTCTCAGTCTTGCAAAAACTAGATGAACATGTACACTAATAAATATGTAGGGTATAATTTGTTTACCTCGATTGTCATTTTGTGGTAAACTTTTGTATGTTTTGTTAGAATATTCATATTGCACTATGTTAAAGCCATGAATCTGATAACCCTATGTATTTACTCAAGCTAACTAGCCCCTAAATTACCAAGTTTTTCCCAACATTTTTGAAACAGGGCTGGTTATCTTAAAGTCACAAATAAGTAAAACGGGAATTAAATAAAGTGATTCAAACATGTTTGTAATTTAACAGTTATTGAAATTAATTACCTATAAGGGCTGCTATATAAATGGCTAAATGTTTGGATAAACACAATAATGTAACTATATTGCAAAATATACAAAATAATTTACCATTAGTTGTTTTAACCTTTTTACCATCTCAACATTTCCATGCACTATACTGTTAAAAGAACTTAGTTTAAATATGCCATTGCAGACTTTAATGGGTTGGCATACGTATTTAGTCTCAGCATTCATTTCTAGAAATCATATTACTGTTAATGTAGTTTCTTTTGTGGTATTGATATCCAGTGAATACAGTCTAATATGTTGATGATAAGCTAGTTTGACTTAACAAAGTCTAGATTATGTGTCTTCGCTATTATAGAGAGGCACAGAATTGTTTTGTATTTCTGCAGAAACAAATATAATCTGTCATCAGAAGTACTTTTGTTTATATCAAATACATTGTATATTTTTCAGATAATGGATGAGAGCTGAGTTTTTACTTTTTAATGGTATTGTGTTTACACCATGCTCAACTGAAATTTCATAAATTATTAAATTCAGTTTTTTTTTCTTCTCTTCTTATCAAATTAATGGGTCAATGTTGGGAAGGCCATTAAAGAGAACTGTTGTTACCAGTTATCAATTTGGATAATGATGAAAGTTGGATTTTTTTGTGTTAAAAGGAGTATTATTAGTATTATTATTATTATTATTAGTAGTAGTAGTAGTAGTAGTAGTTGTAGTAGTATTATTTATATTTTTGTAATGCTCCAATACCTTCTGCAGCACTGTAAATGTTCCATCTATAATATGCTCCAATGTGTTCCATGTTGTGTGACTTAATGGAAAACTGGTAGATGACAGGCTGTAACTCAATTATAATATATATAATAATACATAGATATATGAAATGCATTAGCTTGTACATGATCTACATTTTCATCATAACTACAACACTAGAGAAGTTGATTGCATGTAGATTTTCATCCCCCATCTGATGGAGTGCTACAACGTTCACTTTGAAGGTCAGTAGTGACAGGCAGTAGTCATCAGCTGACATATCGCCTGCACTGCCATAGTGACATAATTTGCATTATGTTGTGATATTCTTAACCAGTTTGGCAGTCATTAGGTTAATCCAAATACTTGTTTAAAGTAATAGTGTTGCTTTCCTTGGCTATTTTCAAAGCATCATCAGACAGTCAGTTTGATTTTTTGTCTTTCTTTGAGATAATATTATTTTTTGTTTTGTTTTCTGGATAGTGTCACAAACTTCTGTCCAAAGTACTTCAGTTATTCTGTCTATTTATTATTATATCTAGTCCCTTAAATAATTTTTTTACCTCCACTGCATATTCACCGTGAATATTATTTATTTCATATCTGCTTGGTCTGATGATGTTCCCTCTTTATTCCAGTGTAATGACCAACTGTGGTATAGGAAGCTCATGATCTCATGAGTCAGCTCCTGGTCCTGTTTTTGCCAGCTGTGTATAACTCCTCCATCATTGGCTACAAAGTATATAGTCAATCATATTTCTATATTGTCCATCTGGTAATGTCCGTGTGTAGAGTCGTCTCTGAGACTGTTATAAGAGGATTTTTACTATGACCAGAGAATTATCTTGAGAATTATTCTACTAATCTTTGTCCTGATTCATTTCGTATTCCAAGGCCAAACTTGCCAGTTGTTCCCAGTATCTTTTGGTTCCCTACTTTACCATTTCAATCTCCTATGATGAGAGTAACATCTTTTGTTTGTTATAGCTATGAGGTTTGAATATCCTCATAGAATTGGACAACTTCAGCCTCTTCACCATTCATTGTTAGAGCACAGACTTTTATCACTGAGATATTAAATGGCCTGCCGTGAATTAAAATTGTAATTGTTCTGTTATTTATTGGGCTGTAATTGAGCACTGTAATCAAGTGACCCTACATGGTATAGATCACAGCTTCATTGGTGCACTCAAACCTCTTCACCACAACAAGGTAGAGATCCAGATGGGAAAAGTAATAGTGCAAACAGTTCATTTTATCCTATTACTTTGGAATATATCATGTTGTACTGAGTATATAAAGAAGAATAGTCCTGAAGGCATCATATTATAGCAAAATGTAATGCGTTCTCTCAATTTCAAAAGTCAGAAAGTGGTGAAACAATGCAAAGTAAAACAATTGAACAGATGTTGAGTTTCTCTTTTTTATGTATAACAATAGTGCATTGCTGGATATCTTGAATTCTGTCTGGAAGTCCTCCCCTAGCAGTTTGTTGTTATGTGTTGTAAACCTAATAGAGCCTTGGGAAGTAAAACAAAATTGATTAACTCGAGATAACTCAGGATAGAAATGAGAATCAAAATGCATCACTATGGCCCCCATTTAATTCCAAGCCCATTATAACCTTCACTCTGCCCGTATGTCTGTGGGTTAGAAATTTGCAACAGTTACAGAGGTATTTAATTGAACAAGCCCGCAATTACAGGGCGAATGCTAAAACTGTAAACCATGAACTAATACGTAGCAATTCAGGGCAGGATCATGATCAAT
This sequence comes from Discoglossus pictus, assembly GCA_027410445.1. Lineage (NCBI taxonomy): Eukaryota > Metazoa > Chordata > Amphibia > Anura > Alytidae > Discoglossus > Discoglossus pictus. The sequence continues at coordinate 521,989,860 of CM050163.1, forward strand.
TAAGCTATCCCGTAAGTTACAATTTAGACAGAGTCAATAGTAAATGAGACGGTCATCATGACTTCCGTAAAACATGGAGTTTAAACTACAATCAATTTGTTTTTAGTCCTATATGCGATCGTACTCGCAATCAAGCAATGTAGAAATCAATAAAAATGAATGAAGAAACTGTTCTAGTCCTTGTGACTGTTCTAGGTATTAACTCCTTGATTCCTGGGATCAATATAAGATGGAAATAAAATGTGAAAAAAAAAAATGATTGCAGATTTGCAAGCTTGTGTAATTAATTCTCCTGCCTTTCATTGCTTTCCTAGTATTTTTAATTACATTAGTGTGCTTTTATTTGCTCTTGCAGTGTTACGAACAAGTGTTTAACTCACTTGTGAGTCCTCTCTAGTACTCGTAAAAGTTTTTGCTACATTTGCCATTTACGGGTTTGAAGGTAATTATGGCCTTGTTGAATTGTTGGAATTAAATAAGGATTTTGCGTCTTTAGCTTGGTAACAATTGCGGCCTTGCAATATCAAAGGAATAGATAGGACAGAGTTATGTTTTTGACAACAGCAAGGATTTTGAGCCTGTAACTCGCAAATCGGCTGCTGATAGCTAAAAGAATCCAATTAAATATCAGTAACTTTTACGGGATACATTACAGACTTTTGTAATTGAGATTTTCATCATTAAATAGGGGCCAATGTTTTTAATATCACTTTCCAAGGCACCATACTGCTTCACAAGACAGATATACACACTGTCTCAATACATTTTTTATCAATTATTTATTTAGGCTACTTTGGAAAGCATTGCATAGCATAGTATTTCCAGTCTTCGAGAACTGTCCTAATTTTAAATCTTTTTTTAAATCCTGGTCAGTAAGGTGCAGATAGCTAGTCAAGCATTCTGAAATGTTTACTTCTTATTTTCACATTCTGTCCCAATCAATCACTTAGCAGACATCCTGAAGCAACAAATACGATATACTTCTGGTTTCCAGGGAGATTGTGCAAGTGCATGATTTTAATCAATGCATCTACCCCTTGCTTCACGGACAACTTTAACATCTGTATTGACTCTGTCACTGTCCAAGTTCAAAAATTAAGTGCCATATTTAATTAAACATCACGAAGTGTTGCATTATTATATAGTAGGGGTAGTCATTTAATATTTTAAAATTCACAAAAGTATAAATTTAGTCGTTTGGGACCCAATGTTAATATGAATATAGTCACAATTATTGTAATTTAATGATATCCAGAAGGGCACAGGGAGAAGTTTTATACAAGCAAGGAGCATTAGGAGAAAAACATCACTTAACCCATAGCTTGATTAAAGTTCTGGAAACTTTAGGATGGATACTATGGTAAAAGCCACCTAATTTGCTTACATTATTATAGAGTATTTTTTTTCTTTCTTTATATGAAAAATAGTGTTGCAAAGCTTGATAGATGTTTAATTCATGTACAAACTGCTTCTGCAACAATGTCAGGACTGCTTTCAAAAATGTTTTCCTGTATTGGGTAAAGCCAGTACAGGGAGTAATATATTTCTCAATCGGTCTCCATAATTAAGCAATTAAAAAAACGTAATCGATAACACTGTGTTATAAAAGACTGAATAAACATAATATGTTTTAAGAATATTTTGTGTGCTGAGACAGACTGTAATTATGTTTTATCTTTATGTATATGAACATTAAGTAGAGATAGAGGATGTGCATTAGAAAACAGCAGGATGTTTGGAAAATGCGCATTTTACTGCTAAACAGCATGTTCAAATTTAGCTTTTTCTTTTATATGGATAAAAGTCATGATAAAGGTTGTGTCATTGTATAAAAAGTGTGGACATCCATAAAAATAAAGTTGACTTGACTTTATTTTAAGGAATACATTTAGGCATTGGGCATTTTATAAAAAAGTAAGAGATTGTCCATGCACTATGTTTTTGTGTTGGGTAAAGAATAACACTAGTCTGTAATGTCTTCAATTTAACAGTAGTGCATTTTATCCAGTACTGATTAATTCTAAGTGTGCTTCCATGTTTAATTTGAATAGTGATAACCATATACAGTATCTCACAAAAGTGAGTACACCCCTCACATTTTTGTAAATATTTTATTGTACCTTTTTAAGTGACAACACTGAAGAAATGACACTTTGCTACAATGTAAAGTAGTAAGTGTACAGCCTGTATAACAGTGTAAATTTGCTGTCCTCTCAAAATAACACAGCCATTAATATCTAAACGTTGGCAACAAAAGTGAGTACAAATGTGTGAAAATGTCCAAGTTGGGCCCAAAGTGTCAATATTTTGTGTGGCCAACATTATTTTCCAGCACTGCCTTACCCCTCATGGGCATGGAGTTCACCAGAGCTTCACAGGTTGCCACTAGAGTCCTCTTCCACTCCTCCATGATGGCATCACAGAGTTGGTGGATGTTAGCGATCTTGCACTCCCCCACGTTCCGTTTAAGGATGCACCACAGATGCTCAATAGGGTTTAGGTCTGGTGACATGCTTGGCCAGTCCATCACCTTTACCTTTAGCTTATTTAGCAAAGCATTGGTCGTCTTGGAGGTGTGTTTGGGTTTGTTATCATGTTGGAATACTGCCCTGCTGCCCAGACTCAGAAGGGAGGGGATCATGCTCTGCTTCAGTATGTCACAGTACATGTTGGCATTCATGGTTCCCTCAATGAACTGTAGCACCGCAGTGCCGGCAGCTCCAGACCTTGACACTCTCACCACCATGATTGACTGTAGGCAAGACACACTTGTCTTTGTTCTCCTCACCTGGTTATCGCCACACACGCTTGAAACCATCTGAGCCAAATAAGTTTATCTTGGTCTCATCGGACTACGGGACAGTAATCCATGTCCTTAGTCAGCAAACTGTTTGCAGGCATCATCATGTGCATCATCTTTAGAAGAGGCTTCCTTCTGGGACGACATGCAGGCCAATTTGATGCAGTGTGTGGTGTACCCCCACCCCTTCAACCTCTGCAGCAATGCTGGCAGCACTCATACAGCTATTTCCCCAAAACAACCTCTGCATATGACGCTGAGCACGTGCACTCAACTTCTTTGATCGACCATGGTGAGGCCTGTTCTGAGTGGAACCTGTCCTGTGAAACCACTGTATGGTCTTGCCCACCGTGCACAGCTCAGTTTCAGAGTCTTGGCAATCTTAGTCTAGGCCATCTTTATGTATAGCAAAAGTTTTTTTTTTCAGATCCTCAGAGAGTTCTTTGCCATGAGGTGACATGTTGAACAGTAGGAACAGCAAACAGAATGAGAGAGTGTGAGAGCGATAACACCAAATTTAACACACCTGTTGCCCATTCACACCTGAGACCTTGTAACACTAACTAGTCAGATGACACCGGGGAGGGTATATGGCTAATTGGGGATGTATTCACTTTTCTTGCTAACAGTTTAGACATTAATGGCTGTGTGTTGAATTATTTTGAGGGGACAGCAAATTTACACTGTTATACAGGCTGTACACTTACTACTTTACATTGTAGCAGAGCGTCATTTCTTCAGTGTTGTCACATGAAAAGATATAATAAAATATTTACAAAAATGTGAGGGGTGTGCTCACTTTTGTGAGATACTATACACATACAAAAACAAAACATGGCTAATGTGTGTTCATCCATAAAAATAATATTGACTTGACTTTATTTTGTTAAATACATTTAGGCATTGGTGATTTTTGTAAAAAAGTAAGAGATTGTCCATGCACTATGTTTTTGTGTTGGGTAAATTATAATACTAGTCTGTCATGTCTTCAATTTTAACAGTAGTGCATTTTGTCCAGTATTAATTATTTCCATGCCATGTTTATTTTGAATACTGATAATCATATACATATACAATTTTTTTTTTAATTGTAAGCACATTAATTATGTGTGCATTAGACAATCAGGGCATAAGGTAGTAAAGATATTTTACTTACATCAAGACTAGACATTCTTGTCAGTCAGGTGCATGGTGTCACCGTGCCATACATTAATATAAACTTATTTATGTCTGATATAATACGTTTTATACAGCAGTTTGATTCAACACATTTACTGTTTTTTAGTTCTTCTATTCCACTTTGGTATTTATATTATTAAGGGACCACTGTATGATGAAAATATGTGCTGTATATCTGTTTGATATAACTGAAGTGTATAGTTAGACACAAAAATGCTAGTGGTTTATTACAAAAGAAAAATATTGATGCCTCTGGTGTACCATAGAGGCAGCCAGGATAATTTAGTAAAGGTTGCCTGTATGAGAATGTTGCTTACATTTCTGCAGGAGTTGGCTAGCAGTTATAGTGGCAAGATGCCTACTTTTGGAATCAAATTCCACCCCACATCTCCCCAAATCTTCCCCTATGCTTTCCCACTCCTCCCTCCACTGATAAATAAGTTTAACATACCCACTCAGGCTCCTGGCTAGCAGCCGGTGCTTAGGTTAGACAAAATGGAAATGTTCTGTATGTAGAGTATTATTATTATTATTATTGTTTGTAACGCGCCAACATATTTTGTAGTGCTGTACAGGGGATAAGTACAAATCAAAATTTTTTTTCACATTGCACAAGAATGGAGGGCCCTGTTATTGTGTTTAAAATCAAACATACATAGTGCTTTCCCCAAAGCACCAAAAGATTTAAAACTTGCAAACTTACAGTCTAGAGGGTGAGATAAAGCGGTGATAGATGAGTTCTACATATCAAGGCTGAAGGTGATATGCTTCTTTAAACAGATGAGTTTTTAGTGAGGTTTTTAAGGTTTTGAGGCAGGGAGATAGTCTAGTGGAGCGAGGCAAGGAGTTCCAAAGAATAGGGGCAGCACGAGAAGAGTCCTGGAGGCGGGAGTGAGAGGAGGTGATAAGGGAGGATAGAAGAAGGTCAGTAGTAGAGAGAAGAGGCAGTTGGGAGAGTATTTTGAGATGAGAGCACTATTGTAAGAGGGTGCATTGTTGCTGAGAGCTTCGTATGTTAAGATTCAAGCAAATGGAGTGACCACCAGAGAGGTGCTGCAGAGAGTTGAGTGTGGAAGATGAGTCTGGCAAATGCAAATTTAATATGGATTGGAGTAGGGACAGACAGATGATGGGAGGTGAGCAGGGAGTAAGTTAAAGTAGTCAAGGCGGGATATGATAAGTGAATTTGAATTTTAGCTGTGTCAGAAAGTGACAGATTTTGGAGATGTTTTTTAGGTGAAAATGACAAGATTTTGTGATTGGTTGTATATGAAGAATGAAAGAGAGGGCAGGGTCCAGTAGAACCCCAAGACAACGGCCCTGGGAGGTAGTAGTGATGATGACATTGTCAACAGACATTGAAAAGTGAGAAGTAGAGGCCGAGGAAGAGGGTGGGAACAGTAGGCGCTCAGTCTTTGACATGTTGAGCTTGAGTTGACGGGTAGGCATCCAGGATGATATGCTAGAGAGGCGGTTGGCAACTTTAGCTAGAAGAGAGGGGAAAAGTTCTGGTACCGAGAGGTAGATTTGAGTGTTGTCTGCATAGAGATGATAGTAAAATCAGAAATATTTTATTAGGTCATATTTAATGCTATATTTTATATTTATAAGTGCTACTTTTGTTTGTTTTTATTTTCTTGCCAGATTCACAATGTAGATTTTGACATTAGGTTGATGTCACTTGTCTGTTTAAGTCTACCCATTTTTGTTATTGTTTTAAAGCCCTAATCTTAATTTGTTCATTGGTCTTTCCAAAAGCTCCATATAAACATGGGCCTATTCCAGTTACTCTTGCATAAGGAAGTGTCCGATTTATGATGATGGCAGTAATTTGTTAGTATATTTATATGCTTCTACCTCTTAACCTTAACTGCAATGGGAATCAGAAGGATTTTTATGATTGTATCTTGGATCTTCTGATATCTTAAAGTTAACATAACTACGTCAGAACTCCTCTTATTGCCTCCCACATCGGGCCCTATTTCCTCTTGTACATCACAGTGAGTGACACCAACATTCATCCAGTACAACAAGCGTGCTGCTTGGGCGTCAGAGTACAATTCTCTCTGACCCTCACCTTTCATGTTACATTTGTCAATTTTTCCTCTGAAGCTAGGAAATGCCATTTTCATTGGTATTTTCACAGTTAAAAACCTAATTTGGCTGATACTTAGGCAATTTTGAACTGCAATGGGCTTATCAAGTGCATTCCAACTCCGATTGGGCTGCTTCAGGGCCCAATGTAAACTACAAATGCAATCTCCTTTTCTTACTATGGAGCATAGCTTAGTAAATACGGAATATTTCTAGAAACAAAAAAAAACACCAATTTGTCTCACCTTCCTTTCAACAGATGTTATTCTTTAGGTCAGGGGTAGTCAATTATTTTTACAAAATTCTCCAAGGTCCGAAAGTCTCTATAAATATTAAATAAAGGTCCGGAAACCATATATTTTATTTATGCACATACAAATATATTAACATAATGGCACAGGAAGGAAGTTTACATAGTGAAAGGGACTTAGAAGAAGAAAAACTTGTAACTTATTTAAGCATTTGGACTTTTCAGTTGAGATATACATTTAATAATGCAGTAGAGATCCAGAAGATAGGGATTGGAGGTTCAAATTCAGACTGAGGTCTGACTAACCCTACTTTAGATGAACAAAAACTGCTCCTCTATGTATATTAAACACATACAAATTAGCACAGCCAAAGTATGTATTAACCTTCACAGTACAGTGCCCTTTAGCTTGTTTTCTTATTTGCAAGGTTTCATAATTGCCAAACCTAATAAATTAACTTGACATTCTTTCTTATGTGACAAGGAGTGGGTAGAAGGATCCTTGCTTCCTGTAGCACACAATCTGCTGACATTTGCTAAAGTATTTCACTGTTTGACTCGTTACCCATCAGAGCCATAAAGTCTTAGCTATTGTGTAAATGTGATGATACTGATTTTCTCTTATTTACCCATCCATATATTATGTAGAGTTGACTTGTATTGGTATTTTTAGTGCTTATACTAATTCTAGAAGGAACAACTTTATCTGGTCAGTACTAAGTATCTGTATTTTGGATGTTATAACATTGTTTCCCATACAATTACAACATATGAATGGAACTGTTATAAAATCTTTAGAAATATTCATGACAGAACAGCTAATATTAATTGGAGACCATGTCAACATCATATAAAGGCAATGTATAGTATTGAAATCAGTGATTCCCAACTTTAGCCTTCATGTCCCACAAATTAGTTAGGATTTTAGAATATTATCACACTGGTTAATTCATTTTATGTAGGCTAATGCAAATACAGGCCAATTGGTGTGTGTTGAGGCTTTGAGTTGGGACCACATATTTAGGTTATGAGACCTGATACCGTAAAAGCTTATTTGTTCTTTGAACTTGACCAAAGACCCATATAGACAAATGCCTATTCATGGTAATGTTGTACAATCAAATGTCACATCTATGCCAATGGCACTAGATGTATATGTTTCAGCCTCTTAACCTTATACCTGCAATTAAAATCAGAAGGGTGTATCTTAGATTGTAAGCTGCTGGGAGCTTGGGTATGTAGCTCGTTGGTTGTCTTTATGTTTAATGCACTAGTATTGTCTTGTAACTGTTTTGTACACTGTCTTTGTAGAGTTCTGTGCACTAAACAAATAAGAATCCATTAAAATCCATATATAAATGTGGTCCTCTGATGACTAAGATCCTTGGTTAATTCCCATACTAGACACTATTTCTCTTTCAGCATCAAAGAGAGCCACACTATAATTCATCTAGCTCAAGGGTGCTGCTTAGGTGTCAGGCTAGAGTTAAGATGACATTGTACATTATGTAGATAATTTGCTCAAGTCTGAAAACGGACATGCATTTTCAACATTATAATTCATTAGGCTACTCTATATAATGTTATTCCTCTTTGTTGGTTGTCATTGCAAATGATCTTGATTTGCTCCTGTTGTTTTCTCATTCTATGACCATAACGCAAAAGTTTATTTATCTCAACAAGCAATGATTCCCAACCCTCTCCTCAAGGACCACCAGACTGGTTAGGTTTCAGGTCTAACAATGTGTGAATACAGTTGAGGCAAATAGAGGCTCCACACCAGTGGTAACACACTGTTAAACCTGAATCCTGTCCTGGGTCCTTGACAAGAGGTTTGGGAATCACTTCTCTGGGCGGAGGAGGAGGGAATATTTTACCAAAGAGGTTGTCTCAATAAACAAAACAAAAATCACATGCCACAAATTTCACATTATTATTGAGAGCAAATTGGAATAATCAAAATGCAATCTTGAAAATGTAACTTGATGCATAACTTTAAATGTATGCATTAACTATTTATGTAATGAGCTTTAAGTAACATACAGCTTTATTTTCTAGTGTACAAACTGACATAAGCCATGTTATCTGTACAGGACAGTTGCACATGGGCATATTTTGGTTTTATGCTGCCCTTGGCCATTTAGATTTGTGTCCTTTCAACAACCAACTTGCAGCTACTCCTTTTCCCTATGTTAAATATATAATTAAATATATATGGTATGTAAGCCTGCTGCCCCCTGAAAATGTGATGACCTCGGCCTAAGGCTTGTTCCATGACAGATTTATATATATATATATATATATATATTTATATATATATATATATATATATATATATATATATATATTTATATTTATTTAATATATATTTATATATATTTATTTTGATTTAATGGATTCAGATGTATAAATTGTTCTGTACAATACAACAATATGATAATCGGTGCAAATTATATATAGGATGCAATTTGTACTCCTTATTTCTAGGGAAGAGATATATAAATATAAGGGTAAATGGGCAAGCAAAATGTAATGTTATATATTTTGATTGCATGTTAGTTACTATTAGAATGAGAGGTAATTTTTGTAATGTAATTTTTATGCTTATTAAATTATATTGATAAAGAATATGATAAAGAATATTTGATCAAATAAAAATATTTAATAAGCAAACCACTGTATGCTTTAGAACTAGAACGACTGTTATATGCTGAAGCTATACGCTCACTCATAAATGATTGTGTGTTGGTAACTGGATAATACAAATTGCCTTTATATATATCATTAGTTCGCGCCTATAAAGTTTTTTTCCAGTGATAACCAGATTTTTGTGTCTACGTTTGTATTAGCTACCACTCTTTATGTACAATATAAAGGGACCACTGTAGCTTAAAAATATAAATTAACATTTAACAAATTAGCAAGTAATGTAAGCCATGAGGATAACAGGCCCAAAGTGGCTGTGGGTAAGGATTTGTTACTATATTTATATATATTCCCTACAAAGAAATCTACTGTTCAAGAGTATATTAATATTTATCATGAATGTATATTCTGTATAATATTGTTGCGTTTTTACCAATACTCAATAATATAAATAAAAATACAGTACAACAATATTAAAAAAAAAATCTGCAAAATAAGCTCATTAAAAACTATCCTACAGAGATCGAGCAGATTAGGTAAATTTGTATTCTACTGCAAACTGTGTGGCAGGCACCGCTACTTAAATTAATTTAGCTTAAATTTCAGAAATTGAATTAATCTTTTCTATATGTTTTTTTAATAGACACTTTATTGAAATATATGAAATATTTCAGGCTTGGTTGCTTTATTTTGCTTCTCATATTGTTCAGTATAGAGGCTGCCATTCGGTCTCACATTCTCACATTCTTAATATCTTCTCTATCTTGTTTATGGAATTTGCAACAGTGTATGCTGAGACATCCACACAGGTCGGTAGTATTCAGATACAACATGACAGAGGGAGCCTCTCTGCAGTCAGCTGTTAATGTGATCCATCCCCTAGCAGGAAAAGAAGAATAAAACAAATAGAATTTAATACATGTTATTTTACAGCAAACAAGACTCTTCCACTAATAAAAGCAAAATATAGTTCAATAATTTAAATAAATGTATACATTTGCATTACATAAGTATAATACCTCCCTTAGAATGATATAGATGTGTCAATTTTGCTACAATATCGACTGGTTTTAAACAATAAAAGTTGTGTCTTTAAAAGATTGAAAAAACAACTCTTTTAACAAAACCACATATGGAACAGATATCTCAGTAGAGCTCCATAACACCACTAGTACCCTTTACACTCCCAATTTAGAGTTAGTCCGAATGAGGACAAAATTATGCTAAAAAAGGATTGTATGCAGATATTAAAAAAATGTTTTATTCTTGCTCTGCACATTTTTCATAAAAAAAAACTATTGTAGTATTAAAATGTATAATTGAAACAATTAATAGTAGCTCCTCCTTTACTCGACCTGTACCACTGCTTATCTTTGTAAACTGCTTAGGAGAAATATAAAACAAATGTAATTAAATAACTAAGTAAATTAAATTAGATGTATCAAACAGTGTTATTCCATTACAGATATATTAATGGAGTAGATCATTATAGTAAGGAGACTCTAATTACCCCAACAACAAATGAATTGTTTTATATTATCTCCTTGACTACATGTGTATATTCTTTTCAAAAAAGTTATAGATCAAACGTATTATTCCTTGTTTATTTGACCTAATTTACAGCAGTTGGATTAGTTGGGCCATGGTTTCATAACCCATTTTATCATAATGATGTTCAATGGCATTTGTTAAGAGCTTTCACTGCCTCTCATACCAATTCATTTTCATTTTCAATTTTATTGCTTTGCATTATATTATAAAATGTTAATAACATATAAGGTCACTTCCCAATCTCTATATCTCATTTTTAAGCTTGGGGAAGAGTATTATTAAAATGTTGTTAAATCTAAATTATTATACTCTGCCCATATTTTCCAAATACTGTAAAATTGGTCTTCATGCTCCAACATAGTATAAGATTTTTTTTTCTCCATACAGAATATTTGCTAAACTTTTTTGAGGGGGGTGGGGGGCGGTTAATGCTTTGGCAGCCATTGAGTTGCTATAACAGTTCTAGCCTAGTAGTATCATATTGATCTGCACTAGGAAGTAGTGCGCTATCCCTCCCCTACTCTTCCTTTTTTCATGATCTAAGATTCTGTGAACGGTGTCCAACAAGAAAGCAGCAAGAATCCAAGTGTACTAGCTGTAAACCCTAATCTATGATACAACTGGAAATTACACCCGTGGCAGATTCAAGAGTACAAGAGTACTTGTTAAGATCCATTAAGTTTGGAGTCATCCTATAAGCAGTCCTAAAATAGGAGTTCCAGGACACCCCTACCTCCAGCAATATGCGGATTCATTGTTAATTGATCCAGAAGAAGGCAAACAGAAAAAAATGCCAAGTGAAACTAGGCCAATTGTCTCAAAAGGAGAAAAAATAGAATACCTTCTTGACCCAAGATACTGGTGATCGGATTCCTCCCTGGATCAAAACTCCCTCTCAAATTATACAGGATAACACTGAATGCCCTTTTTATTTCAAAATATATCCAGTCCCTTTTTAAAGTTATCTATCAAATCCGCTGCCACCACCTTCTCTGGTAGAGAATTCCACAGATTAACCACCCTTACTGTGAAGAACCCTTTACTTTCTTTAAGGTGGAATCTTTTTAATTCTAACCGGAAAGGATGTCCTCTTGTCAGTTGAAAACCTCTTGGCACAAAAAGCTCACTTGACAAAGCTTTATACTGACCCTGGATGTATTTATGAAAGGTAATCATATCTCCTCTTAGACACTTAAGTTTAATTTGGTTAGTCTTTCTTCATAACTTAGCCCCTCCATTCCCCTTACTAGTTTTGTTGCCCTTCTCTGTACTTTTTCCAGCTCTAAAATGTCCTTTTTACATAGAGTTGCCCAAAATTTTACTCCATATTCCAAATAGGAGGAATTTATTGTGTGATTTGCTGTAAAGTATAGCCATTTTGCAATTCATGCCCTTCTTAATATAGTTGCTAACACTATGACCCCAAGTCCTTTATACATGCTAGGAGGTATCACATACATACTCATGTAACTTTGCTATATGATAACAATGAGTGGCATAGGATTAAGGATAAAGCATTGACATACTCTACAAGTTAAGAGTATTGTCAGTTCAACCAAGAAAAGGCGACAGATCTACAAATCTGGGTCAAATTCAGATGGAAATTACTTTCACAAGTATGTCAGTGTTTATGTTTGATTATGTCTAAATGTGCTTACAGTTAACCAAATATCTGTGTGCTTCCCATCTCTGGCATTATGCTGTATACAATTTAAACGAATAGAAACTTTGCATTTCCCTACCTTCCGAGTGCCAGGTGTTTATTTTCGGCACTTGGAAGCAGGTGCCTTAATTAGTGTTCTTTCAATGCCACAAAGAATATTCTGACCTTGCTTGCGAAGAGAACAGCTAACACCCATCATTTTGTGGATCCCCATCAAGAAACAGCTACGCAGAATACAGCACCATTAAATATACATCTGCATTCTGCAAGTTAACAAAGCCTGCTTTGGAGAGGTAAGATAAAGAATTACCTATTTAAAAATAACCCTTACTTGCGCAACAGTTTTCTTGGGATTTTTCTTTGCTTTGTAGTGGACAATTTATGCTGGCTCCTTTCTCTGTGATATACAATTTTCTTCTTTTGCAGTTTCCCCCCATGAATGGAAATACTTCCTGCTGTGGTTGTAGTGTCATTAATTGTTGCAACCATTTCAGTATGTCACTGTGTAATAGTCATTTGAGAAGTGTTTGCAAAAAAAAAAATACTGAAGATATTTATATCTGTGGGGTTATTATGCTCCTCTGCATGATTGCTCTTTTTTATACATCACTTTAATTGAAAGGAATAATGAACATGGAACAACAGAATGGTTCAAGATCGGAAAAAGAGTGTGACAAGGTTGTATATTGCCACTTTTTTTAAAATTCAACTTATATATGCTTGAGGACGGGCTGGATTAATACAAAGCCGGAAGAAATATTGCTGGAAGAAATATCAACAACCTCAGTTATGCGGATGATACTACTCTGATGGCTGAACGTGAGGAAGCGGTAAAGGGAGTGCAAAAGTTGGCCTGCTGCTCTACGTTAAAAAGATAAATATCATGGCAAACAGCAATCTCAGTTCCTGACAAATAGATGGGGAAGAAGTGGAGGCAGTGACATATTTTATTTTCCTGGGATCCAAGATCTCTTCAGATGGTGACTAACCATGAAGTTAAAAGATGTTTGCTTCTTAGGACGGAAGCTATGGCATGCTTGGACAAGCTAGTAAAAAGTAAATATAAAACGCTATCAACAAAGGTCCGCATAGTGAGAACTATGGTATTACCAGTAGTAAAAAACGGATGTGAGAGCTGGACGATAAAGAAGTCTGAACGCTGTAGAATTTATGCCTTTGAATTATTGTGTTGGAGAAAATGGCTTAGAGTCTGTATGACTGCTAGCTAATCAAATAAATCAGTACTGTTCACTGGAAGGCATGCTCATGAAGATGAAGCTCAAATATTTTGGCCATATCATGAAAAGAAAGGATCCCCTATTGAAGGCACACAATGAAGGTAACGACAGAGATGGATAGATGAGGTCATTGAAGAAATTATTATGAGCTTGATGGAGCCTCAGAAGGGAAGTAGCTGACAGATGGGCCTGGTGTGCTGTGGTCCATAGGGTCACGTAGAGTCGGACAACCTGAACTTCTAAACAACAACAATGTTGAGTAGGAAAGGGGTATGTTTCATCAATAGAGGTCATACTGAGAATCTGTTTAGAATTATTAAAACAGTTGTTTTACTCTCATAGACTTTTTTTAGTTTTTATCTGGTAGGTTTTATGACAGACCACTTGACAAAAGGTTTATGCTTACTATAAGTACTGTGTACTGAGAGAGAGAGGAATTGAGCATATTATAAAAAAACTTAAACAGAAGCCGTTCTATGTCAACCATAGACATACCCTCATAATTGACATAGAAGCCTCCAAGAGTGGCACAACAACAAAGGAGGAATGTTATGCTTGATCAGTGCTGCAGATGTAACCACATACAATATATATATAAAAGGTTTTAAAAATTAAGTAAGTTTAATTTTAATATAAATATGCAGAGTTCTCATTCTGCTACATACATGGGCCCTCATTCAATTGCGATTTGGCCAATTGAATAGTGCTCTAAATAAGCACATAACATATTTTTTTTAAATACGTTTTTAATTAGTGCAAACCTTGCTTTTGGATAGATGTTTACTAAGTAAAAACTTATTTAAAAAAATATGTTATGTGCTTATTTAGACCCCTATTCAATTGGCCAAATTGCAATTGAATGAGGGCCATGGACAGTATGCCTGTACACAAAAAAACTTTCATACATATTCTATATATAGAAAGTTTCCATCTTTTATTATTTGAGTACTTATTGCTACCTTGGAACCTCAGTATGTGTGTTTATCTTATCTGTCAATGTAGGGTCCGTTAGAAAGGGTAGTGTGGTAGTGAGATCATTGGATTTTTTGGAATCTGACACTGCCCTGCTTATCCCGAACATCCCCAGTATCCAGCAGCTTGCAGCTTTAACTGCAAGCCTTCTGCTGCAGAAATGTAAACACCTCTCTCACATATAACATTCACTAAAGTGTCATGCCTGTAAAGCCCAGCAATGGTATAACGATGTATTCTCTAATTAAAATCTTGTTTTATGACATTTTCCCTGCCTAAGAATGCTCTTAGACCTTGATTCAATTGAGCAATTGTTGTTTACGGGAGCCCGTAATGCAGCCCATAAACTAATTTGCTATTCAATTGCCTTCTTTTTGTGAGCTGCAAATGATTTATGGGTTACAGGCTGAAAATCCCTGCGGTTGTCAAAAAAGTAAAAATCGCTAAAATGGCAAATCACTATTCAATTGCTACAATTCCTTAAGCCCACGACCGTTTTCACACCCGTAGATGGCAAATGTAGAAACAAATCCTACAGGCACCAGGTAGGACTCACAAGCGGGTTAAACACCTGATTGTAGCACAGTAAATGCAAATACATAATCACTACAAAACTCTCCAGCTCGCAAATCTGCAATCAAAATTTTTTTTTTTTTATGTTTCATTTTGGTCTTATGTCAATCATGGGAATCAAGGAGTTAATACATATCAGGCCACCCACATGGACTAGAACATTCCCTTCATTCATTTTTATTATTTTGTACATTGAGGGATTGCAAGCCTGCTCGCATATCGGACCTCTAAATGCTAATTGATTGACGTTTACACGCCATGTTTTACTGACGTAATGATGACGGTCTCATTTTCTTTTGGCTGTTTCTAAATCAGAAGTTATGGCCTTGCTTAATTGATCATGTTCACGCTCTGAAATGGTACTTATGATTGCATGATTTACGGTTTTGGCTTTAGGCCCGTAAGTTGTGGGCTTGTTCAATTGAAACACTCTGTAATTGTAGCAAATCTCAAGCCTGCAGACATACGGACTGTACAACGCAATCTGGGGGCTTGCAATTGAATAAGGCCCTTAGTCTCTCAAAGTCTTCGTACTATATATATATATATATATATATATATATATATATATATATATATATATTTATTTATATAATGCTATGAATCGCATGTGCCATTTAATGTAATCTAGACCAAAAAAAATGTATGTAAATGTATTTTTGTATTTACATTCTGAAAACATTCTATTTGTTTTCTAGTGTAGTTCTTTAAAAGTGGATATCTTATATATAGGACTACAGTGTTTTTTTAAGCTAAGATACAATTTCAAGGGCGAGCACAGCTAAGAATAGATAATTTTCAAAGTAAACTTTCTGCCATTAGATTTACTTTTTTACTTTTTTCTTGTTTATTTCGACTTGTAGTTTAAATTACTGCAATAATTGGAACCATTTACATGTCACTGAGATATATATATATATATTGCACCACCTACAGTCTCTTAGTTTTATTTTCTAAATCCATCAGAAAGCAGCAACCGTGTGATCTCTGAGGAACAAGTTATCAGAAACAGTAAATCAAAATTCATCAGTAATGAGGTCGATGCCTTGGTGTGAGGAATCCTGAGTAATTATGAAAGTCTTTTTTGTGCACAATCTTCAAAAACATGATTTGCAATGAAAAAATTATTACATCTTCAAATACGATGAAATGTAATTAAATTTAAAAAACTCACAGGAGTGTGAAAGACGTAAAGGAATGACTGTATCGTTTGAAAAGACAACTAACCGAGAATCCAATGGAACAAGTGGTAGGTCAGCTTTAGAAATACAAATTACACCTTTCGAACTGCAACAGATGCAATTAATGAATGTTCAACTGATGACTGTTGGATCAGTCTATAGACAATTCAAAGTTATCTGTGTTTGAAATACAGCCAAGTATATTAAATATAACACCTTTACAGTTATGTAGAGTTTGTTATTAACACAAAAATAATATTAGAGCTTTCAAAAGTTAAATTAAGTGTTTGCCTCTGCCCTGATAAGGTCATCAAGGGGTAGGTGAGGTGGTTTGGCTGAGAGGTAGGTGGACATAACTTTTAGGTGGAAAGGGATAATAGGAAAAATGACATGGGAGGGGGGAAGGCAATGGGGAAAAAGAGAAATTAATAAAACGGGGTGTTAAAAGAGAGAAACCATCTAAGGGTATGTATGTATCTTATTCTAACTAGGGTGACCATAATTTATAGAAAGTTTCAATTGATTTCCTAAGGATGACTGTAAGCTTTACTATCAGTTATATTCATTAAAGTCTGGATCTGATTTTAGAAACAGTAGGAGGGGATTTATATTTCCAACCAGCTGAGATCGCACATAATATTGAGAATAATAATGTCATGGGGTGTTAAGGAGAGATATACCTGTAATTGTTTTTATGAGATGAGTTATGGAACCCTAAAAAAGGAATAAATGTGCAAAACCAGAAAATACAAGTTAATGTATGGTTGAAGCCGCAGCCTCTCAAGATAGAAGGACAGGTTTTGTGTAAGTGTGAGGGTGTCCACTACCAACACTTCGTAATTGAATAACTGTTTTCCTTTATTTTGGTATTCATGTAGGCTGTAGCCAAGACGTCACAAGTGTCCTTCCAATCTGTACAGTCAAAAGCCTCTTTTAATTTTTCTTCCCATGCCTGTAAGTAGGAAAGGAATGGGTAGTGGTGACCTCGGAGAAGTTTAATGGTATATGAGTAAAACATATATAGCAAAATAACTATCACTTTCTTTCAAGTTGAAAAGGCAAGTTCCGAGGTAATCATGGCCATCAGAAGCCAGCTACTGTTTCATGGAACCTCTTGAGTTTATAACAATTAAGGAATGAGATTTTGAACAACCAATTAAAGATGCTAGAAGTTGTTGTAACTTGCAAACCAATTGCAAAGCATTGGAAGAAACCAATGATAGTAAATAATAGGTTTGGGATGAAGAGAAAGGATGTTTTATGTAGGGAGGATAATATTATAGCCTGTTCACAATGTGTTTTGTATATTTTGGGTTCTGTGTCTACTTTTTCCCCCTGGCTTTCTATAACCTCCAGATAAAGTTTAAAATTATGACTATAATGTACAAAGTCCTTAATAACAGTACAGATCCTTATATCTCTCACACATCTCCAAATACTCCCCCAGGTGTCATTTCAGTCTGCTCATGACCTGCTTTTTCCCTTAATTTGTTTTATGTCTCTGGTTGTGCTTATCCATATAATTTTCTTGACATAGATACTGAAGTGGGTTGCCAATTCCTTCTCCAGTGGATCACGATTTGTCCGATCTCTCCATACATAGTGAATCACGATTTGTCCGGTCTCTACCGTTACATAGTAATTGAGGTTGAAAAAATACTTTTAGTCCGTCAAGATCGACCTTTTTCAATTTCTTCTGACCTGCAATATGCGGATGAATTGTACTATGACTTTACCATCTTGGGTAAACCTACATGGTATAGCTCATGGCTTCATTGAGGTACACAAGTCCCTTCACCATGACAAGGTAGAGATTCAGAAGGGGAATAATTAAAATAGTTTTATTTAAATGTGTGACATTAATGATATAAGCTAAAATTAATAGTATCACCATTCGATCTTCCTGACACACCCATAACTTTAACTCAGAAACAAACAGAACCTCTTGTTCTGTTTTTAATGATCTATTCACTATCCTACTGTACCACTTGTACCATAATGTATTCTGCTGTTTTCTGTAAATTTGTAACTATGTCTTTAATCACCTATACCATAATTGATTCTACTTTTGTTCTATAGAATTATAAAGATATTTGAATAAAAGTGCTGCATACATGTAATTAAATAGATGAAGCACCAGTTTGAACTCAAGGAATATTAATGGAAACGTATATGGCCTTTAAATGTGTGCATGGTATTATTGTATAACATGGATTCAGTTTAATTCTTGATGCTCCTTTATATAAGTAATGATCTCCTTTAAGCATGTGCTTAATGTACAGAATTAAAGGTTAGGTGTCCCATATAAAGTAAAGGCAGATTTCTCTAAAATTGATAATAGCTTTAATTTTACTGGGATGTATTTAAATCCCTATGTGTGTTATGCTTCTTTGAGTTTTTTGTAATCCCATGCTCGTTATCTCATACTTCAGCTTCATGCATATAAAAATGCTTTGACTAATCCTCAGCTACATATTTATCCACCAGCCATGGAAATCTTAATTCCATTACAATATTAAGAGAGATTTTGTTCCTCCCCTGACACATCGAGGATTTTTCTGAAATTCCCATCAGCTGATATTTATCGGCAGAGCTTCAATTTTACAATCAATCTGTTCTAATTTTAGCTAATTAGCATTAGCATACCAGACCTGCATGCTGCAGTATGTAGTCACCATCAGTGCATTCCTATTCAGTAGGTCAGACACATGTGTACTGTTATGTGTTGTTTGTGTGGAGTTTGGATTGCAATGGCAATTCTCCATTATGTTTTTTAATTAAAAATCTGCAGCCAAGCTCACAATAAATGTTAATAGTGTATATGTGACTTTGATTCTCAGCATTACATATTTTCCTTGTGTAGCTCTACAGTTTAATCTGATATATGTTTTTGTTACATCCACACTAGGTTTTGGCAATTTTTTGTACCAAAATGCCACCATCACAAGGAACTAAGTATACATATTTATAGCAAGGCAAAGGAGGTTAGATAAATTATTCTCTGGGATCTGAGCATGCCTAGTCTTATGATTTGCATATGGTTTACACCGAAGACAATAGTTTCAGAGCCCCAGGTGGTAATCAACAGTTATTGACAATGCTCTGCCATATTGACCTTTGTATGGGAATCAGAAAGGCATGCTTTATGCTTAATATTACATTGATAAAATACTATCTACTATCTATCCCTCTATCTATCCCTCTATCTATCCCTCTATCCCTCTATCTATCTATCTATCTATCTATCTATCTATCTATCTATCTATCTATCTATCTATCTATCTGTCTGTCTCTCTGTCTATCTATCTATCTATCTATCTATCTATCTATCTATCTATCTATCTATCTATCTATCTATCTATCTATCTCTCTATCTGTCTATCTGTCTATCTATCTATCTATCTATCTATCCCTCCCTCCATCTATCTACCTATCTATCTATCTATCTATCTATCTATCTATCTATCTATCTATCTATCTATCTATCTATCTATCTATCTATCTGTCTGTCTCTCTGTCTATCTATCTATCTATCTATCTATCTATCTATCTATCTATCTATCTATCTATCTATCTATCTATCTATCTCTCTATCTGTCTATCTGTCTATCTATCTATCCCTCCCTCTATCTATCTACCTATCTATCTATCTATCTATCTATCTATCTATCTATCTATCTACCTATCTATCAATTTGATATGAAGTTAGCATGTCAGCTTGTCATATTTAGTGAGCCTATTGAATCTTAAATCTTGCCCAACATTTTCTTCAAGCGATAAGACATTTTAAGTTGTTTTTTTTATAAATATGTACATTATTAAATCCTTTTTGGTTGTTTGTTATCAGATTTATTAGTTGCAGGACTACCTAGAATATAGATACATTGATATACTTTTTATGTAGTTATGCAAAAAAGAACTACTTGTTGTCAACATGATGTAAACCTCTGGGAGTGTGTATATTACCCAAATCCACTCTAATACATCACCTATATATTTATAGACAACCAATACTGAATACACACAAGCAAGATCGACCTACTTACTACCTTTTATTGTTATTTTTTGTATATCATTAGATAGATCTCTTTTTATATTATTATTGTTTATTTGTAATGTGCCAACATATTCCTTAGTTCAGTGCAAAAAAAATAGCAATATTTATAGTTTGTAATATTTCATTCATTGTATATTAGATTGTATCATCTATGTAGTGGTTTATACGTAATTATAAAACAACTTGGTTTGAAATCATATTTAGGTACCAACATATTGAAGCAAAACTGATAAGCTCTACTGAATTCCGTTGACAGATCCCTGTGATAGCCATTTTTAGGAATCCATCTGGGGCCTGCGTAGGAACTGTTTACCCTATAGTGTTCCAGGTCAACTACTGCTAACTGGTAATGTGCAAAGATGAAGGAAATCCCATTTCAATTTAATTGACTCTTCGTCTCCTTTTTAATTTATTTTAATATATTTTTATAGAAATGTATATGACATAACTAATGAATTTGTGAAACTTCTAGTGAATGTAATGTGAGGATTTAGTTGCAGTCCCTGTTGCTTGGGGAAATGAATGAATGAATGAACGAATGACATAAATTTAATTCAAATTTTCCATATTTACTAACATAAATATATGCAAATATTCAGTTCATAATTATGCTAAGAAGAGTATAATTAACATGATGTTAATTTATGGTAATGCTGCACGGAGATTAGAAAACAGACCATGGTATTTATTTTAAATTATACTGTACTGTGGCAAAATGCAATGTCATATTCATACGACTTTTTCCCTTTTTGATAGTTTGCTTTAAAAGTGCTTTAAAACAACAATTTGAACCGAATTTAACAGTCCAGTGTGCTTCTCTAAAGAAGAGTAACCATCCATGTGTAGGCTAGGGATCCCATTTGTGGTAAGTATGATTATTTCCAGACCAGTGGTTGGCTGGCCCAACAAAGAAAGAGAATGCCTAACCAATACCATTAATCACAATTATAAATAGATTATGCAGTTATAATGTATTCTGAACTCAAAACTAAATGAAAGTTTAGTACGTAACATGCAGTTTCCTGTTAAAAATGTTGTGTCTTAACATCAGGAGACTGACTATGTTTCTAGAAACATATACAAGACCAAACGAAAGACCTGTAAGATCTAAGGAAGCAGATGAATTTCTTACCTACCAAGCAACTCAATGGCCTATCCAGTGCAGGTAATGTGCCCAGCAAAACTTCTGGGAGGCTGAGCGAAGAGGAGCTGACAATGCGGGTCTGTGGCACAAAGGTGTACAAATGATTCCTAGGCAGTGGCGGAGCTTCTGCTGGTGCAGTATGTGCATTGGTTCTAAATCAATTTCTTCCACCTATTTTTTTTTTATTGACTAATTAATTTATTAACACACATATGATTGATATATATAAATAGATAAATAAATACAAAAATAAATAAATAAATAAATAAAGTACATTTGTTAAAACAAAAAGTGGAAGTCAGGAAAATCAAACCTATGACTTACCACTACACCAACACACCCTGCTCTCGAACAAACTGTAAAGCTATAATATAATGTATAACAGTTACAGATTCTTGTGGGAGGGCTCCAAGGGCTAAACCGAATCTACATTATCTAAGTAAATTCTTGGTCAGTTTTAAAAATGAAAACAAATTTTCCAACCTCTAACTCTTGGTGCAGAATATATATGGAGACTTTTGTGGACTGGTTCTTTCAAAGGCGATACTGTGATAGCCTGGGTGATACCCCATGCCCAGAAGGGAGTATCAGCATGTCTTTGCCTTAAGCCACTGGAAAACTAGGCTGTGTATGTGATGACAAATGTATTTATTGCCTATAATGTAACTTACCATTGGAAGATATGGTGTTTTCTCATTATCAAAGCACGAGTGAGTGGAGAAAAGACATACGGTATGAAGCGAGACTACAAAGTATGATAGAGGTATGAGATGTATTGTTTGGTTATATGCTCATGGACTGGGTAAGAGAAGTGGGAGATGATATTGAACTCTATAAATCTTGTTACCCTGTGTGCCATTGGGACTGTAGTAACAACGGCAATTTATCTATTGTTTAGACGTGGTACTGCAACATCATATAAATGATCAAAACAGAAATATACTTAAATATGTAATATGCGTAGCCTGTCACTATGTTTAATTATTGCTGAACATATTAATGCTATACAAAGTGTACCTTATTGTATCTGCATCATTGTATGCTTTTTGAATAAAATGTATGAAAACATTTTCTGGATCTCAAAGGTGGTCGCCATGATTATTGAAATAAAACCATTCTGTCCCCAAATTAGTAAGGGTGAGAGCTACTGTCATAACCTATGACCAAATGGAAAGGGATGACTCTGTACTTACTGTAGGGTTCTAGAAAAGGGGATATATCTCAGTGTTCCCCCAGAATTATTTATCTTTGTCTACATATATATATTTTTTTTAAATCTTTCTAATTTAAAATATGTCTAGAAATTTTAAGGTATTATGTGACTGTAATTTTATCACAGTGCCTGAAAATAAGTGGGGGAAGGTTATTATTGATATTTATGATTTAAGTGTCTTCATTAAAACTGGTTCTTTTGCAGCACTACATATGAATTGTCATGGTCTGATTTATGGGTTAAGTGAAACAGTGGTTGAGAGTAGGGAAGAGGGTGGTGGTTGATAGCTTAGTATATATATATATATATATATATATATATATATATATATATATATATATATATATATATATATATACAGTATCTCACAAAAGTGAGTACACCCCTCATATTTTTGTAAATATTTTATTGTACCTTTTAATGTGACTTCACTGAAGAAATCACACTCTGCTACAATGTAAAGTAGTAAGTGTACAGACTGTATAACAGTGTAAATTTGCTTTCCCCTCAAAATAATTCAACACACAGCCATTAATGTCTAAACCGTTGGCAAAAATGAGTACACCCCTAAGTGGAAATGCCCAAATTGGGCCCAAAGTGTCCAATATTTTGTGTGGCCGCATTTTTTTTCCAGTACTGCCTTAACCCTCATGGGCATGGAGTTCACCAGAGCTTCATAGGGTGCCACTGGAGTCCTCTTCCACTCCTCCATGATGACATCACAGAGCTGGTGGATGTTAGAGACCTTGCACTCCCCCACCTTCCATTTAAGGATGCATCACAGATGCTCAAGAGGGTTTTGGTCTGGTGACATGCTTGGCCAGTCCATCACCTTTACCTTCAGCTTTTTTAGCAAGGCAGTGGTCGTCTTGTAGATGTTTGGGGTCGTTATCATGTTGGAATACTGCCCTGCGACTCAGTCTCTGAAGGGAGGGGATCATGCTCTGCTTCAGTATGTCACAGTACATGTTGGCATTTATGGTTCCCTCAATGAACTGTAGCTCTTCAGTGCCGGCAGAACTCATGCAGGCCCAGACCATGATACTCACACCACCATGCTTGACTGTTGGCAATACACATTTGTCTTTGTACTCCTCACCTGGTTGTCGCCACACACGCATGACACCATCTGAACCAAATAAGTTTTTCTTGGTCTCATCGGACCACAGGACATGGTTCCAGTTATCCATGTCCTTAGTCTGCTTATCTTCATCAAACTTTTTGCAGGCTTTCTTGTGCATCATCTTTGCAAGAGGCTTCATTCAGGGATGACAGCAATGCAGACCAATTTGATGCAGTGTGCGGTGTATGGTCTGAGCACTGCCAGGCTGACCCCTCACCCCTTCCACATCTGCAGCAATGCTGGCAGCGCTCATACATCTTTTTCTCAAAGACCACTTTGACATACTGAAGCAGGGCATGATCCCCTACCTTCGGAGACTGGGCCTTTGGCGCTCATTGCGAGCCTCTCCTCGCGTGACGTTTTGCTTGACTCTCTATTTTTTTAATGAATGAATTGAATAATAAATTAATATAATTTACCTTTTTCTAATTAATATATGTATTAATCAATAGCCTAAGAGGTAACAATCTCTTTTTATTGTCCTGCACCATATAATGTCCTGTGGGACTGTTGCTGGCCTGAGGATTTATAAAAGTTGTAACAGTGCATTAGAAATAGGCTGCGTACGTGAGGGCAAATTGTTGGTTTATTTCTGTAAAGCGCTACAGTAGATGCATAATGTTGTTATTGGCAAGTTAGGATTGTAAAATAGCGTTGTTTGTCTATGTGCTATGCGGTTTGCGAACATTTGCCGTCCTTTGTAATAGTGTATTTTGTACCTACGTAGGTTCCTGTGTGAAAGTGGTTCGTGGTTGGCGGTGTTTTGCGCAACCTTTTCACCTTTTCATTTTTTTGGGCCGCCATTTTTTTTTTTGCTTAGGCGATTTTTGATTGCCCAAACTCGCCGAAATGGACTTAAATTCGCGTTCCACCTCACTCCCAGACATCCTAGCTGTTCCCTCATGCTGTGTGTGATGTTTTTGTTGTATTTTTATGTTTTGTGTTTTTCGTGTTTTCTGCTTTGCGTGGTTCGGCCGTTAACTTAATATTTTTCCTATCTGGTAAGTTCAGCATCTCGTTTTTTTTTTTTCATGCTGTGAGTTAATGGCTCTCCTTGCTATGCGAGGTTCGCAGGCAATGAGCACCTTCGTCGCTCATCGCCCAAGTGCCGCGAGTTTCAGTGCCTTAACGCCTCGCTGGCAATGAGCACATTCGGCACTTTTCGTCTAAGGGCTTTTAGTTAACGGCTCACCACCATACACGAGGCTCGCAGGCGATGAGCGCCTTTGGCGCTCATCACCTAAGTGCTCCGAGTTAATGGCTCGCAATTGCGTACGCACCACACAAAGCGTAACGACTCAAAGTTCGACAATTATAATATGTGATACACAAGATGATTTAAGAGCCCTGTCCGGAGCAATAATATAGGGTATATCCAAACAGATCATGACCACCTGGCTCCCACCTAACATACTAAATTAAACAGAATATTTAATACAGTAGGTGAGTGCTTAATGGAAAGTGCAGAAGCTGAATCTCAATATGATAATAAACTATAGATAAAAGCAAGTACTTAGTTGAAATTAAGTGTGTCAATCTTTTCTCTGGTATTCAGCTTTTATAGTCCTTCAGCAAAATTCTGAATTATTGAATTAAATGGAAATGTAGATAATTTACATTGCTGTCATTCTAAAATCAACTATTAGTATCAGTTTGAGCATGTGCAAACCGATAAGGAATAATTAGCAATAAACAATATCCTAGCACAAAATGAAAAGCTATGGTTTTGTGGGTTGACCAAAACAGCTGATTGATGAACACAATTTACAAATATATATTAAGATATACAATATGTGTTGCAATTACTTGTTTCTAGCTATAATTTAAATTATACTTATATTTAAATTTATAATATTTTCTTTTCATGTTCATAGAACAATCAGAAGTTACATTTCCTTTTGAGTGTATAATCCAGCATAAATCCCTAAAATAAAATAAAACTATATTCATTCCATGTCATATCACCACTGTACCCTTAGTAAGCTTTTAAGCATCCACAATATAATATAAATGTCTAATGTTTTTAGGTTTAAAGACAAGGAAAGAATGTCAGTCCCCTTAAGCAAAATGCCATTGATGTACAAGCATGAACAAATACTTGAAAGGGTTAGGGGAAATTATCTAATCGCTTTAGTTCAGTGTGCCAAGTCAGTCAGGTTCTCCAAGGCATTAGCTGACAGTGCAGGTGGTATACAGATATTTTGAATGCATGAACTAGTTTGCATGGGCATGTTCCAAAATGTGTGTTACAAAATGTTTGACCTTGCTTTTTAATTAAACATTAACGCATTAAACTTGCCTATTTTTGTTTCAGAATGATTCCTGGGGAAAACAATATTCGTATGCACTCTTCAAAGCCATGAGCCATATGCTGTGCATTGGATACGGAGCCCGCGCTCCTGTCAGTATGTCTGATCTGTGGATAACTATGCTGAGTATGATCGTGGGAGCCACCTGCTATGCCATGTTTGTTGGGCATGCTACAGCCTTAATCCAGTCACTAGATTCTTCACGTCGACAATATCAAGAAAAGGTGATTTATTTTTCAATATGTGTTTATCAGAAAATGTTAACTGGCCTCATGTTATCCCTAACTCCCATAATGCAGCATTGCCAGGACATATGTGAAGGGTGAAAGCATGAATGACAGTAAACAGGAAGAAATGGGTGGTTCCAGAGGCTCATAGGCCGTTTTTGTTTCTTAGTGAACCATAAATTGTTTATGAAAATTACATTTAGGTGGATATTAATGAATATAAAATCTAAAATGCCTGAAGAGTCTCTTAAATATTTTTTAAGATGAAAGGACACAAACAACAATAATAGCAAAAACAACACTATATTGATATTAGCCACCCACAGCATATTTGATTACTGGCAGTGAATGCAAATATTTTGTTTTCCGTAAGAATACTCTGATGTTAGTTTCTTGTGGAGGGCTTTTTAATGCTTTCCTAAGCTATAGATAAACAGTTATATCTTAGTTATTTAAATGAGGAGAGTGACCCCTCTCACTAAGTACCTTCTTCGCCTCTCTCTCTCTCTCACCCCTCCGGACTCTATCAGTGTTCCTCAAATTCTTATTCAAAAACTTCAGATTACTATATATCATAATTAAACCCTGTAAAACTAGATTGGGTTCCCTGGTGGTCCAGTGGTTAAGATTAGGTGCTTTCACCGCTGCGATCTGGCTTCAGTTCCAGTCAGGGAACCAAGAGGTCACACCACCCTGAAGCCATGCAGGGTTGGACCTGGTAAGTACTGGAATGCGAGACCACCTAGGAATACCAGGAGCTGTATGCTGTGTCCCACTGGAGAAGAAACTGGCAACCCACTCCAGTATCTCTGCCATGAAAACCAAGTGGATCAGCATGGTGTGTTACGGTTCATGAGGTCACGGAGAGTTGGACACAAATGAAAGACTCATACAGAAAACTAGATGAAAAATTATTACACTGCACTGTGTGCTTGTGCCAGTTTATGATGTATTTCCTTGTATTAAGATATTATTTAAATAAAGGGAAATACTATTTACTCATCATTTAGGCTTTCTATTTTCCAACAAGGGTGCCGTTAATTTGCTATTCACAGTCCTCTCTTTATAGCAGCGACTCCCATCTTGCTAAAGCTTCAGCTGCAAATGAATATGCATCACAGGCCCATTAATGGGTACTGCTGTGTATTTCACTTGGTCATGCGATGTCACTGGTAACAATGCAGCCACTGGTGACCTGAAATTGTCATGTGACATACATAAAACAAACCATGTGTTGGCCTGAATTAGATATTAATTGGTAGTTGCAGCATTAGCACGATGGATGCCTTGCTGCACTGTGAATAACAAAATGGCTGCCCCCATAGTAGAAAATAGAAAGCATAAATAATGAATTACTAGGATTGTCACTTTGTTTTAATAAAATATTAATACAATACATATGTAATAAAATGAAATATTAGTTATACAAATTCAGTGGTTCTTTAACCTACTACAGTACATCTGGTTGGAAGAATAAATATTAGCATTTGATAAAGAAAAAAATGGCATTTACTTGGTAATGAGTAGTAATGAGCTATAATAAAAAAATGTTTTTAAATGTATTTATGTATTAATATGCTTTTTTGTTTTGAAAAATACTGTATGTGAAATTGCTCACCAGCTTTTATATAAGAACACATTGACATTGGGAATAGGTTGGTCACCTCAAGGCTAAATATATTTACATTAGTATTTTGTTATTGTTCCTACATTTATATTATAATACACCATTTAATTTAGGAAAAATATAAAATTTAAATGCTAGGTATTTTTTTCTGGCAATCTGATCTTTTGTGCCTCTAAAAATCTGGCTTGCACATCTAGTTTTTCTTGGTTCATGTACTGGAGCCAAGCTTGCAGGATTTTAAGCTTTACCTTGCTGGTATATGAAATGAGTGCAGTTGTTCAATAATTGGAGCACTCTCTGGCATTGCCTTTTTTGGGATTGAAATGTAGACTGACCTTTTCCAGTTTTCTGACCACTGTTGTTTTCCAAATTTGTTGGCATAATGTAAGCAACACTTTCACACCATCATCTTGTAGCATTTGAACATTTCAGTTAGGATTCCATCAACTCCTGCAGCCATGTTATCAGCAAAGCTACCTAGGACCCATCTCGTTTCACTTTCCAATATGTCTGACTTCAGCTCACTGGACGAACTATTAAGATCTGTTAAGATCCTTCCTGTATACTGTAGATAGATCAGTGTATTCCTGCCACTTCTTTATCAAATCTGCTTCTGTGTTACTCCCTACTATTTTTGTCTTTTATTACACCCACTTTGGCAGGAATGGTTCTTAAAGAGATTTCTTTATTTTTATATTCTGTTATCTACTTCTATCACTTTACATTGCTCACTACAGAATATATTTTTGTCTCATCTTGCTATCCTCTGTTATTCTACATTCAGCTTGACAAATATCTTCTATCTCCACCACCTTTCATATTCCTTCTTTCCTGGGATACTCTCAAAGCCTCATCAGACAGACAGTTTGCCTTCTTAGATTTGACTAGGGCTTAAATCTATTTCTTACCTCCACTCCATGTTCATAGGGGGTACTATTTATTTCATCATTACTTGATCTGAAGATTTTGACTCTTTACCTCAGTTTAATTCTGGACTTTGCAATAGAAAGCTCATGATCTGAGCCATAGTCAGCCCCAGGACTTATTTTTTTCTGACTATATAGAGCTCCTCCATCTTTGGCTACAAAGTATATAGAAAATCTGATATCTGTATTGTGCATATGGTGATGTCATATATATAGTTGTCTGTGAGGTAGTTGGAAGAGGGTGTTTAATATGAATTATTTAATAGAATTCTACTAATCTCTGATCTGCTTCATTTTGTACTCCAAGGCCAAACTTTCCAGTTATTTCAGGTATCTTTTGGTTCCCTACTTTAGCATTCAAATCTCCCATGATAAGAGTACATTTTTTTCTTGGTGTTATATCTATGGTGTATTGAATGTCTTCATAGAATTGGAAAACTTCAGCCTCTTC
The DNA here is from genome assembly GCA_027410445.1 of Discoglossus pictus. Taxonomy (NCBI): domain Eukaryota; kingdom Metazoa; phylum Chordata; class Amphibia; order Anura; family Alytidae; genus Discoglossus; species Discoglossus pictus. The sequence continues at coordinate 522,019,084 of CM050163.1, forward strand.
ACAATCCATGGTAAGAGCATAGACTTGAATCACTGTGATGTAAAATGACTTGTCTTTAATTTGAATTGAAATCGTTCTGTTACAATGATTTTTGATCAAGCACTGCCTTGAATATCCTTTGATTGATCATGAGGGCTACTCCATTTCTTCTTTGGAATTCTTGGCCACAGTAAAAGATCTCGTAGTTGTCTGATAGGAAATTCCCCATTCCAGTCCATTTGAGTTCACTAATACCCAGGATATCAATGTTTAATCTTGTAATTTCCTGTTTGACCATGTTCAGTTTGTCTTGGTTCATATTTCTAACATTCCAGGTTCTGCAGAAGTGGACTTTCCTTTCCCCTCCAGACCAATCCACCACAGAGTGTCCTCTCGACTTTGGCCCAACCACTTCATTTCATCTGTTGCTACTCGTACTCACCCTTGGTAGGACCTACTGACATGAGGTTGTGCTTATCCATAAGTTTATCTTGGCAAAGACACTGGAGTGGGTTGCTGTTCACTCTTCAGTGGACCAATATTTGTCTGACCTCTCTGCTATGACCTGAATATCTTGGGTGACCTTATGGTACAGTTCATAATTTCATTGAAGTACCCAAGCCCCCTCACCACAACAAGGTAGTGCAAAGTAGGCTATGTAAGAATAAAAAAAACAGTATAACACAAGGCTGTTAATCTATTTGCTATAACAAAATAAGCAATACATAATATAGTAATACACATACTCAGATTAATACACCTTTTATTATAGAGCCTGGTGCCATTAAGGACTGTCTATCTTGCCTCCATTATTGTATCTGTGGTTAGGGCAGTCCCTTTATGATATATATTAGAAATAATATATCAGTGAACTCTTCTCTGCTAAGAAATCAGTTCAAACACACAGCTCGGGCAAGGTAATTACTGCTTTCAGTATAATAAGTATACAGTGAAGGCTTTATTTATTTTGTCTTTACTTTCTAAAAGCATTTTTCGCATTATCAAGTAGATTTAGAAAGAGCATACTCTAATTATGGAACTATGTCATCCATTTAAGTCATTATTTTTGCTTACATAGAACAAGTTGGCTTAACGTGCTATTGGCCATCAAATGAATGTTTTTATCATCTATATATATATATTTTTTTTTTTACAAATTTTCATCTGAATTGGAATAAACGTGTTACAAAATTGTCAGATCAATGCATTTTTAGTCATTGCCATCCATTTACAGAAGCTTTAATAACATTTGCCTTCTGTTCTTTCTTGCAAATGAGAACTCCTGAGGAAAGCGCCGTAGCCGTGCAAATAAATGCAGCTGGTTTTTAGCTGTGGAGGGCAGCTGAGCACAATAACATGAACACACTGGTGAATTCCTCACAGCCAATGACACTGATAAATGAAAATTACTCTCCTGGTATGAGCTCTAACTTCTTTAAGAAGAAAAATCCAAACTTCATGTCCTTGGGCTTGAGCACGCATGCCATTGGGGCACTTTGTGAGCCTGTCATTCTAATTGGGTTAAGAAAGTTAATGATGATACAATTTTAAATATTGATTTATCTCCCCACATAAGAGTTCAGTGTTTGCGCAAAGGCTCAAAAGCAGCTGAAAGCTTGGATTTCACCAGAAAACTTTCTTTATAAAATACTTTGCTGTCATCTTAATCTTATTTTGTTTCCAAATGATGGATCATATCTAGAGAATAAACTACTACTTTTTTTTTTTTAGAACAAAATTAATTAATTGTAGTAAAACCTTAGGTAGTAAAAAGGTGGAACTAGGTCCGAATTAGGCGATCCCGCCCATGTCTCATTACATTTACAGTATTTACTGTCTAAATCTTCTGTCTCCTTAAAGGATAATTTATTTATTTTGTCATTTTTAGATGCAATAATAATTTCCTGAAGGGTTACATTTAGTTTTCTTGCTGGCTACTGACTGCTGGGAGGACTGGCAGTTGTGGCTGCCCCACTCACATTGTGCCCATAGACACCTCCTGTGCATTCAAAATTCTCTTCCACCTTAAAAAGCTGATCTGTCAAAGTCAAAATAGCAGATTCCACAGCAGCATAACTGCATATTAAAGATATTACATTAGAGGATGTACTTTTTCTTAATTCTAAAAACATTCTGCCTGCATTCAAATGTAGTTCTTCAAAAAGTACTAGTTGCCTTATTGGCCCTTAAAGAATAACAAGATGGTAGTCAATAGGTGGATCTACAAGGTAAAAATCACGTGACCCAGCCCCTCTGTTATTAAATGTACTACAGTCACCATGCTGGGTTAGATTCCTGGAAAAGCAATGTAATATGAAATGGTATAAACTGAGTATCTATTTCTCATGTACATTAAAAATAAGAGAACACGGTGTATCTCCTGATCAGCAGGAAAACTCTGAAAGGGCTCAAGGTGGAGCCACATAAAACTTCCATATTCTTAACTAAGCTATCAGTCTTTATCCATTCCTGGGGCCTCATTCAATTGCGATTTGGCCCATTGAATAGGGCCCTATATAAGCACAGAGCATATTTTTTTTTATTAAGTTTTTAGTTAGTGAACTTCTATCCAAAAGCAAGGTCTTCACTAACTAAAAACTTCTGTAACAAAAATATGCTCAGTACTTATATAGAGCCAATTGCAATTGAATGAGGCCCCTGGTCTCCATCACTGTGTGAAGTTCATGTAAAAAACTATGTAAAAACCCCTCATTGTCTTACTTCTCCTATTTTGCTCTGAGGTGTCAGCTATGTAGATCTTTGGAGGCCATTTGATAAAATTAATACATAACAATCGAAGATTTTAGAGATAGATATAATAAATATCGAAAAAGAGGCAAATAAGTATTTTCCTTATTTATTGCAGTGGTAGAGCTGCTGCTGGTTCAGCAGGTCAAATGAACGTGTGCCACAATAGGAAAGGGACCATCTGCTACCTAGAGTAAAAAGGTTCTCTTAATGTATTATTGGAGACAGATAATTATTTTTATTGATAGCTGAGTTGATTACATGAGGGGTTTTCTCACCGCCTAATTATATTTATGTTTTTTTTTAATGACCCATACAGGTGCCTACCTTGTATAGAGAAGGTAAAAGAGGGGGGCAACTTATTTTGTCCCAAGGCCTTCTATTCACTAGCTTTGCCACTGGTTCATCGCTATAGTAATTTGAATAATTAAGTTGTTCAATGTATCTAAAAGCTAAAAACTATAAGCCTTATTAAATTGCGATTCGGGCAATTGAATAGGGCTCTATATAAGCACAGAGCATATGTTTTTTTACAGAAGTTTTTAGTTAGTCAACTTGCTGGCCATCCAAAAGCAAGGTCTTCACTAACTAAAAACTTCTGTAAAAAAAATATGCTATGTGCTTATATTTAGCCCTATTCAATTGGCCGAATTGCAATTTAATAAGCCTAAGTCTTATTTGGTTAAGCTACCACTGAAATATCATATTGCAAAAAATTACAGAGCGTAAACGTTAACCCATCTGTATGTTCTGTTCCTATGCCTGAAAAAACAGTTTAATCTAGAATTAACGGCCAAAATCTGGAAAATATGATGTTGGAAATATTCAACCATGGTCGTTAATAACATTACCTAGAGACACAAGCTGGAAGCTGCAATATGGACTGAAACATTGTTAGTAGCAGAATAAAACAATGTGTATTAAAATATTATTCCATTGTCAGCGTATTCTGGATGCAGGTGTATCCCCAAAATAGCTACTATACCTGAACTGAACCTTTTCTGAAGCAGTAATAACTACGTGCAGGTATTGCATTTAGGTCAGAACATTCTGTTTTGCTGTCGTAAGCATGCAGAGCTGTAGAAATACATTTCATATATGAGATGTAATTACTGTAAATGTACAAACGGTAATATTTAAGTAATAGCTACAACTCGAAAATTACATAAATAGTTTTTTTATTCAACCAAATGAATATGCAGTTCCTGCTAATCCTTCCTCCACTGTAAACATTAATTAATCACGTTAGATATGAAATATGGCCAGGTAGGGGAATTGTGAATAGTCATTTCTGCCGCTAATAGCTACATTCAAGGTCAGTTAAATATCTCTATTTATTAAAAAAAAAAATTCTACGCAGTTGCAAATATTGTAAATATCTTTATTTACAAGCAAAGTTTACATTTTTTGTATAATTGGGACTTTTGCTGTTGTGTTTCTTTAAATACAATACATTTTGAGATAATTGGTTGTAACTATCACTTTTAGTAAGCTAATAATAGTGATTTTGCACATACTGTACATGTATAAAAGCTAATATTATACATACATAGGCATATGCAATAAAATATTTTCAAATATCACATTGCTCATCAAAAGCAGTTAAAGAGAAGGACAGCGTAAGCCTGGTAGTTGTAGCAGTTTTTTTTTTAACTAAAGATAATTATCCCGTAAAATGGATAATTATCCCGTAACATTAGGAATAAGTGTCAACACCCTGCCCAGTAATCATTTCAAAGGCATCTGAAACTGTAGGTATCACAACTAGTATAGATTATAAATACTGTGGTCCTCGTGGACTATCCAAGTTAAACCCTGGGGGGATTCTTGAAAGACTTGAAATCACATAATTTTATGGTGGTGCAGAAGTCTTTTTGTATCTAGAAGTCTGTGGTATTCTTGATGTGGGTAAGAATATGCATGAGAAGGAGACTCAGCAGCAGCAGGTATAGATGACTGGGTTTAAGATATGGTAACTGTTACAGAGGAGTAGTTATATTGTATTAGATTTATCATCAACAATACTGTCAGCATTTTCTGTTTTGAAGAATTTTTGGTACAATAATAATATTGACATTGATTATGATGGTTCATATTCATTTTAATTTCTACACTGGCAATGATGATGCAGATTGTGTGGGGTTATGTCACGACCCAGAGCTAAGGGCCACCTTCACCCCAAGACTCTACCTCTAGGTTGTGACTTTTGTGTTCAATCACTTAGTGCCCAGCTCTGCATTTCTCCGGAACTCTGGAAATCACAGGTCACTGGCCCTTACTAATTTATTAAAAAAATAATAACCAATTTTCCTATACCTTTATGTAGGATAGATCCGAATACACAAAATAGAACTCAGACTGCCTTTATTTTTCTTTCACAGATATTTTTTAACAGTACCAAAGATCCACCTCCACCCCATGCCTTCCTCCACCAACATTCCTTCCTCTGAGATATCTGATCTGATATGTTTTACAACATTATTCTTGTTCATAGACGCCATTAAGGGAGGGAAACATCGAAGATGGAAGTCAGTGTATCCAGCATGGCTTACCACATGCATTTTCTAAACATTATACATTATACATAAAGGGATAAACTACCTGTCACAGTGCTAGGGTCCCAAATAACAGAGTCTGTGAATCCAGGGGGCTATGACAATACAGATTTGGGTCATACAGGGCCCTGTTTGTGGGGTTTAGGGGAGCCCCCTCCCTAGCCCCCAAAGTCATTCATGACAGATTAGAAATGAATTTAATGGATATTCTGCCATATATGTGCACTTCCTCCCCATTTAGAACCCCTCTCTTCTCTTTGCTACATCATCTCCCTAGAATCACACACATGCATACAGGAAATGTTACACTTACGCTTAATAGAGAAATTATACTATATTATTAGAGCACATGCTTACCCTAATATATGCACTTTTCAACAAATTCTTTAATATATATTTTGGCTTTGATTTGCAGCTGTTTGAACATGCAATTGTCATGTTAATTAAGTATGACTTGTTTAAATATTATTAAAATTAACAGGAAATCCAGGAGCATACTTTAAAAAAGAAAACATTCTCTGACACATTATCACATACCCTCTTTCCATGTCCCTTTAATGGTGAATTAAAAAATAGGTTTAACGTGAAAAGTGCTTATACTGGCCATTTAATGTTCTCTAAAACGTTCCATTATAAGCTAATCTTTTATGATTTTATCATTTGCATTGACTTGACTTATGTTTAAAATGTTGTATTTTACGAGAGATTGTGGTTCTAATTGGCTTTTGGCAAGTTTTTATGAAATTCTAAAAATTGCTTGCATACATTTTTTGACGTTTTATAGGGAAAATCATCTAAAGGGAAATAATTCATACCCTCAGTTTGTGTAGCGTACAGGACAGAAAGGAGAGGGCTTATACCATAGAAACCTTAAAGATATATCAAAGACCCAAATTCAAGCATTTATATAAGAGCCATAACTTCAAGTTTGAAAGCTGGAACATTTAGTGTAATGTGAGAAAATAATACTTCATAAAAGAGTAGTACATAACTGGTACAGCCTTACAATGCATGGAGCTGTCAGTGTTGCTCAGTTTTTACCACCTAAAATTCAGATAAATAGTTCCATTATGTGCCTGTTCATCAGCGTATGCATACACAGACTCTGTATGTGCAGTGTAGTGTCCTAGCCTATCAGGGACCACATCTCAGCTGCAGGTTGCAGAATGAATTCCCTTTAAGGTTACTTTGCTGGCTGGAAAAACACAGGCAATTGGGAAGTTAAAGTATCACACAACATCAACGTCCCTCCCCTGCAAAGGTTTTTCTGATTACATTATTGATGACATAATTCATGACACCAGCTAAAACATGACAGCACTTATAATATAAAAAATTGCATAATCCAAGTAATTACTGATGAAACCACACCAGCCCCCCTATGATATAACTTAATGCAAGTACAATTGTACACTTAATTACTAACTTTGGAGGTTTAAATATTTCCAGCTGAACATATTTATGAAAATAATATATATATATATATATATATATATATATATAAATATATGGCTAAAAATATTTTTTCTTAAAAAAATAATAATCGTTTGTTAAAATTGCATGTTTATGTATCTGCTTGTGTAAAGTCAATTAATTAAAGCTGTGTTTTTTAATACACGCATCTTAGGTTAACAGTATTTTTTAAATGTTGGACTTTTGTTTATTATATATGGTTGCTGCATCTTAACATAATATAGTGTTGCATTTATTCTTTCATTAAAGAATCAAATATAGATGTGAAATTGTGTTTTTTTATGGTTTATACATTTAGTGCCCCTTCTGGTTTGCTACCTTGTCGTGGTGAAGGGGCTTGTGTACCTCAATGAAGCTATACCATGTTGGGTCACCCAAGATGGGCAGATCATAGAAGAGATATCAGACAAAGTGTGGTCCACTGGAGCTGGAACTGGCAACCCACTCTAGTATCTTTTGCCAAGAACACCATATGGATATGCACAACCAGTAACACAGACAGATGTGCCTGGTGTGCTGCTGTCCATATGGTTACAACTGAAGGCTTGAACAACAACAACAACATTTAGTGCAATCTGTGTTGTGGTGGTTTTAACCCTCTTCTCAAAGCTCACCAGACAGGCAATGAGTTAGATATAATAGAATATCAATATAGGTGAGGCAATTAAAATTGAACAGGATTTAGAACATGTATTTGTCTAATTTGTATTTACACAGTGTGAAACATGTTCTGTATAGTGGGCCTTAAGGAGAGGGATGTGAATTACGGCTCTATCATTTGAAGGTTAATAACATTCATTTAACTTTTTATCCTTGGATATGTGCAACTTATGAATTGAGCATTATATGTTTTTATTAAATAGGTCTTAATTTGATGTGTAAATTAAGACAATAATCAGTATAGACTATACATTTTAATGACTGACACAATATGACAAATTCATATGCTTCCAAAACACTATAATAGTTTGAAATTTTCTTTATAGCAAGTTACATTAACATTAGTTTCAAATATTAATGTTTTCATTATTTTGTTACTCAAAGTGACAATAGTGTTACCATTAAGTGTTTCTATTAAGTGACATCATAAGGAGTCTAGTGTGATGTCATCAGTAATATCATGTTTGACTTAATTTTTCATATTATATGTGATATCATGAGTGATGTCATATGAGATATCATCATTTATGTCATTAATTATGTTACCTAATGCCATATATGATGTCATGGATGATGTCATTAGAAAAACCTTTGCAGGGAGGGAGGGGTTAATGTTGCATCCAATTTCTTGTGTTTTCTTGTGAGTTGCCCCATTCTGTTCTGCAACTTTAACTATACTTTAATGCCAATAAATGTTGACATTTCTGTTTGCACATGTATATATATATATATATATATATATATATATATATATATATATATATCTCAACCACTATATATATTTATCCAAAGAACACATCTATAAAAATAATCCAGTACACCCCTAGTTCTCCTACTGTAGCTTATTGGAGCAATCTGCAGGGTGTGACTTTATATTTGTCTTAGCAACCAGCCATTTAGATCAGGTCATCAGTCATGGAGAAACTGGAAAAATCAGATGAGCAACACCATTCTTAGTAGACTGACTAGTTTATTTTTCTCTTCTAAAGAGATATCTCAAACACAAAAAGACTTCCCCCACATCATGTCCTCTCTGTTTCTACAGTTACCAGCCCTCCAACATTCTTTCCTCTGAGATATCTGATGTGATATGTTTTACAACCCCAGAAAGCAATACACTAGCTTCAGCTTTTATTACTTTGTCCAGAGACAAAGCATCTGCCCACATTAGCTTGGCTTCCCCCACCTGGAATTCTGGTGGTGGAGGGCACTCCTATTCCTAGGTCAGAGGCCAGATGTCTCTGGTTTTACAATATTATTTGTTTATATGTGCCATTGGGGAGGGATACAGTCAACATATTTCACACAGCAATGATAGAAAATAAATGCACAAATTAAACAAGCAATAAAATATTCACATTAGTTACTTTTAACATACAATTGGATGTATATTTTGATATCCTTGATATTAGCAATGAGATGTATTAGAGTCCAAGTTAACAGGGCTACTTATGGGGTGTAGGGGAGTCACAAAATCAGTCATGACACAATGTATTAACAAATAGTCTTTTAATTAGAAAATAAAGAGGTCTCTGTAGGACCCTGAAGTGATTCATGATAAATAGGTGGCAGTAAAGTGGGAAAGGAGCATTTACATTTCCAAAGAGCTATGATTGCATTGAATGATGCAAGGTATCTACTTCTAGGTCTGAAAGGAGGTAGAGGAGTGGTGTTGATGGGATCCTATTATCAATCGAAGGAGGATTAGGGGTAGGGGGTGGCAGATGTTCTGAGCTTTTGTTTGATAACTACAAACACACCCCATCATCCAACTCTCATGATGTGATGTACAAACCAAAATAAATTCCTGTATTCATAAGCAAAGTGTTCAAAAATTCAGATTATCCAAAATAATGCCCTTGGCTTACACAGCTGCTAATATTTTAGTTTTGTACAAACTTGAAAACCACGTTTTATTGAACTGCAGTGGTCCTTTACCTGTCTCGGGCTTCCTGTTTAAATCTTTATTCCCACAACTTACCACTAAACTGATTACTCTTTATTGCAACACTTTTTATCATGTTCCAAAGTACAGTACCCATACAAGGCCAGCTGTCTTTCATAAAACACAGTGCTCTTTCAAGGTTGTTGGAGCTTGGTAAAAGTACACAATATGATGGCAAAACTCCAGAACTGCAGATAAGATGGATAACATGTCTGATAGATGCTAGGCCAATGGGATGCTTAATTTTAGCACCAGATGGTTTTATTATAAGCTGAGACTGCAAATAAAACTGTAACTGTATAATATTAAGTACTTCCACAAAACTAAAGCACCAAATTATCTATTAAACAAAAATGATGTTTATAAATCTAATAAGCATTCTCTCTTTTTTGGCAGATCCTGTAATTAGTAGTAAATAAAGAACTGAAAAAAACTGTAAGTTAATAAACTCTCCAGATGTAGAGCTAATGAATGTCATTTTTGGTAAACTAATTCTCTTGCATTCCTTCAGATTTTAGACATAATCTCCCCTTTCCTTCCCTTTTAGTGGCAGAAACTTGAATATGCAGTTTTTAATTTCTATTCATTATAAGCACAGGATAATTATTTAAAAGGGACAAAGCTTTTTTTTGATAAAATTATACAGCACTAACATGCTTCCTTCACCCTTGCCAGTTCTCCTTTATAGCAAGTGTCCGATATTGGTATTCATCCAATCGAGCGGTGTCTCTTCTTGATGATTCCATGTGGTTGGATGAGAACTGGCAGAGGGAGGATTCAACATATATACAGCACTAAAAAGGGGAGCAGCACTAGATATAATGGGTAATAAATAAGACTGTTTTACATTTTTTAGCTTTTTTATTTTTTATTTTATTATGTATCCTAGTTTTCCAAATAAGGGATAAACTAAATATTAGATTTTAGCATATGATTTAAGCAACCATAAACATTGTGAAATTCTAAACCTGAATTGAATAAATGCTGTGTATTAAAAATAATTTATTACAATGACTAAAATATACAAAATATTCATATTAGCGAGAAAGGGATCATGACTATGCATTAAGCTATGACTTATATGAATCTGTAGACTAATCACTACTCTCTGACACAGCCACAAGAGATGGGGAGGGGGTTTCAGTGATCCCCTTGTTGTATGTGCTAAGCAGTTAAATAACAACAAGCATGAGCTAGAATGATGTAGTGCCTATATAAGGGTTGGTGCCACATTTTTGGTGCCGCCAGGCAGTAAGTGAATGGTGTCTCTGTGTGTACCCAATGAGTATGTGCTGCCATATTTTGCCTTGCGTTTGCTGACTGTGCACACACTGAGCTGACACCTCTTCCATTTATGAGCACATATTACTGACATCCCTTTCACGCCATTCCAAGATCATCCATTTTTACCCCATAGTTCCTAAAAAGCCATTTACAGTGGTGGCACACTATGTAAATTGAAGATGTTGTTTTACATAAATAAATAAACCTATTATGTAAATAGTACATTTGTGTTCACATTTCAATTTCTAAAACAAGTTAAAAAAACATGTTTCCTGCTCAGAATTCCTATGAATACAGTTATTAAACTGCATTCTGGGAGCCTGGGCAGGGACATGCAAATGTGCCCATAAAAGCTTTCTCTCTTGCAATTTATAACCATTTTAAACATGGCTTCCTTTAAGCATATACCTTCTGTATTACACAGCTTTTTTGAAAAGCTCAGGATGGATTATACACAAGCTAGGAATCCTACCCACATACAGCTGTTACAAGGTTACTGCCTCTTATCAGCGTGGCGCTGGATCATAGCTTGTGTAGCAGATTTTAGGAGGAGGTAGTTTACTACAACAATCACTTAATTTATGGTGGGCATATATGAAGAACCATATACATACTCAATGAGAACACTTTAGATAAAATATTTATTTAGGATACAAAGGTAAGTCTTCAACTGCCAATAGCAAAAAGAACTGCAATTAATAATATTGGATAATGTTAAGTAGCCCCATTCAATTTAGAAATTACAAAATAAAAAAAAACTGGTTGAGTCTAGACACATACAAATACAAACAAATACAATGGTATAAAACATATCCACTTTTCAGCCCAGGTGAGTTATACAGTGCATAATCAAATGATTAATACCGTATTGGCCCAAATATAAGCTGCACCCACATATAAGCTGCACCTATGAAATGCAAGAAGAAAAAATAAAAATAATATCTCAATATAAGCTGAAACTTACCCATGCTACACTCACACCCGTAAAACAGCAAATCTAAAAGAAAAGAGAAGGTTGCACAATTAATTCTAATATCACTAATCGTTTTATAGGCGTCCCCTTCTCCCTCCTTCCCCCTTATCATCCTCCTCCTCCTTCCCCCCATCATCATCCTCCTCCTTTCCCCCTTTTCATCCTCCTCTTCCTTCCCCCTTGTCATCCTCTTCTTTCCCCCATAACCTCCTCCTCACTTTCTCCCTCTCCAATCCCTATCCCCCTTTCTCCTTACTTGATACTATGCTCCAATGAGCTGCTGATGATGATCCTGACGCTGCTGCACATCTTCCGGTTGTGACCGGCCCTGCATATGCTAATGATGTGACGCGCATGTGACGTCACGTCATTAGCATATGCCGGTCACAAAACCCGGAAGACATGCTGCAGCATCAGGAGCTCATCGGAGCATAGTAACAATTAAGGATAGAGGGGGATAGGGATTGGAAAGGGGGGAAGTGAGGAGGAGGTTATGGGGGAAAGAAGAGGATGATAGGGGGAAGGAGGAGGAGGATGAAAAGGGGGAAAGTAGGAGGATGACAGGGGGGAAGGAGGAGGAGGATGAAAAGGGGGGAAGGAGGAGGAGGATGATAAGGGGGGAAGGAGGAGGAGGATGAAAAGGGGGGAAGGAGGAGGAGGATGAAAAGGGGGAAAGTAGGAGGATGACAGGGGGGAAGGAGGAGGAGGATGATAAGGGGTGAGGATGAGGAGCCCTTTTGTTAAGGTCGCCAATACAAGCTGCACCCATAACTCGCAAGCTCGAAAATCGGAAAAAAGGTGCAGCTTATATTCAGACCATATATTAATAGGGCTGTTATTTCTTATGAAATATTCATGTCAGATATGACTTAAAGTGATGCAGTGGAGGTTGCAAATACTGTATAATTTAAACTATTGGGTTATAACAAAGACTTTATCAAGTCAATGTTATTACAAAAAATGCATTTTCCTACAGTAAACCTACATTGAAGTACAGGTAAACCCTGCCTAACGATACCCTGCTGAGCGCTGGTTCACTATAGCGCCCTTTTACCTTCTAATTGCCCTCACCAAATCCCTTTTTTCCCTTTAAATCACAGTTTAGCGTTGTAATATTCGCCATAGTGCTCTCTGAATGCTATTGCGTTAAAATTCCCTGATTAGCTCTGTTTTACAAAGTGCTCCTACATGCAGGAATGCACGTGAAGCGCTAAACAGAGTATTGCTGTATACAGATTTTACCTATCAGTTAGTCTTTCTAACCTACCCACAAGCAAGAACCCATTTTTCTTGTTAATGGGAAACCATTAGCAATACTTTCTAATTGCCCCTGGGGCTCTGAATCTATTGTCTTTGATGTAACCCATATGAAGACACTGGGCAAACTCAAATCCCAGAGAGATAGATAGAAAACCCAGGATTTGCCATCCTTTTGTATATATACAGTATAATGTAGTATAGAAATATAATGGGATATATCAATGTAAAATAGGCGCCCTGTCATTTCAGCTACTCTTATTAGGTAGCCTGTAATCTTTTCAAGTCATCACTCACATATTATGGAGCTAAAATAAGAGTTAGTTTAATTTGGTGTTGGATAACTTTGTTTATTTAATAAATTAAATAAGTATTAAATGAAGGATTTTGTCTAAATATCTTAACATATTTGGTGCTACAGATATCAGTTAGGAACTATTTGTAAGAATTTAGGCTTTTACACACTTCTTAATAAAATACAGAAGTAAAGCGATACATAGGTATATTATTGTTGTTGTTCAGTCCTACTGTCATGTCTGAGTCAGTGACCAAATGGACCACAGCATGCCAGTGCTTATCCATATAGTTTTCTTGACAAAAAATATTGGAGTGGGTTGCCAGTTCCTTCTCCAGTGGACCGCGATTTGTCTGACCTCTTTGCTATGACTTGCCCATCTTGGGTGACCCTAGCTAACAGCTTCATTGAGGTACACAAGCCCCTTCACCATGACAAGGTAGCGATCCACAAGGGGAGGTATATTATAATCCTAGTGAAATTCAGAAACCTTCCATATCCCTTTAATTACATGTGAAAACTACACTGGATGTGCCAGACAGTGAATCTTTAAAACATGCTAATAACTATTCAAAAATAAAATGTTAAGAACTGAGATAAGATCAGACTTGTATTATTAGCAAAAGTGCAGGTTATAAATTAAGGAAGCAGCGGGGCAATTCAATTTAACTTTGCCCAGTATGCAGTGTGTATTGTTATTAAATACGCAGAGTACAAAATGTACAGTTCTGTTAAAGGCGCAATGAAAGGCTATATCTAAAGGGGGCTCTTTTGGTGAACTAGACTTGATTGTGGACATACTTTACTGTTAGATGTAATTATATTGTAGTTGGAGCCATCATTTCCTTGTTTGGGCTGCAAAGCGGAGCTTCTTTCCAAAGAAGTCTTAGCCTTTGATTTCCGTTATTCGTACTCAAAGCATTAGTAAGGATTGCCACATTTCAGTTGAATCCTTTTTTTGCATTCAATATCACATCTGCTTTATGGAAGAAAATAAGCAGAAAATGTAAGTTTCCGTTACAGCATATAATAATTGAAAGTAATCATAATTAGTTAAATGTTAAATTACTATTATGGCCCATTACCCAGTGTAGTTCTTAAAATAAATCATATTGTAGATATAAGACTACAGTAGTCCTTTGTCCTCTGATACCAGTACAGAAATGATTCACATTCAATAAGCTTTGAACCTTATACACAGAGTAATTTTTCTTTGTGTGGATACACAGGTAACATGAACATCACCATGTACTATGCTAAGATGATATAATGGATATAGAAAAGGGCCTATTTAGCCATTTTGATATTTAAAAACACTCACAATATACCAATGTGTGATTCTAATAGGCACTTTTCTGGCACAGTATGCTTAAAGGGCCATTTACCTAACTGTAACTTCTCTTCAGAGTGTGTAAGAGTACCAGATTGTATGTTAAAATTACATAGTTACATAGTATTTGAGGTTGAAAAAAGACTATTAGTCCATCAAGTTCAACCTTTTAAGATCTCGTCTGATCTGCGGATTAGTTGTTAATGAAAATTATCTATTTTTTTAATTACACTAATTACAGCAAAGAAATCTAAAATTTTAAGCTTGTTTACATAACAAAATGCAGCCATCTTACTGGCTGTTGCATGAGTAAAAACAGATAGCCGAGCCATATGGTGAAGACAGTGATATTGCCATTTTATCTGCACTCAGGACTGCACTGACCTGTTTAGATGATTCCAGCATTCCACGCTCTGCACAGATTAATTTTTTTCTTTTGCTCTCTACATGGAGCTGTAGCGGCAGGTCTGACAGAGTGCTGTCAATGACTCATGTAGCCACAGATTTTATTTATTTGATTTCTCAGTGAAAAATGCACATATTTAAAAAATGCTAAAGTATTTCAATATGCCATTAGGAGATCTTTACTGTGATGTGCTCCACATTTTCTGAATTAAGTGGCCATTTAATTAGTATAGAGGAGGGAATCAGACTGCTTGGTAACATAGATGTAGATTTTTTTTTGCTACCACATAATTAAATAATATACCTTGAATCACCACATATTGTCAGACAGATCACAGTGCAATGCATTGCTGCCCCATCAACTAGGGGAAAAGGTTGGTTTTATAGTATGGCTTCCTACATCTAATTTGCCTCCTAAGCTAAAAGTGCTGAATGTCTCATTATGCAGGTCAACTGTGTAATAATATGCTCTGGCCAGAACAGAATGTTCCAACAATAGATGGATATGCATGAAAACGACCATGTGCCTACTCAACATTTCATTTTATACCTGACTATTCAAAATGTCAAGTGCTCTTCTAAAAATGTAATCCTTGAGTATGGTCCCATTAGTGAGTTTTTTATTCCTTATTCAGAAATAGATTGTGTCCATGCAAAGTGATGATTGAGTATTTGAAGAATCTTTCATTATAAGTTAACTATGCCAAGTTCAGAAAAATAGAAAATGAATAGTACATTTATAAGCCCAGGTGGACTATTTATTTTCTGTACTCTGTATGGCGGAGAGCTTCTCTTACTCTTTTGCTCACGTTTACACTTATATTTATGTGTTTGTTCACCTTCTTATGAGGACATTGCAAAGCAAAAGAGCAACTTGAGCATGGTGAGTGTACATGTTCGTAGCAGAAAACTTAAATATGCTCCTGCACATATTATTCGTACATGTCCGCAGAATGTAAATGTATTATTACACATTTAACTAAAATCAATTTCTCTTTAATTAAGTAGCCAGGTGATTAACAAACCATGCTGTAATACCTGGATATTCTTCCCAATATCATTTGGACAACATTCTTCAGAATTTGTAATTTGTCTTATGCTATTGGATAACACCAGGAAAATGAAAGATAATATGTTTGAATTTACTGCTTGAAGAAATATACTGCAATTCTGTTAAAAAATGGTGACTTTAAAAGGTGTGTCCATATACACAATAATTCATTAAAGTGTATGATGTAGTTTGATATTTAAAATATACTCTTTTGAAGAACTATGATTACAAATAGGCTTAATGTTTTAGAAAGAAAAAAATACAGCCAATGTGTGACCTTTATATGCAAAGTATAGGAAGCTTCTGACTGAGCACTGGGAATGTGGCATCTAAAACAATGAGTGCTTTCCATAGGAGTAATGGGAAGATCATTAGTTTAAAAGAAGAAACTAACAGAATAACCTACAGTGAAATCTATTTGCATATCACTAATATAGTTGTTGTGTGTGTGTAACGCTCACAAAATTCTGAGTTGTGCATGCGCACTGCGCATTGCGTGGAGAGCCTCGCATTGCACGGTGAAGGGAGAGTGAGGGAGGGAGAGAGAAGGAGAGGGAGGGAGAGAGAGAAGGAGAGGGAGGGAGAGAGAGAAGGAGAGGGAGGGAGAGAGAAGGAGGGAAGGAGAGAGAAGGAATGAAGGGGAGAGAGAGTGAGAAGGTGAGGGAGGGAGAGAGAGAGAGTGAGAAGGAGAGGGAGAGAGAGAGAAGGAGAGGGAGGGAGAGAGAGAAGGAGGGAAGGAGAGAGAATGAATGAGGGGGAGAGAGTTTGAGAAGGAGACGGAGGGAGAGAGAGAGAAGGAGAGGGAGGGAGAGAGAAGGAGGGAAGGAGAGAGAAGGAATGAGGGGGAGAGAGTGAGAAGGAGGGAGAGAGAGTGAGTGAGAAAGAGAGGGAGAGAGAAGGAGATCGAGGGATGGAGGGAGAGAAAGATGGAGGGAGAGAAGGAGTGAGAGAGAGAGGAAGGGAGAGAGAGAGAGGAAAGGATATAGATAGAGAAAGGGAGAGAGAGAAGAAGAGAGAGAAGAAAGGAGGGAGAGAGAGAGAGAGGAAGGGATATCGAGGAGAGAGGGAGGGAGGGAGAGGGCACACAGAGAGTGAGAGTGAGCACAGAGAGGAAGAGGGCACAGAGAGAGAAGGTGCAGAGAAAGAGAGAGAGAGAGAGAGACAGGGTGCACAGAGAGAGGGCGGAAGACCCAATTTTTAAGATAATATTATACCATCATTTATGACGGGCAAACCACTAGTAAAAGTTTAAATGTAAAGGTTGTCCTTATGCATTTATTGCTTTATAAAATAATTTAACCTTTAGCAGACTTAATTTTTAAAAATATCATTAAAAAAATAATCCACATCAGATTCCTTGATTGATTCTTACACTAACTATGACATAAATTCTCATACTTTTCCATGAGTAGCAATACTCTTATTTAACTCAAACTTGTCTGGATCCTGTTCATACAACACAATTCATTCAGTTTCATATCAAGACTTCTTTGTACAATCTCTATTTAGTGTTAGAGTTTAAGGTAGTCAGTACGCTAGCACTTCATGACAGTGATTACACGGAGCAGGCAGCTATCCATGTGTGATAATATAGGTGTTTCAATCATTTCACAGCTTGAATGGCAGCCTTTCAATATTTTGGGGTGACAACATGAATTTGATTCACTGTGTAAAGCTCATTTGTTCTCTGCTGCTCCTCTCCAGGTAAAATTGCCTCATGTCAACTTTGATAAGTCACACTATTCATTTTATTTTTCTTTATGGTGCGTTTACTTTATATTCATAGAAAATAAGATGTGTTCAGATTATATCTATCAGGTAATAAATATTTTAAAGAAATAGCTAGTCAGTTTAAAAAAACTCGGCATATTAATATTCTACCTGTAGTGATGGATTGCAGGGTTGTTTGACTCACCATAATGAAAAAATCAAAATTAAAGGGGCATTTACCTGACAATGAGTGCAGTTCATGGTGTAAAAGAGTCTTGAAGGGGCCATAAATACTCACATACTTTCTTCCCACTAGTAACACATTTCAGCTTGGTAATAAGTTTGTATGTCTAGAGAAACGTTTTTATTTTTTAGTCAACATACATAGTGCGTAGGCAGTTGTACGAAGCTATTCTTTATACTGCATTCAGCCAGTTGAATGAATAACAAGATAACATAAAAGCTCATGGAAATGTGTATCAAGTTGTTGTTCCACTTAGCTTTTAGTTTGATGATGTAGAGTAGCATTTATAAATCCAATATATCTTTAACTGGGTATAAATGGAGCTACATTGTAGAATACAAAAATAGAAAGAATTATCAATATTCAGACTAGACAGCTGCTTTGGGAGCTTCATTCACAGGAACATCTGCCTGCCCAGTCATGTGTTGCAGCTTTGCCATTCATTTATTGGCTCTCCATTGACTCAAAATCTGTTTGTTGCAAATATGGTTAGTTGGTCAGAAGGTACACAAGTAGAGCCAGATTTAACCTCTGCCCCTAAAGGCCAATTCTAGAAATATCCTTAAGGAGTACTGTTGGGACATGGGGGGGCTGTGAATTACTAGCAAGAAAATGGAGGTATGAGACTGGAGCAAACAGATGGATAGAAAAAGGAGACAAGAAAAAAGGAGGGAAAAGGATTAAAAGAGACGAGGCATGAAATGTGACATGCAAATAGAAAAGTAAAGAGAAATAGAAGGAAATAAACAAGAGAGAGCTGAGGGAGGAGTGGGAGAAATAGGAAATGTACAAACGAATGGGAGATAAGTAAATATAACGTATGTATGAGGGTCCATCTTGCCGGCTACCCCTTCATCTGGTGCTTTCCAAGGTCTCTTTTTCGCAAATATGGCCCTGAGTAGCATGGCATTTATAGTGTATTCTTAAGCAGAATTGTTATTGTGAGTGGGTGGATGACATGTTTGGGAGTGGTGATGTCAACATAAAGAAAGGAATAGGAGATCCTTTATAGTGTCAGATGCAGAGATATTGAACATAATAACATTAGCATGTGTAAAGATATAAAATAATGAACGTGCAAGCTCTGCCACTCTTTTAGGCAGGCCTCCAGGTAATGCAAACATAGTGCTGCTAAATTAGGGCAATATTAATGATATGCTTGCTTGGTATGGCTTTACTTGAATGGATATATCACCTCAGCACTACTTGTGCCTAAGAACTGTTGCTCTTGTTGGAACACCAACCATTCACTCTACCTGTCATTGTATTGAGTGTTATATATTATTTTATGTTCTTAAAAGTACAACATGTTCACCAATGTGTAACGTTCAGATACGTTAAGAGTGTGAATTAAACCTAAATGATAATGAAATGGACTCCAACAACAATTTAACTTGGTTTTGATCCTCTTGTGAGACTTCACAGTGCACATAATTCTAATAATACTCAAAAAATGAACCAAAGACATCTCTAATAGCAAACCTCCAGGGAATATCCAAAAACATCCTGGCCTGTGGGTGGTCACTGAGGACCACTTTTGTAGATCTGTTTGTGTATATGGTATTTGTATTTAGTATCAACTTTTAGTTTTGCCAGAACTTTATCTCTGCCTTTTTACAGTGTAACTTTACATAAATTTCAGCGGGCTCCATCAGATGGAGGTTTGGGAAAATATTTGGATGTTGTTAGAGAATCTAAAGTAAGAATTGGATAAATGTATATGTACGAAATAACACACTGGCTATGACCAATCAACTACAATATATTGCTTTGCAGAAGAATGCATAATTGAAAATTTACTAATTAGTAAACCATGTCTTTTATTTTCACAGTACAAACAAGTGGAACAATACATGTCATTTCACAAATTGCCTTCTGATATGCGACAGAAGATACATGATTATTATGAGCACAGATATCAAGGCAAGATATTTGATGAAGATAATATTCTAAGTGAGCTCAATGATCCACTGAGGGAGGTAAGTAATACAATTTGGACTTACATTTTGTTGATATAGTTTTTATAATGATATAAACGTCAGTACAAACTCAAAAGACGAGTTTGCTTTACAGTGCTTAAATGTCCTCTCTTATAATGTAATATTTTACATTTTTTTAGGACCAGTACCTGTCCTTGATACCTTGTCATGTAGTCGTCAGGAACAAAGAGAGTCTTACAAGTTAAACATGCCAATACAATTAGTCAAAGTGCTAGGTTACAATGTACTCTACCTCTTGTCTATTTGAAGGCATCCAGTTTCCCAGATTAAAAAAGTTGAGAGACATTAATATAATATATACTATAATAATGATAATAATAATAATAATAATAATAATATAATAATGGCATTGGATTCTCTGTATCAGTAAGACCTCTCCATATCTATGCCATTTTACAGTGCTATATTCACTAAAATGTGACCTTTCCAATGAATGTAGCTTATTGCCTTTGATTATCCAGATCAAGGGCAGCTCGAGCAAATTCCTATTTAAACTTGTTAATTTTATGCATGAAATAAAATATAAGCTATACTGGAACAGTAACTCACTAACCAAAAAGGTATTTCTGGTCACTGTCCATGTTGCACCTGTGTTGAAACAATAATTGTATTATAGAACTTGTTTTAAATTTGAGATATAACATATGAATTGCTTTTGTTACTGAGTTTTACTGTAGTTATTAGAAACATTGTTGTTTTAAATTATTATAAACTAATCCAGTTTTCTATGAAAATTATAACCATGTCCTGAGGTTTTTTTTTTGTTCTATGTGAGAAGAGGTTTGCATAAAATAGCTGAAGTTACTATTTATAGGGATGATCACAAAAATTACTGTATATACTCGAGTATAAGCCGAGTTTTCCAGACCTTTTTTTAAGGCTAAAAAGGGCCCCCTTGGCTTATACTCAAGTCACTCTCCCCCCCATGTCTCTCTAACCCCCCGTGTCTCTCTAACCCCCCCCCCGTGTCTCTCTACCCACCCGTGTCTCTCTAAACCCTGTGTCTCTTTCCCTACCCCCTCCTCATCCTAGACCCCCCTCCTCATTCTAAACCCCCCTCATCACTTTACCCCTCTCAATACCTCCCCCTCTCCCTTTCCCCTCACTTACCTCCATCTGCAGCTTCTCCTCCAGCGTCCGCTCCTTCCTGCGTGGCCACCCGATATATGCTAATGACGTGACGTCACATGCACGCCACGTCATTAGCATTGGCCGGGTCAAGACGCAGGAAGGAGCTTGGAGGCCGGAGGATAAGCCGCAGATGGAGGTAAGTGAGGGGAAAGGGAGAGGGGGAGGTATTTAGAGGGGTAAAGTGCGGAGGGAGGTTTAGGATGAGGAGGGGTAAAATAAGGAGGGGTTTTAGATAAGGATGATGGGGGGTTAGGATGAGGATGGGGGTTTAGGATGAGGAAGGGGGGCTTAGGATGGGGGGGTTGAGTTTGAGGAGGGAGGTTGAGGAGGGGGTTTAGAATGAGGAGGGGGGTTGAGGATGAGGAGGGGGTTGAGGAGGGAGGTTGAGGATGAGGAGGGAGGTTGAGGATGAGGAGGGAGGATGAGGAGGGAGGTTGAGGATGAGGAGGGGGGTTGAGGAGGGTGATAAGGGAGGGGGAAGAGACACAGGGAAGGGAGAGGGGGAAAGAAACACAGGGAAGGGAGAGGGGGGAAGAGACACAGGGAAGGGAGTGGGGTGAAGAGACACAGGGGAGGGAGAGGGGAGAAGAGACACAGGGGAGAGAGAGGGGGACACAAGAAAAGGGCACACAAGAGGGGGACACAGAGGGCACAAGAGGGACACAGGGGGCAGCACATTTCCCACCCTCGGCTTATACTCGAGTAATTTTTCCCACTATTTTGTGGTAAAATAGGTGCCTCGGCTTATACTCGGGTCGGCTTATACTCCAGTATATACGGTACTAAATATTTAAAACCTGGATATAATCTAAGCTGCATTTTAATTGTGAAAGATGGAACCAATATGGATAAGATAGAACAAGTGGCAGTTTACTAAAGGGATTTAACACAGATTTCACACATGTGGCCTCATTCAGTTGTGATTTGACCAATTGAATAGGGCTGTATATAAGCACAGAGCATATTTTTTTTTTACAGCAGTTTTTAGTTAGTGAAGACCTTGCTTTTGGGTAGACGCTCACTAACTAAAACTTCTGTAAAAAAATACGCTCTGTGCTTATACAGAGCCGATTTCAATTGGCCAAATCGCAATTGAATGAGGCCCAAGGTACACATTAAAATAATTGGTTTTAATGTTATTTAAAAATTACATATTAAAGTTACCCTAAATTTTGCAGTTAATTTAAGGCAGCTGTTTCTATATTTTGATGTGAAAGATCAATCATTGCTAATTATTCCCTGGGGATTGCACATGCACAGAATGATTGAATAAATTGCCAGTTGAAGTACAGGAATGTATTCTCTGCCAGCATCTACTTGTTACAATCACTCTGAACATGTGCAACCTCTTAGGAAGTAACCAACAATCATTAGATAAGAGACAGACCTACATAGTATAATCAGAAAGGCGGATTGACAGATAACAATTAGTAACTTAAAAGCAAATTTACTGAAAAATATTTAAATAACACGGGTGCCATTTTAAGGTCGCCCGATTCTCTAATTCTGCATCTTGACTGCCTCTGGTCAGAGGTCTGACAGATGTAATTTACAACATGATCACTTAGTAACTTTGCTTACATTGCTCACTTTACATCCAATGTCTTTGTTAATTTGTTGTTTAATCTTACAACAATTGACTGGAAAAGCACTTACTGGAGGTGAATTAAGGAAGTTAGGCACTTAATTACACCTGTGTTGCTTTTCATTAGGAACGTACAATTAATCACCTGTTTTTGTGTATTCCACAATAAATAATTAAACTACAATTGATGGTTTTCACTGAATACAATTATCAGTCATCTACTACCAGTAGCTCCTAACCAATTATTTCTAAAATGTGGCATTTACCTATGTCTACTAATATTAATACTTGAAAATATTGCCCTCTCTCGTATTTCTCTTATGTCCACTTAGAACAACTTCTTCAAAGAAGATGTAATATGTTCACATCATGCTTATTACTTAGCTCAGAGTAGCATCCACATGTATACCCATATTCTGTACTTGTAGATTAAAGGACCATTGTGTTTTAGGAAAAAATATCATATGTTTATAACAAATTAAAATATTAGCAACTGTATAAACCAAATTTAAAGAAGATTTTAGTTTTTGAACATTGTTTGTGTATGAAAAGTTTTCATCTTATCTAATATATATTGTGGAGGTAGGGAAGAAACTAGTGAGGGATTTGGACCCTTTGGAATCTGACACCTACCCACAGTGGCGAAGCTAGTGAATGGCGCGCCCCAGTGCAAAAAAAGAAATTGTTCAACCCCCGCCCCCTTGGCTGCTCTTCCTAGCTTCCCAACTGCACGCCCCATTCCCCCTGGGCCTCACCAGTTTCTGTGAGTCTCTTCCTCCCCTTCCGCTCGTATTATGGTTGGGGCAGGGAATCCTGAATGACGTCACATTCACGTGACATAATTTGGAATTTACTGCACTGGTCATAAGTTGCTCCGGAGACAGAAGAGCACAAATACTGGTGAGGCCGAGGTTGCCATGGTGAGTTCTTGGAGCGGCAGGGGTGGGATTTCGGGGGTTAGCAGGAGCATTAAAAAAATTAATATTTAGCTTAAAGAAATGTCTGACAGCACTGCCCCACAGAGAAGTGTCCCGGTGCATTGCACCGGGTGCACTGGAGGTAGTTCTGCCTCTGCCTACCTACTTTCCCCACACAAGCTCAGAAGCAGGCAACTCACCAAAAAACGACAAGCTTTGTCCTAGATAAATGTTAATGCCCCTCTCCTACATGCAACCTTCACCAAAGTATCATGGACACCTCTATGATCCAGTGAAAACATTAATATTTTGAACTTATTTTTTTATGATTAAAACCAGCTTTGTGGCATTTTGTCCTGCCTAATGATGGTCATACTCATATTTTTGAATGTATTTATCAGATCTAAGTCAAAGCTTCATATTCAATATAAGGATATTGCACAGATTTGGTGTCATTTTGATATAACCTTCTTAAGAGCTTGACTATCCACAATATAATAGAATTCTCTCTCCTTCTTGCTGCCAAAAGCTGGCTGACTTATCACAGCTGTTCTGTTGGAAAGTAGATTTGCTATATCAGCCAAAGTGTACCACTGAGACTACAGACCACTTGTTCACTTATTATTAAACTCATTAGTACGCACCACCATGCCTACTGGTTGGAGGTCATACGTGCAGAAAAATATTTGGGATTCTGAACATAGAAATGGTCTTGAGCCACCATATTCTCAGTATCAGATCTGGGAAAAGAGTAAGTCATTATCTTTTTTGACAGGTAATATTTCATATGGTCAATTGGTCATAATGTTTTACTGCTATATCTACAAATTGATGTGAATGATAAGCAGTCTGAAATAGCATGATAACTTCTAGGGTAAGGATTGGATTCTTTTCACATCAGTGTTTTAATCTTTAGATGGTTGTAGTGTGTATTCAAGTCCCTTTAGTGCAGTTAAGATAAATGATTCTTCCAGTCTTAAAATAACAAATTGCAAAAGAATGGAGGGCCCTACATTTGAGCTTACAATCAAAAGTACATAGAGCTTGTTTCCAAAGCACCTTACAAGACTGAAAACTCACAAAGTTACAATCTAAAGGATTCTTACAGTAATACAAAAAGTCATCAGTCTACAAACTTTGGGCAACTCAAAACAAATGAAATATCTGTCTCCCGTAACTAATTATTTATTATAATATTTAAATAAGCAAAAGATTGCCTTTATTTCTAAAATTATTTTGCCTGTTTATTAAGTGTAATTCTTCAAAATTACAAACTGTAAATAGTGGTATTCATAAGTGATCATTATATGTTAAATTGTTTTAAATATTAACACAAGTTTAAATTAAATGAATTAAATGAAAACTAAAAAATATATTTTTGGCAGAACAATTAAAATCCAAATTTAAGAGTTTTGAAATTACGATTTCTGTATTTTTCAAGTATTTGGTAAAAATCTACTATAACATTGTAAAAAAAAACAAAAAAACAGCAAAAATTATTTAAAGAACCACATCACAATGAAAAAGATTATGGGCCTCATTCTATTATCGGCCGCAGCCGTTGCGGGGCCGCAAGGACCGGCCGCAAGCTATTCGGCTATTCTATTCCCTTACGGCCGGGGATTCCGGCAGGCCTGCGGCCGGTGCCTTGCTGTCTCTTGCGGCCGCTCGCGCCGGAGGAAAGCCTTTGATCTTAAACGGCCGCAAGAGATTTGAAATTCAATTGCTCCGGGAAACCTCTCTGCAAGGCTAAAAACGAGCCGCAGTTACTTGCAGGAAAAAGGTCTCGCTAGCACCAATTAAGCACATAAAATAGCTCAAATAAAGCCATCCTGCACTTTGAGAAGACTATAAAGGGATTTTAGGTGTTAGAAAAAATAGCACATAATTATCCTGTCCTCAAATCCGTAAAATATTTTATTTTTAATATCCGTAAAATATCCATGTAAAAAGTCCAGAGTGCTTGGAGCACTTCAGACACACCCACGCCGCAGCCGGAAAATAAACAGTTAATTTGAACTCGGGTTTGGGCAGATGTGCAAGCTTGAGAGTGGGTTCCTTTTAATCCTCATGTCCCCCAATATGATCCCTAGCATTTACATAGCTGTACAGTGCAGGCTTGAATTTATTTTTGAGTTTTTATATTTCACAGATTACGGCCGGTTCCAAGATATGCGGCCGGCCGTAAAAGGAGATCCTTGCGGGGCCGTATAATAGAATCGCGAGTTAACTGAACCCTCGCAAGGAATCGCAGCCTTACGGCCGATTTACGGCCGATAATAGAATGAGGCCCTATATGTTTGAAAACTTTTAGTCTGACTAAGAGCATAATTAAGCAGGAAAATAGTCTAGTTTTTATTAAAAAGTTATGTTTATGCCTCTGCAGGGCCCTGGAGGCATCAATGATACATTGGTGGAAGTTGTGCATTTACATTTCTGGAGAGCAATTGTTGCATCTTTTGATGCAACATCCTGATCTCTGGCTAGTGAGGGAGAAAATGTGTGGTCAGTTTCAATCTTATTCTATTATCAAACAAAGGATCCGAACTGCTGCCTGTTGCCTCATGCCCCACCCCTTCTTCCACTTTTAACTACATAAACACACCCCCATCATCCAGCTCTCAGGATGTGATGTAACACAAAATAGATTTCCCAAAAATGTTTTATGCCCATGACTTACACAACTGCTAATAGTTTTTCTTAAACCACGTAATATAAATTCGGTAATGTTAAACTCCTGTAAATCTTCTGAAAAACAGCAAGGAGCACAACATAAAAAAAAAATTAAATTATAAAGTTACATATTTACATAGTAATTGAGGATGAAAAAATACTTTTAGTCCATGAAGTTCAACCTTTTAAGATCTCCTCTGATCTGCAGTATTAAGATTAATTATTAATTGGTAATTGATCCAGAGGAAGGCAAACAGAAAAAAAAAGAGAAAAAAAATCCTTCCTGACCCCAGATACTGGCTATTGGACTCCTCCCTGGATAAATACTCCCTCTCCAATTAACCAGGATAACTCTGAATGCCCTTTTTATTTAGAAATATCTCCAATCCCTATTTAAAGTTATCCATCGAATACACTGTCACCACCTCCTTTGGTAGAAAAATCCACAGTTCAACCACCCTTGCTGTGAAGAACCCTTTTCTTTTTTTAAGGTTAAATCCTTTTACTTCTAACCACAATGGATGTCCTTTTGTCAGTTGAATACCTCTTGGCACAATAAATTCACCTGACAAAGCTTTATACTGACCCTGTATATTTTTATATAAGGTGATCATATCCCCTCTTAGATGCCTTTATTCTAGGAATAAGATTCATTTGGTTAGTTTTATTCATAACTTAGCCCCTCCATTCCCCTTATTAGTTTTGTTGCCCTCCTCTGTACCTTTTCCAGCTCTATAATGTCCTTTTTATTAAGTGGTGCCCAAAATTGTACTTCATATTCCAAATGAGGGTGTACTAGGGATTTGTATAGTGGCAGAATTATATTTGCTTCCCTTGCTTCTATACCCATCTTAATACAGCTACTATTTTACTTGTCTTTGCAGATGCTGCTTAGCATTGAGCACTGTTACCTAGGTGGTTGTCCACAAGCCCCCCAAATCCCTTTCAATATCTGATACCCCAAGATTATACACCGCAGGCCTTTTTTTTCTTCCTAAATGCATAACTTTACATTTATTCATAATAAATCTCATCTGCCATTTAGTCACCCATTTCTATAATTTCTACAAATCCCTTTGAAGGGAACGAACATCCTTATCTGATTTAATTACATTGCACAACTTTGTGTCATCACTAAAAATGGAGACAATACTTTCCAGTCCAGCTTCTGAGGCAATAATAAACATGGTAAAAAGGAGAGCACCTAATACTGAACCCTGGGGAACCCCCCTTACCATATTAGTCCAATCAGAGTATGTTCTATTTACAACAACCCTTTGCTTCCTCTCTTTTAGCCACCTCTCAATCCATGAGCAGATATGTACTGCAGTTCCTGCATTACTTAGATTGCACAATAGTCCGCCATGTGGCACTGTATCAAAAGCCTTTGCAAAATCCAAAAGGACTACATCAACTGAGTTGCCTTGATCCAAGTTCCTACCTATCTCCTCATAGATTTGTTTGACATGACCTATACCTCATAAATCCATGTTGACTCCTACTTATAATCCTGTTCAAATATACATATTATGGTATGTTATCCCTTATTAACCCTTCTAAAAGCTTTCCCACTACAGAAATGAGACTCACTGGTCTATAATTCCTTGGACAACTAATTGTCAGACAGCCTGTTTCACATTGTAATGTTCCTATAGCTTCCTTTCTGACCTTCTTCCCATTAAGATACTTAAAACATATTTTAGGCTTAGTCTTACTCTCCTTTGCAAGTAACTTTTCATTTTCTATTTTAACCAGTCTAAAAGCCCTTTTGCAAGCCTTGCTTATTTCCTTGTACTCACGTAAAGCAGTCTCTGTCCCCTCTTGTTTATATACTGTAATTTAAATGCCTGTTTTTGACTCTGTATGCTAATCTTAAAGTCACTATTAAGCCAAATGGGATGTGATTTACTCGTTTTACTTTCCACATGGTATATGGTGATAAATTTGTATATCTAGTAATGATTTGAATGTTGAACATTTATGTTCAGTAATTTTACCCATCAGTTCTCTGTCCCAGTCTATTCTTTGTATTTCTGCCCTTAGGCTGTAAAAATCTCATCTTTTCAAGAGTTTCCCATGTGCATTTTTTGTACTAAATTCCTTATTTGTTTGGTTATATAATCCCTAGTCGTTTTATTTTTAGTGTTAGGAAATAAAGCCGCTAAATCAGCTGAAACGGAGAAATATACTGCAAGTGTTCACCATATTGATTTTCTCATATACAACTTTGTGACAGTTTACATTATGGAAACAGTGTAACAGTAGAAAGCAATCTCCCAGAAAAGGAAACTGATTGACTAACTTATTCAGTTTGGGATAGAAAGCTCCCACATATGTTCAATTATCTGTCATACATCACATTTAGAATAAAATAAATTATAGAGGAATATGTTTTGCTGGCAGATTTCCAAAGCATGATTTGTGTCATCAGTTTCTTTCATGCTGTCTTTATAAATGCAAAAAAAGGTTTTATATAATTTATAATTCTATTGCTCAGAAATACTAATCAGCTGTGATATATCAATATTATACAGTGGATATACAAAGTCTACACAACCCTGTTAAAATGTCAGGTTTCTGTGCTGTAAAAAAATAAGACAAAGATAAATCATTTCAGAACTTTTTCTACCTTTAATGTGACCTATAAACTGTACAACTCAATTGAAAAACAAACTGAAATCTTTTAGGTAGAGGGAAGAAAAAATATAAAAATAAAATAATATGGTTGCATAAGTATGCAGACCCTTAAACTAATACTTTGTTGAAGCACCTTTTGATTTTATTACAGCACTCAGTCTTTTTGGGCATGAGCCTATCAGCATGGCACATTTTGACTTGGCAATATTTGCCTACTCTTCTTTGCAAAAACACTCCAAATCTGTCAGATTGTGAGGGCATCTCCTGTGCACAGCCCTCTTCAGATCACCCCACAGATTTTCAATCTGATTTAGGTCTGGGCTCTGGCTGGGCCATTCCCAAACGTTAATCTTCTTCTGGTGAAGCCATTCCTTTATTTAATTTGGATGTATGCTTTGGGTCGTTGCCATGTTGAAAGATGAAGTTCCTCTTCATTTTCAGCTTTCTAGCAGAAGCCTGAAGGTTTTGTGCCAATATTTACTGGTATTTGGAACTGTTCATAATTCCCTCTATCTTAACTAAGGCCCCAGTTCCAGCTGAAGAAAAACAGCCCCAAAGCACGATGCTGCCACCGCCATGCTTCACTGTGGGTATGGTGTTCTTTTGGTGATGTGCAGTGTTGTTTTTGCGCCAAACATATCTTTTGGAATTATGGCCAAAAAGTTCAACCTTGGTTTCATCAGACCATAACACCTTTTCCCACATGCTTTTGGGAGACTTCAGATGTGTTTTTGCAAAATGTAGCCTGGCTTGGATGTTTTTCTTCGTAAGAAAAGGCTTTCGTCTTGCCACTCTACCCCATAGCCCAGACATATGAAGAATACGGGAGATTGCTGTCACATGTACCACACAGCCAGTACTTGCCAGATATTCCTGCAGCTCCTTTAATGTTGCTGGAGACCTATTGGTAGCCTCCCAGACCAGTTTTCTTCTCGTCTTTTCATCAGCTTTGGAGGGAGCTCCAGTTCTTGGTAATGTCACTGTTGTGCCATATTTTCTCCACTTGATGATGACTTCACTGTGTTCCATGGTATATCTAATGCCTTGGAAATTCTTTTGTACTCTTCTCCTGACTGATACATTTTAACAATGAGATCCCTCTGATGCATTGGAAGCTCTCTGTGGACCATGGCTTTTGCTGTGGGATGCGACTAAGAAAATTTCAGGAAAGACCAACTAGAGCAGCTGAACTTTATTTGGGGTTCATCAGAGGCACTTTAAATGATGGCAGGTGTATGCTGACTCCTATTTAATATGAATTGGAATGTGATTGCTTAATTCTGAACACAGCTACATCCCCAGTTATAAGGAGGTGTGCAGACTTATGCAACCACATTATTTTTATTTTTTATTTTTTTCCCTCCACCTAAAAGATTTCAGTTTGTTTTTCAATTGAGTTGTACAGCTTATAGGTCACATTAAAGGTGGAAAAAGTTCTGAAATGATTTATCTTTGTCTAATTTTTTTACAGCACAGAAACCTGACCTTTTAACAGGGGTGTGTAGACTTTTTATATCCACTGTATATAAACTAGTCACTTGATGGTCACAAATGATGACATCATATTTTGTTTTTCTGTCCCCTCCTCCATTCCTTCCCCCTCTCCTTTGTCTCTCCCCCCTCTCTCTCCCCTGTGTCTCCCCCCTTCCCCCTCTCACTCCCCTGTCTCTCTTCCCCCCTTTGTTTCTTTCCTCCATCTGCCTCCCCTATGTCTCCTTTCCCCCTCTCTCCCTCCCCTGGGTCTCTTTACCCCTCCCTCCCCTGTGTCTCTTTTCTCACGTCCCTGCCCTGTGTCTGTACCCCCTCTCCCTCCCCTGTGTCTCTTTTCTTTCCTCCTTCCCCTGTGTCTCTTCCCCCTCTTCCTCCCCTGTGTCGCCTTCCCTCATCTCCCTCCCCTCTGTCTCTTCCTCCTCTCCCTTCCCTTTGTTTCTTTCCCCCATCTCCGTCACCTGTGTCTCCTTCCCCCCTCTCTCCCTCTCCTGGGTCTCTTTCCCCTCCCTCCCCACGTGTCTCTTTCCCCCTCCTCCCTCCCTTGTTTCTCTTTTCTCACATCCCTCCCCTGTGTCTGTACCCCCTCTGCCTCCCCTGTGTTTCCTTCCCCCATCTCCCTTTTCTGTAAAAATGCTTTTATGTTCATGTCCTACACAGTTACTATAACTGTTATATAATTTAAATGTTATTGGTTAACTTTTAGTACAGTACCTTAGTATAAACAACTAAAAATGTATCAAGTCAAGTAAAATGTCACTCCTTTTCTAAATATGTTACACAGAAAACAATATACTAGAATGTATTCTTAAAGAACCACTATGTTTATGTTTTCTATATTGTTTTTTATTTCAAACTAAACATTATCAGCCTTATTAAATTGCGATTCGGCCAATTAAATATGGCTCTATATAAGCTCAGAGCATATTTTTTTACAGAAGTGTTTAGTTAGTGAACTTCTATCCAAAGGCAAGGTCTTCACTAACTAAACACTTCTGTAAAAAAAATATGCTCTGTGCTTATATAGAGCCCTATTTAATTGACCGATTCGCAAATTAATAAGGCTGCATATTGGAAAAAAATGGAGCCTTCTATATAGTACAGATATAAATTTAGATGATAGATTTGGTGTCAGTTACATTTGCACGCAGTTACAAATAAATCAAGTGTAAGTTATTAAGCAGTCTAGAACTAATCTATGTATTGGATAAGTAGATTGTATGCATTCAATGTTAAGTCATAAGTATCTGTGTGCATATTATCTCTGTATAGTCTATATCAGTCTTATGAGATACATACACAGTAACGATCAATACAGGATTGCAAAACGTTTATCTTTTGGAGGTAGCAGTGGTAAATACAAGGGATACATATATACCTCTACCACTGTGGCCCTAGGTAAGTAGGTTGTAGTCGAGAGTTCCAAGGAGATTATCTGGGCACCCACTACTTGCCCCTATCCTAACTCCAAACGTAATTCTAACTGCTATTCTAAGCTATCTATGACTATTGCCACTGTATTGCCACTTACCCCTAAGTCTAAAATCATGTATGAATCAGAGGGTGACAGAGTCTTGCGCTCAGAAGCACAAGTATGCTGTAACAGGCTACACAGAGCGTCTGACGTCATCCAGACGGGTCAGTGCTGAGGCTGATCCAAGGCTGGCCATTAACACTTATTCCCGGATTTACTACACATAATTTGGTAACGGCTGTTACCTTTACTTACTTATATTATCCATGTGGAGTAAACTCTCATTAGTAATCTCACCTTTTTCCCTTGTCAAATTCATTGCTTGTGAAGTATGTAACAAACTAACAACATTAGAAATTGTAAAAACATAACATACATTTTTTTTTAAATAATCAGAATTTTTCAAAATACTGTTTATGTATAAAAAACTCCATTTTGTTTGGATTTATCATTTGCTAAT
This sequence comes from Discoglossus pictus, assembly GCA_027410445.1. Taxonomy (NCBI): domain Eukaryota; kingdom Metazoa; phylum Chordata; class Amphibia; order Anura; family Alytidae; genus Discoglossus; species Discoglossus pictus. Next base: position 522,051,358 of record CM050163.1, read on the forward strand.
ATCAGGGGCCTGTCTTATTTGTAATCTATTGAGAGAGGAATAGGAGAGGAGGGAAAAGGTGAGGGAGATTCGTTACATAACTGGAATGTATTGAATTTGACACCTGCCCTCTTCTACAGCACATATGTAAAAAGAGGCAGCTTTCTACAATAACTGAACCTTTATAAATGTAAATGCATCTGTCAAACTCAACCTTTGATATCATGGATGCCTCCAACAAAAGTATCAATAATATTTTTTTCTAATTAAAGATAAGCTTTATAATTTTTCACTGCCTAGTTATGCTTTTAGTCAGGCTCAAAATTTTCAAACATATATTTCATCATTGTACAGTGGTCCTAGTTTAAATGATTAAACTACCATTGTGGTATGGAATAATATCCAAGTTCATATGTAAATATTACAGGTATTATAAAACTGAAAGACGCATTCTTTACTGGATTACTATACTATAATGATCATTATTTGTTTGCACAGTTAATTAGGGATAAATCCATCTCACATGAGACCAGTAAAGCAATTCTCATCCTATTTAAGGGAGGAAGGTACAAAGCTGTACTAGAGGTATTTTGTATCAGTCGCTAAGGAAAGATTTAATTCCCAAGGAAGCACCTGGTTAACCAATTAGTTTGATCTCTTGGGGAAAATGCATCCAAGCGGGTTCAGAGCTCCACTGTATCCTCTAACCACACCTTAATATAGTACTTTCAATCATTATTTATTTTAAATGCACTGGTATCACTTTACTACAGTGTCATATACTGAAAATTGGCTACATATATATATATATATATATATATATATATATATATATAATATATATATATATATATACATATATATATATATATATATATATATATATATATATATATATATATATATATATATATAGTACCTTAAAGGACCTATTAAGAAATAATATCACTACAGAGACTCTATCACTACATTGCTGGCTTTGTAATTAATTGATGGACATCCTAAGCAGAAGTCTTCTTAAGTGCAATCCAAAATCTTGATTGGACGAATACTGTCTTTAGTGGCACGCCGACCTTCGCACGCTGCAGAACAGCGCGCCATCATTAGGCCGCCGAGAACTGTGCCCTGATGACGCTTCAGTCTAAGTAGAATATATAGAATGCCAGCCTGCATCCCATCTGCCACAGAGGCCCCCATCTCATATTTACTGGTGGCCGCCAAGGCTAAGTGAAGGGTCTGACAGTGTGCCATATGGACCAGGCATTGTGTGCATGTGTCACTAGGAGCATGTTGCATTGCATGTTTATCATGTATGTAGTGATAAACATGCAATGCAACATGCTCCTAGTCCCACTGCCCCACATATTCATAGGCCCTTACCTTAGCCTTGGCAGCCTCCAGCTACCAGTAAATATGAGATAGGGCAGACGGGATGCAGGCTGGAGCTCAGAGCGCCATCAAAGCGCAGTTCTCTGCACCATGATGACGGCGCACTGGTCTCCAGCGAGCGAAAGACGTACCACCGTCTTTAGTCATAGTCACTCACAATGATATTCAAATCACCTTAAGCTCTTACCCACTTCCATTTACACAAATTTGTGATTTGTTTTAAAATTGAAATAACACTTTTGTCTAAGAACCAATATTATATCTAACTAGAGAATTGCCCATCAAAAAATGACGGCAATGAAATAGTAAGGTAGCTAATGCTGTTTGGTGTATAATAATGAAATATATAATACATTAATAAATGAATATACTTTACCTATTTTGAAGCATTGTGTTGAAGAGCTGGCAATCTGTTTTGATGTTGCTGCAGCATTAGTGGTGTGGAGCTGCTGTGTAAGCATGATGAATGTGTGCAGTGTAATACTGTTCGTGCGCGAGACCAAACCGTTAGCATAGTCGTGTACTTCTGCATTGTCGTAAAATGGCGGGTAATGTGTGGTATGCGTCTTATAGTGGAATATCCGTAGGTCTTTTGTGTTTTTTTGCAAGTTTCTTGTGGTGTTTTGCGTGTTTAGAGTGCTGTAGCCTCGTTTTCGTTTTGTTCGGTGGCCATTTTTTCTCTTGCTTAGAGAATTTTTTAGTGTCTAAACTCTTTTAATTTGTGTTAAATGAAGGTGTAAGTTGCTTTTTTGAGGTCCTGGATGCTTCCTCTTGCTGTAGGTAAGCTTTTTATGTATGTGCTGTGTGTATTTATTGTGTTTTTAATTTTCTCATGTTCGTGGGTTGCAGACGATTTTTGCGAGGTCGTAATGAGTGGTAACGTGTCTCGTATGTTGTTTGAGTTGCGACGTAAAGTTTGCCTGCTCACAACTATATATGTGATATGTAAGTCAGAGACAAATATTGAAAGTTAACTTGAGGATTCTCTTCTAATGAAAATCATTACCTTATTGTTGATGATCTATGAAATATGAATGATTTGTTTGTGAGAAACAGTGTTGTAAGGTTATTCTTTTAAGATGTAAGATACCTAACCAAAAGTAGTATATATATACAACCACTTAACTATATAGTGACTACAGAATATGGGTTCAAATGTATTGTTTTACATTCAATCACGCCTTCAATATATACAAAATTTATAGAGAGACAAAAGGGTGGCAAGCTGGTATAGACATTGGAGAACATAGCTTTGTAAATACAGTGAATCTCATCCCTATGACTTTGTAAGTAAAATTATTTATTAGGACCTGCACCTCCTCATGTGTGGCTTCTTATGGATGAGACCAAAATGATTATGAGACATGATAAAATCAGTTGGTATTCTTTGTGATGCAGTTTGCACTTGATATATCTTCTTCATTGATTTATTGACTGATCAACTCATTTGATCGTACAATAATTTTCTGAAATTGCTCCTGAGTGGTGTTTTCTTATCCACTACAGCTATGAATTACCGTATTTTTCGCCCTATAAGACGCACCGGCAGATAAGACGCACCTAGTTTTTAGAGGAGGAAAACAAGAAGAAAAAAAAATCTGAATCAAACACAAATACACTTTACACACAGATACACACCTACATTACACACAAATATATATATATATATATATATATATATATATATATATAGATACACATACATACATATACATACACACATAAATATACATACACATACATACATATATACACACACATACATGCACACATACACACACATACATACACACATACACACACATACACATACATATCCATATCCATATACTGCAGCATTTGGGAGCATTTGGGAGCCCTTGACCCTCCCTGACCCTCCTGATCCTCCCTGACCCTCCTGATCCTCCCTGACCCTCCTGATCCTCCCTGACCCTCCTGATCCTCCCTGACCCTCCTGATCCTCCCTGACCGTCCTGATCCCCCCTGACCCCCCTGATCCTCACCTTTCTTCTGATCTCTGCCATCTTGATCTCACCCCAGCGCTTCCTACCAGCACTCCTCGTGTACTGCAGCGTTGCGTGTGTGACGTCACTAGGACGCACCGGCCGACGCGATGCTGGTAGGAAGCGCTGGGGTGAGATCAAGAGGACAGAGGCAGTTTGAAAAGGTATATTCGCCGTATAAGACGCACCAACTTTCCTCCCCCAGTTTTGGGGAAGAAAAAGTGCGTCTTATACGGCGAAAAATACGGTACATGTACAATATGCATTGCATTTACATACTGAAATACTAAGGGCAAATATTTAGCACCACATAGTTTTAAATGTAAAGATGACCAATGTACATAATACTGTTACACAAAATAATTGACCAAGAGCTTTGCATTGTTGAAAATAATTTCTATAAGGTTTATGCCCCACCATCCAGCCTGTAAAGTAAAAGCTCCCATCAATGAAAATGAAAAATGGAGGTGTGCACTTATATACGTGCTATAGAAATTGCACAGGAATAAAATCAAGAAGCATTTTTCTACTGTCAGCTTTGTTTTTGACAATGATTCTGTTACAATAGATCCAGACAAGGGATTCGTTTTGAAACATGCTCCAGCATAACCTTTTGTTGTAGTCCAGTGGAGTCTTGCCATGTCTTGACAGAAAGATAATTGCACAGTAACTCAGCTTGATGCCGATCAATTGAAAACATGAAAGAATATAGATAGCATTTATTTAGTCAATATTCTTTGTTATAAATTGTTGTCATTAATGCAGTTTTGTTAATTGTAACACTTCTGTCACATATTCCAATATTTTCAAGTAATGTTTAAACTTTGGACATTTTGAAGCTGCCTATTTTGTTTTATATAAGGGATTCCTCAGCCCTCTAAAAATATATACTAATGTAGTGATGATGTTTTCGTAATAAGATATAGGTTAATGCTGAGGTTAATGCCCCTTTGATTCTTTGACTCATGTCCAATCATGAGGAGGCTATTTTATTTATTTATTCACATTTATATAGCACTTTTGGCCAAATCACTTTACAAGGTTACAAAAGTAATACAATTATCAGTTGGTAAAGCAAAAAAGTTTTAAGAGAACAAAGAATATCATTATTTTTTATTAGTTGTATAAATGGTGCAATTGGATAGAAGGCATGGCAGGAAGGGGTGAATCGTGTGTCATAATAGAGAAGTGAAGTGAAATAGCAGTTGTTATTAGGTTCAAAGTTGGGGCATGGTAACAGGGAGAAGTGGCTGGTGATCAGGGAAAGTGATAAAGAGATGGGTCTTCAGGGAAGAACAGTGTGTGTGTGTACACTCATGGTCTGTGTGCTATAAAGATAGTATAATGAGGAGCCATGGGAGAAAAGGTTAGTATTTAGGATATGGAAGGCCTGATGGATTTTATTGGATCATGTGTAGAAGTAGTATGTGTAGAGAGTAATGCATAGAGTATGTAATAGAAATGGAGTTAATGGATTTTCAATGTTAATGATTTTCTAGACTTCTATTGCATCAGCTGTGACATCAAACTCCATGCCAGTTCTGAATAAATCACAGTTAGTAAAATGTAAATGGACTGTTATCAGCTAAATTGGCAGCTGTCACTTTAAAACATACTGTAACATGTACGTTATTTAAATCACCACTAAGGCCAGTATGTCTAGTATGCTCTTTTGCTGAGCTAGACTTGATAATATGTTTAAATAATGTTTTTTAAATATAGAACGCATTTTATTAATAGTTATTTTTAGTTGTTCTATAATGAAAATAGCCATAGTAATGTCTACTTGTTAAAGAGTAGGGGACCTTGAATGCTCATGAAGTTTCAGTTATTTGTATTAAAAAAAGATCTTGAAGTAAGGAGTACAAACCTTTATAGGATGTAATGAAACCTTTTTGGTATTCACAATGTCCACCCTTGTTCTGAACCACCCTTGACAATACATATATATATATATATATATATATATATATATATACAAAACAACTAAGTCAAAAGGTGCTCATCAAAGAACGAACCAACCTTAATAGGTTAGTTCTATGGCCATGGTAAGCCACTCTGAGAGCAACCTCTTTTAGCTCATGTGTGCCCTTCACAGGGAGAAATATCCTGTAGTATATCAGTCTGGTACCACTCAAAAGAGTGACCCAGCCCCAAAATAACAGGCAATTCTACCCTGAACAGGAGAAACAGCAAACCCAGACGCGTTTCGGCCTTTATGGGCCTCGTCAGTGTGGTGCAGCTAAACTCCCTAAGGCACAGTGAGCATATATATATATATATATATATATATATATATATATATATATATATATACATATATATATATAACAGGATTATACATTCCATTAGATAACTGTACAAACCAGTGTTTTCCATTAAAATACGGATTTCTCTCTATTTTAAGGAAATCACACATTAGAAAAATACGTAATCAAGATAATATAAAATAGCACTGGATGTTTTTTGTAGCTTATAACAAACAGGTGAACAATTAGGGAAAAAAAATAGATGTATCAGATGGTATTGCAATAGGCTAATTAGTATAGTTTGGAGCTGCGGGTGTGTGCAAGCAAAAACACATACACTTACATAGGATGGGAACTAAATTCCTGAATAATATAAATCTAAGCAGAATGTGAGCCAGACAGTGTGTAGTGGCAGCAGTTAAAGGTAGAATAGCACACTTTTTTTTCCTGAAACCAGATAAAATAAAACATAACTTTTATTAAGGATGTATAGTAAAATAAAGCACAGTGGTACAAATAATCTGTGCAAGAAAATATAGCAAACAATTTAAAACAGAAAAGTTAGCTGGGAGCTAGCAAAAAGGGTGCAATTTTCCAGATGATATAAGGAAATACATGTGACTACAGATGCTGTAGAGTGGTAAATATTGTCTAAGTGACAAGGACATAGCGCTATTACCCTTAGGTGTCACTAGGTGGTAACAAGGGCGCTATGGTAGACTCAAGATGGAAAAAATTAGGCTAACAGACAGTTTTGCCCACTCAAAGCTGAGTAGGTCACAAGAGGGTGATGAATAGAGAATTCCAATATTCACATCTCCCCTGAAAAATCCTTCTCAAGGAAGGGGAAACGCGCATCGGCTATTCGCTAGCTTGGCTGCTACACTGGATGCCACCACAGGATGGCCTCTTCCAGATCCTTTCTAATCACCATAGACCAGTAACCGCAAGTGCAGTCAGGGTAAGATTTGGGGTACATGCTCCCAGCTGGCATTTATGTTATTACATTTTTTACTATATTTTCTTGCACAGTTTATTTGTGCCACTAGGCTTTATTTTACTATACATCCTTAATAAAAGTAATGTTTTATTTTATCTGGTTTGAGAAAAAAAATAGTGCTGTTCTACCTTTAACTGCAGCCACTACTAACTGTCTGGCTCACATTCTGCCTAGATTTATCAGATGGTATTGTACTCACGTTATTCACAATATATGTGGTGATGTCCACTGACTTGTAGTGATTTCTGCAAAGCTCTTTTTCTTTAGACTGCTGTGTGATACAATTAATGGTGTTGTATCTCTTCATCGAATAAGTTTATTTAAGAGAAAGAGAGGTGATAGCAAATACAAATATTGTAATCTATTTATTAACACGGTTTCTGTATGGTGACCTTGAAGTAAACGCAAGGCTTCCCAATTGTTACAATGGATTTGAGATTATTTTATGTATGTGAGAAATTCAAGCATCAATATATTAGTGTATAAGATAACTAACCGAGATATAAAACAAGGGTATATGAACATGAAGTAAATATAGTTTGTGCACTTATATTTATACAGTATGTTTGAATGACTGACAAATACAAGGCACTTCATAGTGGATCTGGACTCTAAACAACAAAACACACCAAAATAATGAAGATAAAACTAGAAAGCACGTATCAGAATGAAAACATGTGAGGGATCACCAGTTGATGTAGAGACCAGAGGTGTTTTATTCAACCAAACACAAAAAAAAAATACAGTATACATTCAGCTTTTTTTGCACAGCACTTAACAATAAGCAGTTTACAAAAGCTAAATTGAGAATCCAGCACTTTATTTTCAAAGATTTACATTCACACATCTTCCCTGACCAGGCACCTTACTCCCTCTGAGTAAACAGCTATTTAAAGTGTGTGAGGAGGTCAGCTGTAGTTCTTTAGTCCAGTAAGGTGAAATTAACCCTGTTTCCTCTATCCCATCACCTTTGTGTAGATACTGAAGAATGTTCACCATTAATTTTATATCCACTAGAAACAAGCCTTCTCTGCTCCGCTAAATATAATACAATAATTATTAAAGATAATAATCTCTAGCAAACCAATATAAATAAAACAAAGTACTCTGAATAACTAGTGTAGCTGGATCCACTGAATTAAACAGTTTGAAATTAACCTAACAGCAAGCAATGACAAAAGAAAATGTTGCTACTTAATCAATCCCATATAATGCCACAGTTCAAGTAATAAAGTTCTGATGTACATAGTGTGAGGACATTGATGCCATGTGAAATTTCCTGCTGACCCAACCACAAATGCATATAAATGTGTGGTTGGTAACATAATCATATGAGGAACTCCATCAGGCCTGATTTCAATATACAGGGGGTGTCTGGGTTACATACAACCCAACTTCGAGATGATCCATACTTAAGAACGGGCTCTGAAGACTTTTTGCCTGAGATTGTTTTTGTATTCTGTTTGTTTGAATTAAAAGAAGGAGCACAATAGTTTAGGTAACTTATTATTATAGTAGAGGGGTAGTATTATTTTTATTATTACAGTATTACACTGTATTATTATTACCACATATGAGCCATTATAGTATTATCATTAATATTATTCAACGTGGATCTGAGTTGCATACAAATATGACCTAAAGACATTCCCCGGAATATATCTTGTCTGTAAGCCGGAGACCGCCTGTATTACTGCATAAACACAGGCGGTAACTCACAGGCACCAAAACAGAGAAAACCAGAATATACAAGTAGAACAAGCCTGGAGTGATGGCAGCCCTCGTAGGTCCAAGTCGAAGGTCATCTTCATCTGTTGTTGTTCACAGAGCCCCTCCAAATGCTGTCCGAATGAACATCTTCCTTGTTATCCTTTTTCCTCAAGGGAACAAACCTTGGTCATGCTATTCCTATCTATTATCTCAACTCCCCTTTTGAAACTACATTAACTTATTTATCTATTTTCTGAGATATCGGTTCATCCTCAGAATGTAAAACAGTAAAAATATTTGTTAAAATACAAATACAACAAGCAATTCTCAAATGTTTTATTCTTACTTTGACATTGCCTAATGATGTGCAAATACTGCCACCTCCCTCCTCCATTATCATTTTACAGTGAAAGTCCTATGATAGCTTCTCAGACAATTACATGAGTCATGTGACATCCTTTTATACAGGCTTTAATTGGCAGAAAAGCAAACAGGTTTCTCACTGTAAATAAAGAATGACGGGGATTTAGTACTTCCCAAGAAACTACTTCATATTACGTTGATCTAATTTATAAAATGTTTTCATATGGATTTATGCTTATGATGAATAAGAACAGATGTGCCACCCAGTCCCCTTAAATCCAAATTAACCAAGAGGGTTTTGTTAAACCTTACTGGTTAGCAACCTCAGTGTCTACCACCTTCTTGTGGTTTTCTGTCCTTCTCCAAAGCCATGCCAGACAATTATATGACAAAAAAATGTTACATCAGATATATAATGTGTGATTTGCTACAAATTTCCTTTTCCGTAAATGGTTAGTGGTTGTTATGGTTTCTCGATAATTACCACAGACAGAATGAATACAATCTTTACTCTTTGTAAAGCCATTTTCTAAATGTTGAATTGTGAATTTGAGTTAATATGATGTGGCTTTATTATTATTTAAAATTTTATATAATTCCATTAAATGTAAAACAATTTTACATTTGCACCAAAAATGCAGAGATATGTAATTTGTAAATGGTATTATTGTAAGCTTTTGCATATTTAAATTTTCTAATTATAGGGAAACCTAGAGGGCATTTTTCAGGTAGTGGTACTAGAACTTCACAATGCTATAGACTGCAAAACAAGTTGATGCTGAAAAAAAGATCTTCTTCATCACAATTAAAATTAAAATATGTGTCAGCAAAAAGCCTGGTAGAGTAGAGTCCTTTGTGTTAGTATTTGACTCCGTGATTTTCAAAGTGTTTGTTGCATTCTTCTGTATCAGTTGTTACTTAATGATATTAAATGAAATCAGATAATTTATTTGCAGATATTTTCCTAGACTCACAGGTTTAAGATATTGAAAGGGTCCATTTTTTAAGTTGAACTGAAACCGAGGTAAGCATTACTGTAATCAATAAGTTATTTACCTGGTAGTTCCACTATTCTCTTCACTGTGTAATAACTGGAAGAATGCAACAAACATCTTAACAGGCACTCTAATTCAAGACTCAAGAAAAAGATTGCCTCTTCCGCATCAATTTGTTTTGCCGTTTATACTATTGAGAGGTTTAGTATAATTACCTGGAAAATACCTTCTAGTTTCCCTGTTATTAAAAGATCATACTAAGAACATCAGCTTTGTCCTTGAAACATTTAGTGAAATAATATAGATACATTAATAACAATTTTTATATTTATACTTATTACTGGGTGTCAGCTTTTGAATAAATACTTGTTAAAGCAAAACAATTGTATTTAATTATTTAACAAAAACAATGGACCATTAATTGTTTTTTGCTGTAGGAATTGTGTTTTTTCCCTCTAAATATTTAGTGGGCCTAGTAGGTAGCTGGTAGATCTTACATAAATTGAAATGACACACTTATACATTCATGATGTGTACAAATGACACATAAATAAAATGTTCATTGTTTGAGAAGCCATTTTCTAGATGTTTGAGTTTAAGTCAAAATAATGATTGGTGATTAAATGGTTGTGTCCTATTTTTTGTTGTTGCTTGATAGTAATAGGTTGTGAACTAGCAATGCAATTGAACTTTGTCTATATTTTCAATATAGAGTTTACTGTGATTGTGTACGTATCGGTTGTGTTTGTTTAGTGATATGTAAATGTCTTCTCAGATGGTTGGGTTGTGCTGTATGCACTATACAACAAAGGTGTAAATTAATATACACTGTTAAACACACTAGCATTTTAAACAAACATAATAGGTTAATTTAGATTGCTGCTAGTTGCAGTGTCCATGTTGTATATAGATATTTTCTTTTGATTTTTTTTTTTAAAATATTAGCTTCAAAAGTCATAGAAGACGTAATGCTCATTCATAGTAAATGGAAATTCTCTTTACTATGGGCTTGAGCTAAATAACAGTTAGTCCTAAATAACTCATGTATCCAACTCCATTAACATTTATTGATTTAATGAGCAAGCACACACTTAGAAAATCAGGAAGCAATAGGTAATATCAAAAAAGTAACCAAACCTCTATGAGTTAATAATTTAGGGACACCATTATACCAACAACGACTCATCTTAACCAGTTTTAAAACCTGGCTATACATTTTTACTAGCTATTATTCTCCACAGTGACTCATTCCAAAAAAATACTCAGCATTGTTTGTGCAACTCCTTTATACTAATGAGTGTCTCAATATTCTAATGTGCAACTCAAACTGTTTGATAACGATAGTGGAGAGTATCTTACTCAAGGATAACATTGAGGGACATTGTGTTGACCACCACAGTCACAGGCAATCAGAATGTGATACCAGTTAGCACATCAAAGCAAGTAATAAGTATTCTGGACCTGCTCATTTGCATATTAATAAAGCACAAACAATGTTGAATTTCTCGGGAATGGTTCATATTATGATAAAATAGCTAATGATATGTATAGGCACTTTTTCATTCTCCTTAAGAATAACTCTGTTTAAAGAATGCTCATGGACTTCAATATTTTTATGTGACCATTAGTTTTTTTTTTTTTATGAGAGCGCTTTGCTGATAATATTTAAAAATGTTATTTGCATAATCTCTAATTTTGAAAATATTTCCCATTCCAAAACATCTCCAGCTGAGTAATTGCATTTTCAAACAACAAAATATAACTAGCAAGAACAGCAACTGTGTTTACTTGTATATGTTGTTTTAATTAACTGTTTATCTTTCAGGAATCACTATTAAATACTAATTACAGTAGTAATATTTAAGCTTTAGAACAGGGGTAGGACATAGAGAACTGAACAAGAAGAAGACATAGCCAATTAAGAAGGATTAAGACTGCTGTGGATCTAATATATACAACATTATTTTAATTTGATATTAATATGATTTAGGGTTTTAGTTAACAACTCAGCCCATTTAATGAATAATCATCAATATTGATATGTGTGTACACATATATTCACTTAGATCTGTGATTAAATGATATCTTATTAAAGGAATTCCAAAACACCCATATTTGTTATGGCAGATTCGAAACATCCTTAATTGAAATGATACATTATTTAAATACCAACTAACTTAAAAAAAAAAAAAAAAAAGGTTTCATTCATGCTAACAAAAAAACAGAAATGAAGGTCATTTTAAACCTCGGACTGGCATACCTCAGGTATTTAAAGATTGCCAATGTCACCAAGAATCTCACAAAGGCATAGCTGTAAATAACAAAATTGTGTTAATGCATTATTAAATACTGTATTTAATATATCATTTGGGTGACTTTATTTCCTCATAAATGTCAGTACAGTGAAATTGGAGGAGATGCAGCATAATGACTCATGTTTTCACATTAATAAAGCAGTTTCATTTTAATTGTATTCTCTTAGAATTCATACAAACAATAACAATCACCTTGAAAACAAAATTGCCCTCAGCTGACTAACTTTCACCATGCAACCTTCTTTTATGAAAAGGGATATAACATGTATCAAACATAATATTTTAAAGGCCATTTAAACAGATTCTATAAAGAGTGTACTAGTGTGGAAAAATTGCAAAAATACAGAACATTGTATTGAATTATTTTCAAGCAATATGCTACTTCATTGTTGCGAATGCTCCTGGATGTGGAAGAAGAATGTACTGTTGTTGTTGTTATTGTACCATAAGGCTCCTGGATGTGGAAGAAGAATGTACTGTTGTTGTTGTTATTGTACCATAAGGCTCCTGGATGTAGGAGGACACTGTACTGTTGTTGTTATTGTACTATAAAGCTCCTGTATGTAGGAGGACACTGTACTGTTGTTGTTATTGTACTATAAAGCTCCTGTATGTAGGAGAACACTGTACCGTTGTTGTTGTTGTTGTTGTTATTATTGTTATCGTACTATAAGGCTCCTGGATGCAGGAGAAGACTGTACTGTTGTTATTATCGTACTATAAGGCTCCTGGATGCAGGAGAAGACTGTACTGTTGTTATTATCGTACTATAAGGCTCCTGGATGCAGGAGAAGACTGTACTGTTGTTATTATCGTACTATAAGGCTCCTGGATGCAGGAGAAGACTGTACTGTTGTTGTTATCGTACTATAAGGCTCCTTGAGGTAGCAGAAGACTGTACTGTTCTTTTTTTTGTACTATAAGGCTCCTGGATGTAGGAGAACACTGTACTGTTGTTGTTGTTATTGTTATCGTACTATAAGGCTCCTTGATGCAAGAGAAGACTGTACTGTTGTTGTTGTTATCGTACTATAAGGCTCCGTGATGCAGGAGAATACTGTACTGTTGTTGTTGTTATCATACTATAAGGCTCCTGGATGTAGAAGAACCCCGTACTGTTGATGTTGTTGTTATTGTACTATAAGGCTCCTGGATGTAGGAGAAGACTGTACTGCTGTTGTTGTTATCATACTATAAGGCTCCTGGATGTAGGAGAACCCCGTACTGTTGATGTTGTTGTTATTGTACTATAAGGCTCCTGGATGTAGGAGAAGACTGTACTGCTGTTGTTATTGTTATCATACTATAAGGCCCTGAATGCAGGAGAAGACTGTACTGCTGTTGTGGTTGTTATTGTCCTGGATGCATTAGGAGACTATACTGTTGTTGTTTTTGTTGTTGTTGTTATTATTGTTATCGTACTATAAGGCTCCTGGATGCAGGAGAAGACTGTACTGTTGTCATTATCGTACTATAAGGCTCCTGGATGCAGGAGAAGACTGTACTGTTGTTATTATCGTACTATAAGGCTCCTGGATGCAGGAGAAGACTGTACTGTTGTTGTTATCGTACTATAAGGCTCCTTGAGGTAGCAGAAGACTGTACTGTTCTTTTTTTTGTACTATAAGGCTCCTGGATGTAGGAGAACACTGTACTGTTGTTGTTGTTATTGTTATCGTACTATAAGGCTCCTTGATGCAAGAGAAGACTGTACTGCTGTTGTTGTTATTGTACTATAAGGCTCCTTGATGCAGGAGAATACTGTACTGTTGTTGTTGTTATCATACTATAAGGCTCCTGGATGTAGGAGAAGACTGTACTGCTGTTGTTGTTATCATCATACTATAAGGCTCCTGGATGTAGGAGAACCCCGTACTGTTGATGTTGTTGTTATTGTACTATAAGGCTCCTGGATGTAGGAGAAGACTGAACTGCTGTTGTTATTGTTATCATACTATAAGGCCCTGAATGCAGGAGAAGACTGTACTGTTGTTGTGGTTGTTATTGTCCTGGATGCATTAGGAGACTATACTGTTGTTGTTGTTGTTGTTATCCTACTATAAGGCTCCTGGATGTAGGAGAAGACTGTACTGTTGTTATCGTACTATAAGGCTCCTGGATGTAGGAGAACACTGTACTGTTGTTGTTGTTGTTGTTGTTATCGTCCTGGATACATTAGGAGATTATACTGTTGTTGTTGTTGTTGTTGTTGTTATCCTACTATAAGGCTCCTGAATGTAGGGGAAGACTGTACTGTTGTTATCGTACTATAAGGCTCCTGAATGTAGGAAAAGACAGTACTGTTGTTATCGTACTATAAGGCTCCTGAATGTAGGAAAAGACTGTACTGTTGTTGATGTTGTTATCATACTGCCTTGAAGGTTTTTTAGATCTTAGATTACTAAATGTATTAGTTTTAAAATCTGATTCTATAAATGTCTGAAAGATATTGGACTTACATGTTACTTTAGGTGACTTTACTTTTTGCAAATTTCGATGGAGTTAAAGGCACTAGCAGTTTTTCTCTACAGTAAATAATTTCTGAATTATTTAGAATGTATATTGTGGCTCATGTATGCTAATGTGCGGCTGAGAGTACTTGATAAAGGTAGGAGAGGGTTCTAACTGACAGGTCACATTGCATGCCTTTATTTTAGCCACTACAGAGACAGACAATCAAACCGTAATCCTAATTAGCCCATCAAAACAGTTAATTAGTATGCTTGAGCCACTAAGTTGATCTAAATACAGCAACAACAACATAGAATTTGCCAGGATTGATTCACTTTAGGAAAAAATGGTTATAAAGAACAACCTAAAAACAACTTGATTTTGGGGCGACAGATTCCCTTTAATTCTTTATTCTTTAAAATTTCAACAGACACATATATATATTTTTTTTCTTTAGTAAATATATGGGATTGTATATGTATTTCCCCAAATTTTGAGTAGTCTTATGAGCATGGTTGTTTCACTGATTTGGAATTGAAGTAAATAAAAGCTATAATGGTCCATTATTTTGATTTAAAATTTTTGTTTCTTATTTATTTCTCCAATTTTAGGAAATAGTGAACTTCAACTGTCGGAAACTTGTTGCTACCATGCCTCTGTTTGCTAATGCAGACCCCAACTTTGTAACAGCAATGCTAAGCAAACTGAGATTTGAAGTATTTCAGCCTGGAGACTACATTATTCGAGAAGGAGCTGTGGGAAAGAAGATGTATTTCATTCAGCATGGCGTTGCTGGCGTGATTACTAAATCCAGCAGGGAAATGAAGTTAACTGACGGATCTTATTTCGGAGGTTAGTGTGAAATAAAATGGAAATGGGTGGAAAAAATCAGTTTGAAGAACAGCCAAGCATCAAGTAAGGTTTGAAGTTTAATGGACAGTACCATATTGTACAAATAAACACACCTAACTAAGCTGTTATTAAAATTAAATCCTAATCATTACAATTTTATATAAATAAAAAAACATGACCATAAACTGCTTTTTAAAATATATTTATGCAGTTTATCATTATATATCACAGATGAAACAATATATTCTATTTTAATTCTGTAATTAAAAATATATTATTAATCTAATTGCCTAATAATACATTTATAATATTTAATTGCTATAGAATGTTGATGTTGTTCAGTCCTTCAGTCGTGTCCGACTCTCAGTGACCATATGGACGCAGCACGCCAGACGCATCTGTCTATGTTTCTGGTTGTTCTTATATGGTTTTCTTGGCAAAGATACTGGAGTGGGTTGGCAGTTAATTTTCCAGTGGACTGCAATTTGTCTGACCTCTCTGCTATGATCTGTCCATCTTGTGTGATCCTACATGGTACAGTGTCACTAAAGTACATAAGCCCCTTCACCATGAAAAGGTAGAGATCCAGAAGGGGTGTTTATTAATACATTTTTATTATTTAATTGCTAAAGAATAGTAGTACTAATAGACCATACTATGTGTAACTTGTCACATGGGATCCTACTCAACTATAATTACTTTAGATGCCCACCATGCCATGTATAGAATTGCAGTGTAGACCAGAGATGCTCACATAATATGATGCGGATATGGGTGGACAAACCTAAAAATTTGGCTAAAAATTATAAATAGTATGTTGCAAGGACTATTTGTCCATTCTGGATCGCTACCTTTTTGTGGTGAAGGGGCTTGTGCACTTCAATGAAGCTGTGAGCTAAACCATGTAGTTTCACCAAAGATGGGCAGGTCATAACAGAGAGGTCAGACAAAGTGTGGTCCACTGGAGATGGGACTGGCAACCTACTCCAGTATCTTTGCCAAGAAAACCATATGGATAAGCACAACCAGACACAAGTTGTGCTTGGTATGCTGCAGTCCATAAGGTCACAGAGAGTCGGACATGCTGAATGACTAAATAACAAGAATAATAATGTACTATATGACATATAGTCAAACTTGGTGCTTTACTAATTATAAAATAAGCTCAATCCCTGTAAGCCAATAAAATAACATATGTACCATTAGATAAACCAGTGCTGTAAAGAACACTGTGTAGATAAATTCAGAACTAACATCGCACTACATAGCACTAAAATGTAAAAAAAGAAGCTTTAGTTCAGAGGGACATATAAAATAGATTGGTAGAGTTTAAACCCAATTGTTAAATAAATAGATTAAATAATGATTCAGTTTGCTATACAGTAAAGTCTTCTCTCAACTTTTTGGAATCCACATAGACATGTGTTTGGAAATCTTTTTATATAATTTCTCTTGATTTTGGCTTTCTTTACAGAGATTTGCCTTTTGACAAAGGGGCGTCGAACTGCCAGCGTCCGAGCTGAGACATACTGCCGTCTGTATTCACTTTCTGTGGAGAATTTTAACGAAGTACTGGAGGAATATCCCATGATGAGAAGAGCGTTTGAAACTGTGGCCATAGACAGACTAGACAGGATAGGTATAGTTTTCTTATGTATACTTGTTCGGATTAATGTACAGAGAGTACACTGGCTAATTCATTTATCAATCATTTTGATGCTTAAGGAGAAGAGATGCATTTCATAAAAAGTAGCTTCATACATCACATATATATTTTTTTTCTGTCACATTCAATTCAATCTGGCATGTGCATGCTGTGTATATTATAATTGTATACATACATTTCTTTATATATTGATGAATCAACCCAATTATACACAATATTTTATACTCAATGTGTAGAGCACAATATTTTACTTTACAATCTCATATAACCTCAGGGCACCCAAATTATTAAAAACAAAACGTAAATGTTCGAAAATTGATATGAATAATGTTTTTTTTTCCTTTCATTCTTAGATGTTTGACTCAATATGTATTTTTAATTCTCTTTACCAAAAATATGGAGGACATACTGCATGTATGTGGTGTCATTTAAAAGACTACCAAATGAAATAATTTATGCTGTATATTTTAGCAGACATTGGACACAGCAGTTGTCTTGAAGTCTATGAATGGCTATGTGTATATATCTATATATATATATATATATATATATATATATATATATATATATATATATATATATATATATGTGTATATATAGAGCCATTACTTTCAATTACCAGTCATAAATCTCTTACATCTACATTGTTTTCGGATGCAGTGTCCTCTGGACTGCTAGAGTTACTTCTGCCTAGTCATAGGTTGATATCATTTTCCTGCATTCGGGCAGTTGTTTGAGGAGCTCAAGATTTATGCATGCCTACTGCTGCTCTAGTACCTTAATCCATTCTACCATCCATAGATTGTCACCGCTATGGATGCCCAGTGCTTACATCTATGGTAGTTGCTTTTGCTACTTGTAGTGTCTAAAGGAATGCAATGTTTAGAAAATGCATTTAAATATATAAGGATGGCAACTAAATTTGTAATAGAATATTACCACTATTATCTAATGTACAGTTTTGCTAAAATGTTACCATAATTTTTGCTCTGCAACTCATTGGCAAACTCAAATTTTTCATTGTTTCAAAATACAACCTTTTTCAGCTACTGTCTTCCATACACCCATAAGACAATGGCCCCTATTTAATTGTCCAAATCACAATTACTTGAGGCAGTAACAAAGCCCGTAAATATTACTGATTGGCCACTTTTTGCTACGTGCATTCCATTTGCGTTTGTCAAAAACATAACTCCGTCCTGTCTCCTCTTTTTATGTTTCAAGCCTGCAAATGTGCTAAAGATGCAACATCCATATTTAATCACAACAATTCAACAAGCCCTCAATTGCCTTCAAACCCTTAAAGGGCAAATGTATCACAAATTATAAAATGCTAGATAGTTAAACACCTGTTCATAACACTGTCAAAGAAAATAAAAACACACTACTGTACTTAAAAATACTTGGAAAGCAATGAAGGGCATTAGGTCTCAAGCTCGCAAATCTGAAATAAATATATTTTTTTATATTTTATTTCCGTGTTATATCAATCCCAGGAATTAAGAAGTTAATACATATCATGGAACCCGCGTGGACTAGTACAGTTGATTTATTAATTTTTATGGATTTCTTCATTGCTGGATTGCGAGTATGATTGCAAATCGAATGTCTAAATACTAATTGATTGTTTAAACTCCATGAGCCTCATTCAATTGAGGCATCGGGAGATCTGTGCTTCGGACATGGAGGCCGTAACTTATTTTGCTATTCAATTGGCGTCTTTTTGCGGGCTCCGACTGGGTTATGGGCCCGGCCTCCGATTCATTGCGATGGTTAAAATGGCAAGTTAATGCCCCTCCAAGCCTTTGATCTTTCACAGCCGCAAGAGTTCCGAAAGCTAAAATCGCAAATCCCTATTCAATTTCTCCGATTCCCCCTCGCTAAGCAAGCCGTCAAGGCTGCAAATGGCAAAACCACAAGTTACGCGTTCCAAGGAGAACTCGCAAAAGGCTTAATGACGTGTCCGAAGCACTTTAAATACAAATAAATTCAATACTGCACTGTAAATGTAGGGGAACACAACGTAAGACATTAGAATTATTTGCACAGTAGTCTCAAGGCCGTAAATATGGAATATAAATTAAAATGTTTAGTTAGTACATATCAGACCACCCACATGGACTATTACATTGGCTTTGCAGACTTACGCCTTACATCCCACGACTTGCGTGCTTGCAATTGAATGAGGCTCCATGTTATTCTGATGTCATGATGACGGTCTCATTTACTACTGTCTAAAATGTAAGTTACAGGCTAGCTTAATTGAACATGATCATGCCCTGAAATGCTACATACGGGTTCCTAGTTTGAAGGTAATTACGGGCTTGCAGTTAAATAGGCACCATGGTTTGCTCTTGTTATGTTAATAAAAAAGCAGCAAACTGATATTTTTAATGTGTTGTAGAGAAGATAAAACGGAAACAATTTAATCAAAATTGTAAATTAATGAGGACTTTAATTATTTGACATTATGCTTCTTTATATACTTCAATGCACTTTCTGATACTAGTATCCTTTTAACTAAGAAGCTTATAGATATGTAGAGTCTCTACTATTACTTTATTCAAATCATTATAACATTGTAATTCCCTATGACAAAGGTATGATGAATAAGCCAAATTGACATTTTAGCAGTTTTGCAAATTTAATACTACATTTAGATTTTTAACAGACTATATATTTATCAAATCACTATTTAGATTTTAACAAAAAATAAAATTTACTATCTGTCAACATTTTTAATTGCACAAGTGTTATTGCTCGGGCAAATTTCAAACACTTGTAATATTAGAAATCAATTCATTTTTTTATTTACCCTAATTTCATAATGTTTCACAATGTATAATATGAATATTGTATACAGTACCTTTTACACTGATGATAAATTATATTATCTTTCATGCTGTATATTGAGCACAAAAAATATTCACACTCAACAATTTGGAAATTTACAATAACAGCCATGATGGATTGATAATCATGATACAAAAAAGCTGGAAAGTTTATTTATTATCCATACCACTGCTATATCTTTTATCAACCCAATTTGTCTTTCAGTAGGTGATTTACTATAATCTGCATGAAATATATAATTTATCAGGTGCTTCAAACCCTGAGATCCTGTAAGACATTAATGTTTGCCCATAACTTTTATCATTGACACATCTCATGCATTGATCGAGAAGTTACAAATTTTGTTTTCTTTTTTAATCTGAATAGTGTATGATTTTGCATAGGATAAAAAGTAGTACAACCATCTAGAAATGTAAGTATTTGCTGTATTGTCCATTATGTGTAATGCTAGTTATTACATTTCATGGCTTATCTAGAAAACTGCAGTTTAACTAAATACTACCATATTTTCTGGCATATAATGAGACACATCTTATTTTATAACATACTCTAAGAGAAAGACACAATTTATATAGGAAATATGAGATGGAAATAATTTAAACTCTACTAAAAAGTAAGTCTTTTAAGACAGAAAATACTTTAAGTCAATGCAAGTCCTTTTGTCAAACATTTAAAGTAACTTTATATACAATAATTAACCAATGTCAATTGATCTTAAACTGGTCAGGAAAAAAAAAAATACATTTGTATATACTGCACGACCATGTCATGAATAATGTTCAAAACACTAAATATTTATTTTTAAAATTTAGTAGGGAAATCCTTAACCTGGTCTGGTATGGTAGGTGCTGCTGAGGGTATCTATATATATATATATATATATATATATATATATATATATATATATTCCTAATTTTGTTAGTGCAATTGAAAGTATGCACCTTCCTGTAAGGTCTCTCTGAAACTAATTGGGTCATGATTAGTATCCAAGGTATCACTCAACTTTGATAAGGTAGCTTAGCAAAACATAAGGAGGAATTTACTAAAACTGTTATTGGGGTACATTATGCTTCATCGCAATGTAAAGCTTTGCCTCATTTACTAAAGAAATATATTATTAAAACAAGAACCTCAAAGTGGTGGAAAGTGATGTGGTGGTAACTTACCGCCTAGAAACATGCTTCCACTCCCCTTCTCTAAGCCTTACTGAGCACTGGTAAGCGTGAAGTAAATTAAAATGAAAACACTATTTAAAACATAATTTATTACTAAAATACCAATACAACTTTGAGCGGGTTTATAACACCTGCCTAGACCACTCCCTGATTACAAAAAAATAAAATACAGAAATTACAGGCACTATTAAAGTAAAGAAAATAGATATTAATATAATAAACACATTAAACCTATAAAATAATTATACATGGTTATTTTATAGAATATCCTCCATCACTACATTGCTGTCAACTGATGGGCCCTTGAAAATGAAGATATCTTGACTGAAGCCCTTTGTCCTCATCATCTGGTTTCCAAGAAATGTCCCCTTTAGTCTTGCTTGAAGCCCACACCTTCATCTTCAGGGCCAGGAAAGGCCCATCCAAAAATACCAGTGCTCTATACATTTTTAAATAAACATTACCCATTTTATACTGTTTTTTAGGACTCTGATTGACTAGAATTTTAGCCTATCAGCATTAAATAATGTATATTCTAGAAATCTTATTGGTTTATATTAACTCATCAGGGAAGGCTACGATTCCCTATTCAGACTGGTTACATAAATTCAGAATAGAGTGTGATCAACATGTTTAGCTCTCCCAATAACTAATCAGAGAAGGGAATATATGACATACATTACCTTTTTTGATTGACAATCAGAGCCTAGAAAATCGGTATAAAAAGCCGGAAAGCGAGGGTGGGGCCAAAACACGTCATTTATTTTTATAGTTCAATCAGAGTTTTGGATGGGCCTCTTCCCTGACTCCCAAAGATAAGCAAGACCGAAGAGGCCATTTCCTGGAAGCCAGAAGATGAGAACCAAGGGATCCAATCAATATATTTTCAGTTTAGCAGTACTGAAAATGAAGGGATCAGGTCATTTGTTGACATTGCTGGAGTGATGGTTATTGTATAAAATAATAATTTATTTTTACTTTACAGGTTGAATTTGTTTGTTATTTTAATCCAATTTTTATTTTAATAGTGTTTTTTTATAATTTGTTTTTCTTTTTTTAATTTTTTAAAATGTGAGAGTAGTCTTTGTGGGCAGAGTTTTAGAGATAATAAGTATCCATAGGCATCCCCATCAAAGGGGGTTTAGTTGAGGAACCATGGGTTGGTTCCCTACTGGGTTAGTCAGAGGCCAAATGGGAGTTTTTAAAAAATTTTTTACTTTAAATGGCTTATTTTCCTTTTATTTATTTGGGGGAATTTATCAGAACATGTGATTGTAGTATGCAATGCAAATCACAGCACCCAAAGTTTAGTAAATTTGGTGATCTAAAGCCCTCCCAGTAATGTTAGTGCTGGTCATGCCCCTAAAAATGCCCAGATCATGGGTGGTTGTGATGTGGCAGTATTTTTATGCAGGAAAGCTTTTAGTAAATTTCATGATGACCTGTGATGCTGTAAATACCATCACATCCTCACCACCATCCATGATGCTTTAGTATATTCCGCCCATTGAGGAAAACTTACAGATAAACAATAGAGGTGCCCAGTATAGGGAATAATAGGTAATCAAAGGATGTTTTTTTTTTTTTTTTTACTTTCTAAAACCATTTGCTCATTATCTTGTGCAAATAATCATAGTATAAATATAGGATAATATTTTTTTAAATTAATTCCTGGGTTAAGGATTATAAGTTAATAGCTCTCAATGTAACCTGAAATGTAGTGCCTTCCTCATTTATGAAATGTACCTGTGACAGTAAAAGTTAAATATGTGTATAATCATATGTATTAATCTAACCTTAGAGATCCCAAATAAGTATGAAAATGTAATATAAAATATTGGACTCTATAGACTTTAAAACATATTTTGTTTTAGATCAAAAGCTTGTGCCACTGTAATTTCCATTCTAGTATGGAAGGTCAATATTTATGGCTTAAAATAATTGATGTTGAATATATAAATATGTTTAAAAATATTGACTTTAGATTAAATGCTATATAGATATATACTCATATTTACCCAGCATTTATTTCTATATGTAGTTTTTTTGTTGCTGTAACAGTGCTTTTTAGGATCAAACATTTAAAGATGTTTTACATAAAAAGTGCACTGTAGACATGTCTTACCGCATTAGAAGTATTCAGTTTTCTCATCAGAGGTTCTGACACAGGTAATAAAATCTTAAATTTCTGCTAAATACTTTAGAATCAATAGGTCGGATTCACTAACATTTACCAAGGTAGCGAAGTTATTATAGTGACTATATACTTTGGATATGTGAGCCTCTTTAAATTTAGCCATCCATAGAAAACATCTATTGTGGCACCTTTTCTGTCACACCAATGTCTGTTTTAAAAAAAAAAAAAAAAAAAAAAAGATACATTTTGCAAATGTGCATCCATATTAAAGAAAAACACCGTATTTGAAAATGTGAATGTTTGAAATAATTTCTCAGACAATACATTTCCTTTTTTCAAATGTCTAATAGAATGAGACAAGCTTGATAACATATTTTTGTATAGGTGATCCTAAAAAAAATTCTATTAGAATATAATCAGGTTTAACACGCATATTTTGATAATTTTCACTAAAGTGCTCTCCATTCCCAGAATATGGATTATTTAAATTAAAAAAGGTACTCAATACAACAAAAACATATAGCACAATAAATTATATTTGCATACATAGGTCAATAGGCCAAGTAGTCTATACTTCTGTTTATTGAAAAGCTTTTAAAATACATGTTCTGCATGATAGGATATGTCAAAGACATTCTTGAATTATTTTAACACATTGTTTAGAAATGAAGGCATTATTTTTAGAAATATTTAAAAAAATGTGTATATATATATATATATATATATATATATATATATATATATATATATTATATTAGAAATGTAGATGTACTGCCACCACCATGACAAGTTATTTTCATAAAAAAATAATGCAAAACATAACTTTGGTTAATTCAACTATTCATCTTATTATCAGCCATATATATATATTTAATATATTTATAAAACGCATAATATATTTTTAGGAAATATTTTTAGGAAATGCACCTGAAACAAAAGCAATCATAATATTTAATATGGTGGTTTTATTTAAGTAACACTAAACTAGATTTTAGATTTACTGAACTCTGACAATGACGAAAAATAAGCTATTATTATCATTTTTGTAAATTCAACACTTTTAATAATTATAGATCAAATAAGACATTTTGTGGTTAATTCATAGAAACTAGGACATATAACCATGTCACTTGATTTTTGTACTTTTTGTAACACTACCATCCATCGGGTTTATTGCAAGACTCTCTACCAATAATACTCTTATAATACAACTATTATATATTCCTGATTAAAAAAAACATTTTAAGAATTAATATTTATAATGTTTTATTTTTATTGCAATTTATATTCAGGCTTCAAAGAGGACCTGGAAAAGAAATTCAGGTTTGTTTTTGTCTTCCTCAGCAATAGCCCAAGCATTAGTTTATTTTGTTATTGCTTATTACATAAATGCTATTTTAATCTCCTTTTAGTATAAAGCATATCATTAGAAGTACTATTCTGTGTAGAAAAAAAAATGAACCTTCATTTCACTTTTCTCTTAAACCTGTCTGCACTTCAGGGAGATTCCAGGTTAATGAATAAAAAATAAATATAGCCGCATGATACTATACATGTGTGTAGAAATGGTACATTTGTGTCATGGTGAAATAGACATTTTCACTTTGTAACCACCGCTTTTTTCCCATTTTGTCCTGTGAACTATCACTTTTTCTTTACAGTTGTCACCTGTTCACCTTCACGCTGCAACTCTTGGTGTGCTTCTTCTGTTGACATTGTTAATGCATAGACAATTGATGAAGTTTATAATGTTGTATGTTATATTACCAAGGCATATTGTTAACTGTACCGTCTTTTTTCTATGCATGCAAGGTGTTGAAAATTTTAAAAAGCAGCAGAAAGAAATACATCAATACTCTAAACAGTGTTCTAAAACCAGAACCTAGACACTTACAGCCTTATTAATTTGTGATTCTGTAAATTTAAAAGGGCTCTTTTTAAGCACACAGCATATTTTATGTACAGAAGTTTTTAGTTAGTGAAGACCTTGCTTTTGGATAGAAGTTCACTAACTAAAAACTTCTGTAAAAAATATATGCTGTGTGCTTAAAAAGAGTCCTTTTAAATTTACAGAATTGCAATTTAATAAGGCTGTTAGCTCATAGTGGATAGCAATATTCAGAAAGGTGAAAAAGGAAATATAAAATATAATGTATAGCGCTATGAAACATGTTGGCACAATACAAATAAATAATATTAATAATATATAAATATACGTCTAAAAATATATCAACCGTGTATCACTAGACAGAAAGTTACAGCTTAGTAGAAATATTGTGTAATTAAATAGAACCCTCAATATTGATATATTAGGCAGTTGATATTATGCATTATTATTATTATTTAAATAAAAGTTAATAATAATAATAATAATAATAATTATTATTATTATTATAATATTGGCTTTCTTTTAAGAAAAATGTTCAGTTTATATTAGGCATTAAAATGTTGACTTGTTTTGTCAATAGCCATACAAGTCAGGTTTACTATTAATGCATCATATTAAGTACTTTCATTCACCTCTACACTTCCCCCAATTTGAGTTATTATTTTCTGGTGATTCATGCCAGACAATATCTTTCTATAGGTTTTTTACCTATTTTTAATATAATTTAAATGAATTCCATTTTTTTATCTAGTTTTCCTTTTCCAAATATTTGATATCCACTGTAGCCATAGTAAATGTCTATCTCTTTCCTAAGATTGGTTTTGTTTAAACCTTATTTTGACATCAAAATTATTTACTTAAAATTTTATCAGAATGGGATATTTTCCAAATACAAGACAAATATCAGCTAATGTCCAGCTTTATTATGGAATTGGTTGTGAATAATAATATCTGAAAAATATTGGGTGTTATTTGTCTGATATAAAACAAATGCAATATTATAAAAAAATAATACATCTTATGATATATGGATATCTTTGATTAGTCAGTCCTGAAGAATAACCCAACATTTGGAAATACAGAACACATAGCATAACTGTTTTTTCCTCAAATTACAACAACATTAGTTTAATGTTCCAGTACATTATTGCATCTATGATGTCATATTTTGTCAGTCAATTTAGAAGGATGCTATATTATTTAGCACCTATGTTGACACAGTGAAATAATGGTTTAAGAATACATTATAAAATAATTAAATAGTGGCATTATTCCAACAAGTGGTATGCTAAAACAAGAATTTATAATTTCAAGTTTTATGTAAGTATATCCAGGGATAATTTATATGTTCAGAAACATTTTAGGTTGGTATCATGCTTAGGCAAATGTTATGACTAATTAAATGATAGGTCGAGCTGTTGGGGTAAATTAGGCTTAACCAAAATTAATGACAACGTTTTAAAGTCAAGCATCAGATATACTACAAAATGTTATTTAAGAAAAGACTGTTGTCGTTTTATATATAATATTGAATTCCTTGCATGTGTGTAAATGTAATTAACCTTGTTTTATGTGTCCTTTGATTATATTCCTTTGTGTGCAAAATTGTACTTACATATTGACAGACCTAAGCATATTTAACAGAGTAAATGGTGTGATAAGATGAGATACTATCCCCAATTCCGATAATTTTCTGTGGAACCTATTTATTAAACAGAGTTAAACAATAACGCTGCTTTTTAAATATGTATGTTCTATAGTGAACAACTAAAAAGTTTGCCAGAATCTTGGTGGACCATTAATTAGTCCTGAAGTTATTGGCAGATAACCTACAGCCACATTAAATTTGAAGCTCGTATGTGCAACGTGAGACCCTCAACGGCTGCGAGCTTGAAACATTGCAGATTTACGGTGCTATTAAATTAGAACATCCTGCGAGTTACGGGCTTGAGAGGCAAACCAGTAAACTATTTTTTGCTTGTCGGATGTGCGGTCTTGGAAGTGATCAATTAGTCTAACTTATAGTTACGAGTTGGGATGGAGCCAATGGAAACAGAGATCGTATAGAATTACGTCACTGGAAAATGGAGTTGGGATTTCAAAGTCCTACGGGGTTCAACTACGAGTTACGATCGGACCCACATTCCAGTTTTAATGCCGTAAATATGATATTCTATCACATGTGAGTTACAGTGTATATATTAAAACATTGATTGACGGGATCGATATAACACAAAAATTAAACATGAAATAAAGTATTTTTCGGGGCTGAATTGCAAGCTTGAGAATGTTCTGCTATTAATTCTAAGACCTAACATCACATTTCCTTTCAATGAACGTACAGTAGTGTGTGTATATGTGCATTTACAGTGCTACGGTTTGGACTTTACCCCCCTTGCGGGTCCTCTCTAGCACTCGTTGGCTTCTTGGCTCCATTTGCGAGTTACGAGTTTGAACACCAGTGATTTTGATGCAATTTAATAGCTAAATCGGAAACGTAGCGGTTATGGGCTGACAGAACAAAGGATTTGCGTCCACAAAGTTCCATGTTCCACATCCAGTATGCTTTATTCTGCCTTTTTCACACCTAACCCGTAAGTCGTCTGTGGGTGTCATTAAGAGGCCAATTTAATTGCTTTACGTCTTGCAAGCTATGTTACAAGCTACAATTTTAAATGTAGTGTGAATTTAATGAGGCTGTTAGTACTTATGTTTGCCCTAATTCTTAACAATTGTTATACATTTTGAAACACTATTTGAATTTAGCCTGTGCACTTATATAACACACAAACTTCAGTACTTCATAAACCATATTTATTTAGTTATTAGTTATTCATTTTCTTAAATTTGTTTCAGAATTTGTTTGTAATTACAGTTGTACCATGGACCAGCTGAAAAAACTCACAGGCCACTGATGGTCCACTGACCACAGTTTTGGAACTTCTGTCCTATAGAAAAAATAGGAAGTTTTGATATGCTCACCACTACTTAACCACATTTTCCTATTTTTTATGAATATACAACAGTAGGTGTAGAAACAAAATGCAAAAATCCGAATACTTTCTACCAAAGTATAAAAAAATTATAATGTGCAACTAAAACAATTTAGCACATTTCAGCAAATGCAAGATGAAAAAATGCAGATAAATCACATATCTAGTTCTCTAGCTCTTAAGTGCAATACGCCATACAACTTTTACTCTAAAGCAACTAAATTCGAATTGGTTTGGATTGTATTTGTGCATTATATTACATGTGTCTTCGAATATTTTAATCATTTCTTGACATTGCCTAGTTATTGACTGTAGCCACCTTATACCTTTCAACTCCAGAGTGTGTTTCTCTAAGATCAGTATACAAATTACTCAACACGTATCATTCTTATGTTTTCCTTACAAGAAGGCAACTGCCATAGCCATCCTTGAAGCAGAGGAAAATGCATGCAGTGGATAAATTATCAGTGCCCTCAATCCACAGCATAGACAAAGAGGGTACAACATGACTGGCATCAACATCTCTGGGCTATGTACTTGTGCAAAAGTAAAATAAATACTAGTGTGAAAATATGTGGTATATTTAATATGTGACATACCACTTTTAATTGGTGCATTTTTCCCTTATAGGATTTTGCAGCAAACAAATACAGCTCTTCATTTCTAAAAAATGAGGCTCAAAATAAATATTATTTCCAGACTGTATTTAAATTCATAAGTACACAATTTATTGTTCCTGTTAATACCTATTGTTTTGTCACAAAATTTGAGTTCATTTCCAACTGTGTATCGTGTTATAGTTACTTTCTAATGCACTGTGTTTTATTCTTGATTAAGTGTTTAAATTACTATTTGCACTGAATTAATTGTTATTAAAACTCTAGCCTTCATGGGTTTTTTAGTATCATGGCTAGTTTATGAATAAACAAGAAGCACTAACAGATCATTCAATAACTAATATATATATTCTCAATATTTAGTTAGTAGTTGCATATCTTTTGTATTTACTGTGACATGTTTTAATTCAATAAGCAATATTAAATGTGTTTTTAAACATACTAAAATTAAATTATTTCCTACAGGAAAGAAGAACTCAATTCTTCAGCAAAGATTTCAAAAGGATCTCAACACGGGAATATTCAACAACCAAGAGAGCGAGATACTGAAGCAGATAGTGAAACAGGACAGGGAGATGGTGGAAGGCATTCCATCAGTTAGCTATCAGCAAAGGCCACTTCTAAATTCTAGTACCAGTTCATCATTGAGAATGAGGACCCAATCTCCACCCGTTTATACTGCAAATAGTTTATCTCATGGAAACCTTCAATCTCCAACACCAAGCCCACAGACACCACAACAGGCTGCTATGTTTTCACCTTCCTCGTTCACAGCAGCAGTGTGTAGTCCTTCAGTACAGAGTCCATTGGCATGTCGAACTTTTCATTACGGGTCACCCACTAGTTCACAACTTTCATTAATTCAGCAGCAACAACAACAGCAACAACAACAGCAGCAGCAGCAGGCAACATCTGGCTCAACACAAAGTAATGAAGTTCATAAGAGTGCTCAGGCTCTCCAGAACTCCAACTTATCAAGAGAAGTGAGGCCTCTTTCTGCTTCACAGCCTTCTTTGCCCCATGAGATTTGTCCTCTAGTGGTAAAACCACATCCAACTGTAGGGGAATCTTTAGCTTCACTCCCACAACCTATATCAAGTGTGCAACCTACAGGTACTCAATCTGGGGGCAGGAGCAATGTCCCTCCAAGGGTTGCCCTCTTTCGCCAGATGTCCTCAGGAGCTCTACCTCCTGCAAGAGCTGGAGCACCTACACAACCACCACCAGCCCCAGCTTCTGCTGCAAGCAAGGATTCCTCTACAGTATCAAATACAGACACAGACTCCGATAAACCACGATATGCTTCAAATTTATGATGCCTCTTACCTGTACATAATGACAGCACTGTAAAAAAATGAAACTATCCCAAAAACTCTTTTAATCTATAGATTCCTAGTTACCATTAAGAAGACATATTATAGAAGGCTCTACCGTACATAAAGAATGTAAAAATAGAAAGAAAAAAAAACTTAAAGAAACTGTTTAGCACTAAAACTTCAATCAATATAAATTCATATACATACGTGTGTCTTCCTTTATTTTAAACATTAAAGAACATTTTTATAACATTTTTTTCTTTGAATACACATTTACTATTCATTTCTGATTAATTTCCTAAATCAGTTATCTGTAACTAGCAATTATCATCAGCTCAACGATTGTTAATATTTTGAGATTTGATTTTTCTCATCTTAAAAATTTAAATGCTAATGATAATGAGAACACGTTGCAATAATCTTGTCAGTCTATGACTGTGAATAGCAGGTGTTTTCATTGTCTTAATGTTTTTTTTTTTGCATTACAACTTCTATTTGCAATCCAACATCATCAACAGTATCTGTGAATACAATGGTCATCATTTAGGTTTGTCTACATTATTTTAAATTACTACTTGTACCATGAACTATCAGTTGCAAGTATACTGTACTAAGAGTAGAAATTCAAGTCATCTATATGTACAATGTTTTATTGCAAAATGTAAACCAAATTTGCTGGCTGCTTCCATTTGAGTTCACTGCTTCCACCACATCCCTATTTATTTGCCATAATTAGAACAGTTTTCTACTGCATGGTTTCTAATTTCAAATTTAATTGGATCAGCTATAGGGATAGCAGAAAAATAGTTCTTATTATGTCAAATTCTTTGAGAATGTAATACGAGCATTGTTGTCTAGCTAAAGAAATAATCTAACATTGGTTTATGAGTTCCTCTTCCATTTGTGAGGTTGTTTGTGGGTCATACTTTGATTTATGCATTTGTATACTCTGTGTCTTCACTTTAAAAGTGTAGCTGTGATCATTTAAAACCGAATATTTCATTACGCTATCCAGAAGCGCACGGTGTGCTCTGTGTATAATGTAAAGGATCAGTATATCCTAAGGCATGTAGTACAAAGCTTAGCCAATAGATATGAGATTTATTAAATAAATGTATTTTATACAAATGGGGGTGGGGCACTAAAGAAAGCAAGCAGTGTGATATCAAACTGTTTTGTGAACGCCAAATTCATGTTTAGACTTTAACCTAGTCTTGTGAGTTAGTCAACTTCTTCACGAAGGAAGTTCATTAGTAATCATTTGTGCCTAAATGGTCAAGCTAAATATCTATTCAATCATCTTGGCAAAATTTGTACTGCTAAATAACACTATACTAGATGTACATATCTTCATTTCTGCAAAAACAAGCCTCGGTGATTAGATCACCTTTACCATAGAATTTAATTTTAAACTGTAAATAATTTGCTAAATGGGAAAAGCAGATGAAACCAAGCTTTACTGTATCACGGCATACTTACGACCATGTGCAATGTTCTAGACTGAGAGATTCTTCAATTACACTTTTATGCCTTTTTGGTAAAATGAGATATGTGACATTTGTCCTTCATGTTTAACATATTGTAAAGTAACAATATACAAATGTACATGAGCATGCCAGTAACATGGGTACTCGGAAAGTTGCCCTCATTGATATGTGTTCATTTTAATAAATTAGTCCCAAACAAAATAGGAGATAGAAAAGTATGATATGTCAACCATTTTTTCCAACCAAGTTTCGACAAAACATTAAAAGAAAGAATCCCTGCAAAAAATGATTAAAACATAACTCGATTTTGATGTGATAGTGTCTGCCATTTGAAAGCAAACTTCTAAACATATTTTATAAAATGAGAAATATCATGATGTTTCTGAACAAAATGTGCCTCATTTTATTAAACAACAAATCCATTTTGTGTAATGGGTAATTAAATTAAGATTAATGTAAAAAAAAATGTAAAACAGTTAAATGAAACAAGTTGGAGTGATCCAAAAAAGTTCCATCACTGTTTTGTTTGGTCTTTGTTGACACAAATAGATATGGCCGTAGGAATTGTAAAATTTAGACATTATCAAACTTGATGAATCATTTCCATTGTAGGAATTTTAAGATAAAATTAATAGTTGAAAAGGCCATATTTTCTATTATGTTCATTTTCAAACTGCATTTCCAATTTGTACGATAACTAATAAGGTGTGATTCATTTCAGGATAAATAACAGGAGAAAAACAGATAATCAAGTCATAGTGTGATTATGATTAATTGTTTGAAATGTGAATACTTACCAGAAAGGTGTCAACAAATTCAAAGTAAATAAAAAATGGGCCAGTCGTTCTAACGGGTGAAGTTTAAGAGAAGTTACCACCTTTTCTTCATTGGGCCATATATTTTATATTTTATGCAAATACAGTTTAGTTCCTTTAAAAATGACAAGCAAGGATTATAGCTAAAGATTAAAATATGTATTAGATGCTATGTTTGCAAGGCCATATATAATTAAATCAAACTGACATGATATTCCCTCCTTTGTGAGTCAACTAATTAATCAGAATTAATATTCTTACAGTGCATGTTAATGCTTCAGTTCCCTGTTTTTTTAAATGATGATATGTCGGTGTGATTGGCAAGACTATTGAATGGATATGAGAAAGTAATTGTTTACTCAACCCAATAATAAAAACAGAAAACAGCTCATATGTTTGTTTGTTGGGCATAGAGCACTATTCTATTAAAAACCTATAAGTGAAGCTAACCCTTGATTTTGGTTGCAGGTGTTTTTGTCTCTAAATGTTTATATATATTATATTGCCTCAAGCCCGAAGTTTGCGTCTTTCAGCCTCCACGTGTAAACCAGGACTTTTAAGTAGGATTTTAGGGGTCATGATCATAAGATCTGGAATTAACTTTTTTAACACACCAATAGTAAATGAGTCCATAACCGTGACATGGAAGTTAGGCGTGATCTGCAACCGGAGGCTACAGAATATGCTACTAGAATATGTGGTTATTTTAAAAGTGCTTTTAAGTGTGTATAAATTTACCATGTGGGCAATAGAATAGGGCCCAATACGGTAGGCAGCTTAAAATATGTATAAGTTAATATTTTTGCTTATTTTTTTTGTTTGCCTGTTTTTCTTCAAGCAGAGCTTCCTTTGTACATATTCAGGGGTGTGTGGCCAGCTCTGCATGGGTGTTGGATCATCTTGGAACTTGAAGGCCAGCTGGATTATGATGTTACTGGCTCCTCCTCATTACATAATAAACTCCACCACTGCCTACATAGAGGCCACCCAGTAATAAAGCGTGAGCCATGAGCATGCTCAGTCTAAACCAGAATCTGACTGGTCAGCCTCTTTTTTAGTCCAGCTTCCAGACAGAGCTGACCACATCCCCTGATAGACACAGGTAGGAGGACATAAGCACCCCTGTTTGAGGGGGCAAAATGTAAAAGTAAAAATGCACTTTTATTACTTTTACACTGCATAATGCCTTTAATAGTCTATGCCCAAGAAACAAACATATGAACTTTACAAGTTAATTCACTACAGTGTTCCTTTAAATAAATGACTGTAGATAAGCATTTTTACATGTATCAAACATTTTCTGGTTCTTGTTGACTATGTATGATGCTCTTGTATAACCAGGGTTGAAGCTAGTGAATGGAGGGTTCCAGTGCAAAATAATTGAGGTCCCTCCCTTCTCTATAGGTGTCTGTAGGGGTGAATACAAAAGCCAAAAATATATGTGGTTAGTCAGATCACCTTTCCATAAAATTAGTTATCTAAGAGTTCCCATCTACTCCAGGCTGCAACCAGGTTATGGACTCTAGTGCTCTGCTTTTTGCATTTTTCTATCTACTGATATATAACTGTAAAAGGTAACGTTAATGACTTGAACATAAAGGAGATAAGGAGTTTACTTAATGCAGTAATAAAATTGCAAACACAGAGAGTATATTTTAAAATATCTGTACATATATGCAGTGGTAGACAAAAGTGACAGCAAGGCATAATTTGTAATAGCCAGGGATGCCAGTTGATAGACTCACCAGATTTTTCTACCTGGTGCATGTTAATATATAAATATATAAAAAACAAGAATAATGTTTCTAAAGTCATTTCATGAATACACCTAAATTGCATATATTTTTGATGGGGACTGGGTGGGGGTGGGGTCACAATAAGTGGAGTTAATATCTCTAATCTTTTTATTATTCCATGGAGTATATTTACTGCAATAGAAATTTCACACAACTTGATAAATTGGATTCATAAAATAACTGTCAATTTGGTAAATATTCCCCCACGTGTCCAGTGAAATACTTGCAACTACTGATTTAACATGTCAATGATATGCTGGACATACATAATTTACAGCCCTGTAGGTTTATCACTAAATATTCAGTATACACATATAAGTTGATCATTATTCTAAGATACCTAGTGGAAAATAGACAAGAAGTGATATTTTTTAAAATGGTACACTTTCAGAATATCTTGTATACACTTTCTTGTTTTCCACCATGTAACATATTTTCCTTTCTCAAATAAACAAAACTAAATTAATTCTGAGAAAAAAATATGAGAGTAATTTAAAACATGTATAATTGTATGACAGAAAATAAAAAATATGCAATAAAAATATTTTGGAATATTGCCATCAGTTTTTAAAGCATACTATGTAATTACTATTGTGAAACAATGAAAATATAAATTGATCTGTAATTCAAAGTTTTCCCACAATCTTGTATTATACTGCTAAGACTTGCAATACCCAAAACGGTAGACTGCTGGGTAGATTCTTTAAATCTATTGTAGGAGCTTCAAGCCACTGTAAGGATTGCAATACCATTTTCCCATTTGAACTATCCATTACTGTCATCCATAAGTCATTTTTAAAGCTTAGTGAATATAGATATATATTAAATGGCAACACTGGAATCATGTGATAATTAATTAACAATATAGTGATCATGTTTTTCTAGAGAGTAAATACAAATCTATTATTTCAGTCTCTCCAGTACCAAAATGTCTAATTCGGTGGTTTTAGGTAAAATCTGGAATACTTTTATATAATATGCAAATTGTAGACTTGTAAAAGTCAACTTCCTTACCAAGGAACTAGAATTTCATTAAAAAGTTAACAAAAAAACATTTTAAACCATGTCTCTTTTTACAGATTGTTCAAATGTTGAATTTTGAATGCTTTTATTAAAGATTTGTCAAAGTACAATGCAGGTACAAATCAGAGATTTAAAAGGATGAAATGAAATAATTATACAGGATACACATAATGCATTATTTTGTAAGTGAATTATCAATGCAAGCTTTATAGGAATCTAATGAAACAACAAAGCAGGCTGTATCAGCATCATACCCTTCTGAATCTCATGCAAATGTTTGATACAAACACACATATATATATATATATATATATATATATATATATATATATATATATATATACTGTATATATATATGCCAAGTAATACCAGAGCTACCGTGTTCAGATCTAAATTATAACTTTAATTTTAAGTCCTTAAATTGTTCTAATTTAAATTAAAAGTGAAGATATACTACACAATGTTTCTGTTCTTACAATATTATTACCAAACTAGAGACAGATTGTGAAAAGTACATTTAACTGTAATTATTTAGTATATGAAACCATTATACCATCACAGTTATGTATCGATTTAAACTAATATATTGATATATTTTAATTTATCTAATCTAAAATTGTTTTTTCATAAAAATGTTTTATTTTATTATTCAATACCATTTATTAAGTGTGGTGAGAAAAATAAGGTTTTGTACCAGCCCGTTACTTTAGCAAGCATGTGTATTTTTGGCACAGAAATTAATCACGTTTTTTTTCACAGTCCAAGTTCATATGGCAGTAATTTATCAAGCAGGCCAGAGAAAGAATATATATTAAGGCAATATATACATCAAGATCAAAGCAATGCCTAGGTCATTACTCAATTTCCAATACACAACTTGTGTGATTGAGTTGTTAGAGGTTAGTGTGATATACCCAATATAAGTCAGTGTACACAACAATCATATTTAATTTGCACTATTTTTTCTATTCTAGAATATTTTTTCAGTTGCATAAAAACATTTTTATTTAAGATTATCATGAAATGCTAAATAGAAAATATTCAACTGCAATAAATAAAAGGAATACATAGAATACTAATTGTATACAAGGCTATGACATATAATGAAATAAACATGTATTAAGCTACTGGACAATAGCATATAAAACAATTTAGAAATTGAGATTATCAAGAAAACTAGAGTTGTTACTATCAATAAAAAATGCTGCTGTTAATGCATGATTGTCATAATATATGTGAAGATTATTGGTCATAAATTAATGTAAGATTTGCAAAATGCATAACTCCAGAATTCCATGTCTCTAATTTATGTACATTCACCACAATATGTGACTCTAGTGCTTATAATTTGTATATTGTGAATTTTAGGACCATACATTAAACCTCACAGTATGCCAATAATATATAAATCCTATAATGTACAATTTTTAGATTAATACTCTATAGGTAAGATATGGTTTTCTCAATGTATGGCACCAATATGGTAAGCCTATAAATAAAACATAATTCTAGTAATCCGTATTTCCAAGATTCACAGTGTGAATTCTAGTAATACGTATTTCCAAGATTCACAGCCTGTAGATTATATTTAATACCAAGATTCACAATTTATATTTAATGTATGTCTTCCATATTATATAGTTCTAATATTCTCAGACAGCACATGATGTAAACTTGTCAAAATGATAGTTCCAAGATTCCCAGAGAATAGTTATTGTATAAAAATGTACTACTGTATAGTTTCAGGAATACCAGCATGTATATATTAATCCATTACCATAATGTATTGTTCTGAGACTATTTCTTTGGATATTATTTGATTTCTAAAATGTATCATTCCCAGTTGTTTAAAATAACCTATATTTGCCATATTGATTTGTGACACGAGCTGAGTACTATAGATGTGTAGATATGTGGTCCCATGTTGCAGATAACATGCGGTTACTATATGGTATGGTACAAATCCTATAGATAAGTATCATTGATTGTCTTAATAAATAGTTATTATTATTATTATTATTGGTTATTTGTAATGCGCCAACATTTTCCGTAGCGATATATATGGGTTAAGTTCAAGGCAAAAGACAATTTCAATATAAACATACTGCAAAGGATGGTGGGCCCTCTTTGAGCTTAGACTCCTGTGTCCTTAGTGCTTTGCCCAAAACACAATGCATTATTGAAAACTCACACATTTTTGAAGGAAGTTCCAGGAAGTGTTTTTTAAAATGAATGCCATAATACATGGCCACAAGATTCCTGACCTACAGATAATTTATAATACCCATAAGGTCTCATTTATTCACATTAAATACTTTTATAATTTCCTTAATCCATGTCTCCAATATGCCCACCCTCTAGATAGTTTAGAATTCACACAGTGGAACAGAATTACTAGGATGCAATCCTCTCTAGGATCTAACTTCTCTCCATTGCAGCAAGGTTTTGTCATATTCACGATTAATTCCTTATTATAATATAAAATGTAAAAGTCATTGAGTCTTGCTAGCACTTTACTATATAATTTCCAGTGATGTACCTATTCCATTAATTATAACTAGCTTTAAATTAGTATTGTATTATAATGGAATATTTCCATTATAATGAAATACTTGGACCTACTTCAGATATACAAAGTTAATATAATTTTTTTTTGTATTGTATTAGAAATACTGAGAGTGAGATTAGTAAAATTGTATGTGCTACTTTGATTATAATACCGATTATAATACAAAAAAATGGGGTTATTGGTGGATGAAAATTGTCACTCCACAGCAAAAACCTACTGTAGTGAAGCAGACTGTTAAACCTTACAGCCACATTGTTATGTAGTAAATACAGCAAGGGGATTCACTGTTATATTTTAAAATGGTTTAAAATACAACCATGTTCTTTTGAAATTAGTATAATAAAAGTAATTGGGGGGTATAGTGAGCAAGTACCAGTTGGTTGGTTTCATAATACTTATCATAATACTTGTTCCATGCATGTTTTTTTGCTCTTAAATAATTCATAGTTCCCATAAAATATGCTTATAGGATTCCCAGCCTACAGATAATTTTTAATAGATTTATTTTATGGGTTAAAAAACTTTGTATTAGAAAACTAAGAAGGTTACCATTTCCAAGTTTCTTTTGAAAGCAATATTTAATATTTATGAAGAGCAAACTAAATTTATAGGACCTTATTCTATTTTTAATTGCTCTGAAAAACTTTGATGGAATGGCCTTTTTATATCAAAGCAAGTATAGTAATGCCCACCCTAAGTGTCAAACATATGATTTTTTTTTCTAAACACTGAAGAAATTTTTTTTTCCCACCAATTTCATACCAAATCCTTTACAATAATTTAAAATATCTGATATGACTTATAAGGATCATTCTTTGCTTAAATGTCAAATTTTTAAGTCAGTTACTGATTTCTGAATATTTTTGCAAAAACATCTAAATTGTATTGTGTTTATTTTTTCTCTGGCTTGATGTATGTGGAAATGTATTTCATTTATTAAAAAAGGGTGTTTTTTTAAAGAACGACAAAATTAATTTATTAAAACATTTTTTATTTTACAGGCTGGTACAAAACTGTAACAATGAAATAGCAAAAGTTTTAAACACATCCATTCCGCCAAAAATCTCAACTCTGTGTTGCAAATTAAAGAATAAAAAGTTAAGTTTATATATGTTTGTGTAAACTCATGAAAATAGACAAGACAATGTTACATCTCTCAACATCTTGATGTCTCTCTTTGTTTCTATACATAGATATATATATACATATCTATATATATGAATGTATATAGGATTTAGATTACAAAAAGGTTCACATTCCTGTAATATAAAGGTCTTTTAGTTGAGTAAAAACAGACCTGTAATCTCTGTATGTATGTACATATATATGGAATTTCACATCTGTACAGGACGAAATGTGTTTTTTTTTTTTGTGAAGGTTGGATATTAATGCTGCTGGAAAAAAACAATGAATAATAGATAAACTGATTCTTACGATGACTGTATGATCAGGGAGGATTTTCTTTTATTTTGTCTTTGCTCAAAGCCATAAATACATATAAAAGATTAATAAAAAAACTGAATATAAAACATTTCTTTACAATCTGTGTTTTTTTCATTCAAGACTCTGCTTTATGAATGGTCTTCAATTCTATAGCTTATAAAGCGAAAATGCAAATATAATCAAGTGGTTATGTTTTATGAATTACATCTATAATTTCTGGAAACATGGGGCCCTACTAAATTCTTATTAAAATTGCTCTGTAACTCCTGAGTGATTAAATTAGAAAAGGCCACAATTACATGGCCAAAATCCAAATCCGTAAACCATGCTTCGGTACGTACGTGAACATGATAAATTATTCAAACCCGTAGTTAGACAGAGCCAATAGTAAAAGAGACCGTCACCATTACGTCACGATAGGGCCCGCATTCCAGAAATAATGCAATATGAAAAAATCAATAAACATAATATTCTAGTCCATGCGATTTCTATAAAATGTATTTTCATTGCTGGGATCGATATAACGTGGAAATTAAACAAAAATAAAATTATTTTTCTTGCAGATTTGCAAGCTTGAGAATGTTGTGCTATTAATTTTAATAACTTGTATCGCTTTCCCTGTAATTTAAAATACAGTAGTGAGTTTATAATTGTTTTTAAAATGCTACGGACAGGAGTTTAACCCCCTTGTGGGTCCTCTCTAGTACCTGTTGGATTTTTGGCTACATTTGCCATTTACTGGTTTGATTGCAAGTGCGTCTTTGGGGAATTGTAGCAATTTAATAGCGATATGTGATTGTAACATTTACGGGCTTGAAAGATCAAAGGCTTAGCTGGGTCGGAGTTACGATTTGGGGCAACTGCAGATGTTTTTTAGCCTATATCCTACAGGTTCAATAACTAGAATTTGGCAAATTTAATGGGGCCCATAGTGCATAGTGCATCTCACGTCATTCCTTGATTTACTATGCACTGTTTCCTATTCATCTCCTCATCTTAGGTGAGAAAATATTTAGTGCATCCCTCCCCCATGTCAGATGTAGCATTTCCGGGAGTGAACATGATAAATTATTCAAACCTGTAGTTAGACAGAGCCAATAGTAAAAGAGACCTTCACAATTACGTCACTAAAACATGGAGGTTACAAGTCCGAGTTGTGATCGGGCCCACATTCCAGAAATAATGCAATATGAAAAAAAACATGAACATAATATTCTAGTCCATGCAAGTTTTTTTATATGTATTATCATTGCTGGGATCGATATAATGCGGAAATGAAACATAAATAAAATTATTTTTTCTTGCAGATTTGCGAGATTGAGAATGTTGTGCTATTAATTTTAATAACTTTTATCGCTGTCCCTGTAATTTAAAATACAGTAGTGCGTTTATATTTGCTTTTATAGTGCTACGGACAGGAGTTTAACCCCCTTGTGGTTCCTCTCTAGTACCTGTAGGATTTTAGGGCAATTTAATAGCGATATGTGATTGTAACATTTACGGGCTTGAAAGATCAAAGGCTTAGCTGGGTCGGAGTTACAATTTTGGCAACCACAGTTGTTTTTTAGCCTGTAACCTGCAGCTTCATTTGCGGGTAGCTAAAAGAGGCCTATTTAATAGCCGTAACTTTTGCAGGCTCCTTTACGGGCTTCAGTAACTAGAATTTGGCGAATTTAATAGGGCCCATAGTGCGTAGTGCATCTCACGTAATTCCTTGATTCATCTCTAACCTATTCAATGTTTAGTGAATCCCTCCCCCCATATCAGACCTGGGTCTGAGCATGCCAACTCTTCCAAAACATTTTTTTTGCAGTTGAATTGAATTGAAAATAATTTACTACTAAGTATATTTATTATCAAGAGATTAAAATCTTTATTTGTGGGTGGATAAGCCAGGCTGAATGACAGTTAAATATTACAGACTTACAGATTATTTTACTGCTGGAAAATGCATATTTCAATAACATTCAATTGATAATGTACTTGTTCTTATCTACAATTTAAAATAAACACTGGACCCTCTGCTGTGTCACTTTAACAGAGCATATCCAAATGTTATTAAAAATTAAGCCACATTTCATTATAATAAACTGAAAAAATCTTTATTAAAAGTTATTAAGTGAATTGCTATTAAACATTGAACATTCACTTAGGAAATTACATTAGGCAATATTGATCCATTATATTTAACCAACTATCGGGAAATAATGCTAAATATCATTACAGTGATAAGCATGTCTGATGTTGTTAGACACACTGCCACCTTTCTAGACCACTGTACAATGAAGAGAAATATATGTTTGAAAACTATGAGTCTGACTAAGACCATAAATAAGTAGGAATAAAGTCACACAACTAGATTTTAAATCAAAAAAAGTAAATGTTGATACCTCTGCTGGACTGTGGAAGAAACTAAACTATGATACATAGGTGGAAATTGTGTAGTTACATTTACAATTCTGGAGAGCTGCAGTTGCATCTATTGATGCAACTACCTGTTTCTGTATCTGTGAGGAGGACGAGGAAATAAACTCATTCAATTAACTGGACTTTTCCCTGTTCCCTTCACTGAAAGCTAGAATCTCCTCTAGATCCAGCTATTAGGGTGTGATGTAACAAACACATAATGGATTCTTGCAGAAACAGACTCTCCAGAAATTCAGATCCCTCCTCCCAACAATGTTTATGTCAATGGCTTACCCAGCTGCTAATATTTGACAAACAAGTGCCATTTTTGATGAACTACAAGGTCCTTTAAAACATTTAGCTGAGGTATTTGTATTCTTGTATTTCATAAATTCCAAATTTTACTGTATAATGTCTAAAATTTTGTTTGTAATTGCTAATAACACTTGCTATACAATTAAGATAAGGTATTTAGAATCAAACAATGGGCCTTATTCAATTGCAAGCCCGCAGATTATGTTATACAGGCTATATGTTACAGAGTGATTCAATTGAACAAGCCCACAGCCACAAAGTTGAAACCGTAAACCATGCAATCGTATGTAGCATTTCAGAGCATGCATATAATCAATTAAGCAAGGCCGTAACTACCCATTTTAGAAGCAGCCAATAATAAAGAGATCGTCATCATTACGTCAGTAAAACATGGAGGTTAAACATCAATCAATTAGCGTTTAGAAGTTCGATATGCGCTCAGACTCGCAATTCGGCAATGTGCAAAATAATAAAAATGAATGGCGATACTGTTTTAGTCCATGTAGGTGGCCTAATAGTATTAACTTATTGATTCCTGAGATTGATATAACACAGCAATTAAACCTTCAAAACAATAATTTTATATTGGAGATTTGTGAGCTTGAGACTATTGTGCAATTAATTCTAATGTCTTTCATCGCTTTCCCCATCTTTTAAAGTGCAGTATTGATTTGTTATTTCCTTTTACAGTGCTACAAACAAGTGTTTAACCCCCTTGCGAGTCCTATCTGGTACCCGTAGTATTTTCTTCTACATTTGCTATTTACGGGTGTGAAAACATTTGCGGGCTTGAGGAATTGTAGCAATTGAATAGCGATTTGCGATTTTAACATTTACGGGCTTGTAAGATCAAAGGCTTAGGTGGGTTGGAAGTTACAATTTTGACAACCGCAGGGATTTTCATCCTGTAACCTGTAAATTGCTTGTGGCTTGCTAAAAGACGCCAATTGAATAGCAATTTAGTTTATGGGTTACATTACGGCCTCCAGTAACCAACAATTGCTCAACTGAATAGGGGCCAAATTGTTTTGGATACACCAGTTTGACCAGGGATCCACAGAACAGATGATATTATAGCTTTTCAACATTTTATTGAATTTAAAACACACTTTTAGATGTCATAAACTATTGGAATAAACTGTTTACTTGTTTAAAATGACCTCTAAAACTTATTATGCTGTTAGTAAAGTACTAGAGTAAGTTTCAGCCACCTTTAAATGAAATTATGAAACTAAAATGTACAGATTTCAAATGTATTTTATATATTGTACATAATTACTGGGGAATATATTTATCTGTCTGCAAAGCTATGTTCTCAATTGCTTTACTGGTCCATTAGTACCTTGCATTGTGGCACCAATAACAAAGTTCAGTACCTCTTCTATAATTTTGCTGTCAATTGAATTATAATAGAATTCACATGTTAAAGGGATGCTGTCATGCCAACAGCACTTTAGTTTACATAGTTACATATTTACAAAGTTACATTAATTGAGGTTGAAAAAAATACTTTTAGTCCATCAAGTTCAACCCTTTTAGATCTCCTCTGATGCTTGTTAATTAATTTAATTGTTAATTAATCCACATATTACAAGGAATATATGCTGAATGGTCATTGGTGTGTCATGCGCGAAACCTCTGGGAGCAAACACTGTGCAACCCTTGTTGGAAGAATACTAGCTGGTGGCGGCAGCGTTATGGTCTGGGGAATGTTTTCTTGGCATTGTCTGGGTTCACTTATACCTCTGGAAGGCAATCTCAACTGATTGGGTATTTATTCATCCTTGAAGATCAAGAAAACCCATACATGTTTACTGTCTTCCGTGGAGTGGATGGGATCCTTCAGCAGGACAATGCAACATTTCATACGGCAAGAATTATCCAAGATTGGTTGCAGGAGCATGACGAAGACTTCCTAGTACTTCCATGGCCTCCAAATTCCCTGGGGTTGAACCCCATCGACACCTGTGGGTCCACCACGATCGCCATGTTCCACCAATCAGCAGCTTTCGGATTCACTGCAGTGTGCATGGCTCCAAATACTGTTGCCATACATGGGTGTAGGAAACAAAGAAAATCTGAGGGGGATACAGCATATAGTATACAAATACCACACAACTGTTTCTGCACACTTAAACACACATTTTTAAAACTCTGGGGGATTTGTCCCCCTCATGCTCCTTTCCAGTTCCTACACCCATGGTTGCCATGGTCTGCTGTCTGTACTGCATAC
Source organism: Discoglossus pictus (assembly GCA_027410445.1). Lineage (NCBI taxonomy): Eukaryota > Metazoa > Chordata > Amphibia > Anura > Alytidae > Discoglossus > Discoglossus pictus. The sequence continues at coordinate 522,095,396 of CM050163.1, forward strand.
TGAAGGTTAATTGGGATATTAGCTGGTGGTTATCTATCAAGTCCGATCTCACAATCCCTTTATTAGTGAATTCCACAGTTTAAGCACTCTTACTGTAAAGAACCCTTTTCTCTCTTTAGGGGGAATCGTTTTTTCTTCTAACCTCAAGGTATGTCGTCTTGTCCCTTGAAAACGTCTTGGCGCAAACAGCTCCCCTGAAAAAGCCTTATATTGACCCTGGATGTATTTAAATAATATAATCATGTCCCCTCTTTGATGCCTTTTTTCTTGAGAGAATAAGTCTAATTTGGTTAGTCTGTCTTTATAGCGTAGTCCCTCCATTGATCTTGTTATTTTTTCCTGCTCTAAAATGTCCTTTTTACGAAGGTTACTGTAAAGAACCCTTTTCTCTCTTTAGGGGGAATCGTTTTTTCTTCTAACCTCAAAGTATGTCGTCTTGTCCCTTGAAAACGTCTTGGCGCAAACAGCTCCCCTGAAAAAGCCTTATATTGACCCTGGATGTATTTAAATAATATAATCATGTCCCCTCTTTGATGCCTTTTTTCTTGAGAGAATAAGTCTAATTTGGTAAGTCTGTCTTTATAGCTTAGTCCCTCCATTGATCTTGTTATTTTTTCCTGCTCTAAAATGTCCTTTTTACGAAGCAGTGCCCAAAATTGTACTCCATATTCCAAATGAGGGCGTACTAGGAATTTGTATAGTGGCAGAATTATATTTGCTTCCCTTGCTTCTATACCGTTCTTAATACATGCTAATAAATACTTGCCTTTGCAGATGCAGCTGGCCATTGACGAGTGTTAAGTAGGTACTTTTCCACTGGCAATCCTAAATCACTTTCTACCTCTGATACTCCTAGATTTGCTCCATTAAGTTTATAAATGACATGCTTATTTTTCCTTCCTAAATTTGTATCAAAATCATCTGCCATTTAGTTGTATAGTTTTCTAATTTCCTTGCAATGTGTCAATTTTGTTTTGCCTTTAATTAACTCTTGGAATATGTTGGTGCATTACAAATAAATATAATAATAATAATAATAATAATACATAATAATATGTCAATCCGTTTGGAAAGAAAGTACATAATTTACTGATTTAATTATCTTGCACAACTTAGTGTCATTAGCAAAATTGAGACAATACTACCTGTAGACAATACTGTACTCCCGGCTGTTAGAGGAAAAAGCTCTATTGGGCATTGCCATTCCTGAATGGACATTCCCAACAATGTTACTCAATTTGGCAAATCCGTTGGTGTTTGCAAACTCAGAACTGGCCTGTCTCCTCCTCCTGTCCCCCCTGCTTCCCCTTGTAATTGTAAACCAGCAACCTCCCTGGACATCCTCACAAGCCCCATCTCCACCCTCCATGCTAGTCCCATCTAAACTGTGCTCAGTGAACACCAGCTCCCTTTCCAGTGTAGCAGTATCACTAAGTGCTGCCATGCTTACAAATGTCATAGAGTTATGGACTCCGGATCAGCTGATGTTGCCACTGGATTGACTCATGCTTACTAATTACAAAAATACAGCAATAAAACAAATCAATATATTTGTATAAAGAGTGTGTTTCCATACCTTCTTCTTTGAACGCCTTAATTTTATTTGAAGTCCCACACTTACACTTTAAATGGACTTACACTAGAACTGCTCGCAAGCTCCGAGGTTCTCTTCTTCCCCTGTTTAAATTAGATTATGACTACTAACCCGCAGACTGATTATTGCATACAAGAGCAAACACCATTTTATTTCCAGCAGTAATTCACTGGCCATAGCATGAATAATTGCCCATACATTGTATTAACCATTTTTCTCTACAGTAAATTATTTTTCACTGTGATATATAGCAATGTTTCCCAAATCTAGTCATCAGGGTCCATCAACAGGTCCTGTTTTAGGCATATATCTGCTTGCACACAGAGGCTCAGTGAATCTGATAACCAACTGGACTTAAACAATCAGCTCACCTGTGCCCAAGCAGGATTATGCCTAAAAAACAATGTATAGCCAGTACTCTGCCTCATTAGAGGGTGAAAAAGCATGAGGAAAAGGTGTTTTAATTTTTTAATTAATTCTGAATTTGTGGAGTTATGGTCAATTGAAGTCAGGCTATTTCACTGTGTTGCCTCTGCATGAATCTGTACCACATGGCACATAATGAATATTAATTAGAATCAGGTGTAGAAGCCTTGAATCAGGAAGTGGCTAAGTCATTTAACTACTTCATTAAATTCAAGATAGCTAACATAGCAGATGGCTCAGTAAGTAGTGCTGCTGTCTGTGATGCCAAAGTTTCTGGGTTCAATTTCAAATAGAGTGAGATGTTTTTCTTTACTGGTTAAAAAAATCAGAGATATTTTGTTTAGTCTATACAATAAAGCATATGTCAATATGAGTAAACTGTCTTGTTTTTTGCTTATTTAAAAAAAATTATTAATAATGTAAACTAGAGATGTCGCGACCAGTTCGCCCTCGGACTATTCGCGGCGATTTTGTCATGTTCGCAAGCGGACTGCGAACACATGCGTTTTTTGGTTCGCCCCTTATACTTTATCATTGAGGAAACTTTGACCCTGCACCTCACAGTCAGCAGACACATTCCAGCCAATCAGCAGCATACACTCCCTTCTAGAGCCTTTCATCTGAAGGACAGGCTAATATTCTGCTCTGTTTCACCAGTCATAGCTGGTGTACCATACATTGAAAAAAAAAAAACCCTTTTTTCCTTTAATCTAATCTCAGTTGCCTGCCTGTGTCAGGCTCGCAGCTTATATTGTGCTCAGTGAAATAAAACAACACTTTTTTTTACTGTAATAGAGTGAATAGCAATTGCCTGCCTACAGGCGTGTGTGTGAAGCCTATTGCATCTACTCTGCCAACTTTTGCCAGTGCACAGTGACATTCATATCTGGTGGCACCTTAGATTGCACGCGCAGTGCCCCAAATTTGAAGTAGGAGGTCCGACCAAGCATCTTTTTCCATCTCCCTGTTCCAAAAATCAATGCCATATACACGTCCCCTAATAGTGGACGTAACAGGTAATAAACCACTAGGAATAGTACTACTTAACAGTACACACCTTATAATACCGCAGACAGAGGCAACGCAGAGAGAGGAGTCTGAAGAAAAGGAGTCAGAGGAGGAAGGTGGCTTTGAGGTGGTGGAAGACCAAACACAGCAGGCATCCCAGGGGGTTTGTTGTCACCTTTCGGGGACCCTTGGTGACTGGGTGGAGGAAGAGACCTTTAATGACATCAGTGAGGACAAGGAACGGGACATGGCTAGATTGGTATCCAACCTTGTGCAAATGGGGAGTTTGCGGTTGTGCAAAGGGACTGTTTGCGGTTGTTTGAGGTGAATTAAACGGGGAGATTGGTCTGTTACTGTGAAGCGGGTGTAACCCTTACACTACCTGATCGATACAACATCATACCTGGTGTTTTAAAGCATGTTATTACAAACAATTTAGGAATATTAGGTAATTTATGCCCTTTATGGCTTAAAACCAGACTCTGCATCAACTATGTAATTTTCCTTTCTAGTTTTGCCATGGATCCCCCTCCGGCATGCCACAGTCCAGGTGTTAGTACCCTTGAATCAACTTTCCCATCACTATTGTGGCCAGAAAGAGTCCCTGTGGGTTTTGAAATTCGCCTGCCCATTGAAGTCTATGGAGGTTCGCCGGGGTCGCGAACCCAAAATTTGATGTTCGCGACATCACTAATGTAAACTATTACTCTTACTATTACTACATACAAAACACATATATATACACACTAGCGAATTGCCCGTCAAAAAACTACGTGTCACAACCTACAATGATGAGGGAGTATAGAGGATCCTAGTCCTCTTATCTCCTGTAGGTTTTAGACCTAAGATTTGGGTGACTCAGACCAATGGACCTTCTTTGCGGATGCAAGAGCATAAGTCCCAGCTTAAGGTAGTGTGCCTGGAAAAACCTGGCAGGGAGTCAGAAACGATCTCCTCTACCAGCATATGCCCCTGGGTCAATAATACATCTACACACCACAACTTGATGAAAATTATGAACCACTTTATTTGGAAAACAACATCTTTTAAACAGGCATACATAATTACCAGGAAGGGGCTACCTTTAGTCAGCCCCTAACTGACTCTGGCCAATCAGGCAGGGTCCCTACGTGGGAACCATGAGACTCCTCCCCAGGTCCACCCACTAGGCGGGGCCAACTAATCCATTTGGGGTTTGAATCTCCAGGGGAAAGCACCTTGGTTCTCCTGTGCCCATGCTATGAAGGCTGAGAAGCCTTTAGGCCATCCCATTGTTTCTGGGTGCCTGCCTGTCTGCACTCCAGCTGTGAGCTTCCCATTGTTAGTTCTCTGCTGGACACTTAGCTAATGGGATTAACAGGCCTTTGGGAACAAAGGAGGTTTTGGCTGTATTCAATGGGCTTCCCCTCTACAATATAATAACATACATTCATATTTACAAATACAACACACAATGTTTCACACACATACAACCAACACATCCCACCAGCTCCCTCACATGACACCCATTACAATGAGCTTAAACATGGAAGGGATGGGAATATGCTAAGGGATAAACTTATAATACTTTATCCCCTAGACCACAACATAACAATATATCCATAACAAGTGGGCCCCAAATCTTTTCTTCCACAGCATGAGCCATGCACTTTGTCCAAACCCAGTATGGCCACTGGCTGATTCATGACACTACGGTTATAAAATTGTAAGGCAGGTAATGCTGTTTGCCACACAATGTAAATCTTTTAGTCCTCTGAGTACCTTCAGCGCTTATGGAGAGCCATGCGATGAGCGCCTTTGGCACTCATTGCAATTCTCTCCCTTGGTGTACTTTTGTTCATCTAAGCACCTTTGGCGCTCATTGCATTTTTGCTCCTCTGTGCACCCTGTGTGCTGATTGTCAGCCCCGCGCTGAGCGCCATCGGCGCTCATGGCGAGTCTCTCCACTGGTGTACTTTTGCTTCTCTGAGCACCCTGTGTGCTGAATGTGAGCCCCGCGGTGACCTCCTTCGGCGCTCATTGCGAATATATTTTTTAATAATAATTAATTAAGGAATTAAATAATAAATGAATATACTTTACCTATTTCTAATTAATATATACAGCCATCAATATCCTGAAGAGCTCACAATCTCTTTTAATTTCCTGCAGCATATAATATACATTTGGACTGTTGCTGACCTGAGGAGAAAGTGTCAATGTGGCAAGTGTGCAGTAGAAATGGGCTGCGTGTGCGAAGCCAAACTGTTAGTTTAGTTGGGTAAAGCGCCATTTTAGTGTTGTAAAATGTTGGCGATTGTGTATGCCTTATGCGGCTCTAGATAATTTTCCGTCCTTCCTAATAGTGTATTTTGTACCTTGTACATTCCTGGGTAAAAGTCTTATGTGCCTGGCAGTGTTAGGCGATTTTCGAGTGCCGAAACTCTGCAAATTCGGTTTAAATTTGCGTGCAACCTCACTCCCAGTTGTCCTGGCTGTCCCCTCGTAGTGTGTTTTTTTTTTTTTTTATGTTTTCTTTTATTTTGTTTGTGTTGTTTTTTGATGTACGCGGTTCGGCCGTTAACTTTTTCGACCTGGGATTTTTTTTTCTTAGTCCCTTGGCTCGCAATTGTTTTTTTTTTAAGTCCCACTTCTTAATAGTGTATTTTGTACCTCGTACGTTCCTAGGTAAAAGTCTAATGTGCCTGGAAGGTTTTTGCGGCCGCAATTTTTTTTGTCACTTAGGCGATTTATAAGTGCCGAAACTTGGCAAATTTGGTTTAAATTTGCGTGCAACCTGACTCCCAGATGTCCTGGCTGTCGCCCCATGCTGTTTTTTTAATGTTTTTTTTTATTTTGTGTGTGTTTTTTGATGTGCGCGGTTCGGCCTTTAACTTCGTATTTTTTCGAACTCTCTGATTTTTTTTTCTAAGTCCCGCAGCTGGTAAGTGTTTTTTTTCTAAGTCCCGCTTTCCTTTGCAAAGTGTTACGGGCCGTAATTTCCCCCTGCTATTTTTTCAAAATGATACAGGTTTCGCATTGTGAATTGTAAAAATTTGATTTCTTTTGATCTGTAGTCCCGCGGGTGATATAGATGCCTACGGAGCTCATCTCCACCAGCGCAATGAGAGCCTTTGGCGCTCACTGCCTAAGTTGTGTGCGGTCGTAGGGATGAGCGCCAACGGTGCTCATCTCCACCAGCGCAAGGAGCTGCGAGAGCCAGCAAGCGTTAGCAACAACCCGCAATGCTCACAACGATATATATGTGATATAGTTATATATAATGTTAAATAACTAGTTCACATAGTTATTCAACATAATATATAGTTAAAATAAGGATATTTTAATTTAATTATCAGTTACTTTCAGCAGCTTCAGGCATAGTGGGGTATTTAAATGACCATAGTTGTTTGAGAAAACAGCACATGTTTGTGAAGTATGTAACAAACATCATTTTTAGTTATGTAGTCATCAACATAAAATATTTTTTAGAGAAGGCTCTGCTCATAGATGGATAGAACCTGAGGGCGAGAGTGCTAGTATTTGGTAATCTATAGTGGTAATCTTTCAGTCAAACGGAATGAAGATCTAATATTCTTCCCAGGTACCTAAAAATGCATAACCTAAATGGATAAATGCATAATCTTATACAATAAAGAACAAGCAACTCAGGCTAAAATGAACTTGGATTTAAAATAAAAAAACATAATATTGGGTATTACATTTTCCTTAATTTGCAAATGCAAACCTTTCCATAATTCAGTAAAACTTGACAAATTATAGGCTTACAGATTCTGTAATTAACATGCATTGGGAGCACACATACCACAGACTGATGAATCATCCCCTGTTATAAACTGTTATGTTAATAGAAGCATTTTCTATACATGTATGGAAATTATACAGCACTTTCCATTGATGTTAATGGCATAAAATCTTTAGAAAAGTCTCAATAAATCAAACTTAACGAGGTGTATGCACCAAGAGATTTGTGTTTGCTTGCAAAATACAATATAATATATTATATCTATGAATTCAAATGAGTAACTACAGGCACTACATATATCTACAGATATCTATAAATATAAATAAATAAATATATATATATATATATATATATATATATATATATATATATATATATACAGTATCTCACAAAAGTGAGTACAGCCCTCACATTTTTGTAAATATTTTATTATATCTTTTCATGTGACAACACAGCCATTAATGTCTAAACCGTTGACAACAAAAGTGAGTACACCCCTAAGTGGAAATGTCCTTATTGAGCCCAAAGTGTCAATATTTTGTGTGGCCACAATTATTTTCCAGCACTGCCTTAACCCTCATGGGCATTGGGTTCAGCAGAGCTTCATAGGTTACAACTAGAGTCCTCTTCCACTGACATCACGGAGCTGGTGGATGTTAGTGACCTTGCACTCCCCCACCTTCTGTTTGAGGATGCCCCACAGATGCTCAATAGGCCAGTCCATCACCTTTACCTTCAGCTTCTTTCGCAAGGCAGTGGTCGTCTTGGAGGTGTGTTTGGGGTCTTTATCATGTTGGAATAATGCCCTACGGCCCAGTCTCTGAAGAGAGGGGATTATGCTCTGCTTCAGTATGTCCCAGTACATGTTGGCAATCATGGTTCCCTCAATGAATAGTGGATATAAATTATTTAGCTATCTCATGATAAAATCAGATGGTAGATTTTGTATAGACTGCTAGTATCCTCAGAGTCTGGCTCTATAGGGCATATCCAATAATAAGCAGTTTATAGATTTTATACATTCATTCATCCCTTTAATGGATCTCATTTCATATCATGTCAAAGACAAGTTTGACACTACGGTCCAGCAATTACAGTTTTTAACCACAAACTATACAAAGATTCCCTTGAAATGAAAGTGGAACTCCCACAATTCATATCATGAGATTAGAAGAATGTCGATTTTTGTATAACCAGATTTGTCAGTCAGCCATCTTGTGTACAGTGGGACACATTTGTATTGCTAAATTGATGATGGGAAATGTAGCAGTCCAGTCATGTCCCTTAAATAATCAGATTTGTATTGACAATAATGTTGGAACATTCACATATTGGGGGAATTTACTAACCATCTCAAATGCATCTAATTTATTTGTGTTTGCATGTGTTTGTGTTTACACACCTTGCTTATCCACTTAGTATTAATGGCTGATACTAGAGTGGGCCACAGCCTACAGTCTCCCATCCAAGTACTGACCAGGCCCAACCCTGCTTGGCTTCAGGGTGGTGTGACCTATTGGTCTCCTGACTGGAATAAAACCCAGTTCACATCAGTGAAAGCACTGAATCCTAACCACTGGACCAACAGGTACTATGCACTGTTTCCTAAGGGGAAAAATAGCCCTTCTCATCTCATCACAGGTGGATAATGCTTTCATCTTATTCACCCTATTATAAGTGACAAGAAGATAAATAAGCATATGTGTGCAATATTTTACTTAACTGTCTCTTTAATATATATCCATATCTGATGGAATTATTAATTCTGTGAGGTTCATTAGAACATTTATTCATATTGCATATATATGCAAACACATAAAAGCTATTGACTTTTGACATTTTTATTTCCTATTTTAGTTAAATACAAATGTAGGATTCTAAGTTTGCTGAAATGGCTATTTGATATTTTGTGGTCATTTTCAAATTTCAAATAGTTCTTTGAACAACTTATTGACAAAGTTTATGCTTTTATAGTTCATACCCACTTATTTATTTTCTTTTACAAGGGGATACTGTCATGATCAGGAGGGCCCACTGGACTTTTGGGTATTGTTGAATAACATGGACTGGTAATGTCCTTTTGGCATGAGGTGGTCAATATGGTCTGGGGTACGATTTGTAATATTACGTATCAGAATCCCCATAGCTTATTTAGTATCAAAACGCTGCATTTTCCCTACGGAGTTTAATGAAGTGCATTACCGGGATTCTGGGGAAAGATGGGTCCAGTTATGGGGTTACCTGATTGTGAGAAAATTAAGAGTTGCCACTATACATGAAGATAGGGGGGAGATGCACAATAATGGCAATTTGGCCTCCCTCCCCCTGCAAGAGGAAGACTAACATGACACATACATGTCAATGATATCTTCCACAGTAGCTGGAGATCAAAGGGGCTAACAATTTAGAGAAAGTTGACAGAGCAAGGGAGGGAAAGGTGAACAGCAGATGCCTCTTGCCAGTACAGGAGGACAAGAAAGGAAATTCCTCATATGGGCCGGAGGTCATTAGAGACTCTTTTATCTTTGATAGAGGTGGGAAAAATAGAGCTTGGTGAGTGACTAAGGGAATGTTTTGTTTGTGATCCTGAGATGAATATGAGCTGTCCTTGCCAATAAAGTGAATTCAGTCTGGATATAAATAATTTTAAGAGTCTTATTCATTCTGGGTAAGGGATAACCCTATGCATTGGGGTTATTGATGCTGCATTTGATTGACTAGGGTTACAGTCGGTGACTCTGCAGTACTGCTATTGTGGTCCCGGTGGTTCCTTGGTCCTGTGAGGTGATTTCATACTGGTCTGGGTGTATCCCTACTTTCAGGGGTATCTACAATAACCCACACAAGTCCAACTGAAGTAGCGGTCATGACAGACACTATCAATTTCCGAGGAGGTTGTGTACTTGTAAGTCAATTATTATTATTATTGTTTATTTGTAATGTGCCAACATATTTCATAGCGCTATTCATGAGTTAATCTCAAGGCAAAAAACAATAGCAATATTAACACATTGCAAAGGATGGAGTCAATGAGTATTCCACTACACCAATGCACTGACAGACGTAGATTACCTTTGTGCAGAAATGAACCATTGTGCAGATAGGAAATTGCTTATTCAAAGTTTACTCCCATCTCCCAGGAAGCTGATCAACAGAAACCAAAATGACAGATCCCACAGCATCATAATTGTATATAAAAGGTAATATATTAGAGGCCGTACTATTTTATTTTCTATTTTTTCTGTGTGTGCTTCTTCTTAATAGTATAATTAAAATATATGACCATCTGAGTCCTTTATAAAAAATTTAATGTTTCTTTTTCAAAAGACGTCATTGAAAAAATATCACTAGTTTGTCTTTTCCTTACTCAAAGAATCGATCAGATACAATGTCCTGTTATTTTAATTCAGTTTGACAATGAACTATGCATGGCATACACAGCATGACTGGGTTAAGCTCTTCATGACAAATGCATTAGAATAGCCAGCTCTGTTTGATTCACATTGTTGTACCTAAGTTCAGTAAAATATGACCAAACCCATTGTATAATGGAAATTCAGAAAATGACTCATAAATTGCCCATTTAGCAGAAAAAAAGGTTACATTTTCTGGCTTTGCAACTATTTTTGGAATATTTTGTTCTCTAGAGATTAAGGACTATTTCTGTTCCTGGTTTTTGCTTGCGTTGCTCTTGTATAGAGATTGATAGTTTGCGAAGCTCTGCCCCAGATGTGTCTCCTCCTTTGTTAAAATATATGCAGTGCTGCAGTTTGTAACAAATGACGGCTGGTGATGTTAGCTTTAAGGACAAAGGTAGAATCTCTTAAACTAGTGCAAATAAAGGATCAATTCATTTGTCCTAGATTGTTTGAAATGTAGAGAACAGAAACATTGAAAATAATTACACAAAATAAATAAAATAATGCAAACTGACTAAATACTATTTTGACTCTATATATAAGAAGTTAGTTAAAATGACACTGCAAAAGTGGTTCAATTTACAGTAATCTTGAGATACGATCAAAAAAGGATAATTTTATTAGGAAAAAAACATTGTCAAATAATGATAACCTCCATTACGGCTTCAGTTTTTCTTTATTAGCACCCAATATCATATGGTTTGCTAGTAAGTCAATTAGGGCAGTCAGAGAAATCATCCCATGATTCAATTGCCTCCTCCATCATGGGAGACTACCTCCCTTAACTACAATGGTCGGATCTTTCCTGTTTTCTGCCAGAATGCAGTAATGATCGGTGGCCACTATGTGGTGCGGCCGAGAATTTCTTCAATTGCTTGTTACTGTAAAGCTTACCCTAATCCCTAACCCCTAACATCTAAATCTAACCTTAACCCTAAGCCCTAACCTTAAACCCTAATGCTAAACCTAACCTTAACCACTAAACCCCAAACTCTAACCCCTAATCCTAACCCTAAACCCTAATCCTAACTCTAACCCCTAAATCTAACCATAACCCCTAACTCTAACCCTAATCCCAGCCCAAGGAAATTGAAGAATATTTGGCTGTGCTACTTAGTGGATGCTGGCCGCCACTGCTAACGTGTAGAAAATAGGTAAGATCCCAACGGTCCTTTAATACTTACAAGTGAGAATCTGAAAAACAACTTCAATAATTAGTATAATATACAATAATATATAATATATAAAACATATACTATACTACTATATACTATAATATACTATAAGATACTACTAATGACTGAAAGAGAGATGAAATAAAGAGAGCTTCCTGAGAAATGTTTGTTGATAGTAGAAGTTGCTTGTGGGAAAGAAGTTGAGATGGAGTTTTAAATATCTTAGCAAGTAAGGTGATATGGGATAGTTGAGGTGAGGAGATAATTAAAGTCCTCCTAATGAGTGAAATGGATATATAATAAGGAAATGGCTTGTGTGGACATTAAAGATTTAAATAAATACTCATCAAAAGAGGTTGGTGGGGTCATAAATGTTGACATTATTTGGCTGTTTTTGCTGCTTAAACCTGATTTTTGTAAAGAGCAACAAAAGATAGGAACTAATGTAGTATGGCTGCAGAGGTGACTGTTGTGACGTAATATCTGTGTTTCAGACAAATATGTGTTTTTCTCATGAGGATACAGGAACACAGAAGACATAGCAGAATTTGGAGTTTGTAATGGGGGTGGTTTCAGTTGATGAAAGCTGAACTCACTCACCAACAAGATCACAAATCCCTCTGCCCTTCCCTCAACTGCTGAAATTAAATACAATAATAGAGCATACCCTCTCAGGTTTGAGACCATAAAAAGGAGTTGTAGTGGTCCATATGCCCTCAAACACATGAATAGATTGAAAAATGTAAGTCTAAGGCCCCTGTTCAATTGAGCAATGGTTGGTTACTGGAGCCCGTCATCTAGGCCATAAACTAATTTGCTATTCAATTGACGTCTTTTAGCTAACCGCAAATGATCTGCTGGTTACAGGCTGAAAATCCCTGTTGTTGCCAAAATCCTAACTCCCAACCCATCTAAGCCTTTGATCTTTCAAGCCTGCAGATGTTACAATCTCTAAAATCATAAATCGCTATTCAATTGCTACAATTCCCCAAGGACGCAATTGTCTTCAAAGCCAAAAATGGCAAATGTAACCAAATATATTACAGGTTCCAAATAGGACTCGCAAAGGGTTTACAGACTAGTTTGTAACACTACAAAAAACAATTAAAACACACCAATTGACTTTAAAATATGGGCAAAGCAATGGAAGGCATTGGAATTAATTGCACAATAATTCCCAACGAACAAATAGGCCATACATTTTTTTTTTATTCTGATATGTTGTAATGGTCATGCATTTGCCAGTATAAAAAGCCTTGATGCAAGATGCTGAAAGCAATTAAAGAGACACTACCTGATTAAATTGCAACACAAAAACATGAAACTGCCTGCCATGTTATCCCTTTCTCACTCACAGAGGCTGTAATGTGGACCATAAAAATACAAACATAATCTTATATACATTTCACTCATCTACATTGGGAAATTAAATAGTGGCCAAATTACACCACCTCATGAGATATATCAAGTACCAGGGGAACTTTTTATTTTTTTGCTGTTCAGCCCTTCAGTCATGTCTGACTCTCTGTGACCTAATGGACTGCAGCACACTCATCTAAGTCTCTGTCTGTGCTTATTTACAAGATTTTCATGGCAAAGATACTGGAGTGGGTTGCTAGTTCCTTTTCCAGTGGACTGCAATTTTTCTGACCTCTCTGCTATGACCTGCCCACCTAGAGGAGTCTACATGGTATAGCTCAAAGCTTTATGGAAGTAGACAAGCCCCTTCACCACAACAAGGTAGCGATTGAGAAGGGGACCAGGGGAACATACACCACACTAATCTACTCTAACCCATCAGGTAGCAAACACACATGGATACTGATCAGAGGCATGTGGAGGAACAGCCAACTCACCTCCATCAGGGATAATGTCCACTACACTCCTGGAAAGTCCCATGCCATTGCTGGTGGCCATGTGCCAAGATGTATACCCATTATCATTTGGTGAAAACCCAAAAAGTGTTTTGGTATCAATCAATTCACATTATCACCTGTTATATTTTTATCAGGCCTTCAGGGTAATGTTAAAACTCCACAGTATCACAAATTGGACCTGCCATGTGTATTAACCTTATATTATATATTATTATATTAGTATTATTATATGTATTAAACTATTGCACAGTAATTAGGGCTCATTAGTTTACTGATATAGGAATGTGACACAAATGTGATGTATGTGGATGTCCCAAAACCCCAACCATTGAAAACACACTGATACGTGATAACAGTATAGCAACGTTTTATTTCATACACAGAGCACACTCATAAATGTACAAGACTATGCATTAATATCATGGGTGTGGTGTGGATGGATAATGGAAAGGCAAGAGGCTTTTGGAGAAAAAGGAGATACCTAAAGGGGTAATTTCATAGTCTAGAATCATGATGCATAGCACCTATCAGGGTCACTACACCACTGCAACCAGAATCTGATGAAAAAAAGGATCGACAGAAAAAACATGTTATCGAAGTAACCAGTAATTGACGTAGCACTTACTTTTAGTTATCATCTGCTCAATTAAACAGATGCAATAAATCATGGATAATGTCATACAAATCTATTCCACACACAGTTTGTTTTCATATATTAAGGAATAATCCCAAATAGATTATCAAAATCTGGAAAACAGAAATAGTAGGTTGAGGAACATGCCTTCATGTTCCTCAACCTACTATTAAGACCTACTACTAAGACCTACATGGACAAGAATAAGATATCACTTATAACACTATTTGGATTAACTTCAACACCTCATCTTAACTGCAATTCACATTGAACACCAGTTATTGAAATATTCAACATACCTATACGTGTACACACTCTGTAGCCAGGCAATAGTATGTCAACATTTGTACTAATTAATATTCATTGCAGAGTGTGGATGAGTAGGACTTAGGGGATGTTCTCACCTACCTACTCCTCTTCCTCAGCACTGGGCCACCACCTTTTGTGCCAGTGCGACTCCTTCCTCTACCACGACGAGGAGGTTTGGGAGTGAGGGGTGTGTCTACCTGGGGTGGCTGTGTAGCAGCTGGCGTTGGTGGTAAGGTGTGAGATGAGGAGGGCCCCGGCTCTGGTTGCCATGATGGTGGAGCCTGTGAAACCAAAGCCCGTGGAACCTGGCCTTCCTCCAATTGCAATAGCCGCTTGTCTGTCCCTATTTGCCTTTTGTTCAAACCTCTCCATCCTTCGATTGTGCCTCCTCCCCTCACGAGATAGTTATCTGATGCTGTCAACAAGAGTGGTTGCAATGTCATTCTGCCTTTCCAGAGTGTCAGTCATTCCATTAGGGTGGTATTGCTTTCGTCCTCCCTCTGGATCTGGTGCATGACCTACCTCAAAGTGGCTTGTGAGGGGATGTGAGGTCTATCACTGGACATACTAGGAATTTCAATGGGCTATGGTGATGACAGGGGTGCCGGTAGGGATGGTGATGCCAGAGGTGCTCTTGGCGATGTGTCAGCCATGGTGGTGGTGTTGGTGTCAGCCGTGGCAGTGGTGTCTGCCATGACCTGCTCTTTGAGTGAGATATGAAAGGCACTCCCTACCCCTATTTACTGCAGGAATAGCTCTTTTGGGATGACTCTGGACCGAATGATGGATGCAGCCAGCCCTGGCAGGGCTCTCCCAATCATTTGCAGTGCCCAGAGATGCTTCTGGAGATCTACAGTAAGTCTGGATCAGACATTACTGTAGCAGACTGCTAGCTTGGACAATAATTCACTCCAACACCATAATCATGATGGAAAAAATGAAGACCCTTTATTTTACATTGGACAGTTTATATGCAGTCATCATCAAAGACCTGGGGGTGGCTAACCTTGAGGACGCCCTCCTGTACATATGATGACCCATAGTAACTGGTCTCTGAGACTTCCTATTAGTCCTGGTCAATGGGCTAAGGGAAATCCCTGGGAACGGCCAGCCTTGTCCCCAAAGCCGCCCCCCTGGGCGTGGCTAAGGGGCTCATTTGAAGAATGACTGGCGACCTGTGTACATCTCCCAGATGGATAGTTAGCCCCTCAAGTGAAGGCCAGGAAACCCTGTCAGATCTGCCCCTGAGAGGTGCCTCAATGTCTGTAAAGACCCCTTTGTTCTGACTGTTATCACTCCAGTGTGTTTACCTGGGTGATAACCTGGGAGACCAGATGGTTGACCTCCTTATGTTTTGCAATATGTACAGAGATGGCTACCCCCAGTACAATATGACTGCTTCACTCCCCATCCCTTTATCATGGTCAGGTTAACAGATTTTACTAGCCAATGAATAAAGGCGCACATAATCATAACCCGCTTATGTGGAATAGTACTTTATTACGGGTATGTTATGTGTCCTCTTAGCCCTATTGTCTCACCTGTTTTAGTCACTTAGTCTCAGGGTCTGTGACCCCTGTTCCCTGGTACTGAAGGGTAGACACCGGATACCACACCAATCCACTTCATGCGTAATTGTCAACTTTATTAGTGGTGATGTGGTAAGCTGCCTTTTCCCTGAATACATAACAATAACAGTATAACATTGGGTCTCCTAGGCCCAGAACTGTTACTCCCCTGGATATTGTTGTTTGGGGAGTATATTAGTCTCAGGAGGGCACTTGGTGCACCACCAATATGACATAGATTAACTTGGGCCACGTCCATGGTAAGATGGCTGCTACTGTAATCCAGTCCCTCCTGGTAAGCACAACTAGTGGCCAACTTGAGTTATGACAGTGTCAGCTGTCGCGGCGGTGTTGGCCGTGGTAGTGGTGGCGGTGGTGGTGGCCATGGAAATGGTGTTGTGACGACCGTGGCGGTGGTGTTGGTGTCAGCCGTGGCAGTGGTGTAGCCCAGGTTTGGTAAACCCAGGTTAGGAGTGGAGTCCTGCCAAGGCATCCATGGTATTGGACCAGATGGCAGTGGTGGGCCTGCTGATGGTGGTCTCCAGTATTGGGACATCTGTGGTGGTGGTTGCTGGGTCCATGACATGTGAGGTGGAGGTGGATGAAAAGACTGAGAATGTGCCCATGATGCGTGTGAGGGCCCAGGGGTGTTTCCAACAATGGTGGTGTAGGTGGCCATCTTGCTGCTGATGGGCCAGCATCCTGTCATGGTCCTGGGCCCTCTGGAATGTTTTCAGCTTCCTCCTACACCGCCCCACATGTGTCTCTGTAGGTGGGGTAGGCCTCCTGGGTACTGAAATGAAAGAGCAATAGTGTTTGAGTTTGGATTCTCTAAATAATTGTTTGCTGCGTGTATACATATCCCTGACATCATGGTCACTTGTACTTGGTTGTGGTGATTGTTTTATTCAGATAAACATTGACCTGTATCATGAGCATTGTGGATCATGGCTCATATCAATATATGTAATGCTGGTGCGGTGTGCCATCTGCAGTTCATTAGGACATGTGCTCAGCTGAATCTGCTGTGCAGTGTGTGAGACTGACCAATCTGTGACCAATTCTCAGCAATGGTTGTTAACATGCAGATGAGACATGGTACAGGTTAGGCTTATACATGATACACACATGCAGTCAGTCAGAGTCTGTATCCGTATATGCTGCAGTGTGCACACCCATACATGTACTTTCTTTTGGATGTCAAATCAATCTTGATCTATTTGGCGACTGCTACTCAGAATCAGTTTTAACTGCAGATTTGGGACAGACATTTCGCTGATAACAATTATCATAATGATGTGTTTGCTTCCTGGATGTACCTGGTTATTGCTGCCCCATATATCTTTCTTTAGTCATAACCAGAGTGCTTACAGCACTATTGTAAGTCAGTTATCTATGTGTGTGGGGTTCATGTGTGTGCATCTGAGGGTGTGGTGTATATAATACTCACATTGCAGGGTTCCCTGAAAACCAGAGTACAGCTGTCCTGGAAGGCTCACTACTGCTGCTGGCTCAATACACTTCTTCAGGGTCTGCTCCCATCCTCAGTATGCAATGTCGGCTGGTGGTCCACCACCGGTTCCGCAGGCTACTTCTGGCCAGGCCTCACTTCCCTCCCACCTTGTATGATACTATAGCAGGCATGGATTTCCCTGAGGAGGATGGTCATCTCCTCTGGGCTATAATTGGAGGCCCTGTACTTTGGTACAATCTCTTGCCCTCCAACTGTGTCTGGGGTTCCTGGCCTACTTGTTCTCTCCCTGGGGCTGGTCCCTCCTCACTACTACCCCCCTGGGATCTGGCCCCCGACCATCTGCCCCTACTCCTTGAGTGTATACACCTGTGGGCACATCCCTAAACCCCTCCTGCTCACCTACACTTCTACCTCCCCTCCCTGACCTGCCTCTACCTCTCATCCTCTCCTCCCCCGGTGTTCCCCTCTCTGTCCTCACTCTCATCCTCTCCTCTCTCTCATCCTTTCCTTTCTCTCCTCACTCTCCTCTTCCCCTCTCTCTCCTCTCCTCTACTGACTCTCCTCCTCTCCTCCAGTGTTCCCCTCTCTCTCATCCTCCCCTCCTCTACTCTCCTGGAAATTATGAAATAAATATAAGGATAAGACAGGGGGTGAGGAGAAGAAGAGGTGTCAGAGAAGTAGATACCGAATGATCGATTTTGTAGGTATGATGAGAACCATGAGAGAGCAGAGAAGAGGATATGGAGTATAAGTGGATGGTCTACAGTGTCAAAGGCAGCAGGGAGATCTAGAAGAAGAAGAATTGAGAAGTGACCTTTTGACTTGGCAGTGAGCAGGACATGGTGACTTTAGCGAGAGCTGTCTCAGTGGAGTGTTGGGGCCGAAAGCCAGATTGGAAGGTGTCAAGAAGGGAGTTAGAGGAAATAAAGCTGGGAAAGCGGTTATAGACGAGCCGCTCCAGCAGTTTGGAAGCCAGGGGAACCAGAGAGATAGGGCGGTAGTTAGATTCGACATCAGAGTCAGATGAGGGTTTTTGAGGGTGGGTATAACTATGGCATGTTTTAGAGCAGAAGGAAACATGCCAGTAGTAAGGGAGAGGTTGAAAATATGTGTGAGAGCTGGGATTAGTGTGGTAGAGAGGGTATATATGAGCTTAGATGGAATAGGATCCTGAGGACAGGTAGTGAGGTGAGTGGATGATAGCAGTTTGGAGACTTCATCCTCTGTAGCCGGATCAAAGCAGTTCAAAGTGGCAGTGGGATTGGGGAAGGGAGAAGACTGGGTGTTGTTGGTTAGTTGAGAGGGTGGAGTGTGTAAACCACTATAAGATAAGAGTTCATTGCGGATGCTTTGAATTTTATGAATAAAATGGTTGGCACAGTCTTCAGCTGTGAGAGAGGAAGGGATGGGAGGACAATATATATGTGTATTAAGTAAAGCAATAATATATGTATTATGTGTATTATGGTATGGGTATTGGGGGGAGGGGGTAGGTGCGGGTATGTTGGGGGTATAGATATGCTGTGGCCTATCAATATTTATAGCTATGTGTACCTATTAATCTTATTGTTGCAAAATATGTGATATCAGAAATTATGTGTGTTGTAAATTAAGTGCTAATATATCTTAGTGGTCAAAATAGCAAAAACTCACAAAACCTCTGCTTTCTCTCTCTCTCTCTCTCTCTCTCTCTCTCTCTCTCTCTCTCTCCCCAACGCTCAAAAACCCACCAATGCCTAGACCTGTGTTGTCACTTGCTCAGCTACAGCTCAGTCAAGGACTTACTGTTTCTGCTGGCTTTTAAAGTCGTTCCTTGCGGTGTTAATTAGCGTTACCCGGTTCCTATTGGTTAATTGGCCTGTGACAGGATTGCAAAATACAGCCTTGCTTGAGTTTGGCGCCCTTAATCAGAAAGGATACCCGGAAGCGTTACATACGACACCAGGGTTTACGGGTTTGAGGCTTCGGCCCTTAAATTGCTGGCTTGTTCAGTTGAATCGCTCTGTAACTGTAGCAAATTGAATAAGGCTCTGAGTGTGTTTCTAAAAAAGTTTTATGCTCATGGCTTACTGTTAATGGTATTATGTTACAAACATGAGGTTTTTGTGAAATTACAGTAGTCCATTAAAGTAGATATTCCTTGTTTCTCAGAATGAGTAGTGTTACATTTAAATATACAAACTGTTTGTATTTGTTTATGCAATTAAGACCAAGGGTGGCAACAGTAAAACATGCAATTCATTTCTTTATTGAAATCTTCACTTTCTGCCAACATCAAACACCGTACAACAAAAGTCTTGCCTCAAGCAGGTAAACCACTTAAATGTAAACCAATTAACTAAAAATAGCACGTACTGTATATCAAATAAGACCTTGAATAAAGCAAGCAAATTCACTTGACAATACATAAAAAAAGCACCACTAACCACAGACTAAATGTACTTTACATATAAAAATTACTGTTTTATATGAAAATCTATGAAGGCAAACAGGTTATCCCACTACAAGGCTTAAATTAACCACAGATCAATATCCCCCTCGGATAGCTTAGAGGCAAAATGTTAAAAATAAAATGCAAACGGAAACATATCCAGTATATTTGCAGACTTGAGACCTAAAATAAGACCAGAAGCTAGAACTGCTAAAAATACACAGTTTAGAAATTTTAAAAAATATATATTTATAATTCATCTATACAAAAATATATATAATGCAACACCAGGCCAAAAAATAACATTTGCGTTAAAAAATACTTATGTTACTATATAGAATATCAGTACCTATAGATATATATATACAGTTAGTGATAATAGGGTACAGGGAGTACACTGTTAATGGAACTGCTCCTTAGAGGAATAAGAATCTCACCACAGGAGAACTATAATAACTTCAGGATAAAGACATATAGCCCGAATTATTTGCCCTAGTCAAAATGATTAATTCAGTGTATGGCATCTGAGCCTTGGGCTTTGCCAGCTTGTTGATGGCTTTCTTCATGTTGTACTCTTCTAGTGGAGCATCCATGAAGTCATTGACAGCAATAGATACCTGGGGCAACCTGTCAATGGCCTCATCATTGATGACTGGCGGCTGAGAACTGCTTCAAAGTGTTCAGTCCATCTCTGCAGAATCTGTGTCTTCCTTTGTAAAGAAAGTTTGTAAAGTTTATAAGGTTGGTGGTCCCATGCTGCTACAGAAACTCACTGAGCTGTTTAAGTCCTTCTGGCAGCAAGAAGTCATTACACAGGAACTGAGAGACTCTTCAATTGTACACCTCTATAAAAGGAAGGGCAATTATCAGATGTGGGACAATCTCAATGGAATCTAACTGCTCTCGACAGTGGGGAAAGTTCTTGCACGAGTTCTTCTGAATTATCTCATTACTCAACTGGAGCAGTCACCTGAAACTATTGACATGATCTTTGCTTCTCATCAACTATAGAAGTGTCAAAAGCAAAACTTTTGTGGACCTCACAAAAACATTTGACTCTGTCAGTAGCCAGGGATTGGTCATGCACCAGCCAGTTCCCTACACTTCATACACAAAACCACCCATCACTGTAAATATACAGAGAAACTGCTGGCAGTCGGCCATTTCACGGTCCTGGGCATCACTCTTTCCTGAGGCTATGTCAATCGATGCTGAAGTAAGCTACAGAATTACCAAAGCCAGCTCTGCCTTTGGCAGATTACGCAGCAACCTTTGGGAATGTTGATGGATCAGCCTTTGGATGAAGCTGGAGGTATACTAAGCATTTGTGCTTCCATCTTTGCTATATGCCTGTGAGACAAGGATTGTCTACCGGAGTCAGGCACGACAACTTAATCACTTACACATGTCCTGTTTGTGAAAGCTTCTGAGAATCAGATGGGACAAAGTCTGAATACTGAAGTCCTTTCCAGAGCCCATCTGCCATACAGTGCTGATGAAAGCCCAGACCAGATGAAGTCTCCTTTAAGTGCCTCGAGATCAACACTGGCACCTGGCAATGAACCGTCCAGCATGGCGCTACCTCATTCACAAATGCTGCCAAACCTTTGAGGTGAGGCATACTGCTTAGACTAAAAGAAAGGATGAGCTTTGCAAGTCCAGAGCTGCCTGTACATCACTGACAGTTTCATCACATGTATGCCATGTACACAATACTGTTGTGTGTTATAGGTTTTAAGAACTGTCATAATGGACAGTCTGAGGCCTTAAATAGAGGACTGGTTAAAATTAATTGTGGGTGAATGTGGGACTGTAATGCATGCTGGAGGTGAACCTCTAGAGGCAAATGAGTATGTAGCACATGCCTTGCACGTGATTATGTTAGAGGAGCAGGTAAGGGACAGACGTTTAGAAGTACAGGGACATGGGTGTATAGGGACAAATGCTGGCAAGGAGGATAGCATTTGCATGGATGTAGCTGTTGAAGAAGGCAAGCAAGAGCCCAAGGAAACTTACCTCCATCATCAAGAGTCTTGTGTACACCTGACCTGTCACGCCATTGCTGTTTTGCATGTGAGAATATGTATACATATAATAAAAATGTTGAATTCAATCTTGTGTTTGTGTATATATATCTTTGACGATAATTTTTTTTAAAAAAACAATTCAGCACTATAGTGATACAGAACAGTGTCATATTATGATTTAGTAGTTTTAGCTCCACATTTGAATATCACTGATCTTCGTAAATAATGCAGCCATCTGTATTAACAACGTATAAAATACAGCATGAACTTTCTTTGGTCACATTAATTCAGGCTACATCTTAAAAACCATGCCTGTGCCATTGTTATGGCCTGTACTGATCACATGAACATGTTTTTTCTAGAAAATGTGTGATTATGAAGTCACACATAATGAATATTTCAGGTGTTGTTTGCACCAATTTGTGAGCTGTTTTTAAATTATTTTGATGCTAACATCATATTTAACATGAACACTTTAATAATTTGTCCATAACACCATTATTTTGTAATTAACATGACATTATTGGAATGGAAACATTAGATAACAGTAATCAAATGCATGAAGATATCAAGGTGTCCAGACATATTTTACTATCATCCATATTTTAAATATATATATAATTATGCTGTTATACAAATTTTATAAGTCTCTTCATGCAGGTGATTTCTTAATATATGATTTATACACGTGCACCATACCTTAAAACAGGATGGGTATAATGAAATATGATATGGATACACATATCAGATCATTATTAAATGTATGTTAATATCCCAAATCAGTAACCATTAAAAACTCAAGGACATATGGATTACGGTATAATAAGAATGTATGCTTACTGTATCCAGAGAGCACGGTCTTAATTGTAGCAGACCATGCACTAATATTATTGGCGTGGTGCAAATGCTACCCAGGAGGAAAGGAGGCTGCATAAAATGTGATCATATGTTGCCTGAAAGGCAACACTATATAAGGGTAATGCATAGCATTTACTAGAGTCACATGTGGTCATTACACCACAATAATGATAATTAGATGAATATAAATCCCATCATTAATAATTTCCTTTTAACTGAAGTAAAAATAAATGTGCATAGAAATTACATTGTGCTTTTATCTGCTCAATGAAACAGATGCAATAAATCCTGAGATTATGTAATCCAAATCAATTACACACACATAGTGTGATTGAAAACTTTGGAAATAGTATGACATAGCTCTGAAAAGGATGTGCATGGTCATATTAAAAAATTCTAAGGAGGGGAAAAATCTAGCAAAATCTGTGTGTACAATGCATGCTTTATACTGTTACTGCAACAATACACTGACCTATCTGATGTTCATCTACAAGCAGTGGAAACAATGCTGTATCTATTTATCATGAGTATTCAGTTGTCATGAGCAATTGCAGATATTTAGCAATGATGTTGTATCTCACAAGGAATGCTTAGCTGTGACTACAATCAGAAGGCCAGGGTTACTATCACTATCTCAAAATTATATAGTTTTCCCACACTGATATCACATGTTAAAGGTATACCGTTGGTTTGATTAACATATCATTATATCATAATTTGGAAGCACTGCTTGGAGATGAGCAAACTGCCTGGTGGCAGTGTTCTGGATGCTAGATACGATATCCATAGTGCTGGAGGAGGTGTTGGTGGAGGAGATGGTTGTGGTAGTGGTGTTGGTGGAGGAAATGGCAGTCACAATACTGGATGTCAGTAGGAGCCCCAGATGGATCTGTGGGAGGAGGGTATCAGTGGGGTCAAAGTCCACCCTGGTGGCTGATGGGACTGCATGTTCTCGCACTGACCCTCCTCCTCCTCATATGCTGGGTCCTCCTCTGGCCGATGTTCCTCGTGGTACTGCTGCTTCTCCTCAGCATATGACTACTCCTCCTCATAACCTGCTGTGTCTCATATTCAGTCTCCTCAGCCTCGGCCTCTGTTTTCTCAGTGGAGGTATCAGATGTACTTGGAACTGAATGAGATATCGGTGAAATAACAGATAAAAAAATTGGATGGTCATATGATCTCACTGTTGTATTGATGCTTGATGTTTAATGTTTATAGAATTATCACTGTTTCATTGATTTGTATTACAAATTTATGTGCAATAGGCCCAATGCCAGATTTGTAACATTACGGTTTAGAATCTCTACTATAACGTTACAGGTTATTTGAATTTGGATGATTTCGATATACCTGAAAGTCTTACAATTGAATCTCATTGTGTCATTAATGAACATTCATTTTTTATAAACATATCTACTGAGGATGGTACGTGATGGTACCATCCTCATGGAAAGATAGTGAAGAAAAAGAAGCACACATCAATCTCCTTCCTGTTGGGGTGACTCATATCCTTTAAAATGGACCTTCTTTATTTTACTAGAAATTTAATATGCCTGCATATCTATTTAAATTAAAATAGTTTGTTTTATTGAATGTTTATGAGATCTATTTGTACTGCCTCTGCTGGGGGTATTACCTCTGCTCCTCATGAAGACATATATGCTGCTGTACCTGCTGTGCAGTCTCTCATAATAATCAACCATTGATGAGATATGGTCCCTAATAGGCAAGGAAACTACACTGCACATCAAGCCCTACAGAGTCTGTAGCTGTATACTTTGTATAATTGGGTAGACCCATAAAGGGAATATTATTTGATGTTTATTCACATTTAATAGATGTTTTAATTGATTCCCAATTAAACCAGGTCCAGGGCATTGAAAACCCACAGCATCTGCTGCCACTCATTGAAATGGACTGTAATGGGGGCCACCACTAGTTGCTTTGGCACTTGCTGCCTCATCTGTCATCTTCCTCCTCACCGGGCAGTAGCCGTTGTCATAGCTGTGCTTCACAGAATGGAAATGACTCACATACACACCCAAGGAACTGACCTCCCTGGCTACCTCCTTCCACATACTGCCCCTCTGGCCCAGCCTCATATCCCACCCCCTTGGAGGATTCTGGTAGAGCCATGGATGGCATGGAGGAGTACCATAAACTCCTCATGAGTATAATTAGGGGGCCTGTGCTTAGGAACAGCCTTCTGTCCTCCTGACAATGTGGTTCACCTCCCTGCTCTGCCCTTGAGGCCAGCCCCTAACCCGTACTTACCCCACCACTAGTTATAGGCCCACCCCCTTCTGTCCTTGATCTATGTGAGCCTAGCACTGGCCCATTCCTCCTTCTCTCCACCTCTCCTCTACTGCCCCTCCCTCTCTCCTCTCCCAGTTTCTCTCTCCCGGCACCCTCTCTCCTTCTCCCCTCTTCAATCAGTTGAAAAGCTTACAGACACTGACTAACCCTCACCTTGTTTTGGGGGAAGATTTTATTACGACTTACCATCCATGGCCTACATGTAAATCAAGTGCTCTAAGTTAGGGCACTGTTGAAAATCGACTGCAGGAGCGTTTTCCCCTACACTAATGTAAATCTTTTACTCCCCCATAATCGAGCATTCAACCCACAGCTGTACATTCTGCCTTAGTAACAATTTTCTGTGTAGAGAGAGGAGCCAAACCAAGCTTTACAGATGAGCCAAGAGGAAATGCGGACTTCATGAATCTTATAATGAGTGTAAAGAGCCATAACAAGTTTCGTAACTGCTGCACTTGGAAACATTAGAGATATATATAAAGAAATATATATATATATTTTTTTATGTATTTTGATATTAAAAAGATGTGACAATTGTATTTATGGCTTCAATAAATAAAGATGTGTTTGTTTTGTGTTAAAATATTATAGATTTTTAGACAATGCATGAGAGAATGTTCTTCTAGGCAACATGGTTTCATGATGTGTATCAACCCCTTGAGTACTGGGTTGTATGTTAACCTGGATGTATAATAATTTTTTAATTACACACATGTTGATTTCGGGTTGTTAAGTGTCAAATAATGTTGACATTTTTTGTTCATCATTTTTTTGTGCTTTTTGTGCAAAAACAGACAAATTTATAAGTCTGAAATATAAGAAACAAATACTAACTAATCAAATACTAACTAATCCAAATGATATTGAAAAAAAAAATTGCTTAATCTTATAAACAACTTTATAATTTATAACCCAATGAAAGCTTTGTAAAGCCTACTAAAGGGGAGATTAACCATTTTTGGGATTTAAACTACCAAAAATTACTGAAGAAGAACTGGAGCATTTAAATAGCTAAATTACTGGAAAGGAAATCGAAGAAGCAATTTTAAAGCTAAAGTTAACATCATCACTAGGACCCGATGGCTCATTATTATAAACTTTGTATGGGTCAACTGTTAACACCACTTAAAGATGTATTTAACCAGATTGAAGAAGGGTCCGCTCACAAAGAAATGTTAGCGGCAAGTATAGTTCCAATTCCGAATGAGGACCAAAAATATCCAGAGAGTAAAAGTTTTCGTCCTATTAGTCTTATAAATACAGATGTCAAGATCTACGTAACAATTTTGTCCAACAGAATAAACCCATCATAGGAAGATTAATATCTGGAGAGCAAAAGGGATTTGCGCCCTGGCAAGGCACACATAATATTAAGAAATTGGTTAATCTAATATCATACGCAGACGCCAATCAGATACGATGGTCTTCCTATAGTTGGATGCGGAAAAAGCTGGGGATTCATGGACAAGACACTGGCCAAATTTGGCCTAGGAAACTTTGGTTCTTGAGCCATAGGGGCTCTCTATGGATCCCCAACCGCCTCTGTCAGAGGTATGGGCTTTGCATCAAATAAGTTTGATCTCACGAATGGGACATGACAGGGGTGTCCTCTGTCACCCATGATCTTTGCCATTATGTTGGAACCATTGATAGTCATGATAAAAAATGATAAGTCAATCAAAGGGATAAAAATATGATCAAAAGAACATAAGTGAGTGGCCTTTGAAGACGATATAATGATCACAGCGGAGGAACCATTGTTATCGATGGATAACCTCTCCTCTCTTATAAAAGAATATAGTGGGTGGCCAATTATAAACTTAATCTACAAAAAAACAGAAGCCTTACCTTCGAACATCAAGGAGAATTATTTGGAAATATTAAAAAATAAATACCAGGTAAAATGGCAAACAATGACTAAACACTTAGGGCCTCATTCTATTATCGGCCGTAGGAGATGCGGGGCCGCAAGGAACGGCCGCTCGCGCCGGAGGAAAGCCTTTGATCGAAAACGGCCGCAAGAGTTTCGGCCGCAAGAAAATCCTGGTTGCTATTCAATTGCTCCGGGAACCCTCTCTGCAAGGCTAAAACCGAGCCGCAGCTTACTTGCAGCAAAAAGGTCCCGCTAGCACCAATTAAGCACATTATAAAGCCGAAATAAAGCCAACCTGCACTCTGAGGAGACTATAAAGTGATTGTAGGTGTTAGCAGAAATAGCACAACATTCCCCTACACTCAAATCCGTAAATAAATTATTTTTTAATTTATGTCACATATCCATGTAAAAAGTCCAGAGGGCTTGGAGCACCTCAGACCCGCCCACGCTGCGGCCGGAAAATAAACAGTTAATGTAAACTCGGATTTGGGCTGATGTGCAAGCTTGAGAGGGGGTTGCTATTAATCCTCATGTCCCCCAATATGATCCCTAGCATTTACAGAGCTTTACAGTGCCGTCTTGAATTTATTTTTGCGTTTAAAGATTTCTGAGCTTACGGCTGGTTGCAAGATATACGGCCGGCCGTAAGGGGAGATCCTTGCGGGGCCGTATAATTGAATTGCAAGGTAACGGAACCCCCGCAAGGAATCGCAGCTTTGCGGCCGTTTTACGGCCGATAATAGAATGAGACCCTTAGGAATTACTCTCCATAGTAACTTAAGAAACAATAATCAATATAAATTACAAGATCAATAACAATTTAGATGAGTTAATTAAAAGTTGGGAGGAATTAAATATTTCCTGGTCAGTGAGTATAATAGCGACCAAGATGTCTATATTACCCAAAATTGGTTACTTATTAAGATGTTTCAGATCCTGAGTTATTTAATAAATACATTTCAGAAAAAATAAATCTTTTTATTCATAGGGGGAAAAAGTTGAGGTAAAAAAGAAATGTGTTAGGATGAGGATTCAAAAAAGGGGGATTTGCATACCCGATAATTGCAGATTTTCAAGATACAATTTCGAAATCTCATATGATTAGATGGAATGAATCTATGGAAGTAAACGAATGGCTACCGATAGAGAATAACTATATTTTGTGTTAAAATATTATATAATTATAGACAATGCATTAGAGAATTTGCTTCTAGGCAACATGGTTTCATGACATCTATTAACCCCTTGAGTACTGGGTTGTATTTTAACCTGGATGTATCATCATTTTTTAATTACACATATGTTGATATTGGATTGTTAAGTGTCAAATAATGTTGAAATTTTTTGTTCATCATTTTCTTGTGCTTTTTGTGCTATACTGTCACTTGTGGGGACTCAGCAAGGGTTTGAAAACTAAGCCCTGTACCTCTCCTCTCTCCACCTGGACCCAGCAACAGGCAACATTTGCAAAACGCTCCCATTCTGAAAGCCCTGTACCTCTCCTCTCTCCACCTGGACCCAGCAACAAGCACCATTTGCAAAACTCTCACATTCTGAAAGTCCTTTACCTCTCCTCTCTCCACCTGGACCCAGCAACAAGCACCATTTGCAAAATGCTCCCATTCTGAAAGCCCTGTACCTCTCCTCTCTCCAACTGGACCCAGCAACAAGAACCATTTGCAAAACTCTCCCATTCTGAAAGCTCTGTACCTCTCCTCTCTCCAACTGTACCCAGCAACAAGCACCATTTGCAAAACTCTCCCATTCTGAAAGCGCTGTACCTCTCCTCTCTCCACCTGGACTCAGCAACAAGCACCATTTTCAAAACTCTACCATTCTGCAAGCTCTGTACCTCTCCACCTGGACCCAGCAACAAGCACCATTTGCAAAACTGCCTCTCTCCCACCTGCCCCTTCTTTCTCTTAATTTATAGAAACACCTACTAATTAATCCTGAAAACTCTTTCAAAAGAAACACTGTGTCACAATGTTTTATCTCACCTATCTCTTCTTCATAACCTCATGTCTGTCTCTCAGATTCTCCTCCCCATTTTCCCCAAATCATGTATCCAATAAAATAACCATTTCACCTTCTCTCATCTCCTCCTCTTTTCTTTTGTCCCACAAGCTCCTCTCCTTCCTCCAGTCACTATCTCCTTCATCTCCTACAGCTCACAAGCAAAAACGCTTCTGTATGACCCACTCCCATCGCCTATCCTTTTACTCCTCCTTCTGCTAGCTGCTGGAGATATGGCTCCTAATCCAAACCGCCACAACTTAATACCTATCTCCTGCCACAAACCATCCTCTTTGCCCTTCTCCTGTGCACTTTGGGATGCACAATCTATCTGCAATAAACTCACTTTCGCCCATCACCTATTCACTTCAAACTCCATCAATCTACTGGCTCTCACAGAAACCTGGCTCTCTTCTTCAGACACTGCCTCCCCTGTTGCCCTCTCCCATGGTGGTTTTCATTTCAGTTACACACCTCGACCTGGGAACCGACATGGTGGTGTTGGCATATTACTTTCCTCCCGGTGCACATTTCACTCCATACCCACTATTCCTTCCCTCCAATCTTCATCATTTGAAGTTCACATCATCCGCCTTTTCTCACCTATCTCTCTATGTGCTGCTGTGATCTATCGCCCTCCTGGACCAGGCTCTCAATTTCTTGATCACTCCGCAGCCAGGCTCCCTCACTTTCTCAGCTCCAATGTTCCTTCACTCGTTCTTCGTGACATTGCCATTGACACTCCAATCTCCCCTACCGCTGCTAAACTACTTTCACTTACCTATTCCCTCGGCCTCTCACAATTGACAGATTCCTCAACTCACCATGATGTACACTAGACCATATTTTAACCCATCTCTGCACAACCTCTAACCTTGCCATCTGTCCACTGCCTTTATCTGACCACCACCTTCTATCCTGCAGCCTCACTACATCTCTCTTTCGCTGCCCTTCTTCCATGCCTCCATCACCCACAGAAACCTGCAATCACTTAACTCACAACACCTTTCCACTGTGTTACAACCCCATCTCAGTCCTCTTACTGATCTCACTTCTCTTGTCATTGCCACATCACAGTACAACATGACTCTTACTTCCACCCTTGACAGTCTGGCCCCTATAAATACACGCAGATGCCCTCGCTCTCATCCACAACTATGGCACACAAGACAAACATGATACATCCAGAGGTGCTCCCGCACTGCTGAACGGCTATGGAGGAAATCACACACTTCAGCAGACTACACTACATGTTTATGTTGCACTGCTACTTCTCTAACCCCAAATGTTTGTTTGATACATTCCACACTTTCCTCCGCCCACCACCACCTCCCGTCCCTTCCTGTCTCACAGCTAAAGACTTTGCCAGCCATTTTAGGCATAACATTGAAAACATTCGTAACAAACTCTCCTCTCAACATGGACCACACACTCCCTCCTCTCAACTAACTGATAACACCCAACCTTTACCCTTTCCTGAGCCCACAGCCAATATGCATTAATTTGACCTTGTAACACAGGATGAATTATCCAGCTTACTACCTGTCCTCTAGATCCTATTCCATCAAAGCTTATCCCTCCCCTCTCCACCACACTTAACCCTGTTCTCACACATCTCTTCAACCTTTCCTTAAACACTGGCACATTTCCATTATCTCTAAAACATGCCATAATTACACCCATTCGTAAAAAAAAAACTCATCTGACACTGATTCCGCAACTAACCTTCTTCATTTTAACCAATTTATCTCCTCCTCCAATGTATCTCCTCCAACCCCTTCCAATCCTGCTTCTGACCCCAACACGCCACTGAGACAGCTCTCACAAAAGTCACTAATGATTTGTTCACTGCCAAGTCAAAGGGTCACTTTTTAATTCTACTTCTCCTGAATCTCTCTGCTGCCATTGATGCAGTTGATCACCGTCTACTAATGCAAATTCTCCACTCCCTTGGAATCAGAGATACTGCTCTCTCATGGTTCACATCATACCTACAAGATTGAACATTTAGTGTCTCCTTCTCTGGCACCTCTTTTTCTCCTCACCCTCTGTCTATTGGTGTACCCCAAGGTTCAGTCCTAGGCCCCCTCCTATTCTCCATCTACACATCCTCACTTAGCACCCTAATAAAATCTTTTGAACTTCAATATCATCTCTATGGAGATGACACACAAATCTTCCTCTCAGCACCTGATTTATCTCCATTTCTTCTAGCACGTGTTTCCAACTGCCTCTCAAGCATATCCTCCTGGACGTCCACCTACCATCTCAAACTCAACTTGTCTAAGACCGAACTCTTAATCTTTCTACCATCTACTACAGCGTCAATTCCTCACATCTCTCTCACTGTCAACAACGCCATCATCACTCCTACATCCCAAGCCCGTTGTCTTGGGGTTCTTTGCACTGACTGATTTAGCTACTGAGGTCCCAGAATCTTTTAGCAGTTCTATACCAGGGGATACTGAACTGGAGGATAGGGTCGGACTACCAACCTTTTCAAGCCCAACAAAGATTTATGTTGTAACAACTGGTGGCAGTAGTGGATTCTCATAGTCATGATAACAGGATGGTGGGTTAAAAGGACCTACCCATCGTTGTGCTCCGGGAGCAGATCAAGGCTCCAAGATCTACAGTGCGATAATGCAAGAACTGCAGAGGGTCAACAATTGGGGCGATCATTTCACAATCACAGTGGCCCAAGTTCATATGGACTGGAGATCTGGAAGTGGCATCTTAGAGGTGGGAGTGATGGTTGGCTTAACTGTGGATTTCTTGGGAATGATCTGAGTTATAAGCTGCTATTGCTACCCTGAGAGCTTTGGAGGAAAGGATGTGGCCATGCCAAGGGAAGTTAGGGTAAGTCCGTTATTGCCTGGGGACAGCGGCTTCAGTGGGCCAGTGTAGAAGAACTAATGGCAGCATTAGTGCAGGATGGCCAAAAGCTACCCAGAAATAGAAGGGGTCCTCTTGGGAACAATATGACTATAATGGGTTACAGTCATCAAGAAAGTGGAAGATCTTGGAGCGGTGAAGAGACAGTAGGTGGTACCCTAGAAATTTAAGGGCAACACCTGCTAGATTTGACCCATGAAGTTCCCCTAGCTGGACATATGGGAAGCAAAAAGACCTGACATTGCCTCACCTTAGTGTTCTACTGGTTTGGGATTAACAGAGATGTCACTGTGATTCCTGTGACTCCTGTCAGCAGTCTGTAAAACCAGTGTAGGGTATGCTGGTCCCAATGTAACCTTTGCCTGTAATAGATACCCGTTCCATCAGGTCACTATAGATATTGTTGGACCCCTAGCCAGACCCAGTAGTAGGAAGTAGTATACCTTTACAGTGGTAGACTATGCCACTCGCTACCCCAAGGCAGTCATACTCTCTAGGATTACCGCTACTAATGTGGTGAAAGCCCTGATGGTTATCTTTGCCCTAGTAGGCTTTACCAAAGAGATTCTCTCGGATTTGATCTGTGAGGTTTGGGAGGAGGAGTATAGACAGGAGCTGGTGCCTGTGGTACCATATTTCTTAGCGTTCAGTGAGTGGTTAGCCACTCTGACAAGGTTAGTCTGAGTCCATGTTCAGCCCACCCAGATGAAACATAGCGATACTATGATCAGGGCACTAGGGCTTGAGAGGAGGGACAAGAGATTGTGATGCTGGTTCCACAGCCCCTGAACAAGTTACAAGTGGCTTGGGAAAGGCCATATCAAAATTTCAGTAAAATCAGCTCACATACCTAAGTGCTAGCCAAACAAAAGATCACTTGGATCACTCAAATTAATGAGCTAAAGGGGTATCAGAAGCGACTACATAGTTTGTTCGCAGTCTGCCTGCCTACTGGCAGCAACCCCAGAGTGATGGCTCTTGTCTGACCTCTTATACACAGCTAGCCCTACCCCCCCAAAAAAATAATGTTTGCCAGGCCACTAACCTAACAAATACCCAATAGAAACAACTGTCTAATTTATTGGCTCAAAACGCAAAATTTGTTCTCTGACCTGTTGGGGTGGAAAACTGGTACCAGTTCACTGCCCACCACTAAAACAACCCTCTTATAAGGTTTCAGAGGGAGACAGGGTTAGTATTAGCGAATAGGATGAGATACAAGGATAAAAGTCATTAACCATCTGTCAGCCCTTTGGGCTTCCCTGATAGTCTTGGAACACCCAAGAAGGAAAGAACAACTTACTTTTGCATGAATTATCCTAAACTGAACAAGAAAACTAAAACTGCCGCTTACCCTATTCCGGCATGGACGAGTTGCTTGACCACTTGGAGACTGCCAAGTACTACCCTTTTGAAGGGGTTCTGGCAGATTCCTGTTGCAGACTCTGCTAGGGAGAAGTTGGCATTCCTTACCCCTTTTGACCTCTACCAGTTCATGGTAATGACATTCGGAATGAAAGATTTAACCCTCAACTTCCAGACATATGCCCAGCCGTACCTAGATGGTATAACTATTTTTAGCCCCTCCTGGGAGGACAGCATGGGAAAACTCACTATCTGCCTGAACAAATGTTAGTGTTCAAGGGCCGAAGTTCAGTATCTAGTGGACAGATTAGATACAACCCCAAAAAGGTAGAAGGGAAAGCTGCCTGGTCCATACCCCAGACCAATAAGCAGGTGATGGCTTTCCTGGGGACTGCAGAGTATTATCGCAAGTTTGTTACCTGTTATAGTGCAATCTCCAAGGCCCTCACGAACCTTACCTACAAGAAGATGCTGCACATTGTGAAGTGGACCCTAGCCTGTGAGGCTGCTCTTTGGACTGTCCAAAGCCTCTATGACCTGCTTCCCAATCATAGTTGCCCCAGGCTACCATTGCCCCTTCATTGTACTGTACTTCCGGATGCTTTAACCTAGCATTTGGGGGCTGCAATCATCCCATGGCTTATCTGAGCCAGAAGCCCCTACACTGAGTGGTAGTCTACTTTGAGATTGAGAAGGAATGTTTAGCAATAGTTTGGGCTCATACATTATTTGTATGGGAGGGAGTTAATTAGGTCACGGTCCACAACCCCTTATGCTGGCTAACTCAGGTAGCTGGGGACAACAGAAAGTTACTTGGCTGGGGCCTGGCTTTAAAATCTTTGAAAATTTTCTAGTCAATATTGCCAGGGAAAAAGTCCACCAAAATACAGATGGCCTCTCATGCAGGAGAACAAATAAAGATCCAGTAGGATCCTCCCCTATTCTCCACCGGCTGTAAGGTTGGAGTTGCTGTCAAAACCTACTGGAAGACCAGGATTATTGGCCGGGCGACTTGGCACCTATGATTCCCAGCTGCTGTCACAACAGTGGATCATGGCTATTTTCATAGCCAACACACTTTGTCATGTAAAGACTATGTATCACTAATCACTGATTACGGCCAGGACGATCACGGATAGACATTTCCCAGTAACTTCCCATAAGTTAATCATTGTATTCACCTGAGACTGAGAGACCCCCCTGGGTAATCAAAGCCTAGGGGGCTAATTTTCCATTTTATATTTATGTATGTTTATTTTGTGTGAGCACTGCATTTTAGGGTGTTTTAAATACATAGGCCATATAAAAATGTATAGGGGTAGTGTCACTTGACTGCTGACCGGTAGCCACTTCCAGTAGTCAACCATGATACCAGTTCACTTCCAGTCCAGAGATATAGCCGTTCTCTGACCGGGCCTGAACTTGCAGTCGCTGCAGTATAAGCTCCATAGACTTGTATTTGGGTTGCACTAATTGAGACATCAAGTATTTCTAACAAGGTTGCCAGCCCACAAGTGAAGCTCTTTGTTTCAAGTGACAAAGGTCAAGTGGTGCCAAGTAGTTTTTTAAGTAATACCCCTTTGATCATTTGTCTTTTATTATACAATGGAGGACTATATATGCACAAAACATAACTAAAAAAAGAACTATTATGTCAAGTGGGACTATATATAGGCCACAACCGGACCATAAAAACCTGCATTATACCAAGCAGGACTATATAGGCCCAAACCGTACCTAAAAAATCTTAAAATACCAAGTGGGACTATATAGGCCACAACAGGACCTTAAAAAAACAACATTACACCAAGCGGGACCATATAGGCCCCAACCATACCTTTAAAACCTTAAAATACCAAGCGGCAATATATAGACCACAGCCGGACCTTAAAAACCCACATTACACTAACCGGGACCATAAAGGCCCCAACCGGCCCTTAACAACCCATATTACACCAAGCAGGACTATATAGGCCCAAACCATAATTAAAAAATCTTAAAATACCAAGCTGGGACTATATAGGCCCCAACTGGACCTTAAAAACCCACATTGCACCAAGTGGGACCATATAGGCCCCAACCATACATTTAAAACCTTAAAATACCAAGCGAGACTATATAGGTCAAAACCATACCTATAAAACCAGAAAATAACAAGCGTAACTATATAGGCCCCAAGCGGACCTTAAAAACCCACATTACACCAAGCAGGACCATATAGGCCACAACCGGACCTTTAAAATCTTAAAATACTAAGCGAGACTATATAGGCCAAAACCATAACTACAAAACCTTAAAATACCAAGCTGGACTATTTAGGCCCAAACCGGACCTTTATAACCCTCATTACACCAATCGGGACGATATAGGCCCCAACCGGACGTATAAAACCTTAAAACACCAAGCGGGACCATATAGGTCCCAACCGGACCTTAAAAACCTTAAAATACCAAGCGGGACTATATAGGCCCCAACCGGACCTTAAAAACCCACATTACACCAACCGGGACCATATAGGCCCCAACTGGCCCTTAACAACCCACATTACACCAAGTGAGAACATATAGGCCACAACCGGACCTTTAAAACTTAAAAATACCAAGCGGACTGTATAGGCCCAAACCGGTCTTTAGAAACCCACATTACACCAAACAGGACCATATAGGACCCAACCGGACGTTTAAAACCTTAAAATACCAAGCGGGACCATATAGGTCCCAACCGGACCTTAAAAATCTTAAAATACCAAGCGGGACTATATAGGCCCAACTGGACCTTAAAAACCCACATTACACCAAGCCGGACCATATCCCAACCGGACCTTTTAAACCTTAAAATACCAAGCAGGAATATATAGGCCGCAACCGGACCTTAAAAACCAATATTACACCAACCGGGACCATATAGGCCACAAGCGTACCTTTAAAACTTAAAAATACGAAGTAGGACCATATAGGCCCCAACCGGCCCTTAATAACCGACATTACACCAAGCAAGACCATATAGGCCCCAACCGGACCTTTAAAACTTTAAAATACAAAGCGGGACTATATGGGCCCCAACCAGACCTGAAATACCCACATTACACCATGCGGGACCATATAGGCCCCAACCGGACCTTAAAAACAAACATTACACCAAGCCGGACCATATAGGCCCCAACCGGATCTTTAAAACCTTAAAATACCAAGCGGGAATAAATAGACCACAACCGGACCTTAAAAACCCACATTACACCAACCGGGACCATATAGGCCACAACCGTATCTTTAAAACCTAAAAATACAAAGAGGGACTATATAGGCCAAAACCATACCTAAAAAACCTTAAAATACCAAGCGGACTATATAGGCCCCAACCGGACCTTAAAAACCCACATTACACCAACCGGGACCATATAGGCCCCAACTGGCCCTTAACAACCCACATTACACCAAGTGAGAACATATAGGCCACAACCGGACCTTTAAAACTTAAAAATACCAAGCAGGACTATAAAGGGCCCCAACCGGACCTTAAAAACACACATTACACCAAGCGGGACCATATACGCCCCAACTGGACCTTAAAAACCCACATTACACCAAGCGAAACCATATAGGCTCCAACCGGACCTTAAAAACCCACATTACACCAAGCAGGACCATATTGGCCCCACCCGGATCTTTGAAACCTTAAAATACCAAGTGGGACTGTATAGGCCCAAACCGGTCTTTAGAAACCCACATTACACCAAACAGGACCATATAGGACCCAACAGGACCTTAAAAACACACATTACACCAAGCAGGACCATATAGGCCCCAACCAGACCTTTAAAACCTTAAAATACCTAACAGGACTATAAAGGCCCAAACCGGACCGTAAAAACCCATATTACACCAAGCGGGGTCATTGCGATCTTCTCCCCCCCTATACTTTACTGGCCTTGCGATGATCATCACAGGCCTCACATGAGCGCCTTTGGCGCTTATTGCGAGCCTCTTCCCCCCCTCTACCCCCTGCACTTTACTGGCCTTGCAATGAGCGCCTTGGGTGCTCATCATGGGCCTCGCAATGAGCGCCTTTGGTGCTCACTGCAAGCCTCTCCCCCTCTACCTTAGTGGCCTTGCGATGAGCTCCTTTGGTGCTTATCATGGGCCTTTCAATGAGCGCCCTTGGTACTCATTGCAAGCATCTCGCCCCCTCTACTTCCTCTCCCTCCCCTGTGTCTCATCCCCTTCCCCCTTCTCCTGTGTCTCATTCCCCTCTACTTTCTCTCCCTCCCCTGTGTCTCTTCCCCTCTCTCTCTCTCCTTTGTGTCTCTTCCCCCTCCCCTATGTCTCTTCCCCCTCTCCCTTCCCTTTGTCTTTTCCGTCCCTCTGCCCTCCTCTGTGTCTCTTCCCCCTCCTCTCACCCCGTTTCTCTTCCCCCTTCCTTCCTTGTGTTTCCTTCCCCCATCTCCCTCCCCTGTGTCTCTTCTCCCCTCTGTGGCTCTCCTCTCCTCTCCCTCGCCTATGTCTATAGGAATACCATTTAGTGGACAAGAGAAGCCTCCACCATACTGAGAACAGAAACAGATAATACATACACATGATATATATATTTAAGAATTGGCTGGTGCAGGTGGTACTGGTGGTACAGTGGGATAGAGCTCTGTGTTTCTATAGCTATTGACCTGGGTTCTAAACCCAGTCAGTTCCACTGGAGAAGGAACCAGCAACCCACTCCAGAATCACTGCTTGTCCTGAGTTACTTGATGAGGTTGGGTAGAATCACCACAGATCAGTCATTAAAAAGAGCAGGAACAGAATGGGCAGGGTTTATAAAGCCTTCCTGATGTCATATCATAACAATAAGTCAGAGGGGATGTTCATAGCAATCAGACAGCCTGCAGCACGGATTGGTTGATGCTACAAACTGGCAGTCAGGAAAATTGATACAATTTCCTTGCAGAGTGAATTCAGATTCTGCCAATTTGCCCCTATGAACCAGCCACCCCTGATATCCTTTACTGAGGAGTGATGATGGCAGAAGCTGAAGAGGATGTTCATAGCAATCAGACAGCCTGCAGCACGGATTGGTTGATGCTACAAACTGTCAGTCAGGAAAATTGATACAATTTCCTTGCAGAGTGAATTCAGATTCTGCCAATTTGCCCCTATGAACCAGCCACCCCTGATATCCTTTACTGAGGAGTGATGATGGCAGAAGCTGAAGAGGACCAAAGGCATTATTTTTTAGAAGGGTAGTCATCTTCCATTAAAACATCAGGCAACTCCAGTTCTGGTGTTCAACGTCTTTTTTGTCCCTTTCCTGGCGATTCACTAGTACTCAACTAGTACTTGTCCAATGTTGTCTGCTTATGTCTGTTTTTTTAAATTTTGGGACTAATATTGGATTTTTGGATGAATATAGAAGCATTTTTTTGCCCAAAAAAAGGTTATGTAATATTAAATTTGAAAATATAGTAGCTGACGAACATAAAGGTCTCACTGTATATATATCAAAGCCCTTTGAATCTGCTGTCATAAACTGCCTTGGTAGCGAGGTCCACAATCTGACGTCCCTTTTCTGCGAATAATCTTTATTATGAACTTTTATTTGTTTTAATCTTATTTGAAATCTCCTTCAAATGATAGCAAAAACGTTCACCCGACAAAGCATAATATTCACTCTGAATGTATTTATATAAAATAATCTTATCCCCTCTCAGGTGCTTTTTTTCTAGAGAAAATCAACCGAATTCAATTAGTCTTTCTTCAGACCTTATATTCTATGCATCCTTCCATTATGCGGTCACTTGACCCCTGTGTAGCATCAAATCACCCCCTGGGAGTCCACCAGACATAAGGATGCAGTGCAGCAGCAGGACTTCTGTGAGCAATGTAGGAAACAAATTTATCAAAGAAAATAAAGTTCATGTTTTTCATATTCGTATTCTTACAAAATACCTACATGAACTTTATTTTCTTTTGTAAGACAATACCAACCAATAAATGAAAACAATACTTATAGAATAGTATTGTTTATTAATTAAATAACAGTATTATTTCTGCTTCTATCTTACAAATGAATTACATAAATCTATATTTCATATGGAAGAAAATTGCAGAGTTGAACTGATTAATTTTATGGATCAGAGGTCACTTTCTGGAATTATTCATACTGTACTTACATACGCCAACTTTTCAAATAAAACTACTGTAAATCAGTAATACTTTGCATTAGGGACTAGTCATTTCAGTGGACTTGGTAAGTACTAAAATTACAGCCTTGATAAATTGGGTAAATTCTTTCAATGGGCATAGGAGCCCAAAACAATCTAGAGGGGGGGGGGGGGGGGATAAAGCTTAAAGAGACAAAAGGACTGTGGCCCAGAGTGGTGCAGTTCAAATCTACTCCCAGGACAGGCAGCAGGGGCGGATCTACTACCAGTGCACCTCGGGGGAGCAGTGCCCCCTCAAATAAACATTTTTAATTTTGTTTGTTTAAATTCTCAATGCCCCTGGGCCCCACCCACCTACCTGATCTCCGATATATAATTAAAATTATATATATATATAATCTTTTCTTTTGTCCACCATATATTAAATGATTGTTGTGGTGAACTACCTACACAAAATATCTACTACACAAGCTAAGGAACCGAACCCACGCTGATGATAGGCAGTAAGCTTGAAACAGCTGTATTTGGGTGGGATTCCTAGCTTGTGTATAATCCAGCCCTAGCTTTGCTCAAAGCTGTTTGATGCAGCAGGCATATGCTTAAGGGAAGCCATGTTTAATATCTTTATGGATTGCAAAAGCATAGCTTTTATGAGCACATTTGCATGACCCTGCCAAGGTTCCCAGAATGCAGTGTAATAACTGTATTTCTCTGAATTCTGGGCATGAAACACTTTTTCTTTAACTTGTTTTAGACATTCAAATGTGAACACAAATATACTATGTATTTAATATGTATATATATATATATATATATATATATATATATATATATATATATATATATATATTTATATATATATGGGTTATAGCTTTCATGGGAAAGACATACTGCTCTATAGAGCTGCCAAATTTGGTAATGCAAGATTACGTTTAAGTTTGCTATTTTTTGTATCCCCTATTCATATAATCTGGGGTAATTTGCCTACCCCAATTCTGTTTTCTGAGCATTGTGAATATGGCAGCTACAAGTACCAGGGCTTTCAACAGGCTGATGGAAAACTTGTTAGGTTTCAAGGACACACCCTCCTGAGAAAGATTCTGCAGAAAGCAGTTTAGTAAACAAAAAGCCCAGAGTAAATAATAAATATGTTGTCTTCTAAATATATTATCAGGTTTAGTTATTAAAAAAAAACATATATGCTACTTTGTGCAGGTTATTGATTAAATATCACAGTGAAATAAAATAACAGTGAATTATTTAACTTTGAATAACATACCTGAAGCAACATTTTAAAATTCAAATGCTACGATAATATTTAAAAATGTTAAATATCCAATGGGGAATTCAGAGAAGTCTGCAAATGCATTGCAAAGTTCATGCATAATCAATGTGATGGTAACATGGTTGGAAGATGAGATAAAAATAGAAAGGCTTTATTAAGGAGGAGTGATTCCCATAACTCATCCCATCTCTCCTTTGGAATTTGAACACAAAACATCCCATTACATCCTCATATAGTATAATACATTTTTCTACAATGTTTTTCGTTAAAGTGGCAGTATTAAAAGACAATTGTGACAATATATTAAAGGGAATCTTTAAAGGTATATGCAAGTGAGCTGGTTTATTAATGCATCTGATAGAGGAGAATTTATAGTGTCTGAAAAAAAATGTTTGCATGAAAAAAATACAAATAAACAGTTAAACCAGCTAAAAACCTGACGTTTGCTGAATTTCTTGCATTTGCAAACAGTTTTCTATGAATGTTGACACCCCCTGAAATTCCCAGGGAAAATTAGCATAACTAATACATTGTTTCTTTTTGGATGGGAATTGTGCTGGCAGCTTTACTTTGGATTTCTGTAATACCCAGAACAAGGTCTGTGTCCCTTTATTCACTGATTGTTTTACCTACATCCCAGGTGATACTTCCCCCAGCCTCAATGAATTACCCCTGTAACCCCCAGCCCCAGTGAATTGCCCCATCACCTTCTCAGCCCCAGTGAACTGCCTTTCAACCCCAGTGAATTGCCCCGTGACCTCCCACAGCCCCAGTGAATTGCCCCATCACCTGCCCCAGCCCAAGTGTCTTGACCTGTGACCTCCCCCAGCCCCAGTAAATTGCCCCATCATCTGCCTCAGCCACAGTGAATTGCCCCATCACATGCCTCAGCCACAGTGCATTGCCCCCCAGACCCAGTGAATTGCCCTGTGACATCCCCCAGCACCAGTGAATTGCCCCAACACCTGCCCCAGCCCCAGTGAATTACCCCGTGACCTCCCTCAGCCTCAGTGAATTGCCCCATCACCTGCCCAATTCCCAGTGAATCGCTCCCTAGCCCCAGTGAATTGCCCTGTGATCTCCCCCAGCCCCAGTGATTTGCCCCATCACCTACCCCAGTGAATTGCCCCCCAGCCCCAGTGAATTGTCACCTGACCTCCTCCAGACCCAGTGAATTGCCCCATCACCTACCCATCCCCAGTGAATTACCCCCAGCAAATTCCTCTGTCATCTCCCCCAGCCCCAGTGAATTATCTACATCACCTGACCCACCCCCAGTGAATTGCCCCATCACCTGCCCCAGCCCAAGTGTCTTGACCTGTGACCTCCCCCAGCCCCAGTAAATTGCCCCATCATCTGCCCCAGCCACAGTGAATTGCCCCATCACATGCCTCAGCCACAGTGCATTGCCCCCCAGACCCAGTGAATTGCCCTGTGACATCCCCCAGCCCCAGTAAATTGCCCCATCATCTGCCCCAGCCACAGTGAATTGCCCCATCACATGCCTCAGCCACAGTGCATTGCCCCCCAGACCCAGTGAATTGCCCTGTGACATCCCCCAGCACCAGTGAATTGCCCCAACACCTGCCCCAGCCCCAGTGAATTACCCCGTGACCTCCCTCAGCCTCAGTGAATTGCCCCATCACCTGCCCAATTCCCAGTGAATCGCTCCCTAGCCCCAGTGAATTGCCCTGTGATCTCCCCCAGCCCCAGTGATTTGCCCCATCACCTACCCCAGTGAATTGCCCCCCAGCCCCAGTGAATTGCCACCTGACCTCCTCCAGACCCAGTGAATTGCCCCATCACCTACCCATCCCCAGTGAATTACCCCCAGCAAATTCCTCTGTCATCTCCCCCAGCCCCAGTGAATTATCTACATCACCTGACCCACCCCCAGTGAATTGCCCCATCACCTGCCCCAGCCCAAGTGTCTTGACCTGTGACCTCCCCCAGCCCCAGTAAATTGCCCCATCATCTGCCCCAGCCACAGTGAATTGCCCCATCACATGCCTCAGCCACAGTGCATTGCCCCCCAGACCCAGTGAATTGCCCTGTGACATCCCCCAGCACCAGTGAATTGCCCCAACACCTGCCCCAGCCCCAGTGAATTGCCCCGTGACCTCCCTCAGCCTCAGTGAATTGCCCCATCACCTGCCCAATTCCCAGTGAATAGCTCCCCAGCCCCAGTGAATTGCCCTGTGATCTCCCCCAGCCCCAGTGATTTGCCCCATCACCTACCTCAGTGAATTGCCCCCCAGCCCCAGTGAATTGCCACCTGACCTCCTCCAGACCCAGTGAATTGCCCCATCACCTACCCATCCCCAGTGAATTACCCCCAGCAAATTCCTCTGTCACCTCCCCCAGCCCCAGTGAATTATCTTCATCACCTGACCCACCCCCAGTGAATTGCCCCATCACCTGCCCCATCCCCAGTGAATTACCCACCAGCGAATTCCTCTGGATCTTCTCTAGCCCCAGTGAATTGCCCCCGTCACCTGTCCCAGCCCCAGTGAATTGCCCTCCAGTCCCATTGAATTTCCCCCATCACTTCCCAGCCCCAGTGAATTGCCCCATTACATCTCACACACACACAGAATCTCTCACACACAGACATACACACTCACTCAGACACACACACTCACTAACAGACATAAACACTCACTCACACAGACATACACACTCACTCACACAGACATACCAACTCACTCACTCACAGACACACTCGCTCACTTACACACATACCCACTAATTCGCAGGCACACACACTCACTCACACAGACATACACACTCACTCAACCAAAACATACACACTCAGTCACTAACACAGACACACTCACTCAGACATACCCATTCACTCACTCACACAGACAATCACTCACTTACACAGACATACACACTCACACACACTCACTCACACAGACAGACACACACTCACTCACACAGACAGACACACACACTCACTCAAAAACTCACACAGACACACTCATTCACTCAAACACACACACTCACTCACACAGACATACACACTCACACAGACACACACACTCACGCACGCTCACAGACATACATACTCACTCACACGCACACTCACTCACACAGACATACACACTCAATCACACAGACATACACACTCATTTACTCACTCAGACACACACACTCACACAACACAGACACACACACACAGACACACACTCACTTAGACACACATACACTCACTCACACAGACATGCACACTCATTCACTCACTCACACAGACATACTCTCTAACTCACACAGAGATACACACTCACTCACACAGACACTCACTCACACAGACATACACACTCACACACACACTCACTGACTCGCGCTGTGTGCCTGCGGGTCCAAATAAAAAGAGATGGAATAAAAGGTCTTCAAGCAAGTCTTCGATCAACAAGAGGGTGAATGGTAATTTATTTACTAAACAACTCATTTTCTTTACAGGCTGTCATAATTTTTTTATTTTGTAATACTTTATTTTATTTATTTTTTGTATATATATATTTTTTAAATGTATATTTTTATTTTGTGTATTGTTAGTTTTAGATGTTATGTAATGGTAGGAACTTTTAGATTAGGGTACATGGGGATCTGAAATGAGCAACCATCACAGGCACCCTCCAAATGCACTTTGTTCTCAGTAACAAAACATTTTTTTTATTTTTTCCTCTGGATCTTCCCCAGCCCCAGTGAATTGCCCCTGTCACCTGTCCCAGCCCCAGTGAATTGCCCTCCAGTCCCATTGAATTGCCCCCATCACCTGCCCAGCCCCAGTGAATTGCCCCATTACCTCTCACACACACACAGAATCTCTCACACACAGACATACACACTCACTCAGACACACACACTCACTAACAGACATACACACTCACTCACACAGACATACACACTCACTCACACAGACATACCAACTCACTCACTCACAGACACACTCGCTCACTTACACACATACCCACTCATTCGCAGGCACACACACTCACTCACACAGACATACACACTCACTCAACCAAAACATACACACTCAGTCACTCACACAGACACTAACTCACACAGACATACCAACTCACTCACTCACAGACACACTCACTCACACACATACCCACTCACTGGCAGGCACACACACTCAACCAAAAACATACACACTCAGTCACTCACACAGACACACTCACTCAGACATACACATTCACTCACTCACACAGATAATCACTCACTCACACAGAGAGACACACACTCACACAGACAGACACACACTCACACAGACAGACACACACTCACTCAAAAACTCACTCACACTCACATACACACTCACTCACACAGACACACTCACTCAGACATACACATTCACTCACTCACACAGACAATCACACACTCACACAGACAGACACACACTCACACAGACAG
This sequence comes from Discoglossus pictus, assembly GCA_027410445.1. Classification (NCBI taxonomy): domain Eukaryota; kingdom Metazoa; phylum Chordata; class Amphibia; order Anura; family Alytidae; genus Discoglossus; species Discoglossus pictus. The sequence continues at coordinate 522,140,270 of CM050163.1, forward strand.
ACACACACTCACTCAAAAACTCACTCACACTCACATACACACTCACTCACACAGACACACTCATTTACACAGACACACTCACTCACTCACTCAGATATGCACACTTACTCAGATATGCACACTCACTCACACAGATATACACACTCACTCACACAGATATACACACTCACTCACACAGACACTCACTCACACACACTCACAAACAGACATACATACTCACTCACATGCACACTCATTCACACAGACACACACACTCACACAACACAGACACACACACTCACACTCACACAGACAGACACACTCACTCACACAGACATACCAACTCACTCACTCACAGACACAATCACTTACTCACACACATACCCACTCACCTCGCAGGCACACACACTCACTCACACAGACATACACACTCACTCAAAAACTCACTCACACTCACATACACACTCACTCACACAGACACACTCACTCACTCAGATATGCACACTCACTCACACAGATATGCACACTCACACACGCTCACAAACAGACATACATACTCACTCACACTCACTCACACAGACATACGCAGTCACTCACACAGACATACCCACTCATTCACACAGACACACACACTCACACAACACAGACACACACACTCACTCACACAGACACACACACTCACTCACACAGACATACCAACTCACTCACTCACAGACACACTCACTCACACACATACCCACTCACCTCGCAGGCACACACACTCACTTAACCAAAACATACACACTCAGTCACTCACTCACACAGACACACTCACTCACACAGACAATCACTCATTCACACAGACATACACACTCAGTCACACAGACACACACACTCACACAGACACACTCACTCACACAGACACACACACACAGACATACATACTCACTCACACACACACTCACACAGACATACACACTCATTCACTCACACAGATACTCACTCACACTCACACACACAGACATACACACTCATTCACTCTCTCGTACACACAAACTCAGACACACATACAATTACTCACTCACACAGACATGCACACTCATTCACTCACTCACACAGACATACTCTCTAACTCACACAGAAATACACACTCATTCACTCACCCAGACACTCACTCACACAGACAGACACACTCACACAGACAGACACACTCACACACACACTCACTGACTCGTGCTGTGTGCCTGTGGGTCCACATAATAAGAGATGGACTAAAAGGTCTTCAAGCAAGACTTCTATCAACAAGAGGGTGAATGGTAATTTATTTACTAAACAACTCATTTTCTTTACAAGCTGTCAATTTTTTTATTTTGTAATACTTTATTTTATTTATTTTATGTATATATATATATTTTTTTAATTTATATTTTTATTTTGTGTAATGTTAGTTTTAGATGTTATGTAATGGTAGGAACTTTTAGATTAGGGTACATGGGGATCTGAAATGAGCAACCATCACAGGCACCCTCCAAATGCACTTTGTTCTCAGTAACAAAACATTTTTTTTATTTTTTTTGTTTTGTTTCTCCAAATACACATCAAAGTAAAAAAAAAAACGGATTGACATAACTGAGCAACAGTCTACTCAGACAGCTTAAGGATGAAATAGTCAATGATGATACGCTCTACTACCCTGCCATTAGTGTATAATTATCGATTTTTTTTCATTTTCATTGATTACTTTAAGTCTCATAATACAGTCCCTGCATTAATTTTTATACTATAATATGCATAAATCAATGATTTAATATACTCCTAATAATTTGTCAGACAATCTGTTTGCTTAAAACCACTTAATATCACATGTAAATAATACTCTAAACAAAAGCTGTCATAGGTGTTTAAAGGGACACTAATGATGTCCCTCATTCAACTTTGTGGTCTCATCCCCTTATAGCTATTTGTTGATTGCTCTGGGAATAGCAAACACCTGATGGCATCACTAGAAAAAAGGTTTTAATATGAAGAGTGGGACTTTAAAGACGCCCCAGTATAATGACCAACCAACTAAATAGGACTGTTATTTAAAATATATGGGTTCATTCTTTCAAACGTGGGGTCTCATAAACCTACAATTATCACTTGCTGTATAAACAAAAATAACAGCTGATTCTGAATTTAGAACTTTTAGAAAAAGTCATCTTAAAAAATTCTTTTTGCATTTTGGCTTGTAGCATTTTCAGCATAAGCAATAAAATATGCTTAGCCAGTGTTAATTCAAGCTAATTACCGACCATGCACACTGTACCCAGCTTGCTAAGTGTAATGCTCGTTAATGGCCCTACCTGATAGCTAAATCTCATGAGCTAATCAGAACACTTTAAAACAAGTATACGCTAAACTAATTGCAACACTCTAAACTAAGGTGAACACTGGTCATAACTTCTCCCCACCGCCCCTTTCCTACCATACATCTTATAGACACACAATCTGCCTGAGTTTTAAAAATTCAAAAAAGCTTTTGATTTCAGGGCTCTAATTGTTGATGTAAAGTAGCATTATTGTATTCAATGTCCCTTAGACATCACCATGTAACTGACCCGAATATATGCAAGTTCAACAACACATTTACCATTTTTATGTAACTGAACGTCCTAATGGATATTATATTCATAGAACCACCTTATATATGAAATATTTTATTAAAGGGTCATTGGCTAACTGGCTTCTGGAGTGTGTTTTCTTGTAAGCTAAAAATGACCACTGAAGTAATTGAATCTGCTCTGCGCCAGCTTGAGATCAGCTAACAATTAAACAAGGAATATATTTTTCAGTTTTATAGTTATGAAAAATGCTGCCTTAATAGCTTTTATGGCAGTCAAACTGTATATTTACCCTAACCCTAAGAAGGAGTTTCTGCACCTCAATACTCATTGAGCTTAACAGAGATTCCATTAGGTCCTGATTTGACCAAAAGTTACAAACTCCCTCTAAATCTTTATATTTGCGTGTACTGCAGTAATAAATCCACATTGTTTCTCTTTGAGATTTAAATGTTGAAAGAAAACAAAGGAATGAGCTTACATTATGATTTTTGGTTACTGATTTTTTTTTTGCAGAGAGGCAGATACAGAAGTCGTCATTTACAGAACTCGACATGTCGCTGAAAAAAACAACGTGCTTGTGACACTCCACATCCTGTCTTTCAGGAAGTAGAATAAAGTTATGTACTGTGGCATAGTTAGTGCCTACAAGAGCCCAAGAGCATTCTGTGCCTACAAAAATTAAAGTGCAGCTGGTGTCTTCAAGAGCCCAATTGTAGACTGTGCCTATAAGAACCAAAGTGCAGCCTGTGCCTATAAGAACCAAAGTGCAGCCTGTGCCTATAAGAACCAAAGTGTAGACTGTGTCTATAAGAACCAAAGCACAGCTTGTGCCTGTGCCTACAAGAACCAAAGTGCAGCCTGCCCTTATAAGAACCAACATGCAGCTTGTGCTTAGAAGAACCCAAGTGTAGCTTCCAAGCAATGACCTGACTTCTCCTTCTCCTACATTCCCACCATCAAGTCCTCTCAGTATAGTTAAAGTGAAGTTGAATTCTATGTTATTTGATCTAATTATTGTTTTTTCTTTATGTCTTTGTAGATTATAGATTTTGTATGAAAAAACAAGACCATCAGTTCAAACTAAAATGTGAAATTTCCAGGGGTTCAGAACAGATTATTTCAATTTACATTAATCCCTATGGGAAATGCTATCTTGGAACTCAGCCTTTTTGGAACTCAACCTGCCGTCTGGAACAGATTAACGATGAGAACCAAGGTACCACTGTAATTCAAAGAATAACTAGATTATAACTAGGGAATAACTAGAGGTTGGGAAAAAATAAATGTTAATAAGACTCACTCACCACAGGGTCGCTGCCAGATGACTGGAGAAAAGCTGATGTGATACCTATATTTAAAAAAGGAGCAAGAGCAAATCCGGGGAATTATAGACCTGTAAGCCTCACATCTGTAGTTGAGAAACTTTTAGAAAGGTTAATATGGATAGTATACAAGAATATGTTTATTTAAATATGATTATAAGTAAGAGTCAACATGGATTTATGAGGGATAGGTAATGTCAAATAAATTGAATTAGTTTCTATGAAGAGGTTAGTAGGAACTTGGATCAGGGCAACTGAGTGGATGTAGTCTTTTTAGATTTTTCAAAGGCTAAACTAAGGGATTTTAACATATTAGGGGTGGGATTGGGTAGGACTATCTGATGAGGCTTTAGACCAGGAAAGAAAGCAATAGAAAGATATGGAGATAGGAAAAGTTTTGTCCAACTAAATGCAGAGGACCCATTTTTTAGTGATCACAAACCATAGCTTGACGGAGACTCAAAATTGTTATTAGAAAAACTTGAAAAACATAGACCTGTTAGGTCTTTTAACATGCAGAATGCCTACTCAGATATTTTCACATGTAAAACCTTACTGTGAGTCATGAAATCTAGGCCTGAGTATGCAAATTCAACGATGGGTAGATTCACTAAGTTTCAATGAAGCTTAAAATCATGTCAGATTAAATATATATATATATAAAATATATATATATATATATATATATATATATATATATATATAGAGAGAGAGAGAGATAGATAGATATTACATGATTTTGTAACCTATAGATTTGTGGTGAATATTTATGTGCAGATGTGTGCATCAGATTATGTTACCTTAAACATAGCTTTTTCAATCTTTTTTTATATTATTATATATTATCTAATGTTATGGAAGTATGGATATAGGAACTAATTGTGCTAATTTAATTCATCTTTTTTTTTTAAATGCTACACTATTCGTGAACATTGTTTGCCTTTTATTTTGTGCTCAAATAATACAAAGGAATAGATGAATGTTACAAGGCACATTATTTTTGTGGAAATAATTGTGGATAAAATTAGAAATGATTCACATGAAATTACTATAATATGTTGCAATTTTTATCCGTGGGTAATGCCACCTGTAAATGAAATCACAGAGGATTCCTTAATTTTCTTTTTTTTTTTTAAATGATTGCAGTATTTTGATTAATAATGTTATTTTACATATTTAGTGAAAAACAAGAAATACCTTGATATGTTTCAGTATATTTTAGTACTTACTTTTTACTTAGAATATTTACTAATATATCTGAGAGACTAGGATGGATTGTAAAGGGCTTTGCATGATCATTTTCACCCATAGGTCAAATAGTATTTGAATACTGTGATACTTAGTACATTTCCTTTATATCAAATGCAGTTGCATTTTATGAAAGTAATTCCATTGTTTAGCACTGCAAAATCTAGGTGTCTTATAATAACAAAATATATAATATTGAGTTCCCCTTTATCCCATACTGCTGTCTACCTCTATCCTTTAGTGGGCCCCAGTGCTCTGCAACTGCAGTAGATCATATCCTGCTACTAGTAATTATATTATTCCCTTTGCTTCTTCCAGTCAATCACCTGCTTATCATGTAAGTCCCTTCATTTGCTTTGAATGTCCTCAAGAATCAAATTTAACATTTTGACCTTACAGACAAATAATTTGATAATGCGTATCTCAGCTTCTATCCCGCTCAGCTTCAATCCCAACCACTCTGTTTTCTCTGCCTAGGATGTTCCTTTGTTTGCTCTTCCGATCATCAAGATATTGATACAAGACTCTTACTATGGGCTCACACTCCATGTTATTATGTGCACGGTCCATGCTTCTTATCTTTTCATCAAATTGTCTCTAAAATGGAAATTCTATTTAGATAAATCTGTTCATCCAGTACAATGTGGTCTTGCCAGTTGAGAGCAATATCCAGTATAATAGTTGTGAGCAATGGCTGCAAGATGTGTTCTGAGCAGGCCTTACTCACAAGCTGCTAGCCCTAAATGAGAGAGAATGAGAGAGAGAATGAGAGAGAGAGAGAGAATGAGAGAGAGAGAGAGAATGAGAGAGAGAGAGAGAGAATGAGAGAGAGAGAATGAGAGAGAGAATGAGAGGGAGAGAGAGAGAGAGAGAGAGAGAGAGAGAATGAGAGAGAGAGAGAGAGAGAATGAGAGAGAGAGAGAGAGAGAGAGAGAGAGGGAGAGGGAGGGTGAGAGGGAGAGAGCGCAGAAAGAGGTCATAAAGGGAGGGAGTAAGGGCACAGAGAGCACAGAGACAGAGGGCACACACATTTAGCGATGACACAGAGAGAGCATGCAGAGAGAGACAGAGGACACATAAAGAGAGACAGCACAGAGAGACAGAACAGACAATTGACTAGAACATATACACTAGTCTGTAATAAACATGAGTTTTCCTTTACTAGTATATACTTTCACTTTGTCCAAAAAGTTCTATTTTAAATCTTGCAGTGCTTGTTATTACAGACCTGCTTACAATTGCCTCCATGTGTCACTTATTATAGTTAATTAATTTCATTTCTTACCTTACCTACTGATTTCTTGTAAGACTCATCATCCACATCTCTCTTGGAGCTGGATCAAACCTGTCAGGACTAAATTTATCAAGTTTTTAAAGGAAAACTGACGATTAAACACATTTTCTGTTAAATGATGATACTTGTGTTAGTCCTGAATAGGAACTTCTCATGTGATTAGATATTCCCCGCTATAGGGCACACAGGTCCTGCTTTACTGTTGATAATGTGAATATTTGTGCAGTGTGAATGTGCTGGACACAATTGTTTCTGAAAGTGTTAGCATGAGTGCACAGCCATATTGTTACAAGGGAAATCAAGCTAAAACAAGATAGTTGCACCACAGCACTTGCGTAGGAATGTATACTTGGATTCCAGGGTCAGCCACTTAAATATGACTTGGTAAAGTAATTATTTGAAGAAATGTATATTCTTTTATTATTCTGTCCATTATTTTATTGACATGTTACTCATTTTTTCTCTACTTATTTTTTTTAGTTGTTTGTGGTGTTTTAACAATTACATGTTTCTATGAAAACATATTGTATGGTCTTGGCTTACACAGCTAGTGTTAGCTTGTTACATTTTTGCAAACATTTGAGGTTTTCCTAAAATACTTTGCTCCCCTCAATTATTGACTTATTTTACCTATCCTCAAACAAGGTATCCGGCTCCCACGGACTAACGTTTTACTAAACTACTTTAGTTATTGTTGACCTTGAAAATCCATAAGCTTTTCCTTTGTCATTTAAAATTAAACTCTTGTTATGGCTGATATATATACTAGCGACTTGCCCGTCAAAAATGACGGAGCAATAAAAAAGTGTTGAAATGCTGTTTGTCACACAATGTGAGTGTACTGTGTGCCTCAACTATATAGATCCCTATAACACACTAATGAACGCATGTAATAACACTATAAGTGCCATGACGGTCATCCAGGACCCTCATGACACAAAGTGTAAGCACTGCACTATACAGACCCTCATAAGCCTCTATTTAACCCCATTAGTCCCATAAGTGTATTTAAAGACCCTCATGGGACATTTAGAAGCCTAACATTACCCCATAAGTGCTATGAGGGTTCTCCAGTACCCTCATGACACTAAGTACAAACACTACACTGCACTAAACCCACCTCTATAAACCATTAAATCTAAACTAACATCCCTCTACACTAACCTATTAACACCTACACTACCTACCTAAACTACCTACCCCCTAATCAATGAACCCCCCCACCACTCTAATTACATAAAATAAAAAAACCTAAGGCACCAAAATTAAAAAATCTACATTACATAAAATAAAAAATAAAAACTCACCAAAAGAAACAATCTACATTACAGAAAATAAAAAAACCTATGTCACGAAAAATAAAAAAGGTACATTACAGAAAAAAAAGACATTACAACCCCCCCCCCATTACAGATTTTTTTTTTTTAATTACACATCTGAAAAGGAAATACATAGAATACAATACAAATAAAGAGAAATAAAATAAAATACCCCCCTATGTAACATACAATCAATACTATCTATCTAAAATACATCCCCCAACCTATCTAATCACATATATAGTTGTGAGCATGCGAGCTGTTGCTAACGCTGCGGGCTCGCGTATCGCTCCTTGCCAGCAACTGCGGTCCTCGCAAAGCGAGGGCCGCAGTTTCTGGCGTGGAGCGCTAAGGCGATCCTTGCCAGCAACTGCGGACCTCGCAACAGGGTTACGAAAGCAAAATACGAGACATGTTATGACCCATTACGACCTCGCAAAAAACGGCCGAAACCCGCGCACATGAAAACATGAAAAACACAATAAATACACACAACAAATACATAAAAAGCTTACCTACAGCAAGGGGGGCACCCAGGATCTCGAAAAATGAAGTTACACCTCAATTTAACTCCAAATAAAAGATTTTAGACACCCAAAAATCCCCTAAGCAAGAGAAAAAATGGCCGCTGAAAAAAACGAAAATGAGGCTACAGCACTCTAAAGACGCAAAACACCACAAAACACATGCAGATTTCCCGAAAAAGACGTACGAGATCTGAAAACAAGGACGCAACCCGCGCAACCCCAAAAACATTAGAAACATAATAAATACAGACAACAAACACATAAAAAGCTTACCCACAGCAAGGGGGGGGCACATCTCGATTTAAGTCCGAATTTCGGAGTGTAGACACCCAAAAATCACCTTAGTGAGAGAAAAAATGGTTGCCGAACAAAACGAAAACGAGGCTAAGGATGCAAAAATACTACAGTGACTCGCAAAACGGAAACATTGCTCCAGTCTACTTCACGAGGCACGTAACACACACTATGCGGTACGTACCACATTGATATTAACCACCATTTTACAGGAAAATTACAACTATTAGGCCTAAAATGGTGGCTGGAACGCAAATTTTAAGGTCTAACGCAAATAGCGCATGCGTATTGCGTTCTAATGGTCTGAGGCACCTCAAAGTTTATAAATACTGCCTACTTTACAGAAAATTCTACATTTCTCCTCAGGTGATAAACAGTGTGACTGGATAGTTAACTGCTGCTGTTACTTGAGAAGATAATTATTTCCTAATTTCCTACTTTACACTCTGCAAATTGAAACTGAGAGGTAAGCTATAATATATTTCATTTACTAAGTAAGACACGAAAAAAAAAAAAGGACAAAAATAAAACATTGCAAACTTTAACAATGAAAATCGGATTCATGTATAGTCACACGTGACATGCACATTTATTTGTATAGGCCCTACAACAACCTAATCTTAACTCAAACTAAAGAAAGACGTATATTCAACTGACATTAATTCACAGCAACTCATAGCAAAAAAAATATGACACTAATACATATTTAACCTGCAGCGCAATCTTTCCCCTTTTTTCACTATTCAAACAGACTCTGCATCAACAGCGTCACTCAAGAATTTTCACCGTGGACTGTGAAAGAGGATCACTTTTAAAGAACAGAAAGAAAGAAGAAGAGGTAAGATAGAAAAATACATTACATGCAGAAAAAGACCATGCTTTGCAAAATCCAAAATAATAAATATACAATTAACCATTTAACTTTCTTTTTCAAACAGACACTACAAGAAGACTGGCGGATTAAGATTGGCAGGAGAGGACCCTCTGTCATTCGGACAAGAACAAGACTTCAATCAAGGTATAGTATAACAAGTACAAAAAAAATAAAAAATCCTATGTTTAATGGCCAACAATATGAGAATTCAAATGAAAAAATACAAGCCTCAATACAAATTCAAACAACAATAAAACACCACAGTTCAACCAACTTCACAAAGACCTATATAATTTCCAAATAAAGACAGTTGCACACACACACAAAAAAAAGTGGTGGACACAAAACAGGATAGCATACCAAACATTAGCAACATACAGAAAACAAAAGTATTCCTCCTCTTTACTGTACAACAACCTCCAACCATCACCCACAAGCCAAATGCAGCATCCGAAAAGTGGTGAAAACAAAACAGGATAGTACAAAAAAGCGCAACAACATATGAAAAAGGCAATTAAGATTCCTTTTTACTGTCCAACAACATGTAACCCTCACAAACAAGATTAATTAAGAAAATGGAGCATGCAAAATGTGGTGGACAGAAAACAGGATTGTACAAAAAATCACAAAAACAGATAGAAAAATAACTTAATATTCCTCTTTACTGTTTAACAACCTATAACCCTTACAAAGAAGCCTAAATAATCATACCAAAAGTTGCGGACACTAAACGGGATACTACTGTTAATAGTTACAACATAGATAAAAGATCAGTCAGCTTTACTCTACAACAACCTTTAACTGTCATCCACAAGCCAAATACAGCATCACAAAAGTGGTGGACACAAAACAGGATAGTCCAACAAACATTGCTAACATATACAAAATGTCAACAATATTAAGAATCACAGTAAAAAAAAAAAGAATAACTGTAATATACAAATAAAATTAAAGTGTTTTAAAGTGGTGCACAAAAAACAGCATAGCAGAATAATTCACGATAACAGATACAGTAGACAGAAAGAATTAACTATGCTATTCATGAGAAATACATTCCAAACAAATAACATTTTGCTTTTTCTTTTACAACAGACACTGCGTCAAGACCATCTCACGAAAAGTTACAACAGCGGATCCAGAAATATTCTGCTTGAAATCACACTTCAAACAAGGTACAGTATAACAAGTAAAAAAAGAGAAAACAGAATAAATATGTTTGCTCTGCATCCATGACAAGAGAAAAAACAAAATAAACCAACAACAATAAGCACCACTAATTAACAGCTTTAACAAAATATTACTGACACATTTGTCATTTACCTACTAATTGCCTTTTACGTACAACATTTAACAGTAAACCCAAACTTCAATCTATAAAAAAAAAAATGACCAAGATAAAACAGCATAGTCCAATAAATAGTGAAAACACATACAAAATAACATTTTCAATTCTCAATTCAAAGCTCTAATGTACAATGTTAAGCAGAAAACATAACCAGACACATAAAATAGAATACTACAACAAATACTACTAAAACCTAACAAACAACAAAACAAACCTTCTTTTCACAGCCACTACAAATAAGCCTTTAAGAAAATTGAAGAATAGTATTATAACAATCCCCTGCAGGACAAATTAGAAAGAGCAATATATTACTACCATTTTTGCCCTCTACTATGCCTCTAAGCCAAACCTACAAGATAAAAAACAATCAAGAAACAAAAAATAAATAAAAAATTTCACTTAACACTATAAACCTACTACATCTACAATAAGCTATAATGCAGTTACCTTGGGGTGTGCTATGCATCTAAGCCACAAAATACAACCTACAAGAGATAAAGTAAGAGCAAAAAAAGAAAACACTCTCATTTAACAATAGAAAGAAAGTTAATCTACAATGAACTGCAATCACATACAAACAAGCTTAATTTACAATCGCAACAGTGTTACAACTAAAAGATTTCATAAATCAACTTAACATCTCAAACTAAACTAATGATACATTATTTTCTTTTACAGATTAACATGGCTGATAACGAGACCAAACAAGAAAATATAAAAGTCAAGCTAGAGAACGACAACAAAGATGGGCAAACCAGCAAATGCCGGAGCAGAAGGAAATTCGACGAGAAAAAGAATGGAAAAGACAAGCAAGCAACAGACTATCAGCTGAAAAAATAAAAGCTACACCCAAAAAAAGTGACTAAAAAACAAAAGCATTTAGAACCTGTTCCTCAAACATCACATAACATTTCAAATGATGAATTACATACTGATATATGCTCTTCAAATTGTCCTTTACTCAAGTCTTTAGCAGTAGAGGTTCATAATTGTGGTGACATGAATATTCTCTGTCAGTTTTGTGAGGCTTATCATTTTAAACAGGAAAGACCCAGAGATGGACAATTCATTAGTTGCTGTCAAAAAGGCAAGGTCAAACTTCCAGAAAGAAAACAATTCCCAACATATTTACAAAACATTATTACTGAACCTATTTTTCCAAACTACAAAAATTTCAAGACAAACATAAGATCCTACAATAGTGCCATATCCTTTGCATCTATGGGGGCAACATTAGCTGCTAATGTACCAGGACATGGTCCTTACTGCTTTAAAGTTCAAGGCCAAATTTACCATCGTACTTCCCATTTACATCCAGAGGAAGGAGAGCAAAGAAAATTATGCTCAACTATACAGTATGTCCTAGATACAATGGAAGCTGTTGACCAACGTATGCAGCTGCAAGAAAATAAAAAATGCTTAACCACTGTTTTTATAGAGCTAGATAACATTATGGCCAATAACCCCTACACTAAAGCTTATAAAAAATTGGCAGAAGTAGAAAATGAACAACAACTTCATGCAGAAAGACATCAATTACCAATCCCAAAGGTCAATATGGTGCTTAAAAGAGATAGACATACTGATAAATGCCGTTATAATTTGCCAACATCAAATGAGGTTGCAATGGTGTTTCAAAATGATGAAGGAGAACCACCATTTCAAAGAGACATTAGAATATATCCCAGAAATGACGAGCAACCATTCATTAATATCAGTATCTTAAGTCCAAATTTAGATCCAATGACATATCCCATTTTGTTCCCACACGGAGAAGCAGGTTGGCAACCAGAATTAACCCTTCCCAGTTACCCAAATGCTAAAGCCAGAATCCGAAATAATGTTTCCATGCTTGAATTTAAAGTAGCTCAAATAGCCATTCGAAATACATTTAATCCAATTTTATGTGGTGGAGAACTAACACAACAATGGATTATTGATTCCTATTTGCAAGTTGAGGCCAATAGTTTAAACTTCATCAAATATCAACAAGATAAACTACGTGTAGAACAATATTGGGGATTAATGGACTATGTTGCTGAGGTGGCTACAAGCAGAGACATGACAGCTGGCAAAGCCATAATTTTACCATCTTCTTTCCAGGGATCTTCTCGAAATATGAGAGAAAGATGCAATAATGCCATGGCTATTGTCACCAAATTTGGAAAACCCGATTTATTTATTACATTTACATGTAATCCCCAATGGCCAGAAATTATGCAAAATGTACTTCTTGCCCAAACTGCTTCCGATAGACCAGATTTAGTAGCCAGAGTTTTCAAAATTAAATTAAATGAATTAATACGTGACATCACTATAAGTCACTTATTTGGCAAATGTCTTGCTGATGTATATACCATTGAATTTCAAAAAAGAGGCCTTCCACATGCACATCTTCTAATAATCCTTCAAGAAATAGATAAATTAGATACTGGTGACAAAGTGGATTCAGTCATTGTTGCTGAACTACCAGATCCAGAACTATATGGTAGAATATATGAGATTGTAACTCATCACATGATTCATGGACCCTGCGGAGACCTTAATCCACAATGACCATGTATGGAAAATAATAAATGTTCAAAAGAATTTCCAAAAGATTATAGAGACAAAACTTATGCCAATTGTGATGGCTATCCACTTTATAGAAGAAGAAAATGAGATAGTGCCATTATTCATGGAAAAAAGGTTGACAATAGATATGTGGTACCCTACAATCCACATTTACTCATGAAGTATAATGCACACATTAATGTAGAAGCCTGCACTTCCATCAAATCCATTAAATATGTCTACAAATATAATTACAAAGGCTATGATGCAGCTACTGTAGTCGTCAAAAGTGCAGACAACACCGAAAGCAGTGAGTTAGTACATGATGAATTTGCATCTCATGTAGATGCTCACTATGTAAGTGCACCAGAAGCTATGTGGCGCCTTTTAAAATTTGAAATGCATGATAGATCACATGCAGTATATAGATTAGCAGTACATTTGCCACAAAGACATTTAGTGTATTTCCATGCTGGAAATTAAACTAATGCATTGGCCCAAAGTGAGGATCGTCACACTACACTAACTGCATGGTTTTAATTAAATTCTACATATTCACAAGCAACACAATTCTTATATATTGAAATTCCCTATCACTATGTTTCTGTGAATGGATTATGGAGACCAAGAAAAAGCAGAGGAAATAAAATAATCCCAAGAATGTACACAGTCAGTCCAAGAGACCTTGAACGTTTCTGCTTACGACTACTACTTTTAAATGTTACTGGAGCACAAAGTTTTGAACACTTAAGAACTGATAATGACATAGTATATGAATCATTCCATTTAGCTGCAAGACATAGAAACTTACTAGCTGATGATAGAAAATGGGAAAGATGTCTACAAGAAGCAGCACTATGTCAAATGCCACAGCAGATAAGGGAACAATTTGCATTCATCTGTATCTTCTCAAATGCTCCAAAATGCATTAGCTATGTGGGACACATTTAAAATTAATATGGCTGAAGACTTTATGCAACGATACAATGAACCTATTGCACACTTAAAAGCATTAATGGAAATCCAAGAAGTATTTTTAACTCATGGATTAGGTTGCGCAGGTTTTAATCTGCCTGATCCAGGTCTTATAGATGACATAAACTTTTAAGACTATGACATTCAACTACAAGTACAAAGGACAGAAGAAAGACTTGCAACTTTAAATACATTACAATTGCAAGCATTCAATGCCATAAAAAATGCACTAGATGATGACATGGTCAAAGAGCGTTATTTCTATCTTGATGGACCTGGCGGATCAGGAAAAACATATCTATATAATTTATTAATGAGTTTTGTACGAGCACAAGGTCAAATAGCACTTGCATTTGCGACCACTGGAATTGCTGCACTTTTGTTAGAAGGTGGAAGAACTGTACATAGTGGGTTTAAACTGCCAGTGCCTATTTTAGAAACCTCAGTGTCAGATATTTGCATGACATCAATACAAGCAAAAAAAACTGAAAAAAGTAAATTAATTATAATAGATGAGGCCACAATGATGTCATGCTATGCCCTCCAATGTATTGACCGTTTGCTTCGTGAAGTCATGGATAATACTTTTCCATTTGGTGGAAAGGTAATGTTGTTAGGTGGCGATTGTAGACAAACATTACCTGTCGTTGTACATGGAAATCAAACTGACATTATCGAAACATGTATAAAGTCAAGTACACTATGGAAACATTTTACCCATCTTCAACTGCAACAAAATATGAGATCAGAAGGCCAAAATGATTTCAATGATTGGCTTATTAAAATTGGAGAAGGCAGAAAAGAAAAAATACCAAATTTACCTGACGACACTGTGCACATCCCACCTCATATGATTTGTCACCAAGATCTTATATCGGCTATATTTGAAGGTACCATAAATAACCAGGAATATTCAGAACTTGCCAACCAAGTCATCCTAACCTGTAAAAATAAGGATGCATTAATCCTCAATAATTAAATATTTTAAAAAATTAATGCACCCCAAAGAAATTATCACAGTGCTGATTCTGTACTTGCTGATGACAAAGAAAGTCAGGCAAACTTTTCAACTGAATTCATAAACTCATTAACTTCTTCTGGAATGCCACTACATATTTTGCAGCTAAAGAAAGGTGCAATTGTCAGGCTACTGCGAAATATGAACCCCAAAAAAGCCCTATGCAATGGGACAAGATTAATTGTTCAACAATTAAAGGACCATTTTATAGATGCTGAAATTTTAACTGGTACCCATAAAGGAGAGAGAGGTTTCATACCAAGAATAGATTTAGCACCAAGTGAAAGTAGTCTCCCTTTTATACTTCAAAGAAGGCAATTTCCCATCATTATGGCATTTGCCATGACCATTAATAAATCACAAGGACAAACTTTCAAATCTGTGGGTATTTTCTTAGAACAAACAGTATTTGCACATGGCCAATTATACGTTGCCTTATCACGGTGCAAAAATCCACAGGCTATTAAAGTTTACATTGAAAACAATGAAAGTCAAGGTGATTTATTAGAGGATGGACGCATTTTTACTAAAAGCATTGTCTACTATGAAGTACTGTAACTTTCCATCAAACAAACAAAAGACATGCAAAACCAATTTAAACACAAATGCAAAAAAAAAAAAAAAAAAACATATAACCACTAAAACATTTTATAAAGTAAACACAACTGTCTGATTCCTTCAAAAGGTCATTATTACGCCACAGAAATGATATTCACATCAACAATATTTTCCCATTAAACTACATGAAATTGTAAAACACATATAGAACAGTGGTTACACATCGCAAAACAAATTTAAGGTCTCGCGCTCTCTTTTTAGAGAAACACTTTTCCACTTAAAACAAATACTACACCAACAAACAAACGTCAACCATTGAAAACTACCAATCAATAAAGAATTCAGTCATAATTTATGGAAGTACTGTTTAAGCATGATTAGCCCCACAAAACACTTGCCTTGCATTATTTTTACAAATTCTGTTCAAATGTTAATTAGCTATGTTACTGTTTCTAATGTTACAAGTTTGAAAACAAAAATTTCAAGTTCCTTACTTAGAGAGGTAAGAAAGTTCAATTTTCAAAATATATACTTTCAAGTTCCTTACTTAGACATATTACAAAGTTCATGTTAAGAGCACAAGCACGTTTTGAGGCTCAATGTAAATGTTGTATTTTATGTTAAACATTAATCCAGGGAGTAATCCAATTGCCAGTTAATGGGGTCAGGAAGGAATTCATTTTTTTCCCGCTTTGATACAATTGGCTACGTTTCAAAGAGGGTTTTTACTGTTTGTCTTCCTCTGGATTCACTGTATATTTAAGTTAACAGTTCTTGAGATAGAATTTGCATGTTAAAAAACCATTACCTCAAGTTTACAATACTGAATAATCTAAAGTTCAACTGTTCTTACATTCAAATGTTAATACTTTTACTACAAAACGCTTTAACAGTTACTCATGAACAAAAGAAAATGTTACAAAAATAAAGATGTTTAATATCACAATTGAACTTATTTCCATATGACTAAAACCTTACAAGTGTCAAATATGTATATTAATAACTAAACAACTTCACAAACATACACATCTCATTGCCGTCATTTTTTGACCGGCAAGTCGCTAGTCACATATATAGTTGTGAGCATGCGGGCAGTTGCTAACGCTGTGGGCTCGCGCAGCGAGCCTGCGGCCCTTGCGAAACGCAAAATACCACCTTAACGGAAAAAATATGACCTTAACGGCAGAACCGTGCGCACAAAAAAACATTAAAAACACAATAAATACCCCCCAAAAAAACATAAAAAGCTTACCCACAGGAAGGGGGCGGGGGCACCTGGGACCTCTGCAAGTGAAGTTACACCTCCATTTAAGTCCAAATTCCTGAGTTCAGACACACGAAAATCCTCTAAGCGAGAGAAAAGATGGCCGCCGAAGAAAACGAAAACGAGGCTCAAAGACCCAGGACCGCCCAGCCACGTACAACTTAGCCAAGAAGGGTTCCGAAATAAGCTCAGAAACCCCCATTAACCCCACGGGATTCAAGATAAGCTCGGAGACCTGCATTAACCCCACATTAACCATCGCAGTGGGGGTCCAGATCGCACGCGATCGGGGACCCCCGCTGCAATGAAAATTCTAAATTCCCGCGTTACGGGTCCTTAAAAGACCATAAAGGTCCTTAAAGGACCTGTGACAAAGTGCCCTTCACCACTTTGTCTTGGAGAGGACTGTTTGCCAGCCTCCTGCCTTTTGACTATGGACCGGCATTTAAATACTTTATTTTCCTATGCAGAAAGACTTTGGTTCCATGGCCATTGAACTGTATGTATGTGGTCTGAGCGCCATTCAGTAATAATGTGTGCTCAGACCTAAGCTATCTGCAGATATGTTCTGGGTTATAAAATGTTGTTATTATATCTGTAAAAATATTGTATTGTGTGGTATGCAGTCAAATATCTTTGGTCTCATACACTTGGTCAGGAGTTGCCCATCTGCCTCTTAATAGTATCTGCTAAACCACACAAGAGATAGCAGAACAAAAGGGTTTTAGCAGACAAGATGGCACCATGAACAATGGGGGTAGGGACTCTTGAATAATGAGATGACCTGGGGTTTCCCCATACTCCCAGCAGGAGAATAAGTGAGCTTAGAGATGTTACTCTCTCCACCGCCAGAGGTAGAATGAGCAGTTAGCCACGCCTAGTGGGCGGCTCCTGGGGGAGGGGACTCCTGGCTCCCACACCTTAATCCTGTCTGATTGGCGATAATTAGGGGTTGATCAAAGGTAGTCACTGCCCCTACTGTGTATGTGAAGTGTTTAAAAATGTGCTTTGTAATTAATAAAGAAGAGAGTTCACTGCTTGACCCTCAACACAGAGCTTATGTCTCGTTCTTGGGGGGATTCATGGTATGCTGTTGCAGACTGACTGCCAGGAGTGTAAGCATCTTGGGGTGCTTTTCCTGTTCAGCTGCTAGCAGCTATTCGTGAGGCTCCAGTTAAGCTACGGCGGTTGTGGAGTCTGTGGTGGTGGTGGTGTCCGGTGCGGTGCTTGTAGTCCTCGGCGCAAGCTAGGACGCGTCCATCAACGGAGGTACCCGGTCGGGGTGCCAGTAGATCCGTTACATTGGCTGGCAGTGGTGGGATGGCGTCCTAGTAAGAGGAAAAGCAGCACGAAGACACTGGTAACGTTTGTAGTTACAAATTGAGGGCAACGCTAGTATCCGTTCAGCGCCCCTGGCTACAGCAGGATGGAACCGGTTTTCAGTTTTCGGACAGCGTTCCATGATGAGGAGGAGGAGACGGCCGCGGACTACAGGGATGCAGACAGAAAGGAACACTGGTATGATGCCCTGGAAGATGCCCAATGGCGGCGAGGTGAGAGTCTCCCCAGTGATGAGCAGCGGCTACAGAAGCGTGTGGCGATGCGGATGTATCTATTGGGAGAGCAGCCCCTGGATGAGTGGGTGACAAGACTAGAGACCCTGGTATGGCGAGAGATCTGGCTAGACAACGCATACCAGGCCCTCTGGTGGCATACCGTTCGACTTACCCCCTGGACGGCTGAACACGACTTACCGGAGGGGGATGATTATGATGGCCCGGGTTTATTATGGGATGCCTTGGAGGACGACATTGATCTAGGCAGCACGGAAGGGTCTAGGTTTTGGGACATCTACGACTACCGGATGGGCATGTATGTCTGGGGTGACGAAGGCGAGGTGAGCAAAGACATGACCCACCTGGTAACGAGAGAGTGGGAGCTGGAGCAGGACTACCAACACCTGCTCAGCTTCGTGCAGCCCCAACCTACTCGACAAGCAGAACCAGACCTCATTGACTGGTCCTGGGATGACCTCCAGATGGCAGGTAGAGATGGGACCGAGCTCTCTCTACCGGCCCTACAGGGAGCAGAAGGTGCTGTCCTTCCTCCCCAGCGACAGTGTGAACCCCAGGGGGCAGAAGGTGTCATCCTTCCCCCCCAGCGGCAGTGTGAACCCCAGGGGGCAGAAGGTGTCGTCCTTTCCCCCCAGCGGCAGTGTGAACCCCAGGGGGCAGAAGGTGTCGTCCTTCCCCCCCAGCGGCAGTGTGAACCCCAGGGGGCAGAAGGTGTCATCCTTCCCCCCCAGCGGCAGTGTGAACCACAGGGGGCAGAAGGTGTCGTCCATCCCCCCCAGCGGCAGTGTGAACCACAGGGGGCAGAAGGTGTCGTCCTTCCACCCCAGCGACAGTTTACCCTTACAAGGGGAGACACCAATCTCCCAGACGGCGCAGATGGGACCATGGTCTCTGCGCCCACAGCCTGTCCAGATCCCCAACTACCCTCACTGGGACAACCGGAGGAGGGGGTAAGTACAAATTCCCCTCCCCAGCTAACTTCTAATGTGGCCCCAGGGTTAACAGAGGAAATGTTAACCCCCACTGACCCCCACGTTTCCCTGGCTACTGAGCCGGAATATGTCCCAAGTACCCCAGCAGAAGAGCTGACAGCGGGGCAGAGTGCAGTCGGCCTCTGCCCTCCCTTTGTCCCTTGTACAGAGCAGGATGTCCTGCAGGTTATACCAGCAGAAGAGCTGGCATCAGGGCAGAGTGCCGCTGGCCTCTGCCCCTCAAGTCCCCTCAGCGTGTTGCCCCATCACCACAGCGAAATATCCAGGTGCAGTTACGGTTTGTTGTGGGTGGGCTGCTCTTGCACTTTGTTGTTGTGGGGGGGCTGCTCTAGCACTGGTTTATTGTGGGTTGGAGGATCGTCCAACGGAGGCACTGACCGGCAGAAAGTCAGGTGCGTGGTTAGACTTCCCCCCAAAGGGGAGATGTGTGATGAAGTGCCCTTCGCCACTTTGTCTTGGAGAGGACTGTTTGCCAGCCTCCTGCCTTTTGACTATGGACCGGCATTTAAATGCTTTATTTTCCTATGCAGAAAGACTTTGGTTCCATGGCCATTGAACTGTATGTATGTGGTCTGAGTGCCATTCAGTAATAATGTGTGCTCAGACCTAAGCTATCTGCAGATATGTTCTGGGTTATAAAATGTTGTTATTATATCTGTAAAAATATTGTATTGTGTGGTATGCAGTCAAATATCTTTGGTCTCATACACTTGGTCAGGAGTTGCCCATCTGCCTCTTAATAGTATCTGCTAAACCACACAAGAGATAGCAGAACAAAAGGGTTTTAGCAGACAAGATGGCACCATGAACAATGGGGGTAGGGACTCTTGAATAATGAGATGACCAGGGGTTTCCCCATACTCCCAGCAGGGGAATAAGTGAGCTTAGAGATGTTACTCTCTCCACCGCCAGAGGTAGAATGAGCAGTTAGCCACGCCTAGTGGGTGGCTCCTGGGGGAGGGGACTCCTGGCTCCCACACCTTAACCCTGTCTTATTGGCCAGAGGTAATTAGGGGTTGACCAAAGGTAGTCACTGCCCCTACTGTGTATGTGAAGTGTTTAAAAATGTGCTTTGTAATTAATAAAGAAGAGAGTTCACTGCTTGACCCTCAACACAGAGCTTATGTCTCGTTCTTGGGGGGATTCATGGTATGCTGTTGCAGACTGACTGCCAGGAGTGTAAGCATCTTGGGGTGCTTTTCCTGTTCAGCAGCTAGCAGCTATTCGTGAGGCTCCAGTTAAGCTACGGTGGTTGTGGAGTCTGTGGTCGTGGTGGTGTCCGGTGCGGTGCTTGTAGTCCTCGGAGCAAGCTAGGACGCGTCCATCAACGGAGGTACCCGGTCTGGGTGCCAGTAGATGCGTTACAGGACCCATTATAAAAAAAAATATATACACTATCACGCATGGGGCTCTATACAGAGCCCCATCAACCATTAATTTACCCTGTCACTCATGGGGTCAATATAGACCCCCATAAGCCCTTCATTAATCCTGTCACTCATGGAGGTCAATACAGACCCCCATAAGCACTTCATTAACCCCCTCACTCATGAGGGTCAGTATAGACCCCCATAAGCCCCTCATTAACCCTGTCAGTCATCGGGGTCAATACAAACCCCCATAAGCACTTAATTAACTCTGTCACTCATGGTGGTCAATTCAGACCCCCATAAGCCCTTCATTAACCCTGTCACTCATGAGGGTCAATACAGACCCCCATAAGCCCTTCATTAACCCTGTCACTCATGGGGTTCAATTCAGACCCCCATAAGCACTTCATTAACCCCCTCACTCATGCAGGTCAATATAGACCCCCCATAAGCCCTTAATTAATCCTGTCACTCCTGAGGGTCAATACAAACCCCCATAAGCACTTAATTAACTCTGTCACTCATGGTGGTCAATTCAGACCCCCATAAGCCCTTCATTAACCCTGTCACTCATGAGGGTCAATACAGACCCCCATAAGCCCTTCATTAACCCTGTCACTCATGGGGTTCAATTCAGACCCCCATAAGCACTTCATTAACCCCCTCACTCATGCGGGTCAATATAGACCCCCCATAAGCCCTTCATTAATCCTGTCATTTATGAGGGTCAATACAGACACTCATAGGCACTTAATTAACCCTGTCACTCATGGGGGTCAATATAGACCCCCATAAGCCCTTAATTAACCCTGTCACTCATGGGGGTCAATACAGACCCCCATAAGCCAGCCCTTCATTAACCCTGTCACTCATGGGGGTCAATACAGACCCCCATAAGCCAGCCCTTCATTAACCCGGTCACTCATGGGGGTCAATACAGACCCCATAAGCACTTAATTAAACCCCTCACTCATGAGGGTCAATACAGACCCCCATAAACCCCTAATTAACACCCTCACTCATGGGGGTCAATACAGACCCCCATAAACCCTTCATTAACCCTGTCACTCATGGGGGTCAATATAGACCCCCATAAGCCCTTCATTAACCCTGTCACTCATGGGGGTCAATATAGACCGCTATAAACTCCTAATTAACCCTGTCACTCATGGAGGTCAATACAGACCCCCATAATACATATAATTAACCCTGTCACTCATGGGGGTCAATAAAGACCCACATAAGCCCATAAATACCCCTGGCATTCATGGGGGTAAAAACAGACTACCATAAACCCTTAATTAACCCAGTCACTCAGAAGGGTCAATACAGCCCCTTGAGGACCGTCATGGCACTTATGTGGTTAATGTTGGGTTGTAACAGGCCTATAATGGTCATAATATACCCTTATGGGACTGATGGGGTTAAATAGAGGCTTATGAGGGTCTGGATAGACCCCCATAAGTGACCGGGTTAAAATGGTGTAGTGCTTACACTTTCCTGGTTGACCCTCATGGCACTTATAGTTTTTTTACATGCGATCATTACTGTGTTAGAGGGGTCTATATAGTTGAGGCACACAGTAAATTCACATTGTGTGACAAACAGCATTTCTATCTATCTAAAAAACATAACCCTATGTAACATACAATAAATACTATATAATTTACAATAAATCCTAACTATCTAAAATACATATCCCTAAGATACAATAAATCCTAATTATCTAAAATACATACCCCTATGTAACATACAATACTACATAATATACAATAAATCCTAACTATCTAAAATACATACCCCTAACATACAATAAATCCTAACTATCTAAAATACATACCCCTATGTAACATACAATAAATACTATCTACATATACGAACCCTAATTCTAAGCTAAAATAAGATAATTAAAAGCACTTACCTTTGCAGATATCCCTTCAGATCAGCAACCTAGTGGAAAAAAAAAATAGTACAACACATTTACATAAAATAAATAAGCATTCTAACTATTCTAAATATTCTACTTACCTTTCCAGCATGTCCCCGTCCTTCTTCTTTTCTTCTTCTCCGGTACGGCCCCTGCTAAAGAAAAACATTACATTACTACAACATACAGAAAATTATAAACATTAAAAAAAAAGTAAAATAAACATAATATACATTGTACTTACCTCCCCCGATGTCCCAGGCCTCCTCCTCTTCTGCCCCGACTGGGCCCTTGAACAATCCGCGCTCTAAAAAAACTAAAACAAAGAAAACTAATGGAGATCTGCACTCGTGGACCTCCCTGACGCTAATGAGCCTCCTACAGAGTTTTCCAGAAGGAAACTGTCAATGGCTGCTTCTGATTGGCTGAAAACGCTGTCTATCAAATTCAGCCAATCAGAAGGCACCAATGTGTGAGCCAATCAGAATGGGATACACCCCAAAATCCCACTTTGATTGGATAATGCACCTGTCAATCTTTCTTTAAACCAATCAGAAGGCTTTATTGCCATCAGCCAATCACAACGGGATACACCCCCACGGGGTGATTGCCTGAAGACATCTGCATCTTCTCATTGGCTGTTATACTGATTGACATTGACAACAGCCAATCAGAAGGCGCAAATGCCTTCATCCAATCACTACATGGGGGTGTATCCCATTGTGATTGGTTATTGTCACTGCAACCATTTAGAATGCGCAGATGCCTCCAGCCAATCACCCTGTGGGCGTGTATCACATTGTCATTGGCTGAAGGCATCTGCGCCTTGTGATTGGTTTAAATAAAGATTGACAGGTGCATTATGCAATCAGAGTGGGATTTTGGGGTGTATGCCTTTCTGATTGGCTCACACATTGGCTCCTTCTGATTGACTGAATTTGATAGACAGCGTTTTCAGCCAATCAGAAGCAGCCATTGGCTATTATCTTCCGGAGAAGGCTATAGGAGGCTCATTCGCGTCTGGGAAGTCTGCGAGTCACAGGGGCATCGCGGGGAGGTAAGTACAATGTATATTATGTTTATTTTACTTTTTTTAATGTTAATGTGTATGTTGTACTAACACGCCGGAGAAGAAGAAAAGAAGAAGGACGGGGACATGCTGAAAAGGTGAGTAGAATATTTAGAATATTTAGAATGTTTATTTATTTTCTGTAAATGTGTTGTACTCATTTTTTTTTCTGTATTTCTTTTTCAGGTGTGTAATTTTTTCATTTTTTTTTCTGTAGTGGGGGGTTGTAATGTATTTTTTTTATTTTCTGTAATGTTCCCTTTTTTATTTTTTGTGACTTAGGTTTTTTTATTTTCAAAAATGTAGATTTATTATTTTTTGTGACTTAGGTTTTTTTATTTTCTGTAATTAGAGTGGTGCGGGGGTTTATACGAGGGTAGGTAAGTAGTGTAGGTAGGTAGTGTAGGTGTTAATAGGTTAGTGTAGTGGGGTGTTAGTTTAGGTTTAATGGTTTATTGGGGTGTATAGTGCAGTGTAGTGTTTGAAGTTCGTGTCATGATGGTCCTTGAGGACCATCATGGCACTTATGTGGTTAATGTTAGGGTTGTAACAGCCCCATAAGGGTCATAATATACCGTTATGGGACTGATGGGCTTAAATAGAGGATTATGAGGGTCTGTATTGACCCCCATGAGTGACAGGTTAATTTATAGGCTTATGGGGGTCTGTATTGACCCCCATGAGTGACAGGGTTAATTATGGGTTTATGGGGGTCTGTATTAACCCTCATGAGTGACAGGGTTAATTGAGTGCTTATGGGGGTCTGTATTGTACCCCATAAGTGACAGGGTTAATTATAGATTTATGGGGGTCTGTATTGACCCTCATAGGTGACAGGGTTAATTAAGTGCTTATGGGGCTCTGTATTGACCCCTATGAGTGACAGGGTTAATTAAGGTTTTTTTTGGTTGTCTGTATTGACCCCCATGAGTGTCAGAATTATTTATTGGCTTATGGGGCTCTGTATTGACCCCCATGAGTGACAGGGTTAATTATGGGTTTATGGGGGTCTGTATTGACCCTCAGGAGTGACAGGGTTAATTAAGTCCTTATTGGGATCTGTATTGATTCCCATGAGTGACAGGGTTAATTAAGTGCTTATGTATTGACCCCCATGAGTGACAGGGTGGAGCCCCTTTTTCGTTTTTTCTGGCAGCCATTTTTTCTCTCGCTTAGGGGATTTTCGAGTGGCTAAACTTTGCAAATTTTACAGAATTCGAGATTTGAGCAGTGTTGCAAAGGTCCTGGGTGTCCCCCCTTGGTGTGGGTAAGGTTTTTATTTTATTTTTGTGTGTATTTTTGTGTTTTGTAATGTTTGCCGGTGTGCGCGTGTTGTCATTTAAGGTCGTTTTCTAGCGACTCCGTAATGGATTTTTTCTAAGTCCCGTATTTTTTTGTCTAAGTCAGTAGTTAGTGATTGCGTGTTTATGTTTTTTTTTTAAGTCCCGATTGTGTGGTCTTTTTTAACTGATTGTGAGGCGCCGTAGAAGCTACACCTCCGAAAATGTCCCAATTGTGTGGTCGTTTTTAACTGATTGTGAGGCGCCGTAGAGGCTCCACCTCCAAAATTTGCGGCTGCTCGCTTTGCGAGGGGCTGCATTTGTAGCCTGCAATGAACCTGCGGCTTATTGCAGCCGATGTGGCAGCCTCCACCTCCGCAAATGCGGGCCCTCGCTTCTCCACCAGCACAAGGTGCACCTTCGGAGCTCTTTGCCAGCAACTGGGGCCCTCGCTTCGCGTTAGCAACAACCCAAGCGTTAGCAAAAACCCGTATTGGTGACAACTATATATGTGATATACACATATAATAGTTATCATGGTGTGTAATGCTTCCACCACGCATGTGCATTGCGTGTTGGGAGGTTACACACTATGTGACATGCATGCACAATGCTCGCTACCTGGGCATGCGCAATGCGCGCCATAAGTCTTACTACCCGCGCATGTGCCGCACTAAACAGGGAGAGAGACATGGGTGATAGAGTCATGGGTGGGAGAGAGACAGGTAAGGGAGGGGGGTTGGGAGAGACAGGGGAGGGAGAAAGGGGAAGAGACATCGGGAGGGAAGAGACACAGGGGAGGGAGAGGGTGGAGGGAAGAGATGCAGGGGAGGTAGAGGGGGAGAGACCTAGGGGAGGGAGAGGTGGGAAAGAGACACGGGAGGAAGAGGGCGAAGAGTCACAGGGGAGGGAATGGTGGGATAGTCACAGGGGAGGGGGGAAAGAGACACAGGGGAAGGAGAGGCAGGAAGAGAAACAGGGGAGGGAGGGGGAAGAAACACAGTGGAGGGAGAGAGGAGAGAGACGCAGCGGAGGGAGAGGAGGGAGAGGACCAGGGGAGGGGGAAAGAGACACAGGGGAGGAAGAGGGAGATGGAAGAGACAAAGGAGAGGGGGAATAGACACAGGGAAGAGAGTGGTAAGAGGGGGGAAGAGACACAGGGGAAGGAAAGGGTATGGAGAGACACTGGGGAGGGAGAGGGGCAAAGAGACACAGGGGAGTGGGGAGGGGGAACAAATCAAATATTATCCTGTCATTTTTGACGGACAAGTTACTAGTACAAATATAATTCTGAATACTACAAGCTTTATTTAAATGCATGTCAGGCTACATTATTTGAAATCTCTGTAGTATGCCTGGATCAGGTGGGATTATGAAATTAACAAATTAACATATCCTTATATTTGTTGATACAATGACTATTTATTTGACTATTATATTTATAGTTTTCTGGTGTCTCTGAGTGATCGAGGCATATAAATTATAGCCCTATTTGAAACAAAGACAGTACAAATTATTCAATAAAAGCAAGTAACAAAAATAAATTAAAAAGATCTAAAATAATTAGATTTATATTTTTCCTTGTTATGTTCTTTTGTGTTTTTTTTTAGTCAATTGATTTCACTGGTATAATTCCCCATTGCATTTTATGATTTATTGTCAAACAATAGTTGAGTAACCCAGAAGGATTTGCAGAATAGTCGTTTACTAGTTCTATTTGATTTAGCACAAATAATGGAACAGTTTAATCTCTCAAATGTATTATTTCTACGCTATACAAATGAAAAGCACATTTGTCTGTGCTCACATTTTCAAGGCGCAAATAAAACAAAATGTTCTCTAAAACAAAACTAGTATCTCAAAAATCTATGTTCACATTATATTCAAAATACTGTATGTGCTACTGGTACAACACTCAGGAATGAAATGCTGCAGATTACATTTTAGACAGATGTATGAGAACAAGGGCTAAGAACAAAGAGATAATTTGGTGGCAGACACATTATTATATGAAGTTCATAATGAGCCTTTGCAAGCAAGGATCAAAAATAGGGATACTTACAGCCTTATTAAATTATGATTTTGCCAATTAAATAGGGCTCTAGTACAGAGCATATATTTTTTTTATTGAAGTTTTTAGTTAGTGAAGACCTTGCTTTTGGATAGAAGTTCACTAACTAAAAACTTCTGTAAAAAAAATATGCTATGTGCTTATATAGAGCCCTATTCAATTGGCAAAATAGCAATTTAATAAGGCTGTTAATGCTGAACTGAGTTCAGTGAGCGCCCATGCGATCTTCATTACAGTAGTACATCTAAACATTTTTAGTATTGCTTTACAAACTTATAAAATAATGTATAGTTATTCTTAGGATAAATAATTAAATAAATTATATTAGGCTTGAAAATACAATTATGATAATTACCTTAATCAACTAACTTTTGACCCTTGGTGTGCTGCGTTTAGGGGTCAATTTTACATCTGAGTGTCCACCTTGTTGGATTCTTCAAGTATCACCCAGATTTATAAATTAGCTCAGAAATCAAAATGAGAGCTATAGGCAAACACTTTAACAAAATCTGTGTATAAGATGTTGTGTATGTGTGTATATAATTATATAGCCATTTACATCAGGCCCCCGGGTTTTTCAGAGTGTGATGAAATGTTTTATTTCTTGTCATACACATACACATGCACATATCTATATATAATTAAATAATGAAGTCTAAAAAGCTAAGTGAATTTAGCAATATAACTTATCAACAGTACCATATTTTTCTGAGTGCTCTAAGGTTTATGTATTGCTAATTAAGTAATAGAACACAGACAAATTGTTTAAACAAAAGGAGTGACATGTGAGTAAAGAAACACTGGAATATATCTTCTTTAAAAGTGTTTGGTATTGTTTTGAATAATAATCGCTTTTAATATTAGGTGGTTGTATAGACAGATATGATGCAACTCGGGACAGACTCATCACACCTAAAGGTAACCATTCCCCTTATACGAGATTTGATCACCTTCTTAAACCAATGTTCCCAACCCCAAAAAAATTTTGCTTCCCTAATCCCTACAAGCTTGACATCTCTGGGTCACTTGTATCTAATATGTAGTTGGTATAGATAGCTCCTAAAATAGTTTATACATCCAATTTAAGGGTTTTACCAAGTACAGTATCTGCAAAAATACATGCACATGTCCATTTACAGGAGGATCAGTCCAACACGGTGTGGGAACAAGGAGAACAGACACATGGTGGTAAACTGGAACACAGTCCGAGCAGGTGAAAGCACAGCTGGCACACTACTACCCATGTGGCTGCAAGCTGGTTTAACATATGACTTAGAGAGGTCATTTTTGAACATTATGACCTTAATGAGAGTGCTTTATAAATAAATGTTATTCTATAAATCTCTACTCTAAGTAATTGTTTACTGAAATGATATATTTCATATATTGTTATTGATCAATCACCGCCATCTTATAACTCAATAAGAGAACTGAATTCCTGGGAAAAATAAGAAACTAGCATTTTTCTATCACCACATCAACAGACAAAGATCTGAGAACACCCTTGCTGTGAAGTCTTGATTCTAGATAATAAAAATAAAAGACATTTGGCATCAGGACATAAGAAAATGGAATGATATAAACAATGTCTCAGGAAGAATAAACAAAGCCAAGTGGCAGGACAGCTGTGTGAGGGGTATTATCATCAACTGCTAGTAGAAAAGCTATTATTTGTTGAACTATTGGATGAGGTTATAAGTTTTAAGTCGAAATATAACTCAGTGTGGGATGGGCAGTCTTAGTCCAGACAGTCCAAGTCCAGAGTGCCAGAGTAAGAAGTTCAGCAGACCAATGCTGTGTAGGAACTTAGTCCTGGGGAGCAGACACCTGGTGGAAATGGATCTTGAAAAAACAAAAATTGTAAATTGTATTTATATAATACAAGTATAAGTTTTCTTGTAAATATTATTATTATTATCTTTTTTTGTAACAAGCCAACATATTCTGTATTGCTGAATATTAGGGTTACATTTACACAAACTTACAATCTAACGGCTATCATTTTTATACTTATTATCTGTTATCTGTTTGTCTAAAACCAATTGTGTAACAGTCTTTAGATTTATGTACAATATATGAGCCTGATTCAATTGAGCTTTAGCAAGTTACTGTAGCCCGTAAGTGAGGTCGCCCTTAATTTGCTATTCAATTGGCGCCTTTTTGCGGACTCCAAATGGCTTACGAGTTACAGCCTTGAAAACTTTGCGATGGTTAAACCCGTAACTTACAGCCTCCCAAAGCCTTTGATCTTTCACTTTCGCAAGAGTTCCAATGGCTAAAATCGCCAATCGCTATTCAATTGCTACAATTCCCCAAGCCCGCAAATGTTTTCACACCCGTAAGTGGCAAATGAAGGAGAAAATCCTACTAGTGCTAGAGAGGACTCACAAGGGGGTTAAACACCTATTCGTTGCACTTTAAATGCAAATTAAAAAACAATAGTGCACTGTAAATAACGGGGAAAGTGATGAAAGACATTAGAATTAATTGCACAGCCGTCTAAAGCTAGCAAATCGGCAGTATATAAGATTTATTTTTATGTTTAATTTTGGGGTTAAATCGATCTCGGGTATCAATGAGTTAATACATACCAGGCCACCCACATGGACTAGAACAGTATTGGCATTGATTTTCATAATTCTGTATTTTGCAGTTTTGCGAGTCTGATCGCTTATTGGACCCCCAAACCTAACTGATTGACATATAACCTCCATGTTCTACTGCCGTAATAATGACGGTCTCATTTTCTATTGCTGATTCAAAATGGGAGGTTATGGGCTTGTTTAATTGATCATGTTCCAGTACATGGTTTACAGAGCCGGCTTTGGGCCAGTAACTTGCGGGCTTGCTTAATTGATCATGTTCCCACCCTGAACTGCTACGAACCAGTACATGGTTTACAGAGTCGGCTTTGGGCCAGTAACTTGCGGGCTTGAGCAATTGAAAAGCTCTGGATTCGGAGACGAACGGAAGCCCACAACACACCCGCAGACATACAGCCTACATCGTGCAAATTAATCGGACCCTGTGTTTTAAACTAAAACTTAATTGACGGTTTCTTTATTCACCTGCCCAAAATAATTTTGTATTTGTAGAAATTATACATGAATTACTTACTTACACTGACATACTGTTTAACAGTAGCAGGTGACTGTGAAAGCTGACAGATAAGAGCAGGTAACTATAGAAGCTGTCAAACTGGTACCCAGGGGCAGTAAAAAAAAATGCTGGAATAAACAGAGTAACCTATAAGAGTGATCCACACAGGAACACTAATATCAAGCACTAGAGGAATGTCCCACACCCCACTCCAATCTAGAGCACTGTCATAACCCTCCGTTATGTTAAAAAGGGCATCAGCCAATCAAATATATTTAGTCATTACCTTGTATTAAATGAGTAATATGTTTTGACCAAAAACATTATTCGATTGCTTTAGATTTATACTATTTATTTGTATTTCTTCCCACTCGAGCTGCCCATATGAATAGAACACATATAAGCCGTCATTAGAAAGATACATTCAGGTTTGTGAACCGCCCTATTATTACCAGAGTACATCGCTGAGGATATCAGGAAAGTGAAATAAATCTGTGTCTGCTTCTCTGGAGAAATATTCTACCTGTATAGACTTTTATTATACACTGAATTAAAAAAATTACGTTTAATATGCCAGGTCGGAATAATTCCAAGATACAAACTACTGGTCAGGTCCAATCCTGCATAGATTCAGGGTGGTATGACCTCTGGGATTCGAACCCAGGTCACAGCACTGAATCCTAACCACTGGACCACGAGGGACCTTCTCTTTATTCTGGTACAGAAGTATGGGGCTTCATATTGAAGCTGACCTGATTTGGTATTATAACCTGCATAATCTGATGATCTCTGGTTGTGATAAAATTAATGCTGCATAGATCTAGCATCCCTATAGAGCAGGAGTTGGGAACTAACTTAACACTGAGGGAAACTCAATCATAAAAAAGCATGGTCACAGTCTTACAGAAATAGCCGCTTAAGGGCCACTTAAAAGCATTACTGCTAATATCTCATAAAAGCATGTCAAATACATTTCTATATTTTTAAAAATGCTGCAAATCTAGGGGTTCAGATTTTGATAAGGGATTTGGTAGTGCTTGTGGAAAACCACCTAGGAAAAAGTACTCAATGCCAAGCAGCAGCTGCAAAGGCAAGCAAAATAGTAGCATGTAATAAGAAGGGTATAAAAGCAAGGGAAGCAAATATAATTCCGCCACTATACAAATCCCTGGTACGCTCACATTTGGAATATGGAGTACAATTTTGGGCACCATAAACAAAAAAGGACATTTTAGCGCTGGAAAAAGTACAGAGGAGGGCAACAAAACTAAAAAGGGGAATGGAGGGGCTACACTATAAAGAAAGACTAACCAAATTAAACTTATTTTCTCTAGAAAAAAGGCGTCTATGAGAGTATATGATTACCTTATATAAATATATCCAGGGTCAATACTAGGCTTTGTCAAGTGAGCTTTTTGTGCCGAGAGGTTTTTAACTGACAAGAGGACATACTTTGATGTTAGAAGTAAAAAGATTCCACCTTAAAGAAAGAAAAGGGTTCTTCACAGTAAGGGTGGTTAATCTGTGGAATTCTCTACCAAAGGAGGTGGTAACAGCAGATTCCATAGATAACTTTAAAAAAGGATTGGATATATTTTTATGTTTAATTTTGGGGTTAAATCGAACTCGGGTATCAATGAGTTAATACATACCAGGCCACCCACATGGACTAGAACAGCATTGATTTTCATAATTCTGTACTTTGCAGTTTTGCGAGTCTGATCGCTTATCGGACCCCCAAACCTAATTGATTGACATATAACCTCCATGTTCTACTGCCATAATAATGACGGTCTCATTTTCTATTGCTGATTCAAAATGGGAGGTTACGGGCTTGCTTAATTGATCATGTTCCAGTACATGGTTTACAGAGCCGGCTTTGGGCCAGTAACTTGCGGCTTGCTTAATTGATCATGTTCCCGCCCTGAACTGCTACGAACCAGTACATGGTTTACAGAGTCGGCTTTGGGCCAGTAACTTGCGGGCTTGAGCAATTGAAAAGCTCTGGATTCGGAGACGAACGGAAGCCCACAACACACCCGCAGACATACAGCCTACATCGTGCAAATTAATCGGACCCTGTGTTTTAAATTAAAACTTAATTGACGGTTTCTTTATTCACCTGCCCAAAATAATTTTGTATTTGTAGAAATTATACATGAATTACTTACTTACACTGACATACTGTTTAACAGTAGCAGGTGACTGTGAAAGCTGACAGATAAGAGCAGGTAACTATAGAAGCTGTCAAACTGGTACCCAGGGGCAGTAAAAAAAAATGCTGGAATAAACAGAGTAACCTATAAGAGTGATCCACACAGGAACACTAATATCAAGCACTAGAGGAATGTCCCACACCCCACTCCAATCTAGAGCACTGTCATAACCCTCCGTTATGTTAAAAAGGGCATCAGCCAATCAAATATATTTAGTCATTACCTTGTATTAAATGAGTAATATGTTTTGACCAAAAACATTATTCGATTGCTTTAGATTTTTTACTATTTATTTGTATTTCTTCCCACTCGAGCTGCCCATATGAATAGAACACATATAAGCCGTCATTAGAAAGATACATTCAGGTTTGTGAACCGCCCTATTATTACCAGAGTACATCGCTGAGGATATCAGGAAAGTGAAATAAATCTGTGTCTGCTTCTCTGGAGAAATATTCTACCTGCTACATTTAAATTACATGATTGTCCCTAAATGTATAGACTTTTATTATACACTGAATTAAAAAAATTACGTTTAATATGCCAGGTCGGAATAATTCCAAGATACAAACTACTGGTCAGGTCCAATCCTGCATAGATTCAGGGTGGTATGACCTCTGGGATTCGAACCCAGGTCACAGCACTGAATCCTAACCACTGGACCACGAGGGACCTTCTCTTTATTCTGGTACAGAAGTATGGGGCTTCATATTGAAGCTGACCTGATTTGGTATTATAACCTGCATAATCTGATGATCTCTGGTTGTGATAAAATTAATGCTGCATAGATCTAGCATCCCTATAGAGCAGGAGTTGGGAACTGACTTACCACTGAGGGAAACTCAATCATAAAAAAGCATGGTCACAGTCTTACAGAAATAGCCGCTTAAGGGCCACTTAAAAGCATTACTGCTAATATCTCATAAAAGCATGTCAAATACATTTTTATATTTTTTAAAACGCTGCAAATCTAGGGGTATCAGATTTTGATAAGGGATTTGGTAGTGCTTGTGGAAAACCACCTAGGAAAAAGTGCTCAATGCCAAGCAGCAGCTGCAAAGGCAAGCAAAATAGTAGCATGTAATAAGAAGGGTATAAAAGCAAGGGAAGCAAATATAATTCTGCCACTATACAAATCCCTGGTACGCTCACATTTGGAATATGGAGTACAATTTTGGGCACCATAAACATAAAAGGACATTTTAGCGCTGGAAAAGGTACAGAGAAGGGCAACAAAACTAAAAAGGGGAATGGAGGGGCTACACTATAAAGAAAGACTAACCAAATTAAACGTATTTTCTCTAGAAAAAAGGCGTCTATGAGAGTATATGATTACCTTATATAAATATATCCAGGGTCAATACTAGGCTTTGTCAAGTGAGCTTTTTGTGCCGAGAGGTTTTTAACTGAAAAGAGGACATACTTTGATGTTAGAAGTAAAAAGATTCCACCTTAAAGAAAGAAAAGGGTTCTTCACAGTAAGGGTGGTTAAACTGTGGAATTCTCTACCAAAGGAGGTGGTAACAGCAGATTCCATAGATAACTTTAAAAAAGGATTGGATATATTTTTTTAATAAAAAGGACATTCATGGTAATCCAGGATAATTATAGATTGAGTATTAATCTAGGAAGGAATCCGATTGCCAGTATCTGGAGTCAGGAATACATTTTTATTTTTGCTTTCCTCTGCATCAATTAACAAGTAACAATTAATCTGCATATTGCAGATCAGTCGAGATCTAAAAAGGTTGACTTTGATGGACTAAAAGTATTTTTTCAACCTCAATTACTATGTAACTATGTAAATAAAATAAAATAGGTGTTTATATGAGTAACTGACTGACGACATGCTAATACAGCCAATCAGGTTGTAGGGGTGTGTCAGCCATTAAAGTCAATAGAAAGGCTTTATCTGACTGCTTATGTTTCAAGTTTGAAGGTCATTTGATACTGTCAAAAAATGTAGGTTTCTACTCTCTTGCCTCTCTGGAATTTGAGCAATGCAGCGGGGGCAGGTGTGGGGGGAGGGGGAAGAGCTCTGTGATTCCTGCTTGGTGGGTGCTCCAGTGCAACTCCTTGCCCTGATCCTAGCAAACAAAAATGTAACCCTTACCACATCTATCTGTGCAGGTATGATATACTGGACTCATCTAAACAGGTCAGTTATGGGTTAACTGGTCAGTGCAGTCCTGAGTCCAGGGAAAACCTGCTATAAATCACTGTCTTTACTCCACGCTCTGCTATCTGTTATTACTCATGCAATAGCCAGTAGGCCGAATATGCTTTGTTGTTAAATAGAGGCTTAAAACATTAGATTATTTTTTTCCGTTTTTAGTGCAATTTCAAAAAATATAGATCAGTTTAACAGTGCTCTTTAAAATGAAGTAAAGTTATTTTGATATGTGTGTCAAAGAAATGTGATGAGGCAGATTATGAAAAAGGTTGCTTAGTGTCTGTGCGCGGTGATATCCCAACAAATCACAATCTTCATAGTAAGCCAGAGGGTGCAATAACATTTTCCATGTGTGTGCAGTGATATTCATATTTATGGTTTCTGTCTAAAAGATACTATCATCCCGACTTTCCACAATCTATGCAAAAATGCTTTTGCAAACAGTGCAATAACCCAAAGGTTATAGAACAACATGTTATTTATTGCTGACAGTAATGTTTTGAGTTACCTTAACATTTTGCTATATGCTGGTTGCTTTTAGGGTTTTTTCTATTTTGATCATAGTTTTCCATTGCTCTCAGCAGATTTTATATAAAGCAGATATTCATTATATTACAATTTGACCTTGAAGCATCTCTAATGTTATATGAATACATCATAATAAAATATGTCATTTTTTAATAACGAAATTCATCTGACACACTTCATGATCTCCTGGCTCCAGACTTGAGTCTTGAGTTAAAGTCTGTACCATATTATGAACATTTCAGACATTGAGTTTTTTTATATATAAAGAGTGAGGTAGCCGTGAGTGTCCAGTAATCCGGATGAATAATCAGAGTATTGCAGTATATATATATATATATATATATATATATATATACCTTTTTTATTGGACAAACATATTCATAAATATAAGACTAGCTTTCGAGAGCTTCCTCTCTTTCTCAATTCTGGAGCAAAACTGATATAAGATTTCCCAAATGAAACACAGGAATTACAGGCTTTTTATGAAAAGAAAAAAAAAAAGAAAAAAAAGAATGCTCTATTTGGTTAGCTGTGAAGAAGACAAGAGTTGTAAATATTATAACATCATAGGGTGGTAAGATACCATAAAGCTGTTAGGGGGACTAGAAGCAAGTCAGAGAGAAACCAGAGCAAAACAAGGAAAAGAGAAAAGCATAATATAAGGAATATAGAAGGTTATAAGAAGTTAAGATAATGCAATAAAAATCCCATATTTACATTAGGCCCCGTATTTATAGTATTAAAGTGTGTTATCATTTTGATTTCAAATGTCTTTCTTTCTTGTGTGTTTTTAAAATGACCTCTGAGCATTTTTCTTTTCAGTGTTGGTTGGAGTGGTTGGTTTGTGAAAAGTGGTGTCCCACTTGGGTAAAAAGCCTGTAATTCCTGTGTTTCATTTGGGAAATCGTACATCAGTGTTGCTCCAGACTTGAGAAAGAGAGGAAGCTCTCAAAAGCCAGTCTTATATTTATGGATATGTTTGTCCAATAAAAAAGGTATCAACATATACTGCAATACTCTGATTATTCATATATATATATATATATATATATATATATATATATATATATATACAGTATATATATATATATATATATATATATATATATATATATACATATATATATATATATATATAATGGTTATAATGGTACCCGAATGGTCTAAATGAAGATATGCCCTTCTCAGCCTTCTTATAAATCTTTGAAATATAAGATAGGTAAGTTTTAGGTGCAATCTCCCATACAAGCATACTTTTGTGAAATATTTTATACAAGTACAGATACTATTGTGCTCCCGACAAGTGTAGCCCCATTCGAACAAGCAGGTTGTAATAAACATTTTACAATGTGGCAAGTAACAAGTAATGTCACTTTATTTTTAAGGTAGGGATGACTATCTTTCAAAACTCAAAGTGTCTAATAGTCATTATAGATTACATTTATCTCCCCCTTTCTTACTATTATCTTAAAAACAGTGTACTTTTTTGATAGGTGTTATTTAAATTTAGATTATGTTTTTCAATACCCAGTGTTCAATTGAGAATACACCGTTTACTATAAAGTTCACATTTGTCCACAACATGTAGTGTTGCATGTATCTACGGTCCATCATTATTTAGGATCATTCTTTCATATTAGGGATGTTCATTTCATTCTTACCCCTTGTGAATTACCATATATACTTGAGTATAAGTCG
Source organism: Discoglossus pictus (assembly GCA_027410445.1). Classification (NCBI taxonomy): domain Eukaryota; kingdom Metazoa; phylum Chordata; class Amphibia; order Anura; family Alytidae; genus Discoglossus; species Discoglossus pictus. Next base: position 522,177,422 of record CM050163.1, read on the forward strand.
ACCCGAGTATAAGCCGAGGCACCTATTTTACCACAAAATACTGGGAAAATTGAGTGACTCGAGTATAAGGTGGGAAATGTGCTGCCCCCTGTGTCCCTCTTGTGACCTCTGTGTCCCCCTCTTGTGTGCCCCCCTCTTGTGTGCCCTTTTCTTGTGTCCACCTCTCTCTCCCCTGTGTCTCTTTTCCCTTCTCCCTACCCTGTGTCTCTTTACCCCTCTCCCTTCCCTGTGTCTCTTCACGCCTCTACCTTCCCTGTGCCTCTTCCCCCTCCCTTATCACCCTCCTCAAACCCCCTCCTCATTCTCAACCTCCCTCCTCAACCCCCTCCTCATCCCCCCTCCTCATCCTCTCTCCTCATCCTCAACCTTCCTCCTCATCCTCAACCTCCCTCCTCAACCCCACTCCTCATCCTCAACCCCCCTCCTCAACCTCCCTCCTCAACCTCAACCCCCCATCCTCAACCCCCTCCTCAACCCCCCTCCTCATCCTCAACCCCCTCCTCAACCTCAATCCCCCTCCTCATCCTCAACCTCCGTCCTCAACCTCCCTCCTCAACCCCCCTCCTCAACCCCCCTCCTTATCCTCAACCCCCTCCTCAATCTCCCTCATCAACCTCAACCCCCCATCCTCAATCCCATCCTCAATCCCCTCCTCAACCTCCCTCCTCAACCTCCCTCCTCATCCTCAACCCCCCTCCTCATTCTAAGCCCCCCTCCTCATTCTAAACCCCCTCCAAATACCTACACCTCTCCCTTTCCCCTCACTTACCTCCATGTGCAGCTTCTGCTCCGGCCTCCGCTCCGTCTTGACCCGGCCAATGCTAATGACGTGGTGCGCATGTGACGTCACATCATTAGCATATACCGGGTGCCGACGCTGCACATGGAGGTAAGTGAGGGGAAAGGGAGAGGGGGAGGTATTTAGATGCGGGGTTTAGAATGAGGAGGGCGGTTTAGAATGAGGAGAGGGGTATTGAGGATGAGGACGTAAAGAGACACGGGGGGTTAGAGAGACACGGGGGTAGAAAGACACGGGGGAGTTAGAGAGACATGGGGGGGTTAGAGAGACATGGGGGGTTTAGAGAGACACGGGTGGGTTAGAGAGGCACAGGGGGGAGAGTGACTCGAGTATAAGCCAAGGGGGGCCTTTTTAGCCTTAAAAAAAGGGCTGAAAAACTTGGCTTATACTTGAGTATATACGGTACCTCTATTCTAAGCCACTTACATATTGGCACCTGTATTGATATTCATGAGAGCTATTTGCTTTCACACCTTCAGTCATTTAGCTAATAAAACATTCTGGTTTCAATATATTTACCTTTATGGAATACGAATATGAGTGCACCAATATGGTGTAGTTTTCGGCTTTTCTGACTGCAAGAGTAATCATAGTTACATAGTTACATAGTTACATAGGGCCTCATTCTATTACCGGCCGCAAATCGGCCGTAAGGCTGCGATTCCTTGCGGGGGTTCTGTTAACTCGCGATTCTATTATACGGCCCCGCAAGGATCTCCTCTTACGGCCGGCCGCATATCTTGGAACCGGCCGTAATCTCAGAAATCTAAAAACGCAAAAATAAATTCAAGCCTGCACTGTACAGCTCTGTAAATGCTAGGGATCATATTGGGGGACATGAGGATTAAAAGAAACCCACTCTCAAGCTTGCACATCAGCCCAAACCCGAGTTCAAATTAACTGTTTATTTTCCGGCTGCGGCGTGGGCGGGTCTGAAGTGCTCCAAGCACTCTGGACTTTTTACATGGATATTTTACGGATATTAAAAATAAAATATTTTACGGATTTGAGTATAGGATAATTATGTGCTATTTTTTCTAACACCTAAAATCCCTTTATAGTCTTCTCAAAGTGCAGGATGGCTTTATTTGAGCTATTTTATGTGCTTAATTGGTGCTAGCGGGACCTCTTTCCTGCAAGTAAGCTGCGGTTAGTTTTTAGCCTTGCAGAGAGGGTTCCCGGATCAATTGAATTGCAAATAGGAATTTCTTACGGCCGAAACTCTTGCGGCCGTTTTAGATCAAAGGCTTTCCTCTGGCGCGAGCGGCCGCAAGAGATAGCAAGGCACCGGCCGCAAGCCTGCCGGAGTCCCCGGCCGTAAGGGAATAGAATAGCCGAATAGCTTGCGGCCGCTAATAGAATGAGGCCCATAGTATTTAAGGTTGAAAAAAGACTTTCAGTCCATCAAGTTCAACATTTTAAGATCTCCTCTGATCTGCAATATGTGGATTAACTATTAATTAATTTGTTGTATATAAAAAAAAAATCAATTCCCTCTTGATCCCAGACACAGGCGACCGGACTTCTCCCAGAATCAATATTGCCTCTCTAATTATCGATGATAAGCCTGAATTCCCTTTTTAATTAGAAATAAATCCAGTCCCCTTTTAAAGTTATCTATCGAATCCGCTGTCACCACCTCCTCTGGTAGAGAATTCCACAGATTAACCACCCTTACTGTGAAGAACCCTTTTCTTTCTTCAAGGTGGAATATTTTTACTCCTCTTGTCAGTTGAAAACCTCTTGGCACAAAAAGCTCCCTTGACAAATCTTTATACTGACCCTGGATATATTTATATAAGGTAATCATATCTCCTCTTAGACGTCTTTTTTCTAGAGAAAATAAGTTTAAATTGGTTAGTTTTTCTTCATAACTTAGCCCCTCCAGCTCTAAAATGTACTTTTTATGAAGTGGTGCCCAAAATTGTACCTCATATTCCAAATGAGGGCGTACTAGAGATTTGTATAGTGGCAGAATTATATTTGCTTCCCTGGCTTCTATACCCTTCTTAATACATACTAATATTTTATTTGCCTTTGCAGCTGTTGCTTGGCTTTGAGCCCTGTTACCTAGGGGGTTGTCCACAAACACTCCCAAATCCCTTTCAATATCTGATACACCTAGATTTGCTCCATTAAGATTATAAATTGCATGGCTATTTTTCCTTCCCAGATGCATACCTTTACATTTATTCGTATTAAATCTCATCTGCCAATTAGATGCCCATTCTTCAATTGTATGTAAATCCCTTTGGAGGGAAAGCACATTACTATCTGATTTAATTACCTTGCACAACTTCGTGTCATCTGCGAAAATGGAGACACCACACTCCAATCCTACCTCTAAGTCATTAATAAATATGTTAAAAAGGAGAGGACCTAATACTGAACCCTGAGGAACCCCACTTACCACATTAGTCCAATCGGAGTATGTTCCATTTACAACAACCCTTTGCTTCCTGTCTTTTAGCCAGCTCTCAATCCATGAGCAGATATTTACTGACACTCCTGTATGTCTGAGTTTGCACAATAGTCTCCCATGTGGCCCTGAATCAAAAGCCTTTGAAAAATCCAAAAAGACTACATCCACTGAGTTGCCTTGTTCCAGGTTCCTACTAACCTCCTCATAGAAACTAATTAGATTTGTTTGACACGACCTATCCCTCATAGATCCATGTTGACTCCTACTATAATCCTGTTCAAATAGACATATTCTTGTATATTATCCCTTATTAACCCTTCTAAAAGCTTCCCAACTACAGAAGTGAGGCTCACTGATCTATAATTCCCCGGATTTGCTCTTGCTCTCTTTTTAAATATAGGTATCACATCAGCTTTTCTCCAGTCATCTGGTAGAGACCCTGTGTTGAGTGAATCTTGAAAAATTAAATATAATGGTTTGGCTATTACAGAACCCAGTTCCCTTAGTACCCTTGGATGTATTCCATCAGGACCCGCGGCTTTATTAACATTTATTTTTTCCAACCTCATTTAGATTACTTCCTGTGTTAACCAATTATTTGGCAGAGGTAGTGTAGCCCCATTATGTTGCAGTGTCCCAACCACTGGTACCTCCCTTGTGTATACCGAAGAAAAGAACCTATTTAGCTCATCTGCCTTTTCTTGGTCACTAATTATCAGATGGCCTGTGTCACATTGTAATGTTTCTATAGCTTCCTTCCTTGTCTTCTTCCCATTAATATACTTAAAAAATATTTTATGGTTAGTCTTACTCTCTTTTGGAATACATTTTTCATTTTCTATTTTAGCCAGTCTAATCGCGCTTTTTCAAGCCTTGTTGATGTCCTTGTATTCCTGTAAAGCAGTCTCTGTCCCCTCTTGTTTGTATAATTTAAATGCCTGTTTTTTACTCTGTATCTTGATCTTTAAATCATTGTTAAGCCACATTGGATGGGATTTACTCCTTTTACTTTTATTCCCACACAGTATATGCCGATGTGTATGTATATTTAGTAAGGATTTAAATGTTGTCCATTTATGTTCAGTATTTTCACCTGCCAGTTCTCTGTTCCAGTCTATACTTTGTATTGCTGCCCTTAGACCGCTAAAATCTGCCCTTTTAAAATTAAGAGTTTTCGTTGGCCCCTTAAAATTTTGTTTTTTTTTATTCAATCTCAAATGAGACTGTGTTGTGATCACTGTTTCCCAAAGGTTGCCCTACTCCAACATTTGATACTATATCAATATTATTTGTGATGAGTAAATCTAAGATAGCTTCATTTCTAGTAGGCTCTTGTACAACCTGGGCCCGATAATGATCCCTGATGTGTACTCAAGAACCTGCTCCCCTTAGATTAACTGCTGGTCTTATTTATCTAGTTTATTTCAGGGTAATCATGAAGTGTATCTCTTTAAATCTTTAAATTGCATACAAGGAAGTGAAGGGTAGTCATGATATTGCCCTTCTAGTGACGGAAGTGAAGCAAGCAGCGCTCTAGCGCATCCGCATGGCATGAAGCTTTCCGTGATCACGTCATTCCGGTGGGAGGAGGACCATGGAGTATAAAAAGCCTGCGAAGGACATCACAACACGGTAGTGAGCCTTGAGAAAGTTACTGTAGTAACGAAACCGGTTGGCTTGGGGCTACAATGTAAATTCTTCAACAATCACGGGCTAAGCAACACAGATTTTTGCAGGTCTAGTTTTTGTTCCCTTTTTTTCATTGTATTTTTTTGCTGATATAGTAGCCACTCTGTGTCATATTTTTATATATTTTTTGCATTGGTCAATTATTTAGGCTCCCTTGATAGGGTTGGCACTGCATGTATATATAGAGTCTTGTCAGCTCCTAATGTAGCAGCCAATGTTAGCCTATGGAATTTGGACACATTATAATCACCTATATGCGGACATTTTTGGCATAATATAGTGAACACTTACTTCTATATTTCTAAAGTACTATGTATTGCCCTATATATGTGGTTGTTTCTGTTTTTAATATTTTTTTGCCATCCCTCCTTTTGTCAGTTATCCTATGATTTACGTATTTTGACATATATGAGGATAACTCCTATAGATCCATTACATATAACTGTTATAATAACAGTGTTATTCACACTTAGTATATATTTTCCTTAATAGGTTATTTTGTTATTTTCTGCACCTTTTATTTTGTAGTCACTTTGGTTTGATGTTATTTATTTAATGCGCCTATTTATGCTTGTACACTTTGAGCACCTAACACTAATGGCACATTTATTGGGATTAGATACATTTTTGGTTAGTGGGATCTTTTTCTAGTCCTTGCAGGGACATTGCACTTGGTGTTTTATTATAGGTGGGGCACTTATACAATCATATAGCACTTTGATCTATAGGAACCTCATCATGATCATCAACAGGCTATTTTAGTGGTTTTAATAGTTTAATTTAGTATGCCTATTGGCAACTAGTAATAAATGTTATCCCATGTGTTCTTCTTTATTTTTTTTATTTACACAATTGTATTATCAGGTGATAAGCACTATTTCTTTAAAATGTTTGAACAGTATTTATATATATATATGTATACACACATATATATTTATATGATGGAGACAACACATGCTTGTTTATTTGTTTGCAATTATCTCATTTGTAATTTATATAAAAACGCTGTGATTCAATAAAAACTGCATGTTTGTGAATTTAAGAAAAAGTAAACAGCCGTGTAAACTATGAACATAAATTGCAGATATTCTCACTGGAGGTAAGATTGAGGGAGGAGGCACCTACTTGCATCCGCAGATATGTTCAGAAGCAAGCCTCTTGTATCTTTACTTGCAATAAGAAGAACCAGATACAGTGGCACATGGTAGTTGCTGGAAAATAGGGATTTTCCTTCAATAATGGGAGATTTTGGTTTCTAAGAAGGATGGGGTTGTCCCTGAAATTATACACTGTTTTACCAAACGAGGGACAGTTAGGAAGTATGGTATTAAAATCCATTTTTTCTAATCAAAAATTTACATTATGACTTTTCCCCTGACTAACTATACAACTATACAATTCAGACTCAAAGATTCAAACACATATGGTACTAAAGCATATAATGGGTTAGAGAGTTTAAATCTGATTCTGGCACAAAGTAATGACATTTTAACTCATTAGCAATGAGTGGGTGCATCTCTTTATTATTCTGTCCTTAATAGCTGTGTCCAATTGATGGGAGGCTAGCAGTGTAGATTTGTGATTGCAGTAAAAGGAATATTCTATCAAAAACATAATTCAGTATCTTTCCTGAGCTTAGTCAATTAAATATTAATTTCCAGGGTTTGATTGCAAGTACTGAAATAATTTAATAATCTGTATTAGATGGAATCCCAAGGGTTCATGGCTATTTCTAAGCCAGGTTAATATATCTGCTAATTATATCCTTGTGTAAAGCCAGCATCCTTGTAAGGTGTGTCCAGGTGTAAAACAATTTACTCCCAATATTTATTAAGTTTGTGTTAAACTTTGTGTAAGAGTTTGTTTTCCAGAAACAATTTGCATCTGAACATGGATCAATTGTAAACAAATATATATTAAAGTTTCCATTTCTATTCACAGAATTTTTAAAAGGCTACTAAACTGTCACATGTATAGTATGAATTTATACCTGAATTTATAATGTTCAAAATATTTTAGAATGCTTTAAATAAATAAATAAATACAAGCTTGATTTTATTTAAGGTAAAAGACATTTTCTTGTTATCCTAGCAAGATTAGACACTTATGATGAATCTTGGTGTGACAATCTGCTCTTCTTATGCGGCGTGAGAAGGCTTATTATAGCCAACCCTATCCTGCAGTATCGTTTTAGTTAGTTTGGATTCCCCTTTGTAAGTTAGCAGGACCTTAGCCAGACACTCCCCAGTAACCTCATATCGTTTACGGTAGCAGGAATACAGCTGGGTTGGGGATAGGTAGTCACAGTGCCTTGCAAAAGTATTCACCCCACTTGGCATTTTTCGTGTTTTGCTGCCTAACAACTGGAATTAACATGGTTTGAACTTTGAAGATGTTTTTTTTATTTTTTATTGTGAATCATACAACAAATAGGACAAAATAACACCACTAAAGTCAATACTTTGTAGAGCCAGACATAGCGTTTTCTTTGATGGCCGAAAAGTTCAATTTTAGTCTCATCAGACCAGAGCACCTTCCTCCATACATTTTGGGAGTCTCCCACGTGCCTTTTTGCAAAATCAAAACGTGCCATTTTGTTTTTTGCTGAAAGTAATGGCTTTCTTCTGGCCACCCTGCCATAAATCCCAACTCTATGAAGCGTACGGCTTATTGTTGTCCTATGTACAGATACTCCAGTCTCTGCTGTGGAACTCTGCAGCTCCGTCAGGGTTACCTTAGGTCTCTGTGCTGCCACTCTGATTAATACCCTCCTTGCCCGGTCTGTGAGTTTTGGTGGGCGGCCATTTCTTGACAGATTTGCTGTTGTGCCATGTTCTTTCCATTTGGTTATGATAGATTTGATGTTGCTTCTGGGGATCATCAAAGATTTGGATATTTTTTTATAACCTAACCGTGACTTGAACTTCTCAACAACATTGTCCCTTACTTGTTTGGAGAGTTCCTTGGTCTTCATGGCAGTGTTTGGTTAGTGGTGCCTCTGGCTTAGGCAGCCTCTGGGGCCTTTCAAAAAAGGTGTGTATATGTAATGACAGATCATGTGACAGATTGCACACAGGTGGACATCATTTCACTAATTATGTGACTTCTGAAGGTAATTGGTTGCACCAGAGCATTTTATGGGCTTCATAACAAATTGGTAAATAAACACGCACATGCCAATTTTCTGTTTTCTATTTCTAAAAATAGTTTTATGTATATATTTTTCAAATTTCACTTCACCAACTTAGACTATTGTGTTCTGATCTGATCACATACAATTCCGAATAACAAAACATTGAACTTAAGGCTGCAATGTAACAAAATAGGTAAAAAGTCAAGGGGGTGAATACTTTTACAAGACACTGTAGTTGACCAGTGCAACAACAATGATGCCGGGAGAAATGAACTCAAGGATCCTCACCATTATCTATGTAATCCATAAGCAACTGATTTATTTTAAAAAGTCCAACATATTTAAACGGAATAGGACACAAGGGGTGTATACAATACAACAGTGAGAGGGAGTGACAGATAATTACAGGACATTTACCCCAGAGGGAGTCTAGCAGTAGCATCTTGTCTGGCACCTCTAATATACATAATGCTGTCTCTGACTCACTAGACCCTGAATAGAGCACATGGGAGATGGGATTAACTTAAAAGGACAAAAACAGATAACAATACAATATACGTTTTAGTCCTTCCTGCTTAGTCTGAAATGAAGGGGTACATAGTAAGCAGTTAGCCAAAAAAAGTCCAGTAAATAGTCCAAAGTCCAGGGCTACCATGCCACTTGGGTTTAAATTCTGTCTGTATTTAGTTCTACTGAATGTCTGGCACTATAATCACTTCACAAAATGAGAGAGCCCAAAGCAAACTAGCTACCCAAGAGAACTGAAGATGTTTTATGACAACGCAGGCTTATGGGACAAAGACTTCAGATGTTGTTAGTTACATACTTCCCAAACATGTGAGGTTTTTCCATAGCTACAATTGTCCTTCAGAGGGTTTATCAGCCAATCATCAACAACAGGGACAAAAGGGACCCCTATTACTGTGCACACCTATTCCTAATCTCAAAGAGACTAAAATTAAAACTTAGCTTTTAATATATATTTTTTTAAATACATTAGTATTATAAGCACAAGCACTTGTATTCACTAAAAGCACTTTATTAGAAACGCTTATACTGGTGATTATACCTCCAACTAAATCCAAAGAATTTGGCTTTTTCTACTCTGTTATATTTAAAGCACAGGCACTTTATATATATTCCGGATTGATTATACCCATGCGATTAATGAATTTGATATCCTGCCTCTGATCATTTTAACATTTTTAAACAAATATATTAAAGGCTAAGTTTTAATTTCTTTCTTTGAGATTAGATTAGGAATTGGTGTGCGCAGTAATAGGGGTCCCTTTTGTCCCTTTTGTTGATTATTAGCAATCTTTCTGATCCCTAGTAGCACCCTAATAGTTCATATGACTTGTCTAAACCTGAGCCACCTTTCTCTTTGTGTTGATAATCGTTTACTATAAGAACTCAGTTCTTCTTTGGTTTAGTTCGGTTATTAAATATTTTATTTAAAGTGAGATACCATGGCAGGGTTTTATCCCAAAATTGGCATCCTGCAATGTGGTCAATTAAAGTCAAATCAGGATTTTCAAATACATTTCAGACAAGTAAATCAAATGAACCTAATCTTAAATCAGAATTGATAGAACTCAATAGAATTTATAAAAAGCAATACCAAGTTTGGTGGGAGGTAGCAAGCCTGGAAAATTATTTGACCAATAAATTGGTACCTAGAGGGTTACGAATAAACCTTTTCCCGACGATAAAAGATCTCTCAGATGATTTCATAAAAAAATGGGAGTGCTATTAAAATGCTCACAAGAATTGATGAACCTCCTGTTAGATTGGGGACAAAAATAATTAACAGAAACTGAAGTCTTGTTAAAAAGTAAAATTGAAAAAATTAAAGAGTATAATCTGGTAATGATTTCATAGAACTTGAAAACAATCTATACAAAGATATTGAAACGTTTAAGAAGATGCTGATGGAAAGAAAACATAATACATTTCAAAAAGATTTAAATGATTTTGAAACAGGCAATATTTTTAGAAGGCCTAAAAAATACAGAAATCCAAAAAATTCAGAAGATGGTTTAACGTCAGAATCAGAGTGGTCCGATTTGGAACAAAAAGATGGTAACTTCAAACATAAACTATCTGATAGAATCATCTAAATGAATACTGAAAGAAAAGGTTTTTTAGATATACAACCAAAACTAAGAGGGGTTTGAATTATTCGCCTACAGAAGAATTTAAAATTTTTGATTGAGTAAAACATGTGAATCTATTTGCTCGGAAATTGGCACTGAAAAAGTTTTTCTCTAAAAGGAAGACAATTGATTAGCCAAATAAAGAGGTGAACAATACACAACATGCTTTAAATGGTATATTAATAGAAGAAAACTCTGATAATCTAATTGGTCCTTTTTCAAAGTTTAAGCCTAAAAGTAAATATACTCCACCGCTCTCTATTAGCCCTAACATAGAAGTATTTGTTCAGAATGTTGTGAGGGACTTGGTAGTACTGTCCCATAAAAAAAAACAAATTTTAACTTATCATATGAGAAAAAACAAGCCCTGAAAGATTTGTCAAATAACAAAGATATAACCATTAAAAATGCAGATAAATGTGGTAATCTTGTTATCCTCAATACAGAGGATTATATTAAAGAGAATTTGAGACTCCTAAATGACAAAGAATGCTATAATAAACTCAGTAAAGATCCCACTGATAAGTTTATTACTGAGTTAAATGAGATTCTCAATAATGGTTTTAAAGAAAAAATCATTATTAAACAAGAATTTGAATTTTTAAGTGTGAAAGATCCAAAAGTTGCCACCTTTTACTCCATTCCAAAGATCCATAAGAATTCAAGCAAACCACCAGGTAGGACAATAGTTTCCGGTACGGGTTGCCTCACTGAAAACTCAAGTAAATACATAGATTCTATTCTCAGAGAGCATGTGGTTAATCTGACATCTTATGTCAAGGACACAAAAGATGTTCTTAAGAAATTAAATGCTTTGACCACAAATGAGCACTCTATCTTAGTATCTGATGTAGAATCTCACTATACCAACATACAGCATCATAGAGGCCTACATGCTGTAAAATATTTTCTACAAAAAAAGGAAGTGTTTACAGCAAACATAACCACTTTATGATGAAACTACTGGAATTTGTGCTTACACATAATTATTTTGTGTTCCTATAATCTTTCTACCACCAAATCCAAGGTACGGCTATGGGGACGGACCTGTGCTCCAACTTATGCCAATTTATACTTAGGGTAGGGGGAAGAGCAGATGGTTTATAGTGAAGACATGGATATCTACACTAAGGATGTGGATCTATGGATTCACTATAAAGGTGATATTTTGATACTTTGGAGTGGCACTAAACAACACCTGCAGAAATGTATACCAACTTTGAATAATAATGACATGAGTTTATATTTAACCTCAGAAATCAATGAGAAAACAATTATTTTCTTGGATTTTTAGGATAAGCAATATGATGGTACTTTAAAAAACAATACGTACAGGAAACCTACTGCTACAAACAATCTGCTATATGCAGAAAGTAGTCACCCAAAAACGTTATTATCAGGAATTCCAGTAGGACAATATATGAGAATTAAGAGAAATTGCTCTGAAAAACAAGACTTTGAACAAGAGGGCAAAGAATTGCAATCCCGCTTTCAACAACGTTGTTATAATAAAACAGTATTGAAAAAGGCCTATCATAAAACTAGAGATGTAAATAGAGAAAATCTTCTTATGGAAAAAAAATTAAAAGAAGATAATTATGTCAGATGTATAGGAACATACAATGAGAAATGGTTTGAAGTCAAGAAAATCTTTAATAAACACTGGCAAATATTGCTAGATGATAAAGACATCAGACCATACTTAAAAGATCAAGTACGAATAACAAGTAAAAGATCTAGCAATCTAAAAGATATGTTGTCTAAAAGTCATCTGGAAGTACCGAAAAATACTACTTGGTTACAACGATTAAATGGATTTTATAAGTGTCAATCTTGTAAGGCTTGTCAACACATTAAACCTGCCAAGATTTTTACCTAGGGAAATATTTGATCACACGTAAAACAGAGAGAGTTGTATATTTAATATCTTGTCAATGTGGTATGAGGTATGTAGGTAAAACCTACAGGGAATTCAGAAGAAGAATATTGGAGCATGTTTACAGTATTAAGAATGGCTTCGATACTCCAGTGTAAATACATGTCAACAATAAACATAATGGTGACGCAAAAGTGCTGTCATTTATGGCAATTGATCATTTTGAAAAAAACATCAGAAGAAGAAATCTAGATAAAGAACTCCTGAAAAAAGAGGTGTTATCGGTGGAGTACCAAGAAACCCTTAGGCCTCAATCAAGGCTTCACATTTACCCCATTTATTTAAACATATTGAACAGGATTTCTTCTGACAAGATGCTTACATATATATCTATTAATGAAGGTATGGTCTAAATAGTTAAATTACTGCTTTCTATAATAAAGTGGTTATAATTATATAAGAAGGGCCAGGAATTAATGAAATAATAATTTATTTGTTTCTATATGAAGATATGTATTCATTTAAATTAAATGAAATGGTGACTATAAACATTTATTATGGTAAATTATGGAATTTCTGCTAGTCACCTATGAAGAGAAATTGTACAAATGAGAATAGATGAAAAGCAGTAATACATTAAAATTAAGCATCTGATCGGAATATATATATATTACTTATCCTTAGGAAGTATTATAGGGTATGATGTAGATGTATACAATGCTCTTCTGAATATAACCCCAGCATCACTATCAAGGAGTACACATGATGGCTATCCTAAGGAAAAAATATGGGCTATAACATATAGTAGGTGAATAGGATATGCCTTTTGAAGTAATACTCCATCATTATAATCGATTAACAAAATTCATGAAATCTTTTATTCAAATGGGATATTACTACTAGATTGAATCCATCTAAGTTATTTAATTTAGCTGTAAATAACACCAAGCAATATTTAAACTATTCTTAGATATGGATAAATTAAGACTTGTTATATGTATGTTTATAGGTAGAAACAGACAGAGTCTAACATGCTGAATAAGATACTCCATGATTACATGCCTAAGTAAATATATAAATTGTAACGGAGCTGGAACACGCAGTCCAAAATCTCCGCTGGTATACGATAAAATACCCACGAGGCACTACAGTTTCACCATCCCCGACCTCCCATATTGGACGACACACAATTTGGGAGTCAAATGAATACTGACTTTATTTTGTTATTGCAGAACTATATATACATCTCTTTGGCCACAGGCAATACACATGCCCATATTTGGCTACACACAATACGCACAAAGAGAACAATAGGGGGTCACACCTCCCTGGCAACTTTGATACAATCAGACACTGATTCAATTACACCTCTTTGTTCTTATCAGAGAATTAAAACACTTTGGAAAATGCAAGGATCCTTTACAACTTTCTTATCTCTTGAATCTCTGTAATAGGATTATCTATTAGCCTAGGTCTGCAAAAGTCTGGCTAATATTCTGCAGAGCATCAACCAGCATACATATTGTAGGATCATATTTTAACCAAGAATTAAATAATCATAAAACAGGGTAAAACAGTGATGGGTTCCGTTACACACCTCCCCCGTGACCATAAGCCGGCATACACGGTCTGATCCCAACGGATCGGCCTGGGGATGTCCGGACAAAAGTATTTGTTGGTCAATTCTTTAGTTTGACAACCCATCAGCATTACTGCAATTCACATTGACTCACATTTCACATATCCCCAGATAGCTGGGATCTGAGCGCAGAAAACTACCGAATAGCGCTCAGATCCTCTTCACACAGTTCAATTGCCATGTAGCTAAAGTCTTTCCCATAGTCTTTCATTATATGAATGGGCTTCATGGCACAGTTATCTGGGGTATCATGGTTCACACAGGGCAAGTACAGAATGACCCCCCTGTATGTAAAGGACCAGAATGAGTGACTTATACTCTGGTATGGCCGAACACTGGTTCCAAAGGGCAATATGTACCAGGGCCATAGTCGCAGGGCAGGAGGCTGGCAAACAGTCCCCTCCAAGCCAAGGTGGCGAAGGGTACTTCGTCACACATCTCTCCTTTGGGGGGAAGTCTAACCAGGTACCTGGATATTTTGCTGTGGTGAGGGGGCAACACGCTGAGGGGACTTGAGGGGCAGAGGCCAGCGGCACTCTGCCCTGATGCCAGCTCTTCTGCTGGTATAACCTGCAGGACATCCTGCTCTGTACAAGGGACAAAGGGAGGGCAGAGGCCGACTGCACTCTGCCCCGCTGTCAGCTCTTCTGCTGGTGTACTTGGGACATATTTCGGCTCAGTAGCCAGGGAAACGTGGGGGTCAGTGGGGGTTAACATTTCCTCTGTTAACCCTGGGGCCACATTAGAAGTTAGCTGGGGAGGGGAATTTGTACTTACCCCCTCCTCCGGTTGTCCCAGTGACGGTAGTTGGGGATCTGGACAAGCTGTGGGCGCAGAGACCACGGTCCCATCTGCGCCGTCTGGGAGATTGGTGTCTCCCCTGGTTAGGGTAAACTGTTGCTGGGGGGGAAGGATGACACCTTCTGCCCCCTGTGTTTCACACTGCTGCTGGGGGGGAAGGATGACACCTTTGGCCCCCTGGGGTACCCACTGCCACTGTGGAGGAAGGTCGACACCTTCTGCTCCCTGGGGTACACACTGCGGCTGGGGGGGAAGGACGACACCTTCTGCCCCCTGGGGTTCACACTGCCGCTGGGGAGGAAGGACGACACCTTCAGCTCCCTGGGGTACACACTGCCGCTGGGGAGGAAGGACGACACCTTCAGCTCCCTGGGGTACACACTGCCGCTGGGGGGCAAGGACGACACCTTCTGCCCTCTGGGGGTCACACTGCCGCTGGGGGGGAAGGATGACACCTTCTGCCCTCTGTAGGGCCGGTAGAGAGACCTCGGTCCCATCTCTACCTGCCATCTGGAGGTCATCCCAGGACCAGTCAATGAAGTCTGGTTCTGCTTGTCGAGTAGGTTGGGGCTGCACAAGGCTGAGCAGGTGTTGGTAGTCCTGCTCCAGCTCCCACTCTCTCGTTACCAGGTGGGTCATGTCTTTGCTCACCTCGCCTTCGTCATCCCAGACATACATGCCCATCCGGTAGTCGTAGATGTCCCAAAACCTAGACCCCTCCGTGCTGCCAAGATCAATATCGTCCTCCAAGGCATCCCATAATAAACCCGGGCCATCATAATCATCCCCCTCCGGTAAGTCGTGTTCAGCCGTCCAGGGGGTAAGTCGAACGGTATGCCACCAGAGGGCCTGGTATGCGTTGTCTAGCCAAAGCTCTCGCCATACCAGGGTTTCTAGTCTTGTCACCCACTCATCCAGGGGCTGCTCTCCCAATAGATACATCCGCATCGCCACACGCTTCTGTAGCCGCTGCTCATCACTGGGGAGACTCTCACCTCGCCGCCATTGGGCATCTTCCAGGGCATCATACCAGAGTTCCTTTCTGTCTGCATCCCTGTAGTCCGCGGCCGCCTCCTCCTCCTCATCATGAAACGCTGTCTGAAAACTAGCCGGTTCCATCCTGCTGTAGCCAGGGGCGCTGTACGGATACTAGCGTTGCCCTCAATTTGTAACTCCAAACGTTACCGGTGTCTCCGTGCTGCTTTTCCTCTTACTAGGACGCCATCCCACCACTGCCAGCCAATGTAACGGAGCTGGAACACGCAGTCCAAAATCTCCGCTGGTATACGATAAAATACCCACGAGGCACTACAGTTTCACCATCCCCGACCTCCCATATTGGACGACACACAATTTGGGAGTCAAATGAATACTGACTTTATTTTGTTATTGCAGAACTATATATACATCTCTTTGGCCACAGGCAATACACATGCCCATATTTGGCTACACACAATACGCACAAAGAGAACAATAGGGGGTCACACCTCCCTGGCAACTTTGATACAATCAGACACTGATTCAATTACACCTCTTTGTTCTTATCAGAGAATTAAAACACTTTGGAAAATGCAAGGATCCTTTACAACTTTCTTATCTCTTGAATCTCTGTAATAGGATTATCTATTAGCCTAGGTCTGCAAAAGTCTGGCTAATATTCTGCAGAGCATCAACCAGCATACATATTGTAGGATCATATTTTAACCAAGAATTAAATAATCATAAAACAGGGTAAAACAGTGATGGGTTCCGTTACATAAATTATGTTTCTTTTTTTTTTAAATGATGTTCATAAACAAAATATTATATTAAATAAGAGAGACTTATTATTTTTAATAAAATACTTTTTATAAATATATGCGTTGTTTTAATCAATCACTGTTACCATGACAATAGGAAGGTATAAAGGGAAGCCTTAGCATCATGGCGGTGACTCTTGACAAAATCCAGAAACTTGCGTCGGGTCAGACGCAGGAACGTTCACGCGTGTTTATGATGTCATCGCGAGGCGTCTAAACCGCGTGGCACGCTAGAATCAAATTCCGATTTTCAGAATCTAATATACTTAATCCTATTACTATGGAGCAATATATTCTATCACATATTATAATTGTCTAACTACGATTCGTCGTCACGCTGTGTTGCGTAGTGCGCGCGACTTAGCGATGAGCGCCGCAGGGGCTCATTGCCCGGCGAGCCTCGCGCAGCGATGCGAGCCGTTAAGTTGTAGCCCTTTGGCAATGAGCCCCGCAGGCGCTCATTGAAGGCGAGCCCCGCGCAGCGAGGCGAGCTATTATATCGTAGTACTTTGGCAATAAGCGCCGCAGGCGCTCATTGCAGGCGAGCCGTTAAACCGTAGCACTTAGAAAAAAAATACGAGATGAAAAAAATTACGAGATAAGCGGCGGAACTAAAACAATAAAAAAACACTAAATACACACACACAAAAAAAAGGTCACTTACAGCATGGGGAACCAGGCAGGATGTCTGGGAGTGAGTTGGAACTACAATTTACATTGATTTAGACGAGTTACAAAGATCGAAAATCGGCTAAGCGAGAAAAAAATGGCCGCCGAAAAAAATGAAAACGAGGCTATACTACTACGAACTGCGTAAAACACAGCCACAGACATATGTGTTTGAAAAAAAAAATGTGTATTTATTTTAAGAAAAAAAAAAAGGGACAAATGTAGCTGAGTCATGTTGTGTGGCAAACAAATTTCACAACATTTAATTTTTATTGACCGTCATTTGACCGTTTTACCATATTTACTGTTAAACCGTAGTACTTTAGCGGGCTTAGCGATGAGCGCCGCAGGCGAGGCGAGCCCTTAAACCGTAGTACTTTGGCAATGAGCGTCGCAGAAAAAATGTCGGACGAACAAAACAAAAACGAGGCTACAACACTATAACCACCGATAATCCGCTAAGACGCATACCACACATTACCCACCATTGAACGACGGACGGATCATCCGCTAAGACGCATACCACACATTATCCGCCATTTTAGGATAATGCGGAAGTACACAGCTACGTTAACGGTTTCGGCTCGCGCACGCACACTATTACACTGCACACATTCATCACGCTTACACAGCACCTCCACACCACTAATGCTGCAGCAACATCAACACAGATTGCCAGCTCTTCAACACAATGCTTCAAAATAGGTAAAGTATATTCATTTATTAATTTGAATTCTATATTTCAGTAGTACACACAAAACAACATTAGCTACCTTACAATTACATATGTATATTAATAACTAAACAACTTTAAAAACTTACACATCTCATTGCCGTCATTTTTTGACGGGCAATACGCTAGTCACAAATAATTACTAATATTAGGCCTTTGAGCTCTTGGGTATTAGACTGAAGTATTAACAGTGCATTCCAGATTAGATAGGAACTATTTTATAATCGATTAGCTATCAAACAAATTATAATAATATTAGTTATCCTATCGCAGTATCACTACACTATACTTTACTTGATCAGAATCAACTAGGTATTGGTTCTAACGTCACAGACATTAGTATTATAAGCACCAGCACTTGTATTCACTAAGAGCAGTTTATTAGAAACACTAGGGGTGATTATACCTCCAACTAAATCCAAAGAATTTGGATTTTTCTACTCTATTATATTTAAAGCACAGGCACTTTATATAGATTCCAGATTGATTATACCCATGCGATTAATGGATTTGATATCCTGCCTCTGATAATTTGTAAACAAATATATTAAAAGCTAAGTTTTAATTTTAGTCTCTTTGAGATCAGATTAGGAATTACATTATATTAATAATAAAATTAATAATAGTTCATATGAGCCACCTTTCTCTTTATGTTTATAATGGTTTATCAGCCAGTTGAGATTTTAATACAGGCCAGTTTTGATCACAATCTCTCTCTCTCTCTCTCTCTCTCTCTTATTCTCTCCCTCTCTCTCTCTCTCTCTATATATATATATATATATATATATATATATATATATATGTAACTATGTAACTATGTAACTATGTAATCTGGCCACTTCCATTATTTTTTTTTGCTTTTTATTGACTTCTAAAGGGCAAGATATTTTGCACCAAGACCCACAATTCACTAGCTCTGTCAATATACAGCACATAGCTAAATCTATAAGTGAAATGCATAGTGGGAACAGGACCTGAATTTGTCTACTGAATTCTGTCCACTCACTTGGTCATTATTGACAGACAGCGACAGAGCTAGTGAATTGTGGGCCCTGGTGCAAAATATCTTGCTCAACCTCAAAGGATGTCCTTGTGTCAATTGAAAACCTCTTGACACAAACATCTACCTTGACAAATCTTTATACTGACCCTGGATGTATTTATATAGGGTAATCATATCCCCTCTTAGACACCTTTTTTCTATAGAAAATAAGTTTAATTTGGTTAGTCTGTCTTCATAACTTAGCCCCTACATTTCCCTTATTAGTTTTGTTGTCATTCTCTGTACTTTTTGAAGTTCTAAAATGTCTTTTTTAAGAAGTGGTGCCCACAACTGTGCTCCATATTCCAAATCATTATTAAAAATAATAATCTTCGCCTCTATCTTAATATATAACATATATATATATATAAATCAAGACATCCACAATGAACTCTCATCTCATAGTGGGTCACACACTCCACTCTCTCAGCTAACCAACAACACCCAGTCTTCTCCCTTCCCCAATCCCACTTTGAACTGCTTTGACCCGGCTACAGAGGACGAAGTTGCCTGCTATCATCCACTTGCCTCACTATCTGTCCTCAGGATCCTATTCCTTCTCAGCTTGTCCCTCCCTTCTATACCACACTAATCCCAGCTCTCTCACATATTTTCAACCTCTAACTAAATACTGTCATGTTTTCATCTTCTCTAAAACATGCCATTATTACACCCATCCTCAAAAAACCCTCATCTGACTCTGACGTCACATCTAACTTCCTCCCTAGCTCTCTAATTCCCTAACTTCCAAACTGCTAGAGTTGCTCGTCTATTACCACCTTACCAGCTTTATTTCCTCTAGCTCCCTTTCCTCTAGCTCCAGCTTCCGACCCCAAAACTCCACCGAGACAGCTCTCACTAAAGTCACTACTGACCTGCCCACTGCCAAGTCAAAAGGTCACTCTTCTATTCTTCTTCTTCTAGATCTCTCCGCTGCCTTTGACATAGTCAACCATCCACTTCTACTCCACATCCTCTCCTCCCTCGGTATTTGGACACTGGTCTCTTGTGGTTCTCATCATACCTACAAAATAAATCATTCAGTTTCTCCTACTCCAACACCTCTTCTTCTCCTCACCCCCTGTCTGTTGGCGTCAGTCCTAGGCCCCTCCATCTACACATCCTTATTTGGTACTCTAATAAACTCTTTTGGGCTTCAGTATAATCTCTATGCAGATGGCACCCAAATCTACCTCTCAGCACCAGATCTATCCCCCTCTCTTCTAACACATCTCACCAACTGCCTCTCTAGTATATGCTCTTGGATGTTCACCCACCATCTCAAACTCAACATGTCTAAGACTGAACTCCTAATCTTGCCTCCCTCACCCACAGCATCAATTCCTCACATCTCTCTCACTGTCAGCAACAACATCATCACCCACCCCTCCAAAGCCCAGTGTCTTGGGGTTCTACTGGACCCGCCCTGTATTTCATTCCTCATACAGTCACTAACTAAATCTTGTCTTTTCCATCTAAAAAACTTGTCCAGAATTTGCCACTATCTTACACAAGACACAACTAAAATCCTAATACACTCTCTCGTCATCTCTAGGCTCGACTTCTGCAATTCTCTTCTTGTTGGCCCACCCACCACCCAACTATCTCCCCTACAATCCATTATGAATGACTTTGCTAGACGCATCTTCCATACACAATAATCAGTGTCAGCATCACCTCTCTATCAATCACTCCACTGGCTTCCCTTAGCCTCTAGAAAAGCCCTCAACAATAGCGCTTCCCCCATACATCTCTGCTCTCATCTCCAAATACTCCCCCACCCGTCCTCTTCGTTCGGCTAATGACCTTCTTCTTTCTACAACTCTTGTCACCTCCTCTCACTCTAGCCTTCAGGACTGTTCTTGTGCTGCCCCTATTCTCTGGAACTCCTTGCCTCGCTCCACCAGATTATCCTCCTGCCTCAAAACATTCAAAACCTCACAAAAAATTAATCTCTTTAAAGAAGCGTATCACCTTCCACCCTAACACGCTCATCACCTCTCTCTCCCTCCTTCCACTCACAATACCTTTAGGTTTTAAGTCGGCGAGTTTCAGTCCTGCAGGGTGCTTTGGGGAAAGCACCATGGACACTAGATTCCAAACTCAAAGACAGGGCCCTCCTTGCTTTGCCATGTGTTCATTTGTATTTATCTTTGTCTGAACTTAACTTATCTAAAGTGCTATGGAATATGTTGCCGTGATATAAATAAACGATAATAATCACATATATAGTTCTCAGCAATGTGTGTTGTTGCACTTGCTGGCTCGCGTAGCTGGCAAGGAGCACCATCGGCGCTCCTTGCGCTGGTGGAGATGAGCGCCGTAGACGCTCATCCCTACGACCACCTATGACTTTCGGACCGCAAATGCGGACCCTCGCGAATCGAGGGGCCGCATTGCGGAGGTGGAGGTTCCCACATCGGCTGCAATGAGCCGCAGGCGAAGCGAGGGCTTGCATTTGCGGAGGTGGAGGCTCCGGTTAAAAACAACCACACAAGCGGGACTTTGAAAAAAAACAATAAACATGCCATGACTAATTACGGACTTACACAAAAAATATGAGCCGCGGGACACAAAAATACAGACAACAATAAAATCCTTACCCACAGCAAGGGGGGACACCCAGCTTAATCAGTCAAATTTACAAAGTTTAAACACTCGAAAATCCCCTAAGCGAAACGAAAACAAGGCTACACGACCCCTAAAGACGCAAAATACCATAAAGCAAATACGGCTTTTCCAAAAACCCTTATGACTTCAACATACACCATTAGCAAGGATGCTAAATCATCTACACCCACATACCACATACACTATACCAGGGGAGAGCCTTGCAATAAGCGACAAAACCAGATCACTGTGCACCGTACAATAAGCGCAAAAGCACCTATGATAACAACAAATACACCAACCCAGAGGCTTGTAATGAGCGCCAAAGGCGCTCAGCGCCAGCCTCGCAATGAGCTCACAAGGATCTCAGACCAAAGAAACACTTACTCTCTGTGGCAAACAGCATTACCTGCCTTACAATTTTATTGCCGTCATTTTTTGACGGGCAAGTCGCTAGTAATAATAATAATAATAATAATAATAATAATAATAATAAAAAGGCCTCTTTTGACAAGACTGCTGGACTGCTGATAGTAGGAGAGGGCCCTTACTCTGCTGTTGGCCCTGGTGCTTTGCACCTTATGCACCAGCATTAATTCTACCGCTTCCGACAGAGAATAATCTACAGAGCACATATAACGGTCCTTCAGGAAGGTAGCAAAAGTACATGATAAAAAATGCTCTGTACTAAAATGAGAATAAATCCACTGTAACTTCATATTGTAAAGGGATTAGCGACCTGTTAGTTAGTGCACACATATTTTGACCACATTTTTAATAACTGCTTTTTTTTATTTTTTTTTAACAATGATTTTTATTAAAGTCATAGGATAACACAACATTGCATTAATAATAAGAACATCTGGTAATTTACAATGCCTTCTTCAATGAAGCTTACCATCATAACTATTGACTATGTATTTTCTTTTTAAGTTTTTAATTATAAATATAACCAAAACCGTAGAGGAGAAGTAGTTAAGGAAAAAGATGGCATAATAGAAGACAACTAAAGATATGAAAGAAAAAAAAACTATATAACAAAATGAGAAAAAAGCTAACCACTTACTGCCAAAAAGATTAATATGTGGAGATTTACAAAAAGAGAACAAGCTTAGAAGTGCAAGTACCTTATATCCAGTCCCCAGGCCTGCCCGGTATATCCAGAACTGGGTCTCCTCCACCTTGAGCCCCACCCTCGTTGTCAAAGAAATTGAGTCAAGTCAAAGAGATACTGAATGGGGAGTCCCGTCAAGGGTCCCAGATTTTTTGGAATTGGTGGATACTGTCCAAAATGCTATGGGTTAATCGCTCATATATGAGCAAATAATTTATTTTTCTGACTACATCCTGAAAATTCAGTGTCAGTGTTTTCCAGCTACTGGCTATGTGGGACTTGACCGCAATAGCCATGAGCTGAAACAACTTGTTTTGAGAGGAATTTAGATTATCAATATGTATCCCCAGTAAGAATTATTTAGAATTACTGTCTTAAAAAGTTTGGTGGCCAGCTGGGGCTTGATATCCACAAGGCCAATTTCTGATTTTCAAATAGTTATAGAGCTCTGTGCAAGGGTATATTGTGGGTCATAGTGAGTTGGTCGTAAGTCAGAAGCCGATCGTTATCAAACCAAATGCCTGTCCTGTCCAACTTACTAGAGCTCTACCAGTGCTTAGAGGTTATACTAGCATCCGCCATAATATGGGGGAAAGAGAAAACCCACAATAACCCACAAAGTTGACACCTAGAGTTAGCCCAGTTCCAGGAGGACATGGTCAAATTGATCATTGGATTTTAATGAGTTGTAAAGGGACTAGCGCCTTTAAAATCCAGATCAGTTTATCCAAGTATGCAGACTCATCTGTTGATTTTCCATTAAGACCCACGCTGGCTGGTGCTTAGCTGAGTGTGATTGAGGCAGTTGAGCTGCTTTATTGTAAAATCTCAGGTTAGGGCATGAGAGCCCTCCATTTTTTTGTGCCTGTACATTACTTTTTTTGGATATACAGGGCCGCTTATATCTCCAGATAAACCTAAACATGCTATTATGAAAATTATGTAGTTCTTTAAATTTTATCGGGATGAGCAGGGTTCTAAAGAGGTAAAGAGGATATGCGCCCCATACTAGTGTTTTGGTACCTAGCCCACTTCTGCATTTCATCGTTCAGTTTTTTATAAATGGGGGGTAATTTGCCTTATAGAAATCCGAGATTTTGGGAGTAATATGTACCCCTAAATATTTTATATGGTGTTTGGGCCAGGAAGCTTTTAAGTGCTCCAATTCTTTTTTTGGGATCCTTAGTCCTAAGGCTTCTAGAGCCAGTTACCTCCCTTATAGTGCTATTTTGCATGTAACAGAGCAATCTATTTACAATCTAAAAACTTTATTTTTTTTTCAGTTTTATTTATTAACATAAATGTTTTTTTTTTGCCTTTAAATATTGGTGCTGTGTGCATGTATGTGTGCATGTGCTCTGTGTGAGAAAACAACACTGCAAGTGAGCCTGTACTGTGTGAGTGTGTGTGCATGTGCTCTTTGTGAGAAAACAATGCTGCAAGTGATCATGTGCTGTGTTTGTGCATGTACTCTATATGTGTGAGAAAACCACACAGCAAGTGACCCAGTGCTGTGTGTGCCAGTGTGTTTGTGCATGTGCTCTATGTGTGTGAGAAAACAACAACACAAGTGAGTCTGAGCCCTGTGCTCCACATCCTACCTCTGGAGTAATGAGCAGAAAAGTCAGAAAATGCATACATCTATATCATATTAAATAGTTGTGAAACTGTGAGTCGTCACCCAGAAAAGCATGACTTTGAAAAAAAAAACAATGCTGCAAGACTTAGAAAAAAAAAATACGACCCACGAGACTTTGAAAAAATAAACACTAACGCGTAAAGACGAAATTCGGACTTACACAAAAAAAAAATACGACTCGCGGGAGGTCATAAAAATACGAACTTAACGTCCGAAACGCGTACATAAAAAAACACAAAAAACAATGAAAATTAACAAGAAAAATTACAAAAACATCACACACTGCACGGGAGGATAGCCAGGACGTCTGGAGGTGAGGTTGCATGTGAATTAAAGTCGATTTTAAGCAGTTTCGTCACTTGAAAATCGGCTAAGCAAGAAAAAAAATGGCGGCCGAAAAAAATCAAAATGAGGCTCCACAACCCAGGAGCACAGAAAAGACTGACAAGGACGTACAAGATTTAATAACGACCGCCGCAACTTAGAAAAAAATACGAGGTAGCTAAAATACAAACTTACCGGCCATCTGCCAGTGAGGTTGCACGCTAATTAAAGTTGAATTTAATAATGAGTTTGGGAAATTGAAAATTGCCTAAGAGAGAAAAAAAATGATGGGCAAAAAAAATGTAAACAAAGCTACACGACCCCGAAATGCGCAAAACACCGCCAGGCACGTACAGTATGACTTTTGCCAGGGACGTACAATGTACAAAAATACACACTTAGGAAGCACGGAAAATGCTTGCGCCCCGCATAGCACATACACAAACGACACCATTTTACAACACTAACACATTACAAATCTAAAATGGGGATTTACACAACTAAAGCAATGGTTTGCCCTCGTGCACGCAGCATATTTCTAATGCACACTTGGAACATTGATGACACCTTCTCCTCAGGGCAGCAAAAGTCCAACTGTACATTGTATGCTGCAGGAAAATAAAAATAGATACTTAGCTCTTCAGGCTATTCATTGCTTGATATATCAAATACAAATATTTATTAAGTAAATAAGTAATTAATAATTAGACAAAAAAATAGACATATATAAATGTCTTTGTCATGAGAGCCGAAGGCGCCCATAGGACCAAAACTACACAAGAGAAGCGGCTCGATATGAGCGCCGAAGGCGCTCAGCGCAAGACTTGCAATGTACACCGAAGGTCCTCACTGTATGAAAAGCTTTACAATTTCGAACAGCATTGCCATGGCTAAACATTTTATTTCCCCGTAATTTTTGACGGGCAAGTCGCTAGTATTTATTAATAAGGAATTAAAACACCAATAAAACAGAAATATCGCACACCTTGCATTGGCAGTACACACAAACATGCATACACTGACTCAAGTGGAAAACAGAACCATAAATAGAGGAGCAGAAAGGCTGATCTAAAGTGTTTCATAAAACAGACTTCTGTTTGGTGACATACAGGGCAGGTCTGGTGGTTCCAGCCTCTATGCATGATGTCACTGATGTGCTGGGCACACAATCCCTGTCAGTCAAAAGCTTTCCTATAAAGTCTAATGGGAACACACCCCTGCAACTTGATCAGTTGAAGTCACTTAGGAGGAGGAACAACAATTTGTCTGAGCTGTGAGGCAAAGATGTGGCTGGGAAAAACTTCAACAAACAATCACTTAAAATAAAATGTATGTTTGATTAAATCTGGGAAAAATGCACATATTTAAAAAATGCAACAAGTATTTCAAATTGTTTTAGGAGATCTTTACTGTGGTGTGGTCCAAATTGTGCTGAATTAACTGGCCCTTTAACTAGTATTTTTTGGAGAAATAGAGTTTGACAATGAGTTCCCTAATACATTTTGTATTGGTAAATAATATTTTTTTTGAGAAGAGACCAGCGCCTCTCTAAAGAGTATTTGAATGAATGGTGTCTACACCCACTTATATTGCAAATGCTTAGAAAATTTTGCTGCCATCTTCCTGGCTGTTTGTAATTTTTATTATGTTAAATGACCATTGTAGCGTAATGAAGTGTTTCATTTGTTTATTTAATAATTGTTTAGCCATAATATCAGTATTAAACTTCAACAAATATTGTTCTGTGCACCAAAGATGAGGTATCAGAGTTTAGGATAGCATCTGCCCTCCATTGGCTAATGCAGACATAAAATGGTCAGGACAATATAAAACAGCCTCCTGGGCAGATCCTCTCCTGCCCACTGGACACAGTAGGGATGGAAAGAGACAGCTCTGCAACCTAAAACATTAAAACTCCAACTTAAACTTAATTCCTCCAAATTCTGATTTTATTGCTGATTAGTTAATGCACAAATGAACCCCTATTATGTGACTACCACAGTAGCCATTTAATTAAGGTTCACTCAGATTCACAAAATAAAATGAACACGTATTTTAATACTGTGTGGTAGTTCTGTGATCATAGATTTGCTACTGAAAATAATGTCTCTCATGGCTTTAGCCTCTTTGATACATTATAATCAGTACTGGCTTTGTCTAATTTTTTTCCAGTGAGAATAATTAAATTTTTTATGTACAGTACTTTCTTCCTGGAATATCTTTAATCTTGTAATATGTTAACATAACCCTTCATCTGAATCTTTTTCTAGGCTCTTCAACCTATGCAGAGATCTGTTTATTTTTTTATTCACATACAGCCCAATTAAATTTGAAGCCCGTATCGGCATCCGTAAGCCCGCAAAGGCTGCGGGCTTGAAATTCTGCTGCGTTACAGAATTATTAAATTCCACCATGCTGCGAGTTACGGGCCATAGAAGCAAGCCAATAAACCATTAGATGTGCAGCCGTGAACATGATCAATTAGTCAAACCCATAGTTACAGGTTTAGACAGAGCCAATGGCAAATGAGATCGTCATCATTATGTCACTGAACAATGGAGATTGGATTTCAAAGCCTTATGGTTTTCAAATACGAGTTACGATCAAACCCGCATTCCAGGAATAATGCAATATTAATAAATCAGTAAATATGATATTCTAGTCCATGCAAGTTCCATTATATGTATTAACACATTGATTGCCGGGATTGATATAACACGGAAATTAAACAGAAATAAAAGTATTTTATATTGCAGATTTACGAGCTTGAGAATGTTGTGCTATTAATTTTAATACCTAACATCACTTTCACTTTACTTGTAAGTACAGTAGTGTGTGTATGTTTGTATTTACAGTGCTACAAATAGGACTTTAACCACCTATTGAATCCTCTCTAGTACCTGTTGGCTTTTCGGCTCCATTTGCGGGTTACGGGCTTGGGTTGCAATTTAATAGTGTAATTGGAACGTAACAGTTACAGGCTTGACATGATTTGTGGCTGCGGAGTTCAATTCTCGACATCCCATTGTGATTTTTCACCCTTAGCCCGCAAGTCGTTGGCAGGTTTGCTTTACGGGGTCAATTTAATAGCTGCAAATCATGCGGGCTACATTACAGGCTACGGTTTAACATGCTGGCCTCGCGATAAGCGTCTTCTGTCTTTGGCACTCATTGCCAGCCTTTCTACCTTCTACTTAATGGTCCTTGCGATCAGCGCCTTTGGCGTTGCCGCTCATTGCAACCCACGGCATGCGCTGCACTCATGCGCAAGTCCGTAACTTTTGAAGCCTGGCAATGCTGTTTGCCACACATTGAAAGGCTCTTCCCCCCTCTCACTTGCTGGCATCACGATGAGCGCCTTCGACACTCATCGCAAGCCCCGCAGTGAGCACCTTTGTCGCTCATTGTGAGCCTCTCCCCCCCTCTACTTTATGGTCCTCGCGATGAGCGCCTTTGGAGCTCATCGCAGGCACGCATTGAAAAAAAATTGCAGCCCATTGCATGCCCTGTAATTTTTGAAGCCTGGCAATGCTGTTTGGCACACATTGCGAGGCTCTCCCCCCTCTAACTTGATGGCCTTGCAATGAGCGCCACAGGCCTCTACTCCCCTCTACATTGCGGTACTCCCCCCTCCTGTGTCTCTTCCCCCTCTCCCTCTCCTATGTGTCTTCAACCCCCCTCTCCGAGATTCCTGGGATGAAGTGGGAGTGGGTTGTTAGGGAGGTAGCGCAGTATGCACGATTTGGGGTCCCCCTGATATCTTAATCATTCATGCATAGAGTAATGATTTAGGGAGCATGCCGTTAAAGGCACTCATTACACAAATGAAAGGTGATGTTGATCGGTTGCTTACATTATTCCCTTATCTGCATATCATATGGTCTGAAATGGTGCACCGGCTTAAGTGGCGATCTCACATTTAAGCTATATTAAATAAATGCAGGAAGAAAGTCAATAAGACAATGTCTAGCAATATTAGAGGAATGGGTTGGACTTCTCTACGACACACTGACTTGGAAGCATTTTATGAGAAGGATGGGGTCCATCTTAATAAATATGGATCTAATAGTTTTATTTTGCCATTCATTTAGTGTTGGATGGTTTGGGACATCGTTACTCATAATAATATGTTATAGTCACCACCGGATTATGTTATAGTTGCCACAGCTCTATGTTACATGATTAAGAGCACTTTAAGCTGTACACACTTAAGGGACTGAGCCCCTCAGTCACATATATGGCAAGGTAAGTGTTTAGTCGTAACTGCGCGTTACCTGCAAAATTTGGGGCCCGAAAAGGGCAGAGTGCACAATGATTTATCCGCATGCAACGAAATTTAGATGGCTTGGAACGCATTTATCCTTTAGGGGTGTGTTTCCTGGACAAGTGGGTCCTAAAGATGGCAAGGTGCGCTTAGTTGTAACTGCGCGCTACCTGCACAATTCGGGTCCGAAAAAGGACAGAGTGCACAATGATTTATCCGCATGCAACTGAATTAAATGGCTTGGAACTCATTTATCCATTAGGGGTGTGTTTCCTGTCGGGGAGCGGGTGCACCATATTTAGTGCACCTATGCCAGGGGTGTTTGCCTACAGGTGGTTAAGAGCTGCGAAGTGCGCTCATTTTGTTGTTCCCCCCTGGGCACGGGGTCCCCTTGAGCCTTTAAGTGTGGGTGGGCAGGCACCTCTTGTTAATTAATGTGTGTTATTGTTTATAATAAACAAAGCCGGGGCCTTTTTTACCCCATACTGAGGGCCTCATTCTATTATCGGCCGTAGGCACTGCGGGGCCGCAAGGACCGGCCGCAAGCTATTCGGCTATTCTATTCCCCTCCGGCCGGGGATTCCGGCAGGCTTGCGGCCGGCGCCTTGCTATCTCTTGCGGCCGCACGCGACGGAGGAAAGCCTTTGATCTAAAACGGCCGCAAGAGTTTCGGCCGCAAGAAAAGCCCGGTTGCTATTCTATTGCTCCGGGAACCCTCTCTGCAAGGCTAAAAGCGAGCCGCAGCTTACTTGCAGGAAAAAGGTCCCGCTAGCACCAATTAAGCACATTATAAAGCAGAAATAAAGCCATCCTGCACTCTGAGGAGACTATAAAGTGATTGTAGGTGTTAGCAAAAATAGCACAACATTCCCCTATACTCAAATCCGTAAAAACACATTTTTATTAAATATGTCAAATATCCATGGAAAAAGTCCAGAGTGCTTGGAGCACCTCAGACCTGGCCACGCTGCGGCCGGAAAATAAACAGTTAATGTAAACTCGGATTTGGGCTGATGTGCAAGCTTGAGAGTGGGTTACTATTAATCCTCATGTCCCCCAATATGATCCCTAGCATTTACAAAGATTTACAGTGCAGTCTTCAATTTCTATTTGACTTTAAAAATTTTGGAGCTTACGGCCGGTTCCAAGATATGCGGCCGGCCGTAAGGGAAGATCCTTGCGGGGCCGTATAATAGAATTGCGAGGTAACAGAACCCCCGCAAGGAATCGCAGCCTTGCGGCCGTTTTACGGCCGATAATGGAATGTGGCCCCTTGTGTCTAGTATTTATTGGTCTGGTTTAAAATGTAAGGATATCCGTATTAACAATGCACAGGTCAAGAAACCCCATGGCTGCACAG
This sequence comes from Discoglossus pictus, assembly GCA_027410445.1. NCBI lineage: Eukaryota > Metazoa > Chordata > Amphibia > Anura > Alytidae > Discoglossus > Discoglossus pictus. The sequence continues at coordinate 522,207,491 of CM050163.1, forward strand.
TTAAAGAGGGGGAGTTTGACCTGGCTGGGAATTAAGAGGACCTATTAGAATTATTATTCCTAATTTTGGTAGTTAGGAAGGGGTTGTTACATAATCGTTATGTAACAGGGGCTAGTTTATAAATACTACCTCACCTCCCTCCACCTAGTTAGTGGGGTACAGATTGCATATCCTGTCCCTTCCTCCCATAAATTAAGGGTATTTTCCTGTTTATTTATGTACTAGCGAATTGCCCATCAAAAAATGACGGCAATGAAATTGTAAGTGAGCTAAGGGTGTTTGGTGTATATAATGTGGCTGATGTAGCGTCGTTCGTTTTCTATGTCGTGCAAGTTTTTCGTAATCTTCGTTTTCTATGTCGTGCGAGTTTTTCAGAATATCTGTAGCTGTTTGGATGGCTTTTTCGGAATATCCGTAGGTGTTTTGTGGTGTTTTGCGTGTTTATGGTAGTGTTTTGCGTGTTTAGGGACCTTTAGCCTCGTTTTAGTTTTGTTCGGCGGCCATTTTTTCTCTTGCTTAGGTGATTTTCGGGTCTCTAAACTCGGAAATTTGTGCTTAAATGGAGGTGTAACTTCACTTGCAGAGGTCCTCGGTGCCCCCCCTTTGCTGTGAGTAACCTTTTTATGTGTTTGTTGTTTATATTTGTTGTGTTTGTAATGTTTTTGGGGTTGCGTCCTTTTTTTCTAATCTCGTAGGTGTTTTTCGGCAAATTCGTAGGTGTTTGGTGGTGTTTTGCGTCTTTAGACTGTTGTAGCCTCGTTTTTATTTTTTTCGGCGGCCATTTTTTCTCTTGCTTAGAGAATTTTTTAGTGTCTAAACTGCTTTAATTTCAGTTAAATTGAGGTGTAACTTTAGTTTTCGAGGTCCTGGATGCTCCCTCTTCCTGAAAGTAAGCTTTTTATGTATTTGTTGTGTGTATTTGTTGTTATTTGATGTTTTTATGTGTGCGTGTTGCGGCCGTTTTTTGCGAGGTCGTATTGGGTCGTAATGTGTCTCGTATTTTGTTTGCGTTACGACGTAAAGTTTGCGAGGGTCGCAGTTGCTGGCAAAGTTAGCTACAACTCGTATGCTCACAACTATATATGTGATTTTTTTTAAAAAGAGACAAAACATATTTCTTGTTATGCTTATTTGTTTATACATATATATATATATATATATAAAAGATATCTGGATATATCTTCAAATTAAAAAAAATGTACTATTAGGTGCAAAGTAAAGAATAAGGTGAATTACATTTTCTGTAAGTCACAGCTTGTGTATGCTGAGGTGCTTGCCCACAGGTGGTTAATGAGCTGTGAGGTGCGCTCAATTTGTTGCATTCCTTCAGCACAGGGTCCCCATGATCCTTTAATTGTGCGTGGGCAGGCACCTCTTGTTATTTTTTGTGTGTTATTGTTTAAACAGAGCTGATGCCCTTTTTACACTATACCTTGTTTCTAGTATTTATTGGTCTAGTTTAAAATATAAGGATATCCGTATTGAAAAGGCACAGGTCATGAAGTCTTACAATAACACAGAAAATGGCCAATTAATTGCAAAAATGAAGTACATATGCCCAGTTGGATTATACACTCTCTCCGCATCTCTCGACTAGACTACTGCAACTCGCTTCTTGTTGGCCTACCTACCACCCGACTGTATCCACTTCAATCTATTATGAATGCCTCTGCTAGACTCATCTCGTACACAACGTTCAGTGTCGGCATCCCCTTTCTGTCAATCACTCCACTGGCTCCCCTTAGCCTCAAGAATAAAATTTAAAATCATTACCATAACTTACAAAGCCCTCAATAATAATTTCCTCCCTTACATCTCTGCTCTCATCTCCAAATACTCCCCCACCCGCCTCTTCGTTCTGCTAATGACCTTCTTCTTTCTACAACTCTTGTCTCCTCCTCTCACTCCCGCCTCCAGGACTTTTCTCTTGCTGCCCCTAGTCTCTGGAACTCCTTGCCTCGCTCCACCAGATTATCCTCTTGCCTTACCTCTCTCTCCCTCTTTTACCACTCACTATACCTTAGATTGTTAGTCTGCGAGTTTCAGTCCTAAGTACTTTGGGAATTCACCATGGACATTGGATTCCTAGCTCAAAGAAAGGGCCCTCCTTCCTTTGCTAAATGTTAATCTGAATTTATCATTGTCTGAACCTAAATTATGTACCGCGCTGCGGAATATGTTGGTGCATTATAAATAAACTATAATAATAATAATAATACATCTGCATAACAAAAGTGGCTTACAATTGTTTAGCCCTTAGTCGTTATTGTCATTGATACCAACTGGGCATGTTCTTCCTATTTACCACCCCTGATTTTGAGATTTAATGAATGATCTCAGATAATTTTAGTAACAATAGGGGATTTACTTTTCAAGTTATAATAAAATACCTCATTTTCATGTTTCCTGTTCCATAAAACGTCTATTAAACAAATCTAATAAGATCTTTGTGCAGTTGGTAACTCCAATATTCCTTGAGATCAAACAGAAAATAGAGTAAGGCCCATAGGGAGCAACAAGGACATGAATCTAGTTCATTTGTTTTTGTCATTGTTACACACATTTCAATAAGTGGTACTGTACTTCTCTTCTTGAAAAACAGACAGGTGGAGGATACTAGAAGATTAATAACATAGCAAAACAAAGCTTACTGGGCCATTCATCACAAGGCAATGTCCTTGTTGCGAATACACCAGCAGTACTGTATTCTTATGCACTGTAGGTCACAGTTAAATGGATTTTCCTTTTTGTTTTCTTTTGCGTCCAAATTCTTGTGAAATAGAACAATAGAAATGTAAAGTAAATAGCATAGTATGTAATCCTGCATCATGTAAAATGTAATCTTATATACCAAAATTATATGAAAAGGATAATTAAACTAGCGATCAAAAGAGTGATCCAGCCCCAAAATACCAGGCAATTCAACCCTGAGCAAGAGAAACAGCAAACGCGAAACATATGTTTCGGCCTCTGGTATTTTGGGGCTGGATCACTGTTTTGAGTTAGACCAGACTGATATACTACAGGATATTCCTCCATGTGCAGGGCACAAGTGAGCTGAAAGAGGCTGCTCTCTTGGTAGGTATTGTTCATTCTCAGATGAGCACCTTTACTCTTTTTTGCCTAAGTTTTCTCACCTTAAGGGTGATAGGGAGAACCAGATGTGGACTCCTTGCTCACTATGCCTTAGGGAGTACAGCAGCACCTCACTGATGAAGCCCAAGTCTGGAGTTTACTGTTTCTCCTGTTCAGGGTAGAATTACCTAGTATTTCGGGGCTGGGTCATTCTTTTGAGTGAGACCAGACTGATATACTACAGAGTAGCAATTCTACTCTTGTTTTATCTGCCTTTTTTGTTTGTAAATGTCTATCCACTGCTTATTGAACTTATAGCGCTATGAATCTGCTAGCGCTCTCAAAATAAAATGTAATAATAATAATAATAATAATAATAATAATTAATACACAGTAAACTTGAGCTTGATGGTCTTTTGTTCATGAATCTCATTAAATGTGAGCCAAGTGTGAGCCAAGGAATAATCAAACACTATATATATATACTAGCTACTTGCCCATCAAAAATTACGGAAATAAAATTTTAAGCCTGGCAATGCTGTTTGCCACCCAATGTGAGCACCTTCGGTGTTCATCGCAAGTTCTGCGCTGAGCGAATTTGGCGCTCATCGCGTGGCTCGCAATATCGCCTTTGGCACTCATTGCAAGTCACTCCCCTGTCTACTTCCTCCCTTGTGGCTCATTTCCCCCTCCTCTCCCTCCCCTGTGACTCTTCCCCCTGCCCTGTGTCTATTTACCCCTCCCCTGGTTCTCTTTCTCCCCTCTCACCTGTGTCTCTTCCCCCCTCCCCTTTGTCTCTTTTTACCCCCTCCCTCCCCTGTGACTCTCCCACCCTCCCTTGCCTGTGTCTCTTTCCCCTCCCTCCCCTGTGTCTCTTTTCAGCCCTGTCCCTCCCTGTCTCTCTTTCCCCCTCTCCTCCACTGTGTCTTTTTCCCCCTCTCCCTCCCCTGTGTCTCTTCCACCCCTCTCCCTCCCCTGTGTCTCTACCCCTCTTTCCCCCCTTCCCCCATATCCTCCTCCTCCTCCCTTTTCCCCTTATCCTCCTCCTCCCTTTCCCCTTCTCCTCCTCCTTTTCCCCTTATCCTCCTTCTCCTCCCTCCTTCCACCCTTATCCTCCTCCTGCCTCCTTCCCCTTCTCATCCTCCTCCCTCCTTCCCATCAACCTCCTCCTCCATTTCCCTCTTTCCCCTCTCTCCTTACTATAAGGCGTTCAGCTCCTGCTGCCCTCTCCCCTGCAGCGCGGGCTTCTGGCTGTGTTGGAGCAGGCATATGCTAATGACCTGACGCTCATGTGACGTCACGTCATTAGCATATGCTGGTTCCGACACAGCCAGGAGCCGGCGCTGCAGGGGAGAGAAGAGCAACAGGAGCTGATCACCTGATAGTAAGGAGAGAGGGGAAAGGGGGAAGGAGGAGGATGAGGGGAAGGAGGGAGGATAAGGGAGAAGGTGGGAGGAGACACAGTGGGACGGCTGACAAGTGCTGCGTCAACGTGCGGCTGCTTCGCCTCGCTTTGTAGGGCTCACATGTGTGACAACGCCGCCGGCTCGCCCTCCTTTACAAGGCTCGCGGTTACGTTCAGGACAGTTGCAAGATCCACAACTATTTATGTGATATGTATATATTGTGACAAACTGCCTTTCTCCTTTCTATTCGTGGCTGTGTTTCTGACACTTTTGAGTGGTACACAATACACAGGAGGCTTCTATATGTTTTCAAAACAATTAACTCAAAACAAATGAAGGAAAATAACAAGCCTAGCTCTGTCAGAGTGCTACTTTTACAACTATTGTTAGTTTCCTTATTAACAAGGTCTATTCTCAGCTACCCTGGGAGAAAAAAACACAGAATAAACAGTCCAAAATTATTCAATACTGGCTTTTGACCTTTCAGTCCAAGATTAGGATTCATGCTTCCTCTTGTCTCTGTATTCACACAGGCTCTGTCCTCTCTCTGGCTTGCAGTGGCCTGTCTCATATAGGCCTGTTGTGCTGCCTGGTACTGAGCAAATTCCTCCTGTTGCTTATTAATTTCTTGGTAAAGATGCTGTAGCCAGCATTAAGGCCTTTACTGTCTCCTCCATGCTAAAACGTGGGCTGTCTTCAAAACCAAGACTAGGTATCACACCCCTGACACCAGTGTGACAAATTGCCATTCTCCTCTCTATTCCTGGCCTCGTTTCTGATACTTTTGAGCGATACACAATACACAGGAGGCTTTCTTACATTCTTTCATTTTACTTAAAACAAAAATTTGTTTTACAAAACAAATAACGCAAAACAAATCGAAGGAAATAATAGGCCTAGCTCTATTAGAGAGCTACCCTGGGAGTCCAAAATATTTAATACTGTCCTTTCCAGTTTTCTTCAACGGCTTTGCTTAACAGCATCCACGTCAATGTCTTTCTCTGTGGCGTTGTCCTTAGCACACACCAAAATGGACACTTCCTCCCTGGTGTTCATTTTGCAGCTCCACTAAAGCAACTGTTTGCAAATTCCTCCTCACTTTCTTTGTCTGTGAATTTCTGCAGTCTACACACAGAAAACAGCTCAGACTGCTATCCTGTAATCCATAGCACAGACTATCTCTTAACTGTTAACAACAGTCCTTTCAGTGGCCTTTCTCTCTTGCAGTCCAACATGGCAGCCTTACACAGTGACTGCACACACTGCTAGCACAGCAGTGTCTAATTGGGGGCTACACTGATCTCTGGTCCCAAAATATGGGATGTGACATAAGGATCACCTCTAAATATGCAATAAGTAGTATTTTTTTGGTGAAAGGAAGCTTCTAAGGACAATGGACTTGAGATTCCTTCTGAGACTTAAGTATAATAGCAAACAGGGAAATAGGTAAGGGGATGTTGAATGAGTATGTGTTTACATATAAAATTACTCACCTAAGAGGAGATTATCTAATAACAGTTGCATAAAATGAATTAGAGTATAACAGTATGTAATATATGAAAGAGTCTGATTGTGTAAATTTGATTAATTCCAGAAAAGAGACGAATTACTAGGGAACCCAGGTGTGTTTGTGACCTGAGAGTATAAATGTCAGTAAATGGGGAAGTATACACAATGGCCTCTAGCAAAGAATGAACTGAGGTGTGATTAGATAAGAAAAGAAGGGGTGTACTTGATAGTTTTAGGAAAAGAGACAAAACAGAAGACAGTTGAGATTATGCAAATTTATATTCAAATGAAGGTACAGTATATAAGCAGTGGTTTCTGGTGAATAGACAAAATGCTAGTAGATTCAGGCGTGCTTGACGATAGGAAAGTGTCAATGCAAACGCTTGCAAAAAAGGTATAACTTTATGGTCTCCAGTGAATATAAAAAAACATTGTGAATTGAGGAGTGGTGGTCGTTTGACAAAAAATTGTATGTTACATGTGTAAGAAAATAAGTTGTAATTTTGAGTGAATTGAAGTGTGTTGATATGCTAGAGGAAGTGAATTAATTCAAGAGATTATAGCTAATGAAGATGACGATATTTAGTTAGGAAACTACCATTATAAAAAGTTGAAAGAATAAAGGGAATTAATTGAAATTGATGGATGATTAATAAAATTAACAGGAGAATAAATCTAATGGTGAGAAATAAACTACAATATATTTATTTGTGAAAATGAAATTAGCGAAATATTCAGTGTTGAATGGAAATTAATAAATGCTGATACGTGGTCTCTATCAGACACTGAAAACTAGCGAAAACTATAGTAAGGTTGAAGGTCTCCTGTGAAGAGAAAGAGAACTAATGAACCTAGAGGCATGTGGTCTAAAATCAATATAAGCTGGTTGATAATAGGAGGTAAAATGTAAGTCCCTGGCAAAGATACTGGTGCAATGATTGTAATGATGGAGTGTCTCTAATGAAGATGCTGATATTTAGCGAAGATTGAACTTGAATATAATAACAGTATGCTCAAAGGCCTCTAGTGAAGAGGTATATGGCCTGGTTATTTAGATTGATTGATTGCTTATTATAGAGGTAAAATTTAAGTCTCAAATGATGAGACTGGTGGAATGATTGTAATGACTGAGTGCCTCTAACAAAGACTGATACCTATCAGTGAATCACTGACATTACCCCTAAATCTTCCACCCTCTAACTTCAAATTATGACTTCTTGTTCTTATTTTACAGTGATATGAGCAAGAGTTTAAAGGACAACTGCACAATAAAAACATATTTGTATGAAAACGTTAAGCCTTTAAACATTATTAGCAGGACAAAAATCATACATCTAGTTTGTAATTAGAAAAAAAACTATTTGATGCCTCTGCAGGATCCTGGAGACATCATGATACAGGTATATGCAGCTTAACGCTACCCCTTTTGATTCGCAATAGCAATCTTTTTGCTGTAATTCTTCACTTTGTGCTAAACCCTGCTATAGCGCTGATTTATGGCCACTGATCCCCACTGAATGCTTTGTGTTAATGCTGTTGTTTCCTCTTGGGGTGCCGTTTGACACTCTTAACAGCGTCACAGTGTTAAGAGAGGCACCAGAGAGAGAGAGAGAAACATAAAGATATAGACTGCTGTCCTGGTAATAGAGAAAGCACCAGGAGACCCCCAAATCCTACCACCAACATCCAGAGAGAAGGTACAGAATATTTTCATTGTTCCTTTGTTGCTCATAATGTCATTGTTAATTGTTAATTATCTAATAATATCTACATTCATTTTTTTTAAATTTTTTTGTACTGTTTTACAGAACATGAGTGAGCGCAAGGAAGACCGGGGCAAGTTGAATTGCCACAGAATTCATCTGGATGTTAAAATGCAGGTGCTGGACTGCTTGGAGAAAGGGGAGCACCAAGTGGACATTGAAGCGGATCTACCATCAGCACCATACTAAAAAACAAAGACAGGATGAAGTCTTCAGTAACCACCAGCAGTGCATCTTCAGTGACAAAGTTTGTCCGCTCCAGATGCTACACCCTGTAGGAGATGGAGAAGAGGTTGTCCATTTGGATTGACGATGAACTGGAGTGTAACATGCCTCTCAGCCAGGCCATCATAAGGGAGAAGGCCATACCCAGAGTAAAACACCGGATGTGATGGAGACCTTCTAAGCCTGAGGTTGGTGGAACGGCTTTAAAAAAAGGAACCTGCACCACATAAAGATCATGGGAGAAGTGGCGAGCAGTGACACTGAAGCTGCAGGGACCTTTCCAGCCACATTGAAGAACATCAAATAAAGAAGCAATTACCCTCCTGAACTGGTGTTCAATGTGGATGAGATCGGTCTCTTCTGGAATCAATCAAATTTACATATTCAGATCCTTTCATATATTACATACTGTTTTACTCTCATTCATTTTATGCAACTGGTACTAGACAATCGCCTCTAAGTTAGGTGAATCATTTTATATATAAACATATACAGCCTCATTCAATTGAGCTATCACATATATCTGAAGCTCGTAAGTGAGGCCACAAGTTAATTTACTATTCAGTTGGCATATTTTTGCGGGCTCCAAAGGGGTTAAGGGTTACGGGCTTGAAAACATTGTGATGGTTAAACCCGGAACTTACAAGCTCCCAAAGCCTTTGATCTTTCACGGCCGTAAGACTACTGATCACTAAAATCGCAAATAGCTATTCAATTGCAAAAATCGCTCAACACTGCACCATCACTCAAGGTCGCAAACGCCAAATGGCTGCCCAAAGCTTACGTGTTCCAAATAGGACCCGCAAAGAGTTTACAGACTAGTTTGGAACACTGCAAATGACAATACAAAGACACCTATGCACTTTAAAATATGAGGAAAGCAATGGAAGGCATTACAATTACTTGCACAACAACTTCAACAACTATCAAATGTTGCAAAAAATGTAATTTAATTTTCCTCATAGGCTGTAATGGTCATGCATATGCCAATATGAAAAGCTATGCTGCAGCATGCTGAAAGCTTTTAAAGACACACTACCTCATTACATTGCAACACAAATACATGGATATGGCTGACATATTAACCCTTTCACATTCACAGAGGCTTTAATGTTGGCCCTAAAAATACAAAGATCCTCTTATATACATTTCACTCATCACATCTACATTGGGACAACAAATAGTGGACAAATTACACTGCTTAATGGCATATATCAAGTACCAGGGGAACATTTGACAAATGGTTGTTCAGTCCCTCAGTTGTGTCTGACTCTCTGTGACCCTATGGACTGCAGCACACTTACTAATGTCTCTGTCTGTGCATATCTACAAGGTTTGCATGCTAAAGATACTGGAGTGGGTTGCCAGTTCCTTCCCTAGTGGATTTTGATTTGGCACGTGGAGCAACAATCAACTCACCTCCATTAGGAATAATCTCTGCTACGCCCATCCTGGAAAGTCCCACATCATTGCTGTTGGTCACGTGCCAAGATGTATACCCATTCCCATTTGGTGACCTCCCATTAAGTTATGCTATCAACCAATTTACATTATCACCTGTCATATTGTTATCAGGCCTTCAGGGGAATGTTGATAATCAACAGTATCACAAATTACACTTTGCATGTATATTAACCCTTTATTATTATTATACATGATATATATTAGTATATGATATCTAATGCTATCATTACTATTATTATTATTTTTGTTATGTTATGTATTAATATATTGCATAGTAACTAGGGCTCATTAGTTTACAGATATATATTTCTAATACACTCTCTCATAATTTCTCGTCTTGACTATTGCAACTCGCTCCTTGTTGGCCTGCCCATCACTCGCCTCTCCCCACTTCAATCCATAATAAATGCCTCCCCCAGACTCATCTTCAGTACACATCGTTCAGTGTCGGCAGCTCCTCTTTGTCAATCACTTCACTGGCTTCCCTTAGCCTCCAGAATAAAGTTTAAAATCTTGACCTTAACTTATAAAGCCCTCAACAACAGCGCACTTCCATACATCTCTTCTCTCATCTCCAAATACTCCCCCACACGCCCTCTTCGTTCTGCTAACGACCTTCTTCTTTCTACCACTCTTGTCCCTTCCTCTCACTCCCGCCTCCACGACTTTTCTCATGCTGCCCCTGTTCTCTGGAACTCCTTGCCTCGCTTCACCAGACTATCCGCCTGCCTTAAATCCTTCAAAACATCAATAAAAACGATGCAATGTGTGAATCTTGAACTTGTCATTGCCTGTAAATTAACTTATGTATAGCGCTACAGAATATGTTGGCGCGTTACAAATAAACGATAATAATAATAATAATAATAATATAGGAATGTGACACAAATGTGATGCATGTGGATGTCCCATAACCCCAACCATTGACAACACACTGACATGCTGAGAATAGTATAATAAAGCTTTATTTCATACACAGAGCACAATCAAAAATTCATAAGACTGGCATTAATATAATGGGTGTGGTGTGGGCGGATTCCAGAGAGCAAGAGGCTTGTGGGAAAAAGGAGATACCTACAGGGGGTAATGTCATAGTCTAGAATAATCATGATGCACCTACCGGGGTCATATGTGGACACAACACCATTGCAACCAGAATCTGATGAAAAAAAGGATCATCAGAAATCACTCCATTTAATTGAAGAAACCATTAATGTGCATAGCACTTACAACTTGTCTAGATCTGCTCAATGTAACAGATGATTAAACCTCTGGACTGTGTAATCCAATCCAGTTTCACACATACAGTGTGTTGACAAAACAAAAATCTCACAAAGAGTGGTAAAAAAAAAGGTGGAGGAGGATAACATTTTTTATCAACATGCATGTACAGTACAGTGCTAAATACTGTAACTGTACCAATATACCAACTCCCTGATTCCCGTCTGCAAGCATTACTAACTATTAGCTCTCAGGAGAACTCACTGGCCATGCCGATTAACAATTATGTGTCATCTCACAATAAATGCTTTGCTGTGACCAGCGTCAGTGGTCAAGGTGTACTATCACCTTCGCAATATGATATTGTTCATCAAATTGATATCACATCCAACAGCTATACAGCTGTCAGCACATGTTAAAGGATAACCATGATATTAGCAATGGGGAAAATATTAATATGGAGAGGACACAAAGGTCAGCAGCGAGATTCAATGTTACTTACATTAGACCCAAGGATCTGTTCTCAGACTGATATTGAGGTAAGAATCACATGCTTCACAAGTACATATATTAATGCTGGCTATTATTAACATGCCAATATGAAACTTAGCAAGTCCACCACCAGAGTGGTATTAGTCTACATGTGAGGAATTGACTCTGCTGGGTTTTGAACCCTGGTCCCCAGGCTGCTGAACCTCTTCCCTACCACTGCACCAGCCTGCCTTTGTGAATTTCCTTGAGGTCTGATAAACCTTGACTCTGCTAGCAATAGTATCAGTGACTAGTCTCTTCAGCTGTGTCTGGTCAGGTGTCTGGTCCTTGGCCTATATAAGGCACTTCCTGTCTATGTACCTTGCCAGATTATTGTGGTTCCTGTTCCCTTCAATAAAGCTTGTTCCTGTTTCACCTACAAGTTGCTGAATTGGATCATTGCTTACCTAGGCTGCTGGTCTCCAAAACCTTGTGATCGCTATATCATTACAGAATAATCTGGCCCTTTCATGGAGACTGCCGGTTCAGATTCTGCATTGGCCCAGCAGGTTGCTTTTAATGCCAGAACTGTGCAGACCCAGGCACAGACCATTCAAGTGCTGCAGAACCAGGTAGCTGAACTGCAAAATAAAGTTCAGTCAATGCACAGTGAGTATACCAGCTACAGGGCATGTGATGTTGCGGCTGCTACTGTTATACCTGCGCAAGATGCCCATTTGCCCCTACCAGAAAAGTTCGCACTTCATGATGTTACCTCACCGTTTTCCATCTGAAAGAGAGAAGGTGGGATTTATTTTCTCCCTATTCAAAGAGGAAGGAAAGGACAAAGTTCTCGAGGCCATGTGCCTAGTTTTTGATGACCCCAATTGATGTGCTACAGCAGAAGCCACTCGCCTTCATTTGCATCAAGGGAGGAACTCTGTGGCTGAATATGCTGCTGAATTCAGCCAGTGGGTTGCTGATACTACCTGGAACCAATCAGCCCAGAGGTTCCACTTCAGAAAAGGTCTCTCAGAAGCTTTAAAAGATGAGCTAGCTCGTGTTGATCTTCCTGCTGACTTTGATGCATTTGTGCGTTTGGCTATCCATATTGATCGGAGACTTTCTGAAAGAAGATTGGAAAGACTTTTAGACCAAGTGCTACTCCTATTTCCTATTCAAGAATTTCTACTCCGACCCCACAAACACCTATAGACTCTGAGCCTGAGGCTATGCAGGTAAATCTAATAAGATGGCCATTATCCAATTAAGAAAAACATTGGCGACGCACTCACAATTTATGCTTGTATTGTGGCAGTGCAGGGCACTATGCCATCAATTGCCCTAGCAAATCCAAAAGAACAATAGCTATGGCGGCTGAGGGTGCACAGATTCGACATCAATCCCAAATTTCAGATCAACTGGATTCTGTCACACAACCCTTGTTTTCTCTGGCTCATGGTGAAGAGGGTATGTTGACTCAACATTCTCATTTTGTGGTGCCTATCACGTTGCAATGTGGTGATCGTAAAATTTCAACTACAGCTATGATAGATTCTGGAGCAGGTGGAAACTTTATGGACATCAAATTTGCAGCAGGAAATAGAATTCAGTCTATCCCTAATTCTTCACCTGTGTTAATGGAGACAGTAGACGGTTCTCCACTTACGTCAGACCCGGTTACACATGAGACTGTGCCCTTAAAGTTGACTCTGGAAGCGAATCACCATGAGGCTATATCTTTCCACCTAATTTCCTCAACACAGTTTCCAGTGATTTTGGGGGTACCTTGGCTTGCTCTGCAGAACCCACAGATTGATTGGAAGACCAGAACTTTGTCCTTTCCTTCAGAACACTGCTTAATGAATTGTCAACCCTCTAAGGTAACACCTGTTGCGACAACAATTAATGAAATGGTTGCTACAAACTTGACTAAGCTTCCTCTACAATATCAGGATTTTGCAGATGTCTGTGATAAGAAGAATGCTGATCAGCTTCCACCCCACAGGCCTTATGATTGCCCAATAGGGCTGTTACCTGGGGCTGCTATCCCATTTGGCCGTATATATTCCCTTTCTGAGCCTGAATTGAAAGCTCTTCGTGAATACATACAGGAAAATCTTGCCAAAGGCTTTATTCGACCACCTACTTCTCCAGCAGGAGCTCCTATATTCTGCGTAGAAAAGAAAGTTGGCAGCCTACGGCCATGCGTTGACTACAGGGACATTAATAACATCACTGTTAAAAAACGCTACCCCTGGCCTCTCATTCCTGAACTTTTTGCGAGACTTCGCTCAGCTAAAATATTTACGAAGCTTGATTTTCGGGGGGCATGTAATCTGGTTCGCATAAGACCAAATGATGAATGGAAAACAGCTTTCAGAACCAGGTACGGGCATTACGAATATCTAGTAATGCCATTTGGGCTTTGTAATGCCCCTGCAACTTTCCAACATCTTATCAATGATGTACTACAAGATCTCCTGGATCAGTTTGTTGTGGCATATTTGGATGATATCCTAATATTTTCTGATAATCTTGAAAACCACAGAAAACAGGTCCGTATAGTTCTGGAGCACCTTCGTATCCACCACCTATGCATTAAACTGGAAAAATGTGAGTTTGAACAAACAGAAATTCCATTCCTGGGGTATGTAATAACTCCTAAAGGTTTAAGTATGGACGCAAGTAAAATTAAAGATGTGCTGGACTGGCCCATCCCCAAGAATGAAACAGACAGAGATTTGTGGGGTTTGCCAATTTTTACAGGCGTTTCATTAAGAATTTCTCTGCCATTATTACACCGATCACTGAACTTACACATAATGGGACTCCTTTTCAGTGGTCCGATAAGGCTGATACCGCATTCGCCCGATTAAAGACTCTGTTTACATCTGCCCCCATCCTGGTACATCCTCAGCCGGAATTACCATTTATTGTGGAAGTTGATGCTTCTGATTCAGCTGTTGGTGCTATACTGTCTCAAAGGACTGGACCTAAGATGCTGTTACATCCGTGTGCCTTCTATTTCCGCCAGAGGGTGCCAGCAGAAAGAAACTATGACATAGGGAATAAAGAACTATTGGCTATAAAAGCTGCCTTCACTGAATGGAGACATCTCTTGGAGGGAGCTACCCATCCAATTACTGTCCTCACAGATCACCAAAATCTGGAATGTATTCGATCAGCTAAGAGACTGTCAGCCAGACAAGCACGCTGGTGCCTATTCTAATCTGCTGCCGCATGAGGGCCAGCATCTCCGCCTGCGCAGCCTGGCTTGGTGTTGGGGATGGAAGTCCTTGTGGCAGGGCCTGGTGAGGAGGGGGCGATGGTGGTGGCCCAGTGGGTCTGGGGCCCGGATGGAGCCTTGTGCCATACGGGCCGTGGTGTTGGTGGGCCTGGTGGTGGCAGCTAGTCCGACGCACTACTATGTGTGTGTGTGTGGGGGGAGGTTACTAGTTCAGATGGTCTCTCCAGTGGGAGGGCCCTAGCAATATACTGAGTTTCTGGGGATCAAATCTTGGCGGTGTGGCCAGTGGTCCTGCTGGTGACCCACTAGCCAGATGATATTCTCCTCCTCCAAAGAAGGGCCCTCAGGTCCTCTTCTTTCCTCCACCCCCTGTATCGGTATCTGCAGCTCCTCCACTTGCTGCTTCGATGGAGCCAACGCCCCAGCCTTTGGTTCACCACTGGACCTAGACCTCCTTGATGCTGAAAGAGAGAAAAAAGAGGTATATGTTTTTAGTATGATGAATCATACATTGTTTTGTGTTCATTTATTACTATCTGCCATCTAGGCTTGAACCTGGATGATTCTCCTAATTGCAGATCAGCTATAATTTGCTAGATATGATCTATTCTTTGGTTCTTGGTCTTGATTGTTTTTGTCTCTTAATGCTATCTTGATTCCGGCTGCAGCCTGGAACTGCATAGGCTGCAGTGGGAACACCAATACATGGACTTTCTATTGGTTGATTACTGTGGTTGTATCCAGGAATGACAGTGATTTGTCAGCTTTATGGATTTAATGACGCATTCATCTATCCCTTGTTAATTCCATGGAGCTGACATGTCAGTGTCCTTGTTGGTCATCCTGTACATGTGTGGTGTGTGATGTACATGTGGCGTCATGTTGGTGTATGTTATATTCACCTGACATGGAGGCTGGGTCCTGCTGGTCCACAAGGCCTGAAGCTCCAGTGGCAGACATCTGAATCAGAAGGCCTTTGGCCACCCTCTCCCAATCACTATATCGCACAGTCAAATTATTTTCCTCCTTGGCCATCATCCTTCTCACCCTGGCCCTGATGTTGTCAAAATTGTGCTTGACGGACCTCACATCCCTTTGCACTGTGCCCACTGCTGTTACCTCAGCCGCTACCTCCTTCCATGCCCTGGCCTCACTTCCCTCCACCCGCAAGGATCAAGGGGCGGTCACGGATGGCACCAAGGAGGACCACATTCTCCTGGTGCGTGTAATTGTGGGCCCTTTGCTTGCCCTTAGCCTCTTGCCCTCCCGACTGTGTATGGGGTTCCTCGCCTCCCTGACCTGTCCCTGAGGCCTGTCCCTCCCCAGAACTACCACCCCATGGGATCAGGCCCCTCCCCCTCTGTCCCTCTACTAAGTGTGCCTGGTACTTATTGCATATGTAGAGCTGATCTTTTTGTCACCACCCCATATTTTGACCCTTTTTGACCCTCTAGTAACCACAGCTTTTAAAAGACACACACAGACACTGCATTACTAGCAATATGTGCAGACACTGTTTAGGGCTGCACTTTTGGACTGCAAAAGAGAAAGCTACTGAAAGGACTGTTAGTAACAGTTAAGAGAGAGATTTTGCTGGACCGCAGGACAGCAGTTTGAGAACAAGCTGTGTGTGAAATTTGAAAGCCGTTTTCTGTGTGAAGAATGTCAAGCCACACAATCATATATTGGGAGCAGAGGAGAGCACAAGGCTTCAAAGCAGCCGAAGACTGGCTAACCCTTCTTCTGGGAAGGAACGCTAGCAGTGACTTCAAAATTAAGCCATTGCTCAAAACGCCAAGAGCCATGAAGGGTATACCAAATTCCAGTTTGACAGTTATTTGGTAATTCAACAGGAAGACCTGGATTACCATGGACATCTTTACTGAGTGGTTCAGCAAGCATTTTTATCCATTGGTGTATCGCTATTGCAAGCGACTTGAGGCATTGCTGCATCCCGATAGAAGTACTATTCCTGCCACCCTACTTTTAAGCCCACTATCTTCCTTGCGCATTCCGCCAGCTCATTGACCAGACGGACAGCAAAGACAAACAATCCATGATGGATTTCTGGAAGAAGTACACCGTCATGCAGGCCATCGCTAACATATATTTGTCCTCGAAGGAGGTGACACAGCAATGTCCAAAAGCTGTGTGTAGGAAGATATGGCCAGAGCTGTGGGGAGATGTGCAACCAGAACAGCCCATCAGAGGAGATAGTGGACAGGAGATAGTGGACCTTGTGAACTGGACTGGGAGATGCAGATGCCCACGAAAAAGAGGACTTGGTAAGGCTTCGGGTGAGAGCCTGACTAACGAGGACCTCCAGTAACTGGCGGAAAAAGGCATTGAGGAAGTCCACTACAGCAGTGACTGATAAGGAGGAAGGTAAAGAACTGTTCCCCAAGTTCCTCAGCAAGACTTTGCGATCCATCTATAAGCTCATGGATTATGTAGTGGCAAATGATCCTGATGCTTTGAGGAGAAGGAATGTGAGAAGCACAGTTATTGGGGCAATGTCCTGCTACCAGCATATGCTGGATGGGCACAGAAAGCAAAGACAAATGTCCTTAGATGAGCTTGTCACCAAAAAAGCCTGGTTGGAAGATGAGCCTGAAGCCTCACCATCTACAACTTGTAGTGGACTGTTTGTTTGTTTTAGTCTGGTGTTTCTTTAAATTTTATTTAAAAAAATGTTCGTGAAATGTTTGCAGAACCTTAACATTTCACATAAAACAAAATATCTTAACATTTCAGTTGGTTTTCTGTCTGTTTTCAATGAGTTCCCATTATTTCTACCTTCTCTATGTTAAAATTACCCCACTTAGCGCTGTTTTGCTTACCACTCCTATTGCCCGGAACCACATCGCTAAACGGGGTATTCCTTTACATTGGTATTAGTTTTGTGTGTGAGAGAGGCATTTACATTTCTGGAGAGCTATGGTTGCAGTGAGTCATACAAGGAAACTGCTTCTATGTCAGTGCGAGGGTCTGTACTGTGTCTATTTCAGTCTTATCCAGTTATCTTACAATGGCTCCCTGTAACCTCATTCCTAACCCCTATCTTCACTGCCGAAATAAATACCCTCATGATTTAGCACTGAGGAAGTGATGTAATGAACACAAAATGGATGCCTGTACTTCTATACAGAGTCTTAAAAAAATCTGGTTTCCCCCAAAAATGCTTTATGCCCATGTTTTACACTGCTGCTAATATTGCTAATTTGGTACATACTTGACAAACAATGTCTTTTGAACTGCATTGGTCCTTTAATTTATCCGAAATGGGTTTAGCACACTTTATATGTGGTTCTCAAATTCTTTTTGATAGACACATAAGTTGTAAAATTCAGAACAGTTCTGTAAAAAAAATGCTGTTAGAACGTTAATGATAAGTTGATGAGTACTGAATTGGAATTATCAAAATAAAACTGGATGATTAAACATATGAACAAGAATGAATATACACATATATAATTTTCATAAGGTAAAGGTATGACTTTAAATATGTTGCGCTTAATACCTAAACTTATTTTAATTCATAAATAGGGCCTCATTCAACTGCAATTTGGCCAATTGAATAGGGCTCTATATAAGCACAGAGCATATTTTCTTACAGAAGTTTTTAGTTAGTGAAGACCTTGCTTTTAGATAGAAGTTCACTAACTAAAAACTTCTGTCAAAAATTAATATGCTCTGTGCTTATATAGAGCTCTATTCAATTGGCCAAATCACAATTGAATGAGGACCATAGATAGCAATTAATGAATAGATAGAAAATAATGAATAACTAAATAACAAAATTACTATTATTAGCTAAAAAGTCTTAAATATTAAAACTGAAAGTAATATACTAAGGTTAAAGAAATTAAATTAATATTAATAAAAGTATTTAGAAATAAATGATATGCTTCAAGAATGGCTGCTATAATGATTCAATGTAGGAGTCTGAAATTTGCTGGCAAAAGAGAGTGTTGCACTTGTACCCTGAGGGATGAAATAGTAGGTAATAGTTTGTAACAGGCTTAGGGCCTCATTCAAATGTGATTTGGCCAATCGAATAGGGCTCTATATAAGCACATGACATATTTTTTTGCAGAAGTTATCAGTTAGTGAAGTCCTTGCTTTTGGATAGAAGTTCACTAACTAAAAACTTACAGTATACATGGCCTCATTCAAATGCTATGTGGCCAATTGAATAGGGCTCTTAGAATTTAGGGAATAGGAACAGGATTTTTTTTACATTTATATAAAAAAATTAGTAGTTTAGGAGTCAGCAGATAACACAACCTGTCTTTTATTTATATTAAAAAAACAGAAAATAGAGGAGTCAGCAGAGAACAGGAAGGTTTTTTTTTTTTAATTGTTAAGTTTAGACATCTGCATGGAATCGGAAAATGAAATGTTTTCATGCTCTATTATAAGTATATGTTCCTAAATTGTATTGATAAGTGTGTATATTTATTAAAAAAGTGGCCTAAAATTGATCTAGAAATAATTTAATGATGCTTTGAAATGACAGTGTGGCGGTATGGTTTTTCTAATATGGGAGCCTGATATTGAAATTAACTTTAATGATGATGTATACGTGTGTGTATGTGTCTCTGTGTGAAATAGTTTTGATTTCTTATGTGTGTTCATGCTGGTTCGTAGCTTTTAATGGATTAAAAGAAAAAAAAAAGAAAAGTTATAGTAATGATAGGAGGTGATGTAATATGGTGCAACAGGAAGTAAGTCCAACAGAATATCAGAGGAAGTGCGTTCACTGGAAAGTTTTAACAAGATCACATCTGTGTCGGTGACAATGTGTATTTGCTTGGAAGTGTCTGCTAGAAACTTGCTGAGTGCATGAACAAGCTTTATTATGTAATTAAAATGGAGGGCAATTAAATTTCATTGGTAAGATGCTCACACAGGATGTAATCTCAGGAGACAATGGAGAGCAGGAACAGGAAGTGATATCTCAAATTGTGTTTGGTAACAATTAGTTCCTTGAGAGTATGATAATGACATTTAAAATAACTGAAGACTAATGTGGAGATGTGAAATGACTTCTTGTATGTTGAGTGTATGTATAATTAATGTATTAAAGAACTAATACTGATAATGAAATGACATAAGAAAATTGCCAAGAAGCAGATAAATAGAAGAAATTAAAAAAGCAAATGGAAAACAATGTGTTTTTTTTCAGCCTCAAGTTGACCCATTCTGCACGTTAACTATAATGCAGTTTTTTAAAAATATATATTGAAACAAAAATCAAGTTAAAACGCAGGGCATTCAAACAAATGACTTACAAATTTAGAAAATATTTAAAACAGCACACTTACAACTATACCAATACACTTAGCTTTGAAGAAAAGTGTAAATGTTAATATATCTAAGATAGAGTGTGTAACAGTTTCAGACCCCAAAAATATTATTTAGGCAGATTCCTGTGGGGGTAAAATAAACTCACAATATCTAAGTCAATTTCTTATCAATTTCAAAAATATAAATACATTTTTCAAGTGATTTTCCACCCCCTTGTACATATAAATAACCTTAGTACACCTCTCCAATTAATAATATTATAACACTTATTTATGTTTGAAGCAGGAATACATTTAGTAGCTCTAAATAGTGAGATTCCAGAGAAACATGAGAAAAGTTTGCAGTAGGATTTGAAAAGGCTCTTCAGGCGAGAAAGCTTACAAGATAAGTGGTTGTTGAGGGTTTTAGAAACTAAAGTGAGGGAATTACTTGATAGTGTCTGGTGAGGTGGCAGAATTTGTGAAAGGAAACCATTAATTTAGTTTGTTTAGTTGACATTATAGTGCAAGGTAATAAGCTTCTAAATTCCATGAGTTTTTAGAGTTTATGAAGAATGAGGGAGAGTCTATCGGGAATAGGGAAAGCACAAGAGAGCTCCTGTAGTTTGTAATAAGAGGAGGTAATGATGAGTAAAGAGAAGTGTAAAGTAGTAGGCAGAGTGTAGGTGGCTATTATGTACAGAAATTGTAAATAAGTTAAGAGGTATAGGAGGCAAAGGTGGAGCATTTGATGGGGGCCCCAGTGCAATCTAATACGTTTTTTTTCATTGTGTAGTGTCCCCCGCTGGCCAATGCAAGCTTTACCCCCCTGGGTCAGCATGTTTTCCAATAGGGAATATCCATTGAAATCAATAGACATTCCTTAATGAAAATCACTGGAGCATGTGACTAGCTGGACTATATGATGCATAGTAGTCTCCTTTATTTGTTTTCTTTATATTCCTCAGAACTCCTGCACAGGAAAGTTTGTAGTGCATCTTAACAAGAAAATAATCTAAGATTTGTGAATTGTCATTATATATTTCCTATGACAAGGAATCTCGGAATTACATTTTATTAATCAGCTGACTCTTGCCTACCATTTCACTAGGATGTTAACTTCAGCCAAAATGTACAGCAATTTCACAGTATAATTATGTATCTAATTGCTTCTTTTCAGATTTTTTTGTACTTGAATGACATAATTAGTCATGCTATTTAGCAGGGGAGTTTGTAAACCCCATTAGATTTGTTCTATTAGCTTATTTGTTGTATGGTCTGTGGTCGATGGCTCACAATATAATAACATTTATAATAATTTATAATAAGATATACTGATTTTTCTGTTGAATATATGCCTACCACGTTGAAATCGGGGTGAATTTAAGTAGTCCTAGATATGGGCACTGCTTTAAAGTGCAGCCAAGGAATTGTGGCACTGACCTGGATATTGAAGTTCCATGATTGAGCTATATGGCATTTATAGAAGTAAAATATATTTTTTCATGATAGACCCTTAGTAGACTTTTAGATTAGGTAAAAAGATCTGATATTTTTCTCTGTGTAAAGTTTTTTTGTAATCTACAAAGTCATGGAGAGAATAAAATATATTTATCGTAAAAACCAAAGTCTTCTTATGTACTGCTACAAAATTACTATTGTCCAGAATCTGCCATTAGTGATAAATACACTGTGTCATACTCTGTGTCTTAAATAAGATAGCATTACTTCCCAGCCTTAACCACACTGCTACTTAGTGAAGCAGGGATAATCATAGTTTAGACATTAATCAGCTAATGTGTTTTCCAAAGCTAAAATCTGAGAGAAGCTTTTATAGGAGTAAACATGTTAGACACAAATTATTTCCTATGCCAATATCAATGTGCTTATAATAAGTATTATCATATAAATATGTACATTCAATTTATTTTATTTAACCATGAGGCTTTGTGATTTAAGAATTAGCACTTTAGCTAGACTGGAATAGTACAGAGTAATTTAAGAATATGAATAAATGTTTTTGTAAAAGAGAGAGATGTCTGCTGGTAGAATAAGAGTATTTATTTTTATTTGTGTACTGCTTAATTTGCTGCTGGTATGTTCTTTTGATAAAGTGCCGTTAATAACAAGAATAAGCTGTCTCCCACGATTTCTCTTTCTGAGAGTACAAAGTCTTATATTCTTTATCCAGGAAGGGAATATAGTAAAGCATATTTGATCTGCATTAATCAATTTTATAAAGTCTAAAAAAAATGTTCCATCTTGTTACCCTTAAGAAATGGAATAGGTGTTGATCACATTAGTTCAGTTAAAACATCCATACCAGGGCCCTCAATTGCAATTTGGCCAATTGAATAGGGCTCTAAATAAGCACATAACATATTTTTTAAAGAAGTTTTTAGTTAGTAAGCATCTATCCAAAAGCAAGGTTATTACTAACTAAAAACTTCTTTAAAAAAAGTATACTATGTGCTTTAATAGAGCCCTTTTCAATTGGCCGAATTGCAATTTAATAAGGCTGATCGTAATTAATTAATTAATTATTATTTAATATGTTAAATACCATCGCTGCACTATGTATAACTATCTGTATAAGTATCTGTGCGAAGCAAGGGGGCCGTATTTGCGGAGGTGGAGGCTCCAACGTCGGCTGTGTTAACACAAACACACCACACACACGACTTTTTAACAAAAAAAAACCAACCTCCCAGCCAACAAAAACCCAACGTAACGTCCCCCGCAAATACGGATCTTCGCGAAGCGAGGGTCCGCATTTGCGGAGGTGGAGGCTCCAGCGTCGGCTGCGTTAACACACACATACCCACACAACTTTTTAACAAAATAAAACTCAACGGCGCCTCACACCCGCTTACACACAGACACACACACACAAGGCCCCTCACACGCTCTTAACACACATACGCCCGACTTAGAAATAAATAAACTGCGTCGTACACGTAAAAGCCAACTGCGTCTCTTGCAAAAAATACGGCCGCATCACAACAAAATACGGCTGCATCGCAAAAAAATACGGCCGCGAAACGTCCCATTCCAAATGCCGCGCATCAAAACATCACAAACACAAGAAATAAACATAAAAGACACATAAAAAGCTTACTTACAGCAAGGGGGGGCATCCGGCACCTCCAAAAGTTAACTTACACATCCATTTAAGTCCAAAAAAAAGAGTTTAAACTGCTGAAAATCGCCTAAGCGAGAGAAAAAATGGCCGCCGAACAAAACAAAAACAAGACTACACTACAGTAACTCACAAGAATGAAATAGATACTATACGGAACGTACCACACTCATATTTAACACCATTTTGAACACTACAATGCACAAAATGGCGGATGGAACGCAAATTGTAAGCTGGAACGCAAATAGAGCATGCATATTGCGTTCTAACGGTCTGAGGCACTTGAAAGTTTAAAAAAATACTGCCTACTTTCCAGAAATTTCTACAAGGTTATAAATACTGCCTACTTTCCAGAAATTTCTACATTTCTACTCAGGTGATGAACGCTTGCGGGCTCGCATAGCGAGCCTGCGGCCCTCTCAAAGCGAGGGTAGCAGTTGATGGCAAGGAGCCCCAAAGGTGCTCCTTGCCAGCAACTGCGACCCTCACAAAATTTTGCGAGGGTCGCAGTTGCTGGCATGGAGCGCCGAATGCTCTCCTTGCCAGCAACTGCGACCCTCGCAAAATTTACGTTGTAACGCAAACAAAATAGGAGACACGTTACGACCCATTATGACCTCGCAAAAATCGCCCGCAACACGCACACATCAATACATGAGAAATACAACAAATACACACAACAAATACGTAAAAAGCTTACTTACAGGATGAGGGAGCATCCAGGACCTCGAAAACTAAAGTTACACCTCAATTTAAGTCAAATTAAAAGAGTTTAGACACTAAAAGATTCTCTAAGCGAGAGAAAAAATGGCCGCCGAAAAAACAAAAATGAGGCTACAGCAGTCTAAAGACCCAAAACACCACCAAACACCTACGTATTTGCCGAAAAACACCTACGAGATTAGAAAACAAGGACGCAACCCGGGCAACCCCAAAAACATTACAAACACAACAAATACAAACAACAAACACATAAAAAGGTTACTCACAGCAAGGGGGGCACCGAGGATCTCTGCAAGTGAAGTTACACCTCCATTTAACCACAAATTTCGGAGTTTAGAGACCCAAAAGAGAAAAAATGGCCGCCGAACGAAACGAAAACGAGGCTAAAGGTCCCTAAGCACGCAAAACACTACCATAAAAACGCAAAACACCACCAAACAGCTACGGATATTCCGAAAAACTTGCACGACATAGAAAACTAATATTCCGAACAACTCGCACGACATAGAAAACGAACATCGCTACATCAGCCATATTATATACACCAAACACCCTTAGCTCACTTACAATTTCATTGCCGTCATTTTTTGACGGGCAATTCGCTAGTTAGATACATATTTAATTGATCTATATCAATTAGTTGTGTTTGTGTTTTTTGCAGCAGCTCAATTATTAGTTTTTATGAGTTAAACTGACAAGTTGTCATACCCATATTTTCTCCAATGTAAAAGTCTCTGAGGTTGTGTCTTTCAGCCTGGGCCCACAAAGCCAAAACCCAGGGCATCACATTTATAGGGGGCAGTAGGTCTCCTGAAGGTACCTATATGCAATGGAAATTCTGCCTATAAAACCAATTGACATTTTTTTCTTGCTTTGTATGTATGGAAATACATATACTTATAGTTTTATATATGGAAATAGTAAACTTATGACTGTGATATAGCAAGAAAAAAGAGAAGTATTAATGGGGAGTGGGTGGGGCACAAATCTGAATAGTCAGGTGAATAAAGAAAAATAAAGCAGGAAGAAACTTAAAAAAAAGAAGCACTTGCAAATAAGAATATTTTTCTCCAAAACTTAATTAAAAAAAGTAGGCCTAGGGAAAACAGTAGCACAGAGCAGATGAAAGCCAATAATGGCTGGACGTCTAAGTAGTTGCTGGTTTTTCAGAGGAGACTTGCCTACCATTTCAGATCCTACGTTGCATGTCCAGTATAATATTCTAAAGGAACTGCCTATTTTGTATTTACAAATATAAGCAATAACTCAAGAGGTTGCAACCTGAGTGCACATTATCACACAGGGCACACTTTTAGTTTTTGTTCATTTTCAGATCTGAATCTTTCACTTTTTGTTTAAAAATAATGGGTACATGACATTTTACATAAATTAATAATTATGGTCACAGAACCATTATCTCATATTCCATCAAAAAAAATTATAAGGACTTGCTAGCCAGAAAAATTATATGGACATTCCTATTTATTAGAACTGTAGTGAACTTGTTTAAGCTGATGGGTGATGCTATGTAGATTTGATAAACTGACTACTTTTTTAACTTTTCACTTTATAACTATTTTTAAAATGTTTGTTGACACAGAGATTAATGTATGTTAAGCAATGACAATGTATTATTTATTTATGATCATATGCTTCATAGAAGGCTGCATCAGTAATTTCCATTAGCCAAAACTGCCATGGCTGCTATTTACCTCTGATTCATTAATATTTCCAGAAATGTAATATAGATATTTGAAAAGCTGGTCTATAGCCAGTAAAGGGTATCACATCTATACACAGGTTTATTTAATTATTCCCCTTCAATGTAATTAACACTTCACTTGCTTTCAGCAAACTAATAACATATAAGCTTTCAGAAACTCTCCCTTTCTACCAGTATACTCCTACGACTGATGCCATTTTACGTCACATGTCACCTGACAGAGCTAAATTGTTGGAGCTAAGGTTGAGCTAATTCCACACTCATAGGGGTTGGTATTCCCACTCCATACATCTCCTGCTTCCTGTTGGAACCTACCAACATATATTCCTATGCTTGTCTCCTTTCTTTTTTCTTTCACTGTTGTGTTGATGATTATAGTTGAAGATAAATAATACTGTGTCTATTTCAAATCTTCTATAAATTGCTTACGTACTAAATGATGCTATGTTTATACCCATGATATATTTGATATTAGAGCAATATTTATTTGCTATAAATTTATCAGCATCAGAAAGTGTTCCACATTTCAGCAATTAAATTATTATTTTATCATTTGCTTGCTTAAACCCATTTATCCAAAAAGCTAAAGCTAATCCAAAGCTAATATCCTTATATTAATAAATGTATTCATCCAATGTATTCATCCAACTATGGCAAATGGATACCATAGTATGATCATTATCATCTCTCATTTGTAGAAGGATTTAGGATGGCTCATTGATACAGAAAGATTTTTAGGGATGCCAAAAGCTTACAGTAGAATATTTACATTTTCAGGCTAAGAAGATATTATAATGGATAGTTGCAAGGAACATTGTCACTCGATGAATATTCACTCATCTACCTAAAATATATTGGGATATTTTCTTAAAAAACACTGATTTAGTCTGACTATTCATATTCACTCAACCTGGTATCTACATGGTATTAAAGGAAAGAATCCTACTATTTTATTACCACGTTTGTTGTGGTATTTTCAGGTTTCAGAGTAGTATCATCTGAATCTGTTGATATTTATCCCAGCATATTTCTCCCGTCTTTGGATTCTTCCAGTCCGGACTTACCCATGATGTATTCTGCATATAAGCTGAAGAAATATGGTGAGGCAGAGGTTAGACTCTCTTCTTTCCATATAACTATATTCAGACATTAAATATAGCCTCACGCAGGCTTGATAAGGGACCCTATAGTTCCATATTATCAATGCCCTATAGTAAAGTACTAAACATAGAGCCTCATTCAATTGAGCCGTTCGGAAGACCTGGGCTTGGTCGCAAGTTATTTTGCTATTCAATTGGCTTAACTTTGCAGGCTCCGATTGAGTTACAGCTCCAAGCTGCGATCCATTGTGATTTGTAAAATTGCAAGTTAATACCCTCCAAGCCTTTGATCCTTCATGGCCGCAAGAGTCCCGAAAGCTAAAATCGCAAATCGCTATTCAATTGCTCTGATTCCCCCTCGCTAACCACTCCATCAAGCCCGCAAATGTCAAATATCTTACCACAAGTTAATGGTACCAAGGAGGTCTCGCAAAGGGCTTGATGAAAAATTGGAGCACTTTAAAAGCAAATAAAAAAGCAATACTGTACTTTTATTAAAAGTGAAAGCGATGTTAGGTCTTAATATTAATAGCACAACATTCTCCAATACTTTATATCATGTTCAATTATCCTGTTATATCGATCACGGCAATCAATGTGAATTCCTACGGGCTTCAACCTCCAAGCCTGTAGGACTTGAAGAAGGTTGGGTTTCAAAGTTCTACGGGCCGCACTTACGAGTTACAGGCTTGGAGCTTGGTCATGATGACGATCTCTGTTTCCATTGGCTTGCTGCTGTAAGGTGTTCAAGCCTCAAATGCTACGTCTGACGACAATGGTTTCCGATTTTCGCTATCGGACCCTAACTTGTGGTCCCGGCCAATTGAATATCATCACAGAAGTAGAGCAACAGGAGCAGGCAACTCAATCACAGGCATTTGGCTGTCTGTGATTGAGTTTCGAGCCCCGAATTGAATAAGGCTCCTAATAGGCAAAATGTTTTTAGAACATTGTAAAATAAAAAACACCTTTAGTTGAATACCTATTACATGCAATTAAATGTGGTGTTGACCATCTGCATTGTTGTCTTTTGAAGATCTGCCTATCTGTCATGCATTAACTTACAGTGCTTCTTCCTGCTTGAAGAACAGATAACCAGAGACATTTGAAAGCCCCAAATGCAATTTCCTTTACATTCTTTTTAATTTCTCTATGTCTCTTCTTCATTCTCAGTTTGAAAATAAAAATAAAAAAGTTAAAATGCATTTGAAAATAATTTCTGCAAACATAATAAACATATTTTAATATTATATAATTTTATATACTAAAAGAGTAAGTTTAGTGTATTTATTTGTTACGCTTGATTTATACCCAAAAAGCAAAAGTAGGTACCCTGCGTCTTTCAAAATACACTGGAAAATAATTTGAGAAATTACAGTGTTTACAGAAAAGAAAATCTTAAACTAACTGTCTTTTGGACTGCTGTGTTTACAACCTTTTAAGTTCAGAGGACAAACTCCCAAAGTGCTTTTTATTTAATCAAAATTGCTGGTTGTAGGCCTGTCAGAGGAAATTAATGCGCCCACAGCTTGATGATCTATCCAGCCTTAGTGATTTGGAATGTCACAACATATTGTGGTATGTAGTTTGTGCTTTAAAGTATTTAGAAAGAGAATATTTCAATAAAAAAGGCTTTCTCCTCTGAAATACCAACAATACAGTTTTCTGAGCCTGCTTCAAATATCATAAGTTATTATTTGCTCTATTGAAAGGGATTCTTCAGCCCTCTAAAATATATATATAGTGAGGATGCTGAGGGCTCATATATACTGGAAGCTTCTTCTGGTTGGGTGACAACATTCTAAATGTATTTAAAAACAGTGAAGTGAGCTGTCTAGATAGGTTGAATAGTTGATAAACAATGTAAATGCAAATGACCCTTAGTGCTTTGTCTCCCTAAGGGCCATATGGGACTCCAGACGTGGACCCCTTGCGCACTGTGCCTTAGGGAGTTATCAGCTACACCCTACTGAAAAGGCCCAATTAAGGCCGAAACGTACGACTAGGGTTTGCTGTTTCTAATTTTTAGGGTAGAATTGAATGGTATTTTTGGGCTCGATCACTCTTTTGAGTGAGGCCAGACTGATATACTACTGGATATTTCATCTGTGAGCGGCACAAGTGAGCAAAAAGAGGCTGCTGTCCGAGTGGATGACCATGTCCATAAAATTACCAATTAAGGACAGTTTGCTCTCTGTCTGAGCACCTCTATTGTTGGTATTGCTTAAATCAATTGACAAAGCCTTCATAAGTAAATGAAGAACACAGCCAGGATAAAGTAACTGAAAAAAAATCCTCACTTTAGTTGAAGCCTTTATATTGACACTACTGGACTACAGCAAACACTTTAAAGGACTACACAATAAAGAGTTATGTCACTCACAGGTGTAGAATATTGCAGGGGTTGTGTATAAAACAACCTTGCTCCTGCCACATATCACCTGTCCTCTGTGTCCTACAAACATATAAAACGTACTTCATGCTTGGCCTACTAACATCAAAAGCACTGATTGATCAATGACCCAGCTACCTAAAGGAACTCTTCCCCTTTATATTCCAAGTCAGGTAAATCTGTTAACCATCCTCAGAATCCTTTCACTTATCTCTGGGTCTTGAGCTTTTATTATTGGAGCGCAAAGATTCTCAAACTTTTCATCAGTGATGACCCTAGCTTGGACATTTTCAAAAAGAGACACTTCGAAATGCCTTTGAATAATATATATATTTTTCTTCTAATGTCTTTGGGCTCCTTCTGGAAATAAAGTTCTTTACAAATGTATTATTATTATTATTTTTCTTACCACTTTTTACTTTATTACATTTTTAAGAGTGCATTTCATGAAATCTAACTTGGAAAATGTGAATTTTGAAAACTGATGTTTTTTTTCAACTTATGGGCCCCTATCAGACTCGCAATCTGGCGATGTACAAAATAATAAAAATGAATCAAGGAAATGTTCTAGTCCATGTGGGTGGCCTGATATGTATTAACTCCTTGATTACCGAGATTGATATAACACAAAAATAAAACATAAAACAAAATATTTTTGATTGTAGATTTGCGAGCTTGAGACTATCGTGCAATAAATTCTAATGTCTTTCATCGCTTTCCCCGTCTTTTGGGGTTTTCTTCTACATTTGCTATTTAGGAGTGTGAAAACATTTGCGGGCTTGAGGAATTGTAGCACTTGAATAGCGATTTGTGATTGTAACATTTACAGGCTTGGAAGATCAAAGGCTTAGCTGGGTCAGAGTTACGATTTTGACAACCGCAGGGATTTTCACCCTGTAACCCGCAAATCGTTTACGGGTAGCGAAAAGTCACCAATTGAATAGCAAATTAATTTACGGGCTACATTACGAGCTCCAGTAACCAACAATTGCTCAATTGAATAGGGGCCTAGGTGCTATTATTAATATATTTATAGTAAATTGTATTTACTTTTAAAATATTTATGCAGCAATAAAACTGCTTATAGATGTACTGAAGCTTATTCAACTTGATATCTGACATTTTCTCCTTTGTGAAATTTCAGTATGATAACCATCTCCACCAATTTGAATGAAATGCAGGGAACATGCTGTTTACTTAACACAGTAACATACTACAAAAAGGTGGTGAGGTTTGGTCTATCTGTAAATTGTTTAATGCTGTCACTAAACAAGTGTTAATTCTGAACTACTTCTGGGATCTATTTAGGTCAAGTAGTCTGAGAAGGCAGACAAGATTGAAGTTAAATCCAAGTTCTGCAGAGCCGTCAATTTGCAGCCATTTCTTTCAATTTGGTGGGTATAGACAGTGCTAAAAATATGTTTCCTGTATAAAAAATAGCTACCATGTTTTTGCTGATCTGCTTTTACAGGTGGGAGCAGACACTGAATGCACAAGAAATGTAATGTTCTATTAGAAATGTTAAACTATCTTTTGAAATATAGGTATATACAGGTCTTCTAAAAGTGAATGGAACTGTGGCCAAGATTCCCTAAGCTATAAGGGGCTGCAAAGTGGTTTTCTAAGATGGCAATGGTTGTTTTCCATACATTTCTTCAAAGAAAACAGAGTCATCCCTGTAAAATGTAGTGTATGCTGGCCTATGTTAGCCTGTAACAATCAGACACACTGAAAATCCTAAAGTGGAAAACACCGCAGGTCATAGATATTTGTGTGTATTAATTCTATATACAATACAGCTGTGAAAGATGAAAGGGTATTTAAAATGTTGAAATATATAAGAGCTATCTACATCATTTTGTTTTAATTCTAATATGTTATTATTCCAAACAATCAGTTATTGATTTCCAAAACGTTCAAATAGTGCATCACATGAAGTATATATTAGTTTGTGATTATAATCACAGTATGTCAAACTAATAATTCCTTTCACTATGTGATTAAACGCCGCATGTGGGCTCTGTCAAACATTGTAATTAATTGTACAAAGTGCAAGTTAGAAACTTACGAATCCATGTTAAAGTCTAGCAGGATTTGTGTCATTTAACAGAAAAGCTGAATGGAATCAAGCATTTAATGCTTATTTTTGGATCTGTCTTACAACACCATCTGGGTTGAGAACATTCTGATCTTCAGATCTGATCTGCACTGACCCCTATTAAATACTGTCTTTTCAGCTCAGTGTACTGAGTAGGGAGGTTGCATTAAAATTAATTGGTTGTGTAGAGGAAGGAGTACAGAAAACTCTGAATAATAACCACTCTGAATTTTGTCAAATGTTGACTAAAATTGCCTCTAGTATGGGCTGGTGTATGCATTTTAGGAAAAAGTAAATATTCAATTATTGTTTTTTCTTATATGTAAAGTAAAGGAATATTATAATAATCACAGAGATCATTGTAATCGTAATCATCACCCTTCCAATCATGGCAACCTCTCCCCTGTGTAGATAAGGGGCCTCGCGATGAGTGTTACTGACTTGGGTTCAGTGTTACTGCCTTGGGTTAAGTGTTAATGGTTTGGGTTAAAATTTACTGACTTGGGGTAAGTGTTACTGGCTTGGGGCTTGTTTTTACTGCCTTTATCCTCGTTTTCATCCTCTTAAGCTTTTTCAGCCATTTTTTTCTTGTTTAGCTTATTTTCGAGTGACTAAAACCCCCAAATATGGCTACAATGAGCTTGTCACCTCACTCCAAGGATTCCTGGCTCATCCCCTGTGCTGTGGGGGAGAGTATAAGGTTTTTTGTGGTGTAATTTTTTCATTTGTTGTGGGTCTTTGGACTGATGCTCGTAAAGTATTGTGTGCCTCGGGATACTGCGGCCCTCGCGATGAGCAGCTGCACAATTCATCTTCACCCCTGCATGAGTGCCTTCGGCGCTCATTGCAGCCAAAGTCCCATGGGCCTTGAGATGAGCGCCGTGTGGCCCACAACAGGGCGACAACTCACAGTACGACAACTATATTAGTGATATATATATATATATATATATATATATATATGTGTGTGTGTGTGTGGTGTGTTTTAGAATGCAGAGTCATACAAAGAAAAAATCATAAAACTAGTGTTTAATTAGAAAGAAAATTTTTTATTCTGATGCATCTGCTAAACTCTGGAATCATCCATGATGGTGATGGATGTGTGTGTGAGAGGATTTGTTATATTCCTGAAGAGCAAGACTTCTATAGGGCTTCTGAAGGGGAAAGGAGTTGATGTCAAAATAATATCATCCAATATTAATATGTTTAATGCCATCCGCATCATGGTTAATATGATTATTCTCATGTTTAATGCCATCTCCCAATTGTGTTCTTACTAGAAAGTTGGAAGCTAACATGCAAGTTCCCTCTAAATTGTATTGCGTCTTTTGGAAAAACAAACGCCTTTAATTCAAATACCATTCCAAGCATATGCCTGCCGTATTACACAGCTTTAAGCAAAGCCCAGGATGGATTAAGTACAAGCCAGGAAACCTACCCACAGACAGCACTGTTTTGAGGTTACTGCCTCTCATCAGTGTGGGGCTGTTTCCTAGCCTGTGTAGTAGATTTTGTGGGGGGGTAGTTTACCACGACAATTACTTCATTTATTGTGAGCAAAAAAGTGATAGAAGCCCTCCACTGTACAGTAGTACCATAAATAAATAGTACATTTGTGTCCACGTGCTTCCTGCTCATAATTCCGAGAAATACAGTTATTACACTGCATTCTAGGAACCTGGGCAGGGACATGCAAATGTGCGCACAAACGCTTCACTCTTTAATCCAAATACCATTTCAAACATGGTTATAAACACAGATATTAATTCAATGTCCAGTTTCATTCTGGGTGAAAGAGTGCTGATCATTTTTAACCTACCTTTACCTGTGAAACCAGTAAATAGGCTTCCCAATATGTAAAATTCCAATAGAAATTGCAACAAGTAGAGTAGCAACGAGAGAAGCATATTTCCTATATTATTATTATTATTATTAACTTTTATTTTTAATGCGCCAACATATTCATTAGTGATGTACAGGGGATAAGAACAAGGAAAAATACAATGTTAATAAACTGTAGAAAATGGAGTGCCCTGTTTTGAGTTTTGAATCTTTGCAGAAAGTTATTTTTCTAAAGCACCTTAAAAGATTGTAAACTAGCTACTTACAATCTAAAGGGAACGGAAGAGGCAGAAACTTGGACAAGAATAACAGTTAAGGAATAGTAAGGGTCAGGAAACAAGTGAACGTTTACTTATGTAGTAAGGTATGCAAAGTTCGAAAAGTTTTTGATTTAGTCGGACAAGGAAGAGATCTCATAGAAAGTAATTTGAGGTTAATGGCTCTAGTATGTAATATGCTATACACCCTAATGGTCAGATAATATAACCATCAAATGGAAATGTTAGATATAACTCTACAAGCCTGCAAAAGAAGGAAAGAGAAAGAGAGGAAATGGGAATGGGACTAGCATACCTGTGTTTCTGCTTATGAGCTTTAGAATAGGGAGGAAATAGTGACAGGAGGAAGGAGAGTAGCTAATGGGAGCATAAAAGAGGTGAGGAGAGCATGGAAGGAGAGAAGGTTGTGTTGGAAAAAGGAAAAACACAAAAGTTGTGAAGAAGAGTCTAAAGAAAAGGCAGGAGGTTAAGAGGAAGTAAAAGGCACAAAGAAACATTGTGTACAGGATTAATTAGGAATAATTAGCAGGTGTTTCTTATTGATCAGTTGTAAGAAATGTGTGTGACTCAATAAATCAGTTGTAAGAAATCTGTGTGACTCAATAAATTAAGAGTAACCAGGGGTGGGTGGGAGAGGGGCAGGGAGGAAGGGGATTGGCTTCAGTTGCAGACAGGAGCAGGGCCAGAGAATGAGAGAGAACATAACTGTGAGTAAACAGGAACTTATTAATAGATAAACAGGATGTGTGATATGGAGGGGTTGATGGTAGGCATGAAACAAAAGATTGGAGGGGGGGTTACGGAGAAATAACATAGAATGGAATTGGTCTAAAAAGTAACAATGTCCCAAAGAATAATAACAGATGCAAATAATAGATAAATGCAAGCTAATATTAATAAAAGTGCAGATGGTACAGATGGCTGGAGTATATTTAGACTCCTCAAGTGTCTTCAATATACCTTTAGAAATCCACTCTTGCAATAATAATAATAATAGAAATTGTTAAGAAAAGAGTCCGTTCATATTGCTTGTAGCAATTTTTCCACCTTCTTACATTGAAAGCTAAAAGCTCCATATGTAGTATGTGACTGTTAAAACACATTGAGCCACATTAAATTCCAAGCCCTCAACTCTATCACAGAGGCTGAATGTCTGCAGGTGTGTTGCGTTCGATTACAATGCTATTCAACTGAACAAGGGCGTAAGTTACCAAAGCCTCAACCCCGTAAAGTCTGTTTTCACCGGCAACGCTTCCGGGTATCTGATCCGATGAAGTGCACCAAAATCATTCAAGGCTGTAAGTTGCGATCCCGGCAAAGGTCAATAAAAACAAATAGTAAGCAGATTACGCGGGAACTGGTTTAAAAGACTACAAAAATCTTAATTCTTTGATTGGGCTGTAGCTGAGAAAGTCAACAGAAAGGTCTAGGCATTGGTGGATTTTTGAGAGAGATAAAGAGAGAGAGATAGACAGAGACTGAGAGAGGGATATAGAGTGTTAGAGAGTAATATAGAGTGTTAGAGAGAGTGAGTGAGAGTGCCAGAGAGAGAAATAGAGAGTGTTAGAGAGAGCGAGTGAGAGTGCTAAAGAGAGAGATAGAGAGTGCTAGAAAGAGCGATAGTGTTAGAGAGATAGAGAGTGCTAGATAGAGAGATAGAGAGCGAGGAGAGGCAGAAAGTGAGGAGAGAGTGAGGCGAGAGAGGGGGGAACACCGGAAAAGGAGAGTGAGGAGAGGAGGAGAGGGAGAGGTATAGAGAGAGGGAGAGGAGGCAGCAGGTCAGGTATGGGAGGTACAGGTGGAGGAGAGCAGGAGGGATGTGCCCCCATATATAGGCACACAAGGTGTAGGAGCAGAGGGTCAGGGGGTGGTTTAGTGGGGATGAGGGGCCAGGGCCAGGGAGAGAACAGGGAGGCCAGGTACCCCAGGCACAGTTGGCAGGGCAACAGGTTGTGCCAAAGCAGAGGGCCCACAATTATAGTGAAGAGGTGACAGAAATCCTCCTCAGGGAAGTCCAAGCCCGCCATAGCATCATCCATGGTGGTAGGGTTGTGAGGCCTGCCGATAAGGCGCATGCCTGTAGTGCGGTGACTGCAGCTGTGGCTTCATTAGGGGTTGCAAACAGGGATGTGCGGCCTTATAAACACTGATATGATGACTGTCGGATGAAGGTGAAGAAGAAGATGGCAGTGGAGGCCAGAGCAGCCCATGGGACTGGTGGTGGCCTAACACTCAAGATCACATACGGTGGATGGGAGTGGACTATCAAGGAGTCTTTGGAGCCAGCAGCAGTAATGGGCCTTCCAGGATAGTCGGACAATGGAAACCCTACAAAGTGAGTATCCTACACACCATCACACCCTTATATGCACACACATAAACCCCACACACATATATAACTGACATACAATAGTACTGTAAGATTTCTGGTTCTGACTACAGATATATGGGGCATTTATTACCATGTAAATATTATAACATTTTATATTATCAGCATATTATCATCCTAATTGTTGTCAATAAAATGTCTGTCCAATACCTGTGGTTGAAACGGAATCTGAATAGCAGTTGCCAATGCAGTGTGTGTGCAATGTTTGCTATTTGTTCAAAGTTAATATAAAACAAAACAGTATAAATATCAATTGCAATTGTATATATTTTGTAATCAGTTCCCCTATCCCTATCTTCCCTATGTTACACTGCACCGTTTAAAGCTGTGTAGTTTAACACTCTAACTGCTTGGGAGCTATCCCCAGCGTTAAACGAGGTACAGCTGTAGATCCAAAGATTTCACATCCAAAAGAGAGTACATGTATAGGTGTGCACACTGCAGCATAGGTGGATACAGACTCTGAGGGACTGCATGTGCATGTCATGTACTAGCCTAGACTGGACCATGTCTTATAAGCATGTTAACACCCATTGCTGAGCATTGGTCCCAGATTGGTCAGTCGTACACACTGCACAGCAGATTCAGATGAGCACGTGTCCTAATGAACTGCAGATGGCACACTGCACTAGCTATATATTTATATATATTGATATAAGCCATGATCCACAATGCTCATGATACAGGTGTTTATCTGCGGGTAACAATCACTGCAGCCAATTACAAGTGACCATGATGTCAGGGATTTGGAAACACACAGCAAACAATTGTTTAGGGAATCAATACTCAAATACTATTGTCCTCTCAGTACCCAGGAGGCGTACCCTTCCTGCGGCTCCACCAGAGCCACCACTATCACCAACACAGGAAGCCAAGGCCCGGGCCCATCACAGGAGACTGGACCATCAGCAGCAGGACCATTGTGGGAATCACCCCCTGGGCCCTTACACGCATCACAGGCACGTTCCCAGCCCTTCAAATTACTGTAGGTTCAATGAGCCACCAACCACCTGCAGGAACGTCGAGCTCATGGGGACCATTCTCAAAAGGCCTACTACTTCCACCTGGTGACATCCAGGCAAGGACACCAATCCTCTCCCACTCCTGACCAGTCCACAACAGATGTTGCTACAGCAGTGATTGTCCCAGCAGTGGTTGTCCCAGCAGGTGTCCCAGCATTTGTCGCAGCCATTGGTGGCCCTACAGATGTTGCATGCCATTGTTGCCCCAGCTGCTGTCGCAGCTGCTGATGTTGCAGACGTTGTTGCCACAACAGACTTGGCCAACACCATGGGCAACAGCATTTCCATTGCCAGTACCATCTCCAGTGCTGCCAGTACCATATGAGTGTCGCCAATACCATCTCCAGTGCCAACAGCACCATCTCCAGTGCCAACAGCACCATCTCCATTGACAGTACCATCTCCATTGTCAACAGATTCCCTCCTGGCAACACCATCCCTATCCCTCCGGGGAACACCATCACAATGGGCAACACCTCTGGCCTCACCACAGCACATCTAGCGTACACCATCATCTGGAGACATAACTCACGTCCCGCACTGAGCCATTTGCAGACAGAGCCTACAGCCTCCTCATCTCACCCCTTACCACCAACGACAGCTGCTACACAGCCACAGTTGGATGCACCCCTCAATCCAACACCTCCTGGCCGTGGTGGGGAGGGGGGAGTGTGTGGTTACAGATGGTGTGGACCCAGTACTCAGAAAGAGAAAGTAGGTTTGAATGCCCCCTCGGTCAGTGGTTGTCAAACCTTTCCCCAGTACCCACCACACAGACCATGATTTGGGGGACACACTGTGTGAATACACATGTGAAGCAATTTGAAATTCCACCACCCGTTGAATACAATTTGCCTCATTTATTGCTTGCCTATCTGATGGCTCCTGAGGAGAGGATTGAGAAACACTGCCCTAAGTCCTCCTCATCCATGAATATCATTGTGTATTAATGTTGACATACTTATGGCTGGCTACAGAGTGTGTACACGTATTGTTATGTTGAATATTTCTGCAATTGATTTTCAATGTGGATTGCCATTGAGATGAGATGTTGAAGTCAATGCATATAGTACTCTGATTGATATCTTCTTATTGCCTGTGTAAGTCTTAATAGCCCAATCTCAAGGCCATGAAGACATTTTCATCAACCTCCTCTTTCTGTGTCACATATCTTGCTAATCAATTTCAGATTATTCCTTAATATTTGACAACACACTATGTGTGGAATAGATCTGTATGACAGCATCCATGATTATGTTCATCTGATTAATTGAACTAGACAAGTTGTAACTGCTATGCACATTAATGGTTTCTTCAATTAAATGGAGTGAATTCCGATGATCCTTTTTTTTCATCAGATTCCGGTTGCAGTGGTGTAGTGACCACATGTAACCCTTGTAGGTGCTATGCATCATGCTTATTCTAGACTATGACATTACCCCCTGTAGGCATCCCCTTTTGCCCCAAGCCTCTTGCTCTACTGGGATCTGCCCACACCACACCCATAATAATAATACAGTCTTGTCCATTCCTGATTGTGCTTTTTGTATGAAATAAAGCTTTTTTATACTGTTCTCACCATGTCAGTGTGTTGTCAATGGTTGGGTGGTTGGGGTTTTGGGACATCCACATACATCCCATTTGTGTCACATTCCTATATATTTAAACTAATGAGCCTGAATTACTATGCAATAGATTAATACATGACATAACAATAATAATTACAATAGTAATAATTGCATTAGATATCATATCATAACATATACCAGATATATTAATAATAAAGGGTTAATACACAAGGGCAGTCCAATTAGTGATACTGTGTAGTATCAACATTCCCCTGAAGGCCTGATAGCATTATGACAGGTGATGATGTGAATTGATTGAAACTTAATGGGTATACATCTTGGCACATGGCCACCAGGAATGGCAATGGACTTTCCAGGATAGGCATAGAGAAGATTACCCCTGATGGAGGTGTGTTGGCTGTTGATCCCCATGCCTCTGCACAGCCTCCATGTGTTTTTGCAGCCCTTCCTGATGGGTTAGAGTAGATTAGGGTGGTGCATGTTCCCCTGGTCCCCTTGTGGTTTGCAAAGTGGTGGTGGTGAGTGGGCTTGTGTACCTGAATGAAGCTGTGAGCTATACCATAATAGCAGGGAGGGCAGACATATCCCAGTCCACTAGAGAAGGAACTGGCAACACACTCCCGTATCTTTGGCATGCAATCCTTGTGGAGACATTAGTAGGTGGGCTGCAGTCCATAGGGTCACAGAGAGTCGGACACAAGTGAGGGACTGAACAACCATATGTGAAATGTTTCCCTGGTACTTGATATATGCCATGTGGCAGTGTATTGTTGTCCCAATAGAGATGTGATGAGTGATATGTATACAAGATGATCTTTGTATGTTTTAGGGTCCACATTAGAGCCTCTGAGTGTGAAGGGATTAATATGTCAGCAATTTGCATGTATTTGTATTGCAATTTAATGAGGTATGTGTCTTTAATAGCTTTCAGCATGTTGCAGCATGGCTTTTCATATTGGCATATGCATGACCATTACAACCTATGTGGAAAATAAAAATATTTTTTTTGCCATATTTGATATTTGGGAGCTCTTGTGCATGTAATTGCAATGTCTTCCATTGATTTCCCCATGTTTCAATGGGCATTGGTGTCTTTATATTGTCATTTGCAGTGTTACCAACTAGTTTGTAAGCCCTTTGCGAAGCATATTTGGAAACTTTGGGCCACCATTTGGCGTTTGCGAGCTTGATTTCGGCTGCGGCTGCGGAGAGATGTTTGCAATTGAATAGCGATTATCGATTTTAGAGATCAGAAGTCTTGAGGCCTTGAGAGATCACATTTTTGAGAGGCTGTAAGTTATGAGTTTAACCATCAACATTTTTCAAGGCCGTAACTCGGAAGCCAGTTGGAGCCAGCAAAAAGACGCCAATGGAATAGCAAATTAACTTGCAACCTCACTTACGGGCTACAGGATCACCCAAAACTTCAATTGAATATGGCCTATTGTATGTATTGTATGACAACCAATCATTTCATAGAAAAAAGACCAAAAGGGCAGGGGACATCTTATGCACAGTGGATCATACTTACTGGCCATATGCAAACACTGGTGTATGTCAACCTGTCTGGCCCAAGAGAAACAGCCCATTGTCACCTGCTTTTGTTGCAGAGGTAGGCCCTTCCATAAAGATGCATTCTTCTCAGCAATGACTTGCTTTGTTTCTTTGCTTCTGCCACCTCCATGACACTGTAATACTATGCAGTACCGGATCTAACTTTTTGGAGCCCCTGGGCAGTGAAGTTGAGGAGCCCCTCGTAGTGAGGGGTATGCACGTACCTATTTCTCCCTTTTCTGTGGATGTATAGCACTCTCTTGCTGTGTGACCAAATCATAGACTTTTTCCCATTACAGCTATTTTAACAACACAACTACTTATATGCACACCAAGCAATTATTTGTTTATTAACTGCATTTGATGGTGGGCCATATTATTTATATTTTGCTATGGGAGGACAACAAGCATATGTTACACAAACACATACCATGATCACTTGTATCACACAGAAACACTAAGTAATTATGAGAGTTAAAGGGCCACTGCACAATGACAACAGAAATAGTTTGAAGAAATTTAGTTTAAGAGCATAAGTAATCAGGAAAAAAGTTATACAGCTAGTTCTTAATTAGAAAAAAAAATTGTGTGTCTGAGGGGAGAGAGCATTTCTAAAGAGATATGGTTGCATTTCCTGAAGCAAGAAGTCTGCTGTTCTAGAAGACGATATATAAAACAAAGACAACAGAGAACCTGTTCATTGCAGGCCTCACGCTGATCGTCAAAGGCACTCATCGCGATGGCTGTGGGTCTTAGGCTGCAAGGAGCGCCGGTGGCACTCATCGCGAGGCCCATGGGACTTGGACTTAGGCTGTAATAAGTGCCAGGGGCGCTCATCGCAAGCCCCGTAGTACTTAGGATTGAAGCCTGTAGATGCAACTGCCGGCCTTGCAAACTGAGTGCCCCAGTTGCGGGGCTGCACTACATTATGAATTTAATGGCCGAACCACGGAACTGGAAAGACCACCAAAAAAAAACAAATATGCCTCAAATTAACTTACACACTCACACACAACACAGGGGGAGAGCCAGGAAGCCTGTGAGTGAGGTTGCAAGTTAATTTGAGGCAAAAAAAGTAACAAGATGAAAACGAGGCCAAAGGCAGTAAAAAAGAGCCTGAAGCAAGTAAACTAAACAGAGGCAGGAGGCTTGCAATGAGTGCCGAAGGTGATCATTGCAAAGCAGGAAAGTTGCGGGTTGCCAAAAAAGGCAATGAGCCGCAAAGCCTATCTATATATCTATCTATCTATCTAAAATATCTTCTTAAACTCACTAGTTCCAAGCTCTCTCTCATTTCCTTTTCCTGTTGTAATTCTAGTTCCTAGTGGTCAGTCTGTGAGCTGCAGTATTTCATTTTTTAAGCCAGAAACTAGCTTAGAAAGAAAGGTGTTAAACAACCCTGAGCAGATCAAGGAGTACCAAGAAATGTATGTGATGGAAGCAGGCTTATACAGCATTGTTACTAACATTTCTGAAGGGAAGAAAAAGAGAAATTGTGGGTCACAAATGTCAACTCATGAATGAGAAGATCTTGCTCACTGATCAAAAAATTGGAGTTAACTTTGGCTTCCCATGGCTCCAAAGAAAGTAGAGAGATCTAGACCTGTTCTTTGTGATATTATTACTAGTAGAGGTAAAACATGTGAAAACCCATATATATAACTTATAATAATGCATTATTCAAGATGATAATATCAGCCTAACCTCCATTGCGCTGCATGACCTGACAATACTGCATTGCAGAAATATGGAAAAAAAAAATATGGACTGTAGTTTACATGAGTTTTGAATAAAGCCCATTCTGTTGAAAACTGATGAGCCTGTCAACATACATTGTGGAAGTTTACAGTTTATGATGCAAAAAGAATTCCACTTTGTTTTACATCATTGACATATCAAAAATCCTATGAGTACTAGACAGGACTTCCAAGGGTGTTAAACACCTATTCGTAACACTGTAAAAGCAAATATAAACACACTACCGTACTTTAAAATACGGGGAAAGTGATGAAAGACATTAGAATGAATTGCACAACAGCCTCAAGCTCACAAATCTGCAATATATATATTTTTTTTATGTGTAATTTCTGTGTTATACCGATCCCGGCAATCAATCGGTT
Source organism: Discoglossus pictus (assembly GCA_027410445.1). Lineage (NCBI taxonomy): Eukaryota > Metazoa > Chordata > Amphibia > Anura > Alytidae > Discoglossus > Discoglossus pictus. The sequence continues at coordinate 522,249,132 of CM050163.1, forward strand.
AATACATATAACTGAACTTGCATGGACTAGAATAGTAGATGTATTGATTTTTTTTATATTGCAACATTTCTGGATTGTGGTTAAAACACCATGTTTTACTGGCTATGTCTAAATTGTAATTAACAGGTTGCTTAATTGATCGTGACCATGTACTGAAATACTACATATCGAAGCATGGTATACAGTTTTGGATTTCGGCCATGTAGTTCCAGCTTGTTCAATTTAATCGCTCTTTTGTTCGGAAAAACGGGATCACCGGATCTTGTGAAAACAATAATTTAATATTCTTATTTTGGTGTATTATACACACTTATTTTGTTCACCAATTACTTTTATGACTAAATTATTTTATTTGTATGATTGTTTGTTAACTATGTTACTTCACAATGTGCTTGTGCTCTCTCTAGGTTTTTATTATTAGCTAATTTCATTATTTATCTATCATATTAGCCATCCAAGGTTTTTACTGGAGAGCTTTTTTTGACATTAATTGGTCTCTTTTTGTTTATCAAAATGTGTTCAATTTCACGACAGCATATTAAAAATAGCATATTGCATACATGTAGTGAATTATTTCAAATAGGCAATGTTGATTGTTGATTAGCTTTATGAATATTAGAAAAACATAGGTATTACCTAAGTCTAAGGCTATTCTCTGGAAACATTTGGAAGTCATAATTTAGTATGGTCATTTTAGATGCTCATATTAGTTTTAGATGTCCATGATTTTAAGAAAGAGCAATTACAAGCCCCCCCAAAAATTAACAATAGTGAGCAAAAAAAAAACACAAAATAATGCAAAATGCTTCTTTTAATTAATGTGTCATGGAATGCTTCTGTATAAGCATCTTTAAGTACAATTCAAAAACCACAAATATTTAAATG